>JAIOJX010000003.1:166096272-166696272 GCA_022376925.1 Tragulus kanchil | reverse complement strand
GGACCAGCAGGTGAACCGGGGTAATCCCCCCGTCGCAGGGCCCTTAATGTGGTCCCGACGTTGAGGTGCCTTTGGCCGCCTGAGGAGGCTCTGGAATGCGGGCGTGGACCTCCTGTGGGTGGGGGGGCACTGGGCAGCGCTCCCGCAGCCACCCCGCCTGAGCGAAGGCCCGCCCGCAGGCGAGGGGCAGCCTCGCTGACTTCTCAACCGTGACCAAGGTCAGCCGCACACAGCGACGCACACCTTGATGAGAAGGAGAATCACAGAGCTGAGGGGAAGCCTGAGCCATGCACACACAGGCCGAGGCGGCTGGGCTCTGCGGGCGTCCACGGGCTCTGGACCGGGTCTGAGAAAGCCTGGCCCGGGGTGGGAGGGGAGGGCAGGGCGAAGCCCCAGGTTCTGCAGGGATGTGTCCGAGGGTCCCACTCGGCCCCACTCCACTGGTGACAGCGAGACGCGCGGGAGAGGATGGCCATGGACGTTTGGGGCCGCAGGGCAGGTACTATTAATACTATCATTGCTTCCACCTGTTCCGAAGATCATTTCAGGGCAGAGCTATCGGGTTCCTGAAAGGAAATACTCTATTTTCACTTGGTTTATTTTGTCCTTTTAACCTAAAGCCACACTGCCCGGAGAAACTTTCTTCAGCAAAGCAAGAGCTCGCTGACGCAAACGGTGGGGTGGGGGGGCTTCTACGCTTCGCAGCTGCGGTATTGAAATGGAGACCAGCAGCTTACAAATCACCGGCAGCCTGTCCACAAGTCTTTCTGGGGAGGGTGATGCGAGGGGAGTGTTTTAAAAAAGTACCTCAAGACTATGAATAGCAGGTCATAGAACTTAAATAACTGTATTTTAAAGAGACATGCGTTTCCTTAAGGCAGTATGCGAATAATGCTGTCTTTGTCTTGGACAGCAAATAAAATCATTTAAGACCATAAACTCCTTCGAGATGCTGAGGCCTGGTCTGACTCTGACGCGGGCATCTGTGCCCCCCGCCCTGAGCGTGTGGGAGTGGCTTCTTCTCTCGAGAGGGTCCCAAGGGGCACGCGCACTGTGGGACCGGCATGAAGCCCAGAGGAGAGCCTGGGGAGGGGACTGCCAGCGCGGCCCTTGGGGACCAGGGAGCCCTCTCGAGTCTGTGTCATCAAGGAGGCCAGGAGGGGCCGTGGGGCCTGGGGTTCCTGCGCTCCCCACCTCCCTGGGGCATTTACCCCGCCGGCGGCTTGGCTGAGCGCCGAGTGCTGGCCTGACACCCCGGGGAGCGGCCCAGGGCGCTGAAGACCCATGCCCAGACCGCTGCCGGCCAGCAAGTGGCCCTGTGGCTGGACACCAACCACCATGTGGGAGAGAGGCCTGGGCCCGGCGCTCGTCCAAGTCAAACGACAGAGGTCAGGGGAAAGCGGAGCCTGGGTGCACGGGCTGAGAGGGGCAGGGCCACAGGGCCACTGGGAGCCGGCCGAGATGCTGACGGGGCGCAGGAGGCGCCGTCTGCATCGGTAAGGAGCTCGGTCGATGCCTGCCCTTAGGCCGCTGCCCGGAGAGCCTGTTGGATCACAGACGAATGTCACCCGTGGGTTTGTGCCTGGTTTGCAAGACCAGGTACTATTAATACTATCATTGCTTCCACCTGTTCCGAAGATCATTTCAGGGCAGAGCTATCGGGTTCCTGAAAGGAAATACTCTATTTTCACTTGGTTTATTTTGTCCTTTTAACCTAAAGCCACACTGCCCGGAGAAACTTTCTTCAGCAAAGCAAGAGCTTGCTGACGCAAACGGTGGGGTGGGGGGGCTTCTACGCTTCGCAGCTGCGGTATTGAAATGGAGACCAGCAGCTTACAAATCACCGGCAGCCTGTCCACAAGTCTTTCTGGGGAGGGTGATGCGAGGGGAGTGTTTTAAAAAAGTACCTCAAGACTATGAATAGCAGGTCATAGAACTTAAATAACTGTATTTTAAAGAGACATGCGTTTCCTTAAGGCAGTATGCGAATAATGCTGTCTTTGTCTTGGACAGCAAATAAAATCATTTAAGACCATAAACTCCTTCGAGATGCTGAGGCCTGGTCTGACTCTGACGCGGGCATCTGTGCCCCCCGCCCTGAGCGTGTGGGAGTGGCTTCTTCTCTCGAGAGGGTCCCAAGGGGCACGCGCACTGTGGGACCGGCATGAAGCCCAGAGGAGAGCCTGGGGAGGGGACTGCCAGCGCGGCCCTTGGGGACCAGGGAGCCCTCTCGAGTCTGTGTCATCAAGGAGGCCAGGAGGGGCCGTGGGGCCTGGGGTTCCTGCGCTCCCCACCTCCCTGGGGCATTTACCCCGCCGGCGGCTTGGCTGAGCGCCGAGTGCTGGCCTGACACCCCGGGGAGCGGCCCAGGGCGCTGAAGACCCATGCCCAGACCGCTGCCGGCCAGCAAGTGGCCCTGTGGCTGGACACCAACCACCATGTGGGAGAGAGGCCTGGGCCCGGCGCTCGTCCAAGTCAAACGACAGAGGTCAGGGGAAAGCGGAGCCTGGGTGCACGGGCTGAGAGGGGCAGGGCCACAGGGCCACTGGGAGCCGGCCGAGATGCTGACGGGGCGCAGGAGGCGCCGTCTGCATCGGTAAGGAGCTCGGTCGATGCCTGCCCTTAGGCCGCTGCCCGGAGAGCCTGTTGGATCACAGACGAATGTCACCCGTGGGTTTGTGCCTGGTTTGCAAGACCACATCTGCCGCAAAGACATCAACGGGTATTCTGCCAGGACCACAGCCAGCACGGCCCCAGGGCGCAAACGCTGCAGCCTCTGAACCTCTCCCAGTGGGCCCTCCCGCCCAGGCAGCCCGCCCAGCCTCCCAGGACCGAAGTCCATTGATTTCAGCATGCGCCTGACCTTCTATCGTGAGACGAGCCCACCCCCACCCCAAAGCCCCGAGGCTCCCACGGCCTCAGGGGCTCTGGGTGCTCCCACCAGGAGTCCCGCCAGCCCCAGAGCAGCGAACGCCCCAGGGAGCCTCGCCTTGACTGGGGGTGGGGGGCCTCCTGTGTACTCGGCGACCTCAGCTCTTTCTGAGGGAAAACCTGTGCCTGGCAGTGACTCCTGCTACGATTACAGTCCCCAGAGCAGCTGGGCCCTGCGTTTGCAGGACAGAGGGACGGCGGACTCTTCACCTGGAACGACAGGCCTCTGCTTCCGTCCGGGGCTCTGCCTTCCTGTTTGTCCCAGCTCCAGAGCCAGAAGGCAGGGGAAGGCCAGTGTCCACTGCAGAGATCTTGGGCTCCACAAGCAGAAGGGGGTGCTTGATGACTCCCAGTTTTGAAGACTGGACCTCGGGTGCATCTGTCCTCGGTCACGAGGATGTGTTGACTGTGACCCCAGGGACTCTGGTCCGCCAGGCCCTGTCCATAGGGTTCTCCAGGCGAGAACGCTGCAGTGGGCTGCCACGCCCTCCTCCTGGGGAGCTTCCTGACCCAGGGACTGAACCCGCATCTCTGGCCTTGGCAGGAGGATTCTTTACCACTGCTGCCAGCTGGGAAGCCCCTTATGACCTATTACCTCCCAAAGGCCTGACCTCCTCATCCACCACCTTGAGGGTTGGGTTTCAACTTGTAGATCTCGGGGAGATACGAACACTCAGACCACAGCAAGATCTTCTTTCAAATGTTAATCCTTGAAGCTCCGGACCACATGCAGCTCTCAGGAAGGCAAGCCCCCCTAAGACAAGGGCCACGGCAACAGCTACGGCCTTCCTCTAGCATTCCCAAGGTCAGCGGCCCTGGCGGGACGGGAGGTGTGGGGGCCCGGGCCCCGGAGGCCGACAGTGAAGGTGCCACGTGGCGCTGAGCCGCCCCGGAGGGCGTGGGGGCGGAGGACCCGCACCTGCCCCCACGGGGGCCGTGCCACAGGCTGGGACACGGGCACTGAGCTCCGCGTGGGGCTGAGAGGCAGCACCGGGCCGGCCCAGTCGCCCGCTCAGCCCCGAGCCTGCAGGCCGGTCCCGCGCGGGCCGCCACGCCCGCGCCTGGAGGGCAGGCACGTCCTGCCCGTGGACCAGGGCTGCAGCTAACCGCCCTCGCTGGGCTGGGACTGACTGGGCACCCGTGTTGTCTCCGGAGCCCTGGGGTCAGCACACGCATAATGAATCACCCTCCGCAGGCCAAGGTGGCGGGAATGAGAATCGGTTGCTGGGAAACCCTTTCAGAGGACCCCTCCCCCTCCTCTCTTTTCTTTCTGCTCCCCCTTCTCCGTCCTCCTCTCTGCTCCCCGGTGAGGTCGTGCGGACGGGCTGGGGCCCCTCCAGCCACGGATCTCCCTCACCCCGCCCCTGGGGCTGCCGGGCAGGGCCCGCGGTGCCCTCTGCGCTCCCTGCACTGGACGCCCGCACAGAGGCCGGGCCGCCCGCCGGGAGCTGCCCGGAGCGGTCAGGGTCATCAGGCCGGTCACAGAGGCTTTACAGTCCAGCGGGCGGCCGGCTCTGCATAGATGTGAAAACAGCCTTTGCTGGCGTCTCCGAACCCCAGGACTCAGCGGTGGCAAAGGACCCAAAACCTCCAGTGCGGATCAGCTCAACAGACCGCTGGAACTGCCTCTGGCCAGGACCCTGCAGGGCGCCCGGTCAACCGCTGAGCTCTTCAAATGCTCAGGAGCTCATTACCACCCTAGGAGGCTCATTTGGTCATCTTAATTGGTACAAAAACTTCTCATGAGTCAAAGTCAGTTTCTGTTCAGCTCCTGCCCGTTAACCTTATTTGTGCAGAATACGGCCCCCTCCTCTCCTACAGACAGGTGTTCAGCAAGAAGACGGGAGTGGGTGGCCATGTCCTCCTCCAGGGGATCGTCCCCACCCAGGGATCAAGCCCAGGTCTCCTGCACTGCAGGCAGATTCTTTACCACTGAGTCCCCTGGGAAGCCCTTGCAAATCACATGAATTCCTAAAACGACCTTTAAAATACTTTCTCCAAGATCCTTTTTCCCTCCGGCAGCTGCTTCATTTCTGCTCTTTCTCTCCCGTCCTCATCTCTGCTTTCCTTCCTCTTACCTCCTCTTAGGTGTGGCCAGCCATTCTTTTCTCCCACTGCCTCAGAGTTTCGTCAGCCTGAATGCGCTCACTCGACCAGAGCAACCAGTGGCTCAACCATGTCCCTGTCGGGCCCCAGGTCATCCTTCCACGTTCTGGATCGTAATTTGTGGCTTATATCCTCCAGCCACTCCACGTCCCACCCGCGCCTCACTGGCAGGTTCGAGCACAGGAGCCACCTGCCTCCCTGATCCCCCTTGCCGGTGTGGCGTCTGGGGGCTCGTCGCAGGAACGCTGGTGGCGGTCAGCTCAGTACCACTTGGTCCTCCTTCCTGCTACCACGCTTCCTACCGCAGCCTCCAAAGCCAACACACCGGTTCTCTTTGCCACATGAAGAAACGGGCTGAACCAAGGGTACGCCTTGAGCCGCTGAGAGTTTCCCACTCCTCTTGACCTGCCCTGGGGGGTCGTATCGTTCTTCCTTTTGGTCTCCGTCTAAGCAGGGAGCAGGACACGGAGGGCTTCAGCTTCAGCTGATTGGTAAGCTACACATCTTGAAACAAATGCACGTAAGGGCTTCGTGGGTTTCCGTGGGTTCCGCTCCGTGCTTTCGTTGGCTTTATCCCAAGCCTCTTGGGCAATTGTTTTTGGCTCATTCAGCGAATGGCTTTGAATCAGCTTCTTCTGTCCTGAGTGCTTACTATAGGGTCTGTCCACGTGTAGTACTCAGCGTACGACTGGAAAGTGCTCCTCGTCAATAAATCTTTCTGTCCCTCACGCGGCTCGCTCCTCCTGGGCGCTGTGCAGCCTATGTTCCCAAGGTTGATGGGGAAATCTACACGGTTCTCCCCTGGAGAAGCTGTTTCTCAGATCCCATTTCCTGGGGTGGTGGGGAAAGTGTCTGAAAAGCACGGTACTAGAATTTCCAGAGTATTTAATCCATCTTGATTAACACGAGGCCTTTTAAGTCTCTAAAAATTTTGGTCAGCAGTGGAGGCGCAGGGGCCAGCTGCAGGTTGGGGCAAGAAGAAAACCCCTGGGCAGGGCTGCTGACACCACAGGTGGGCCCCCAGGTCAGGGTGCCGCGGCCTCGGCCCGCACCTGCGCGGGAACAGAGCACCGTGTCCGGCCCGAATCAGGGCGGGTGGGGGACCCGGGCTGCTTGGCACTTTCTAATTCCCTTTCCCTCTGTACCCATTTCCTGTCGCTATGGTAGCAAATTGCCACCAACTTAACCTGGGACCAGCACATGCTAACCACCTGACAGCCTGGAGACGTCCAAAACGGGTCGTGGGGCGGAGTCAGGATGTGGGCAGCGTCAGGCTCCTCTTGCAGACTCGAGAGCCCCACGCTCTCCAGCCCCTGCTTCCTTGGCTCCTTCATCTTCAAAGCCAGAAGCACGCCCTCCTCACTCCTCCTTCTCTGACTCCCCTGCCTCCCGCTTGCCCTTAGAAGGGCCCTGTGATCACTCGGGCCCCACCCGAGTATTCCAAGAGAACGCCCGGGGCTCCCGACCCTTAACCACGTCTGCAAAGGCTGGCCCACAGGAGGCTCAGTGGCAGAGACCCCGCTCATGAATGCAGGAGACACGGCAGACGTGGGTCCATCCCTGGGTGGGGAGGGTCCCCTGGAGGAGGAAATGGCAGCCACTCCAGTGGTCTTGCTTCCCTGAAGCGTTTGCAGGAACTGAAGACAAGAGGCCACATAGACTGTCCCTCTGTCCCTAGAGCCGTTCAAGGCTTTGCGGAGCTGTGAGCCAGTGCCTGCGGACGAAGCAGCAAGTACACACGTCTCACGCTCTTTCTCAGCGGAATGGTCAAGACACATTTCCCAGGATGGAGCCCTTGGAGCCCGGGTCTCTCGCCCTCGTGCCCTGCAGGCGGGCCCTCTGCCACCTCGACACCTGGAAGCCCCGTGTCCGCTGTCCACCACAGTACTGCGGGGGGCACGGCTGCACACACGCTGGCCCAAATCAGGCGCTTGTCCACTCAGTAAGTGGAGAGGGAGGCAGGGTCAGGGGCTTCGTACGCGTGCGAGGGAACCTGAGAACGGGGTGCCAGCCCGCGCTTCCAGAAGAGAGCGCCTGGGAGCTCTTGCGAGAGGCAGGTCCCAGCCCAGACGGCCACGCTCAGAGCCAGCCCGCTGCGGGGTGGTCGGGGGGTCTGCTCTGCAGGACCGCTGTGATCCCGGGCGCGGCTTCCGCCGTCTGAGCTGAGCCCGGACAGGCCTCCTCCTGCCGCCTCCACAGCCCCTGCAGACCCGCGGACGTCCACCATCAGCGGCAAATTCCTTTCGGGCTAGAGAGGGCCGCCCTCATGTTAAAACCTGGACCCTGACCAACGCGTCCACTGAGGCTGTGCTCCCTGGGGCTGCCGGGGCGTCCTCAGACCCAGGGCTATTCTGACTGAACAGCTGAAGGGAGTTACAGCTCCTATAGGGACACCTTGTGCCATTTCAAAGGCTCTGGCCCTCTGAATTATTTTAATATTATAAAACAACACTATGAGATGAGGCGGTCGGGATTGACCATGTCAGAAAAGCAATACAAGTGATCAGCACTTTCTACAGACCCGCTTTCTACACCAGGGTGAGGGGTCTCCCTCCTCTGCTGCCAACGGGGCGGCAAGTTGAAGGGTGGCCCTTAATGCCAGGTTTGCACCCAGCTTTGTGCTGACGAAGAGTCCCTAGACTTCACACAAGGAGGCGAACCTGGACTGAAAACGTGGAGAACTCTAATTTCCCTCATTTGCAAAAATTACCCAGGTTAACTTTTCTGGAAAAGAGCTACCTTCTCAGGGGAGAGGTACTGAGAAATACACATTTTAAAAGCATTTAAAAGTGCTTTCTGCAATTGCAAGGCCCTTCAAGACTTAAATGGTTGCTAATCACTGTTTTCCCCAGGCTCCTAATTTCTCCAGGTGCCAGAGGCGTGTACCAGTAAATTAAACCTGAGCAAATACCCTGAATGCTGCGTTTCTAGTGTGGAAACATGAACAGTGGTGTTTCAAGCTGGGAAACTCGAGACCATAATACATAAACTGGAACCCTCAGTCCCGGACCCCGCTCTCCCTTGGAGCTCTTATTTATAAGAGGCGGAAGGGGCAGCATTTCTTGAGAACGTGCCCAGGAATCCAGGGCCGGGCAAACATCTGCAAGTCTAAGGAATAAGCCCAGGTCATGAGCTACAGTCCTGAAGCGTGTTTCCTGCCCTGCAGCTCGCGGTGCAGAGGGTCTGGCCCTCGTTCTCGCTGGTGCGCGCCTGACGAGCCCTGGCTGGTCCAGAAGCCAGTGTGTGGTGTCGCTGGCACTGAGCCGCGTGCCTGAGCCCGCAGGCGGACAGGAAGGACCGGGGCCGTGGCCAGGCCTGCTTCCTAGTTCTGGCTCTCCTGGTGCCTCTCTGAGTGGCTTGGGGGCAAGTCCTAGCTCGTGACGTTGGCCTTCAGGCTCTGGTTTCCCCTCCGGACACTGAACAGTGGACCGGCGTCTCCAGGCTCAGCTGTATGGTCCAGGACTCCAACGCCGGGGACCCCCCTGGGGCAAGGCTCCCGACCACCCCTGAATGGGGGGTGCTGGCCGCTCTCCCTACGCTCTGTGTGCTCACGGGGCCCAATTAAGAGTGCTTCACATGCGATGAATGTGTGTTTGAATTTCTGAAATTCTGAGAGCTCGCACCCTCTGAGGTCGGGCTCCACATCAAGGAGAACGCGCAGTGCTCTTGGCTCGGGTTAGCAGCGGCCTTGCTCTGGGCCTGGCAGGGAGAGCCCGCTGTGGGCCCGGCCGTGGGGATAAGCGAGCGCCAGAGGGAGCAGACGCACCCACTGCGATGCCCCAAGGGCCGGGATGACCGCCCAACCCGGGCGGCAGCTCCCCTGTGTCCTGCCGCACCTCCCTGTAGAGCAGGGTGCTCTGCCCTAGCCAGCTTAGACAGGTTCATATAGCTCACAGGTCGACCATTCCTATTGCAGGATAGAGTGCAAATACATGAATGCAGAATGTTCATGAAAGAACTCAGACCTCTTTTGAAGAAAGGTGCTCTATTAGTCAATACTCTAAAGAGAAACAGAAGCCAAGGGCTTAGAAACCAGGTTCATATAGCTCACAGTCGACAGAGGGCTAAACAAATACCCTGAATGCTGCGTTTCTAGTGTGGAAACATGAACAGTGGTGTTTCAAGCTGGGAAACTCAAATAATACATAAACTGGAACCCTCAGTCCCGGACCCGCTCTCCCTTGGAGCTCTTATTTATAAGAGGCGGAAGGGGCAGCATTTCTTGAGAACGTGCCCAGGAATCCAGGGCCGGGCAAACATCTGCAAGTCTAAGGAATAAGCCCAGGTCATGAGCTACAGTCCTGAAGCGTGTTTCCTGCCCTGCAGCTCGCGGTGCAGAGGGTCTGGCCCTCGTTCTCGCTGGTGCGCGCCTGACGAGCCCTGGCTGGTCCAGAAGCCAGTGTGTGGTGTCGCTGGCACTGAGCCGCGTGCCTGAGCCCGCAGGCGGACAGGAAGGACCGGGGCCGTGGCCAGGCCTGCTTCCTAGTTCTGGCTCTCCTGGTGCCTCTCTGAGTGGCTTGGGGGCAAGTCCTAGCTCGTGACGTTGGCCTTCAGGCTCTGGTTTCCCCTCCGGACACTGAACAGTGGACCGGCGTCTCCAGGCTCAGCTGTATGGTCCAGGACTCCAACGCCGGGGACCCCCCTGGGGCAAGGCTCCCGACCACCCCTGAATGGGGGGTGCTGGCCGCTCTCCCTACGCTCTGTGTGCTCACGGGGCCCAATTAAGAGTGCTTCACATGCGATGAATGTGTGTTTGAATTTCTGAAATTCTGAGAGCTCGCACCCTCTGAGGTCGGGCTCCACATCAAGGAGAACGCGCAGTGCTCTTGGCTCGGGTTAGCAGCGGCCTTGCTCTGGGCCTGGCAGGGAGAGCCCGCTGTGGGCCCGGCCGTGGGGATAAGCGAGCGCCAGAGGGAGCAGACGCACCCACTGCGATGCCCCAAGGGCCGGGATGACCGCCCAACCCGGGCGGCAGCTCCCCTGTGTCCTGCCGCACCTCCCTGTAGAGCAGGGTGCTCTGCCCTAGCCAGCTTAGACAGGTTCATATAGCTCACAGGTCGACCATTCCTATTGCAGGATAGAGTGCAAATACATGAATGCAGAATGTTCATGAAAGAACTCAGACCTCTTTTGAAGAAAGGTGCTCTATTAGTCAATACTCTAAAGAGAAACAGAAGCCATAGGGGATATACGTTTATCCTGTTACCTACACACACCCAAATAGGGAGTTTTATTATGAGAAATTGGCTTATGAAATTGTGGAGGCTGCACAGCCCTATGATCTGACCCCTGAGCTGTAGCCCACCAGGCTCCTCTGTCCATGGGATTCTCCAGGCGAGAACACTGGAATGAGGAGCCATTTCCTTCTTTGGGGATCGACCCCAACCAAGGATCAAACTCAGCTCTCCTGCACTGCAGGTGAATTCCTTACCGATTGGGCCACCAAGGAAGCCTTGAGCAGCTGGTAACGGCTGGGTGGTGCTCCTCGAGCTGGGCCAGCAGGCTGAGGACCGTGACAGGTGCTCATCCGGAGCAGAGCTGGGCTGCTGCCCTGCCTTGGCAGCCTGTGGGAGGTGGGGGCTCCCAGAGGTCACGAGAGACCGGAGGAAGGGCCGACACCCCCCTCACTAGGCTGTGGCTGAGTAAGGACCTGGAGAATCATACTAGAGTCTGGAGGAGGGACAAAAATGAAACGTGATGGTTGGAGGAGAACCCAGCCTGCCAGCAGAGGCACTGTGTGCTCTCAGAGGTGGCGGACGTGCCCGACAGCGGCCAGTAGAGCAGTGCAGGCACACATGGCTTTACGTACCTCCAGAAACACCAGCCCTCACGTGAGAACTAAGGCAGCCCTCGAGCTGTTCTCTTCAAAGCTGACGCCACGTGACTCCTGAACCCACTTCACAGCTCCATCTCGTGCCCACTTCCTCTTCCGACGCACAAAATTCTGAATGACAGGGAAAAAAAAAATTGTCCTTGTTTTCTTCCCTTTAAATACCACTAGATTCCTCAGAATTTGTGACTTCAGGGCTTACAGGAATTCAAGCTAGGTACACCAGAAGGTCTTCACCTATTTTTATCAGCTGCTCCTCTGACTGTTAGTTGACAAGGCAGACACTGCACAGGGCTTCCCAAGAGTATCTATGACCCAAGTAAGGGGATGCCATCTTCTCAAAAAGAGACGTGACCAGTGCCTTAAAACTCACTAGAATTCCAGTGTTGTGAGAACGAAGTTCAACAAGGTCTTAGTTGAACTTCCCAGACACGATTACAATTAGAAAAGGGAGAAGGCAGTGAGGTTAGGAGCTGGCATTAGACACTTGTAGGTACCCACCTGAGTCTGCAGGTTATTTTTATGTTCTAACCACTTATGGAAAGAAAGCACAATCTGTCATTCCCAACTCAATACGTGATTCTCTTCCTCACTGAACAAAGCCATAAAACACAATGACTCTGGGTGAGGCCAGATTTGCAGAGACGAGTAGAGAGAGAACAGAAATGCATCCATTTCCTGCCTCGTAAGAGACGAGAGGCTGAGCTGTCTTCGAGGCGGGTCATCGTTTCCCTCCGGGAGCCCCCGCGGTGGAGAGCGAGCCTCTTCTGGGAAGGGAGGCATGTGACGCCTGTGGCTCCGGCTCCGGCTCCGGCTCCTCTGCACAGCGGTCGGAAGGCTGTGCCTAGTGGGGTCAGTCACATCTGAACACACTGTGGTCCTTCAGAGCAACTGTCTTTTGCACATGTGGGCTTAACAGTACACCACGCAGATATTTGGTTGCTTATTTTTGTGAAGCTGCCACATTGTGTCCGCAAAGGAAGTGTTGACAAAAGACTCCCAGACTGTGGGGGATCCTGCAGGCCTGTCTTTCTCTCATCTCTCTGCCCTGGAGGCGAGACCACTGAAGAAGAAAAAGAGGAAGAAGAAGTCAGGGTGGCAAGGTAAGGCCAGATGAAAAGGGAAAAGAATCACCTGGACTCGGGGTGGCCTCGTACATACATCATACACAGAGCTACAAAGCAGGCATCCGTAAGTTTAAAATGAGCACAGTGGACTTACTAGAAAGCAAAAACAGAAAAACATCTGGAAAGGTCATAAATATTTGAAAATTAAACCAGGTTCTAAATAGAAACCCAGTATTTTAAACTGAAAACGAGATGAAACCGTATGTCAAAACTATGAGAGGCCGCTAGAGCAGTGCTGAGAGGGACACTTAGGAACGCTGAAGGGCTTATACTGGAAAAGAGAAAGCTCTAAGCCTCCGCTGTGTCTGCTAGCGAGTCCTGCCAGTTCTCGTTCCTGAGTACTCTCAAGTCAGCCTACTTCTGCGCATCACGCTGCCGCGCCTCCGAGCAGATCCCCCTGCATCCGCTCCTCCCTTCCGTAACAACACATTGCACAGGGGTGGCCAAAATGTTTGGGTTTCTCTCCAACAGCTTACAGAGACGCTCGAATGAACTTTTTGGCCAACACCGCACTTTCTTTGTGGTCTCAGTTAACATTTCACAGCCTGTTTGGGAAGAATTCCTGCTGGGTGTGGGGAGAACGGAGTACGTCTCTTACCGCTGATCCCCCAGCCTGGCCCACAGCTCAGCTCCTGGCACATAGTCGGTGCTAGCTACGTATCTGACGAGGGAATGAAAGCCAGCCTACGTTTAGGGGAACTACGACCACTACAGTTTTCAGCTTCAGGTCTGCGAGGTCAGGGTTTGGGGCTCACAGCTTGTGGTCAACACCGGTGATTTTCCAGCACCCACTTGCTGTTGCAGCTTAACAGGGACCCTGGATTCTCTTTGGGATCCATGTGGTTCCCGGGCAGCGGATCCTTACCGTGCCTCCAGGAGTTCCTTAAATATTCTCCACTGAGAAAGCTGATCTGTTCTTGAGGTTTCAGCTACTTGAAACTGCAATTTCTCAATTAAACGAGTTACTGGGATTCCCTACAAGGCTCCAGGGCCCTTGCATTTTATCATCTTCCTGTCATGAAAGGTACGATGTGAAATCCTCTGGCAGGCCTCCTCTGGGAGGAACACTTGAAAGGATCTGGGCGAGCGCCCAGTGCCCTAGAAAGAGCAAAAGCTGTAACTTGGCACATGTCTGAGTGGAGCATGCCTAATGTCATGATGAAGATAAAACAGACGAGATAAGAATAAAAGAGGAAAGCCAAGTGGAGTTAACCTAAATTTAGACAGTATCACGCCTGTGATACTTTTGTATATATAAAGCAAAAGGAAATGGCTGTCTGGCCAAAAGAAAAAATACTGTGTCTTGCTTTGTCTAACTTTTTTTTATTGGAGTATAGTTGATTTACAATGTCATGTTAGTTTCAGATGTACAGCAGAGTGACTCACACATCCACACATCCACTCCTTTCCAGGTTCCCCTCCAACACAGGCTGTTAGAGTACTGAGGAGAGTTCCTTGTGCTACTTCTCCGGGGGAAGCAAAGGAATGAGGTCCGGTAGAGGCACTTAAGAAACTTTTGAGGGAGACTTCCCCAGGTCCAGTGTCTGAGACAGCCCACTCCCAATGCAGGGGACCTGGGTTCAATTCCGAGCCGGAGAACGAGATCCCACATGCAACAACTAGGAGTGTGCATGCCACAGCCAAAGATCCTGCATGCTGCAACTAAAAAATAGAACCTGTGTGCTGCAGCAAAGATAGAAGACACCATATGTTGCAACTAAGACCCAGTGCAGCCAAATAAGTAAGTAAATATATGCCATAAAAGAAGTTTCTAACAAATATATATTTTATAATCTCTTTGGAATCCATGATACTTTGCAGAATGAGAAGATTTTTATAAAAGCAAGATGGGACTAGACAGCAACGATTATTTTTCCTTCATAATTGTAACAATAACGTGAACAACATCTGCTCTTTGTACCCGTTCCTCGCTGCTCTGTGAAGGAACTGGACTCCTTGGCCGTGATCTCTTTGTCTCTCTTCTGTCATTCAGCAGAGAGCAGGCAGGTTTGAAGGACCTGGAGGAGACCTCTTGGTCTATTTCCATACTGCCCAGAACTGCCCGTGAATGAAAGCCAGTCCAGGCAGAAGTGGCCCAGTTTGACTTGGAAATTCCCTGTTCCCCTTCTCCAGGAAGAAATGGCACAGCTTTGTTATGCCGTCAACTTTAAATGCCTGAACATTCTTCCTTCTGAGTTACCCAGAGCGCTATGCTTGGTCGTCTCTTTTCAAACTATGAGATGCCACGAAGCTGAAAAGCTCTGGGAGGCTGAGCCTAAATGGAGCTGCCTGTTACGACACGTCACGGTCCCCAGCTAAGAATAAAAGAGGAAAGCCAAGTGGAGTTAACCTAAATTTAGACAGTATCACGCCTGTGATACTTTTGTATATATAAAGCAAAAGGAAATGGCTGTCTGGCCAAAAGAAAAAATACTGTGTCTTGCTTTGTCTAACTTTTTTTATTGGAGTATAGTTGATTTACAATGTCATGTTAGTTTCAGATGTACAGCAGAGTGACTCACACATCCACACATCCACTCCTTTCCAGGTTCCCCTCCAACACAGGCTGTTAGAGTACTGAGGAGAGTTCCTTGTGCTACTTCTCCGGGGGAAGCAAAGGAATGAGGTCCGGTAGAGGCACTTAAGAAACTTTTGAGGGAGACTTCCCCAGGTCCAGTGTCTGAGACAGCCCACTCCCAATGCAGGGGACCTGGGTTCAATTCCGAGCCGGAGAACGAGATCCCACATGCAACAACTAGGAGTGTGCATGCCACAGCCAAAGATCCTGCATGCTGCAACTAAAAAATAGAACCTGTGTGCTGCAGCAAAGATAGAAGACACCATATGTTGCAACTAAGACCCAGTGCAGCCAAATAAGTAAGTAAATATATGCCATAAAAGAAGTTTCTAACAAATATATATTTTATAATCTCTTTGGAATCCATGATACTTTGCAGAATGAGAAGATTTTTATAAAAGCAAGATGGGACTAGACAGCAACGATTATTTTTCCTTCATAATTGTAACAATAACGTGAACAACATCTGCTCTTTGTACCCCGTTCCCTCGCTGCTCTGTGAAGGAACTGGACTCCTTGGCCGTGATCTCTTTGTCTCTCTTCTGTCATTCAGCAGAGAGCAGGCAGGTTTGAAGGACCTGGAGGAGACCTCTTGGTCTATTTCCATACTGCCCAGAACTGCCCGTGAATGAAAGCCAGTCCAGGCAGAAGTGGCCCAGTTTGACTTGGAAATTCCCTGTTCCCCTTCTCCAGGAAGAAATGGCACAGCTTTGTTATGCCGTCAACTTTAAATGCCTGAACATTCTTCCTTCTGAGTTACCCAGAGCGCTATGCTTGGTCGTCTCTTTTCAAACTATGAGATGCCACGAAGCTGAAAAGCTCTGGGAGGCTGAGCCTAAATGGAGCTGCCTGTTACGACACGTCACGGTCCCCAGCATCCGGAGGGAGCCGTCCGCCCTCCCCTGGAGCACGGCAGGGTGGCGACGCCCCAGGTCAGGAGATGCACGCGTGGATGCGGAGCAGCAAGGAGGGCTGGCGCGTGCTCTTCTTGGCCCAATAAGGTCTCGTCAGGTCGAGAGGTGACGTGAGGGCAGGCAAGCCTGTTGTGCTGCGGTGTGTCAGGCCACAGGGGCAGACACGACTCAGCAGCGCTCAGTGAGCTCTCCAAGGAGAGCCCGCCTGCTGTGTGTTAATGTTCCTAACGGGAGGGAAACTCAAAACCATAAGTTTCAGTATAAATATTTTCTGATCACGTACAGCAAGCTTTCTGTTCTTTCATAACCCCCGGAACTGAACTGCACTTGAAATAAGGTTAACTAAAGCTAAATTTAATCACTGTGCAACCGGATTGGGTGTACACAACCTGGGGTATTGAATGTCCTACTTTATGTTGTTTTTATTCTCAGTTTCATCCAGTTATTTCCTCAGGGACCACAGAGCGATGGTAGGCAGCAAAGTAATGAAATGTGGTAAATCTGGTTAAAGAGAAATATGACTAAGAATACTTTCATCTCAGCAGCCCCATATATAGCGTGGCTTTCTTTAGTTTACGAAGTACTAAAACTCGTTTCTTAGGAGAGAAGAGGCAGGCTGGATTTATTGCCCTGGGAAACATAGCTTGCTTAATGTTATAATATATAAAAGTTCTTTGTTTTATAGACGTGCCGTAAGAGTCTGAGTCATAAGCATTAACTGCCTTTTGTGTGTGTGTGTCTGTGTGCTCAGTCACTCGGCTACGTCTGACTCTGCCACCCTGTAGACTGTAGCCCAACAAGTCCCTCTGTCCATGGGGTTTCCCAGGCAAGGATGTTGCAGTGGGTTGCCATTTCCTTCTCCGTAATAGTGCGTGAGGGCCCAGTATAAGGACACCATGCTGCGGATGGCCGTCTGTAGTGTTAGTTACCCTGCATACATGTGTATATAATGTTAGCAACCATGGATACATATAGATGGGTTTTTATCCAGTAATTCTGTCAGGATAAACTTCTAGACATCGCATTTCTGGATGTAAAAGCATGAAGAAACAGCCTAACCCCACATCATGCTGGGCAAGAAAAGATCAGCCTCGTAGCACTGGACCATCTTCTGAACCCCACAGCTCAGCTCTGCTGCTGCCCTTTGCCCTTATGGCAACCCCATAGGCAGCTCACTGTGCTTTCAAGTCATCATCCCGCTCTGAGCGCCCTGGGCGCCCACCATCCTTCAGAGAGCTGTCAGAACACAACTGGAATGAACTACAGCCCACCGTACTACCCCACAGCCCCAAAGGCAAGACCCTTCCAGCTTCGGCTCCATGAAATACAGCCCACATGTGGAAACGTGCATACACAGACAGGTAGAGTTTAGCGGGCAATGACAAAGTCAATGCTTATGTAAGTATCACCCAGGACAAGAAGCGGAACAGGACAGAGGCGCCTGGTGGGCTGCGTCCGTGGGGTTGCAGAGACTCCAGCGTGACTGAAGCACCTGAGTGCACGCACATGGATGTGCTCGTCCTTATACAGCACCGTTGAATCTGCCCTGGTTTTGGACGACCCGTGGATGGAAGCTCTTGCACATCTTGCTTCTTTGTCTATAGGATTCATAATGGCCACTGAGATGGGGCTTGAGC
This sequence comes from Tragulus kanchil, assembly GCA_022376925.1. NCBI lineage: Eukaryota > Metazoa > Chordata > Mammalia > Artiodactyla > Tragulidae > Tragulus > Tragulus kanchil. The sequence goes on along the minus strand of JAIOJX010000003.1, from coordinate 166,679,149 downwards.
TACGATGAACAGAAACAGTATGAAATCGTGTATGTACTGGTCCCTTTCTGGACTCTGTCCCAGTGGTTTGCTAATCTGCATACCAATGCCATATTGTTTTAATTATTACGGCTTTGTGTAAATCTTGCTATCTGGAGAGCAAGTTCTCCCTTCTCATTTTTCCTCTTTATTCTTGACATTTGCATTCCTATATCAATTTTACAAAAAGCTTATCAAGTTCTAAAACAAATACGTTGAAATTTGGATCAAAATCACACTCAATCTTCCCGTCATGGAGTTTCAATCCATGAACGCGACATAGTTCTCCACTTACTTGGATAGTAATTTAATATAATTCAATAAAGTTTCATGTTCTTTCCTAAAGATTTTGGTACGTCCGATATTCCTGGTATTATTTTAAACTAAATTCTGGTTTGAGGTTTCTTGCATCACCTTGGTGATATACATTTGGACAGAAATCCACTGGGAAGCCCTCCACAGGCCCCCGTGAGAGGAGAGAGTGGATCTAGTTACTGACAGCTTCCCTCTACTGTGGGCACAGCCTTCAGGGCGCCAGCAAAGCCCATGTGTGCAGGGCACACGGGGCCCTCTGCGTGGCTTTCTGTTCTTGTGGGCTCTGGACTTTCACATTGCTTGCCCCCTCACTCTTCAACATCATCAAAACATGGCTCTGTTTCAAGTCTGGATTATCATGTATCTTAAGAGCAAAAGTGATTTTGAATTCTGTTTACTTCTCTGGTTTTTTCTCAGAGTTTAGATGGTAATTCCTTGGATGTTTCTACGAATTAAAAAAACTCACCCAGCATTTTTAGTTGCTTTCCATGATAAGGCTAGACTGAATAATATAGCGTGTCATTATCAAAAACAGGAACTCCAAAAAGTAGCTAGTTTTCAAATTCTGATCCAGACCAAAACAAGCATTTACCAAACTGAACTGAAGGGAAGTGAGGGCAGGGAGGCTGAGTTTTCTTCATGGAATTTCTGTATTTTCTTTTCAGTATGGCAGCATTGGGAAGGAGTTAGAAACGGATTTGCAAAAGACACCTTATGCAAAATCCTTACTCTTAGAAAGAAAACCTCACAATTTAAACAGCATGTTTTAAAAATTCCATTATGTTATTCATTTTAGCTAAATGATTATATGGACATATGTTCCCTCTACATGCAGACCCTGGGTTTTATTTCAAAAGCAGCTTAACTCATATTCTTCAGAGATTTAAATATTTTATTCCCAAACTATCTTAATGATGAGGTAAGTAGATATATAATAAACCACAGAGCCAATTATTTTTTGCCAGACTTCTCCCTGAATGTGACTATGGATTTCTATACTTATACAGGAATATATACTTCTCTTTTCCTACACTTGTCACCTTCCAGCACATTATGTAATTTATTCTGTCTACTGTCTGTCTCTCCCTGTCAGCGTTCACCAGTATATCTCAAGCATCCACAGTAGCTCTTGGAATATAGCAAATGCTAAGTAAATGTCTGCTGAATGAAAGATTGTGAGCCTCTGGGTTTCCCTGGTGGCTCAGTGGTAAAAAATCCAACGGGGGCTTCCCTGGTGGTCCAGTGGGTAAGGATACCGCCTTGCAGTGCAAGGGGCGCCGGTTCGATCCCTGGCCTGGGAAGATCCCACGTGCCGCGGAGCGGCTGGACCGATGTGTCCAACTACCGAGCCGGAGCTCTGGAGCGCATGTGCCCAGAGCCGGTGCTCTGCGACAACAGAGGCCACTGCGATGGGAGGCCCACACGTGCCAAAGAACAAAGATGGATGAAAAATAGAAAAATGAAAGACCAACAGAAATGGCCCGCCTGCTCCCTTCCCTCCCCAACGCCCCCACCCCTCCAAAATAAAAACGAATCCACCGGCCAATGCAGGAGACATGAGCTCAATCCCTGATCTGGGAGGATCCCACATACCATGGAGCAGCTAAGCCTGTGGACCACAACTCCTGAGCCTAGGCTCTAGAGCCTGAGAGCTGAAACTCCTGAGCCCAGGCGCCCGAGAGTAGGTGCTCCACAAGAAGAGAGGCCCCCGCAGTGAGAAGCCCTCCCTCCACAACCGGAGAGCAGTTACAGCTCTCTGCAACTCAGAGGAAGGCCCACACAACAACGAAGACAGCACAGCTGAACGTAAATAAATAAAGTTATATTAAAAACAGGAGACTTTGAAAATAAAGGTTTTGCTAAGTGGTGAGTTAAAAATTCCATTATGTTATTCATTTTAGCTAAATGATTATATGGACATATGTTCCCTCTACATGCAGACCCTGGGTTTTATTTCAAAAGCAGCTTAACTCATATTCTTCAGAGATTTAAATATTTTATTCCCAAACTATCTTAAAGATGAGGTAAGTAGATATATAATAAACCACAGAGCCAATTATTTTTTGCCAGACTTCTCCCTGAATGTGACTATGGATTTCTATACTTATACAGGAATATATACTTCTCTTTTCCTACACTTGTCACCTTCCAGCACATTATGTAATTTATTCTGTCTACTGTCTGTCTCTCCCTGTCAGCGTTCACCAGTATATCTCAAGCATCCACAGTAGCTCTTGGAATATAGCAAATGCTAAGTAAATGTCTGCTGAATGAAAGATTGTGAGCCTCTGGGTTTCCCTGGTGGCTCAGTGGTAAAAAATCCACCGGGGGCTTCCCTGGTGGTCCAGTGGGTAAGGATACCGCCTTGCAGTGCAAGGGGCGCCGGTTCGATCCCTGGCCTGGGAAGATCCCACGTGCCGCGGAGCGGCTGGACCGATGTGTCCAACTACCGAGCCGGAGCTCTGGAGCGCATGTGCCCAGAGCCGGTGCTCTGCGACAACAGAGGCCACTGCGATGGGAGGCCCACACGTGCCAAAGAACAAAGATGGATGAAAAATAGAAAAATGAAAGACCAACAGAAATGGCCCGCCTGCTCCCTTCCCTCCCCAACGCCCCCACCCCTCCAAAATAAAAACGAATCCACCGGCCAATGCAGGAGACATGAGCTCAATCCCTGATCTGGGAGGATCCCACATACCATGGAGCAGCTAAGCCTGTGGACCACAACTCCTGAGCCTAGGCTCTAGAGCCTGAGAGCTGAAACTCCTGAGCCCAGGCGCCCGAGAGTAGGTGCTCCACAAGAAGAGAGGCCCCCGCAGTGAGAAGCCCTCCCTCCACAACCGGAGAGCAGTTACAGCTCTCTGCAACTCAGAGGAAGGCCCACACAACAACGAAGACAGCACAGCTGAACGTAAATAAATAAAGTTATATTAAAAACAGGAGACTTTGAAAATAAAGGTTTTGCTAAGTGGTGAGAACCTAAAATTGTTTACACGGGTCCAGCAGCCAATGCATGTGAGGAAATGGAACCACAGAGGTAGAAGAATTTATGATTTATCTAAGCCTTTCCATTCTTACAGTCACTCTGACATAAGAAAATATATCTATTTGAAATATTTTTTTAAAAAAATTAAAAATAAGACACTATGACACATGCAGGATACAACATGAGTATTTTAAGCAATGCTTAAAACTAAGTATTAAGCATAAACACAACATTGTTTTATTAATCAATAAATTATGACTATAACATAAGCATTTATCAATACTGACCATATTCTTAAGTATCAAGAGATACCCAATATATTGTCAATTTCAGCATAGCAGCAGATGTAGAATTTGAAAATGAGCAAAAACTGGTTAGTGAACTGGTTAGTCAGATAAAAGCTAATCACTGACTAACACATATGTCTTGCTTATTTGCTATGTAAGCAACAAATAAAATATAAATAAAATTATTTACAATGGTTATAACTTAGTAATACATAATCAAATATAATAAGTAGTGGTATAGTAAGCAATATTGTGAAACTGAAAATATAAAGGTACAAAGAAAGTTTTTAAAATGCCTTTGAAGGTGATTTTTAGCATTTATTTCAGCTTGCTTGGTTTTTAAATGCAGTGGCTGATTTTTTCAGATTCTGTATTTAGGCAAACACAATCATTTATTTATAGTTTTAAAATTATAATGGTTCTAACATACAATTGGAATGTGAATAATGATTTGGAGGTAGAGTCGGGGTATCTCACAATGCATATAAATTACCAAAAATTTAAAACAAGGAAATAAGTTTTCCTTAATTAGATTTGGAATAATTCTGGCTTTCAAAATTGTCATCTTTAAAATGAATCAAAAACTTCATTGATTTCTCCATTGAATTTGAACACAACAATTTGTTCTGAACAAGGACTAGTAAATAATCAATTTATCTTTATCCTAAATGATATATGTATACACACACATACATGTATATGTATTTGTGTTATATATGTATATGCATTTTTGGGGTAAATTTTCATTATTATAAATATTATAAGATGAAAAATAAACCTACTTTACACCAGAAAAGAGAGCGATCCTAACGTAAGCGGGCTTTTGTCATGTAGGTTAATATTTACCTCAAGAAATGCTTTCCTATAAACTCCAAGTTTTAGACACTCATGGAGGGGAGGAGGGGCTATCAAGATTATTTGTATAATAAAGTGGTTTATCTTTTTAAATCATTTGGCTAAGTCTAATTGCAAAGCAGGTGTCTGTTACCTGAGGCACGGTAAGGGAACGGCAGTGGGAAGGCGGCCTGGAAGCAGGAAGCCTAGTCTCGAGAGTGAGACCGTGCTGTGGACGAGTGACCAAGCGATCCAGCATTTACCCGTCTTAACAGAGCTCTCCATCGCACCTCACAACGTGACATCCCACTGTTTCCTGCAGTCTACCGGTGATCCATCAGACTAGCTTTAGAATGAGAAAGCCTTATTCAAAATAGGCTTTCAACCACGTGAACTTCCTACGAAAATGGTAAAAGAATGATAAAATAGAGATAATTCTGGAAAATAGAAATGTTTACTGTAAAGGTATACAGTAAACTAACAAGGTACAATTTCAAGAGGAAGGACTGTATTTACAGTTTTGAAGTGAAGTTTGTGTTCATTTTTCCTTTAATTGTGACGGTTTAGTGAAGCAGCAAAAGCAGTATGTCACAGTAAAAAACGTAAGTTCAACTTGACTCCCTACTGGCTCTTTTTTTTTTTTTTTTTAAAGATTTATTTATTTATTTATTTGAGGGGGGTGGGGTGGGGAGGGAGGGGAGCCGGCGGGCCACTTCTATTGGTCTTTCATTTCTCTGTTTTCATTCATCTTTGTTCTTTGGCCTGTGTGGGCCTCCCATCGTGGTGGCGTCTGTCGTCTCAGAGCACCGCCTCTGGGCGCATGCGCTCCAGAGCTCCGGCTCGGTAATTGGACACATCGGTCCAGCCGCTTGGCGGCACGTGGGATCTTCCCAGGCCAGGGATCGAACCGGCGCCCCTTGCACTGCAAGGCGGTGTCCTTACCCACTGGACCACCAGGGAAGCCCTACTGGCTCTTTTTTAATGAAGGATCATTTCAGAGGAGCTTCAGTGCGGGTTCTTGGTTCCTTTAAATATCTTACCACAAGAATTATGCCACATTTTGCAAGTTAATGTCTAAAATACCTGAAAGCCAGAATAATACCTGTTAGGAGAGAAGCTCCATTTTTGTTTCCCTCTTTTTAAGTATTACACCAAATGTCACTGTTCACACTTGCTTCGATACATTTGTATTTCTGTGTCTTTGCCAGGAACCCAGAATGGATTGAGACTGCTGGACACTAGGCCCCATGGTCAGCTGCAGCCTTACTGTTGCAGTGACCCAGCGCTTAACCTGCCACCTGACACACAGCCTGTGCCTCATGAATGAAACTGAACGAATAAAATCTCTGTCCAATATTCTGATCGTATCATTGAAGGCTCTAGTTCTTTTACAAAATAGATTTTATTTTTATTGAGGCCTTCCTATTAGCTTGCAAATTAAACTGAAATTTAGTGAATCAACAAAGATAAGGTAAACCTATAAAATGTAACATATATATACACATCCTTTTTTTTTTTTTTAAGAACATTCTATCTTTTATCTGTAAGAGATATTATACTAAAGTATTCAGGGTATTTAGGGTGGAACCATATAATGTGCTGAATTTTCTTTAAATTAGTATAGTAAAAAAGTTTATCTGTGAGGAACAGATGAAACAGAGTGACAAAATATTAATTCTTAAAGCAGGGTGATGGGGACTCATAGGTTTTCTATACTACTGTCTGTATATTCTATGGTTTGAAAATTTCAACAGCAAAAACAGTGAATTCAAGCGAGTTTCAATAATAAAAATAAAGGTAAAATAAAGGTATTTCCAATGAACAAAACTACTGTGTAACTGGACATTTTGCAAATATCTGTACTAGATTAGTTATGCGATGCTTGTTATAGTGAACGGTTAGGAACAACTTAAATGTCAATCAGTAGAAATAGTCAAATACAGTATGTCCACGTGCACTGGGATACTATCCAACGATGAAAAATGGTGTTGACCAAAAGAAGTTTCCATAACAGCATGGAAGCCTGATCCCATGTTCACAGGAGTGTGTGCTTGCCCATCCATTGTTCAGAGTGTTTATTTCTGAAAAAAGGAAAGGCAGGTGATTTTTAAAAGATTTTTTTGTTGTTGTTTTTACTTTTCTCCTTGAAACTGTTTCATATTATTCAAAAATTTCACAGGCATATGTATTAATCTTATATTGGAGGAAATTCTTCTCTATAATAATATCCTATGACTTCTTCTCATGTTATTCCTTTCATCTGACAGAATTATTTCTTAATTGTTAAGAACTGTGTTAGGTCTTAAGTAATTCAAAGAGGGCTTCCCTGGTGGCTCAGTGGTAAAGAACCCGCCTGCCAATACAGGAGATGTGGGTTCAATCCATGGATCAGGAAGATCCTCTGGAAAAGGAAATGGCAACTCACTCCAGTATTATTGCCAGGAAAATTCCATGGACAGAGGAGCCTGGTAGGCTACAGTACTCCATGGGGTCGCAAAAGAGCTGGACACAGTTTAATGATTAAACAACATCAAAATTCAAAGTGGGAAGGTGCTCTACTTTCTAAAATAATATGAAATCTAGAGTAGATTTCATTATTTTAAACAATGGATCTTAAGGTATTCTGGCACATACATTTTTTCTTCAACCACCTACTGATTGTTTATAGAAAGACATCAAAAACTACATGAAACACAAAATTATAAAATACAAAAAAATATACTTAAGGGTCTTTTGATTAATCCAAATCAGGCTAAAACTCTATTAATTATAGAAAGAAACAGCATTTGGAAGAGAAAATAAGAAAATGCTCTGTAGTTTGTTCATAATAAATTTGACTTGAAAACATTCATTCCCACAGTTCTATGCAAAAAAGTATTTGCGGATATTTTAGTAAGATGTTTGTTCTTAGATTAAGCAGATGGCAGAACAGAATAAAATACAATTTCCAGATGCATGGCTTTGTGATTTCAGAGTTGTAGACTCAGCATTTTGATCTAAATCTCAAATACAGTATGTCCACGTGCACTGGGATACTATCCAACGATGAAAAATGGTGTTGACCAAAAGAAGTTTCCATAACAGCATGGAAGCCTGATCCCATGTTCACAGGAGTGTGTGCTTGCCCATCCATTGTTCAGAGTGTTTATTTCTGAAAAAAGGAAAGGCAGGTGATTTTTAAAAGATTTTTTTGTTGTTGTTTTTACTTTTCTCCTTGAAACTGTTTCATATTATTCAAAAATTTCACAGGCATATGTATTAATCTTATATTGGAGGAAATTCTTCTCTATAATAATATCCTATGACTTCTTCTCATGTTATTCCTTTCATCTGACAGAATTATTTCTTAATTGTTAAGAACTGTGTTAGGTCTTAAGTAATTCAAAGAGGGCTTCCCTGGTGGCTCAGTGGTAAAGAACCCGCCTGCCAATACAGGAGATGTGGGTTCAATCCATGGATCAGGAAGATCCTCTGGAAAAGGAAATGGCAACTCACTCCAGTATTATTGCCAGGAAAATTCCATGGACAGAGGAGCCTGGTAGGCTACAGTAGTCCATGGGGTCGCAAAGAGCTGGACACAGTTTAATGATTAAACAACATCAAAATTCAAAGTGGGAAGGTGCTCTACTTTCTAAAATAATATGAAATCTAGAGTAGATTTCATTATTTTAAACAATGGATCTTAAGGTATTCTGGCACATACATTTTTTCTTCAACCACCTACTGATTGTTTATAGAAAGACATCAAAAACTACATGAAACACAAAATTATAAAATACAAAAAAATATACTTAAGGGTCTTTTGATTAATCCAAATCAGGCTAAAACTCTATTAATTATAGAAAGAAACAGCATTTGGAAGAGAAAATAAGAAAATGCTCTGTAGTTTGTTCATAATAAATTTGACTTGAAAACATTCATTCCCACAGTTCTATGCAAAAAAGTATTTGCGGATATTTTAGTAAGATGTTTGTACTTAGATTAAGCAGATGGCAGAACAGAATAAAATACAATTTCCAGATGCATGGCTTTGTGATTTCAGAGTTGTAGACTCAGCATTTTGATCTAAATCTCAAGCTTAGCTTTAGCCAGCACTGAGTCATCTGAATGATCAACTTGGGAAACAGCCTTTAAGGTTAGTTATCTTGGGTGAGTCCAAAAGGCAGGCTGTTCTAATGGCTGTGAAATCTTGTAGCTCTGGGCAGGCTGCTGCTGCCGAACCCCCCTTTCAGGCTGCGAGGACCGCAGAGCAGAGTGGGCGGGAGTCCGCAGCAGGCCCCGTCCGCCTTGCCCCTCTCTGGGGGTCTCTACACCATGCCGCAGCTGCTGAGCACAGTCACTCCAGGGCTGTGCTGTCCCCACCGTTTACTCTCTCCGAGATTTAAGGCTTCAGGGAACTGAAACAGGCTCGTCTGGTACACGAGCTTGGTAATTCCAATCTGGGTAATGCAATAAAAACAAACCAGAAGACAGCACCCGAGTTATCTACCTGATGGTATTTCCTGCTTTCACATCCATCTTCTAAGCTTTAGGAATGATGAGAGATTTCGTGAGCTCTGATTTGTCCAAATAATGGATCTGTAATCAGAGTGAAGAGTCACATTTTATTATAAATTAACTGTATATACTTGCAGATGCGTTAGTGTATATATTCAATTTCTCAACGTGCTCTGCTAGATGATCTTTGGCAAATCATTTCGATCTGTATTGAGGGGTTTTAAAAGTCTATCACATGCTCAATGTCTGCAGATTAAAACTGTTCTTGGGTCTTTACCTGGTTCTTAGAAGCACTGGACTGTCCACAAAGGCTGGCACTGGAGCGAGGATTCTTTGCTGGTTTTGAAGAGCCCTGACGTGCCTTCCTTTTGGACCTGGGGGCTGTCCTGCTTACTGCTGACCGCGGGACGGTGACAGCGGCTTCTCTAGCTTGATCAGCTGATTGTTGCTGTGACGGTTGGGAGTCTTCCGTCTCTGTGTCTGATTCAAAAATATGTGGTTGTCGTTTCCATTTTAGTGACTCGTGGTCTTTCCCGAAAATTTGTTATATACTTGCTTGTCAAATTCTCTTTTCCTTTCACTTGGGAGCCAACAGCACATTTTATCATACCTGAACTGTTATTTGTCATCTGAAATACTGAACTATTAGACAGCTGTCTACTGTCATTTAAACTCAGGATCGATGGGTGTCCACTAGAAAGGGGATTCTTTGTCATATTTCCACGGGACTCAGTGTTTTTCCCTTGCAGAGACCTAGAAGTCTTGGGGTTTAGATTTTCAGCCTTCATCTGAATGCTGCGACTAGACCTTTCTTTAAGCGCTGCGTCTAAATTCCGTTGGCCATTCTGGATCTCACTAGTTTTTGAAAACGCTTCTTTTGCAGTTTTTGACACTAGTCTCTATACCATGCCGCAGCTGCTGAGCACAGTCCCTCCAGGGCTGTGCTGTCCCCACCGTTTACTCTCCGAGATTTAAGGCTTCAGGGAACTGAAACAGGCTCGTCTGGTACACGAGCTTGGTAATTCCAATCTGGGTAATGCAATAAAAACAAACCAGAAGACAGCACCCGAGTTATCTACCTGATGGTATTTCCTGCTTTCACATCCATCTTCTAAGCTTTAGGAATGATGAGAGATTTCGTGAGCTCTGATTTGTCCAAATAATGGATCTGTAATCAGAGTGAAGAGTCACATTTTATTATAAATTAACTGTATATACTTGCAGATGCGTTAGTGTATATATTCAATTTCTCAACGTGCTCTGCTAGATGATCTTTGGCAAATCATTTCGATCTGTATTGAGGGGTTTTAAAAGTCTATCACATGCTCAATGTCTGCAGATTAAAACTGTTCTGGGGTCTTTACCTGGTTCTTAGAAGCACTGGACTGTCCACAAAGGCCGGCACTGGAGCGAGGATTCTTTGCTGGTTTTGAAGAGCCCTGACGTGCCTTCCTTTTGGACCTGGGGGCTGTCCTGCTTACTGCTGACCGCGGGACGGTGACAGCGGCTTCTCTAGCTTGATCAGCTGATTGTTGCCGTGACGGTTGGGAGTCTTCCGTCTCTGTGTCTGATTCAAAAATATGTGGTTGTCGTTTCCATTTTAGTGACTCGTGGTCTTTCCCGAAAATTTGTGTTATATACTTGCTTGTCAAATTCTCTTTTCCTTTCACTTGGGAGCCAACAGCACATTTTATCATACCTGAACTGTTATTTGTCATCTGAAATACTGAACTATTAGACAGCTGTCTACTGTCATTTAAACTCAGGATCGATGGGTGTCCACTAGAAAGGGGATTCTTTGTCATATTTCCACGGGACTCAGTGTTTTTCCCTTGCAGAGACCTAGAAGTCTTGGGGTTTAGATTTTCAGCCTTCATCTGAATGCTGCGACTAGACCTTTCTTTAAGAGCTGCGTCTAAATTCCGTTGACCATTCTGGATCTCACTAGTTTTCAGTGAAAACGCTTTTGCTTCTGTAACAACATGTTGCTTTCTTTTCAGGTTCTCAGGTGCTGAGATACGTTTGTTCATCTGGAACGGTCGACCTTTGAAAACTGGTATGAATTTAGGGGCAATGCGCCGCTGGGAGCTGACCTCCGTGTCCTGGACTGGCCTGTCTGCTCTGCCGAGCCTGGGCGCTGCCTGGTCAGAGAGCCCTCTCTCTCGGCTCTGCGCGGACACAGAGGGCTGCGGCCGGCCGGCCGAGTGCCCCCCCTTGTGGTCCGCGGCCGCGGAGCACTGCAGGAAACCCGGAGCCCCGGCGGGCCTCGCGGAAGAGGCCTGAGCCAGAGGGCACCTCAACTTCTGTTTAGTGGTTAGATTGGGCATCTTGATTTTGTTTTCCTGAAAGGATGAAGATTAGAAAACACAAGACTGTCCTTAATGGAAAAGAAATAAGATACAAAATATTATCACAGTAATAATAAAAAGTAACAATACAATGTATAGAAAAGCAAATAACAAATGAGCCCTGAGAACATGTGTGTATTTCTCACAGTCTATATTCTTCCTGAGATACCATCCTTTCAGGATTTTTTTTTTTTTCTTCAGTGTGGACCATTTTTGACGTCTTTAACTGAATGTGTTACAATACTGTTTCTGTTTTATGTTTTGGTTTTCTGGCCACGAGGCGCGTGAGATCTCTGCTCCCCGACCGAGGGCTGGACCTGCACCCCGCACTGGAAGCTGAAGTCTCAACCACTGAACCGTTGGATTTTAAATTTGTGTTATATACTTGCTTGTCAAATTCTCTTTCCTTTCACTTGGGAGCCAACAGCACATTTTATCATACCTGAACTGTTATTTGTCATCTGAAATACTGAACTATTAGACAGCTGTCTACTGTCATTTAAACTCAGGATCGATGGGTGTCCACTAGAAAGGGGATTCTTTGTCATATTTCCACGGGACTCAGTGTTTTTCCCTTGCAGAGACCTAGAAGTCTTGGGGTTTAGATTTTCAGCCTTCATCTGAATGCTGCGACTAGACCTTTCTTTAAGAGCTGCGTCTAAATTCCGTTGACCATTCTGGATCTCACTAGTTTTCAGTGAAAACGCTTTTGCTTCTGTAACAACATGTTGCTTTCTTTTCAGGTTCTCAGGTGCTGAGATACGTTTGTTCATCTGGAACGGTCGACCTTTGAAAACTGGTATGAATTTAGGGGCAATGCGCCGCTGGGAGCTGACCTCCGTGTCCTGGACTGGCCTGTCTGCTCTGCCGAGCCTGGGCGCTGCCTGGTCAGAGAGCCCTCTCTCTCGGCTCTGCGCGGACACAGAGGGCTGCGGCCGGCCGGCCGAGTGCCCCCCCTTGTGGTCCGCGGCCGCGGAGCACTGCAGGAAACCCGGAGCCCCGGCGGGCCTCGCGGAAGAGGCCTGAGCCAGAGGGCACCTCAACTTCTGTTTAGTGGTTAGATTGGGCATCTTGATTTTGTTTTCCTGAAAGGATGAAGATTAGAAAACACAAGACTGTCCTTAATGGAAAAGAAATAAGATACAAAATATTATCACAGTAATAATAAAAAGTAACAATACAATGTATAGAAAAGCAAATAACAAATGAGCCCTGAGAACATGTGTGTATTTCTCACAGTCTATATTCTTCCTGAGATACCATCCTTTCAGGATTTTTTTTTTTTTCTTCAGTGTGGACCATTTTTGACGTCTTTAACTGAATGTGTTACAATACTGTTTCTGTTTTATGTTTTGGTTTTCTGGCCACGAGGCGCGTGAGATCTCTGCTCCCCGACCGAGGGCTGGACCTGCACCCCCGCACTGGAAGCTGAAGTCTCAACCACTGAACCACCAGGGAACTCCCTCGAGACAGTATCTTAAGATGCGTCCACGTTCTAAACTGTACGTAAATCAACCGTAAAAATCACAGACTTAGCTATTAGCGTCGTCCTCCAAAAAAAAAACGCTCTTGCTGCTGTCTCCCCAGGAGGCCCTTTGCTGTTCTCTCCATTTTTCCCCTCTCAAGGATCCTCTATCAGTTAGTATTTATTTTTCATCCCAAAACAGGATAAGGCTGCACACGTGTTCTAGATTTTTTGAGGGTAGGAACCATGAGTTAAGCATTATTACATCCTTCACATTCTTAAATCCTTCACACAGTTACTAACAAAACACTGATTTAAAGAAATCAGAGCAGGGCTTCCCCTGGTGGTCCAGTGAGTAAGGACACCGCCTTGCAGTGCAAGGGGCGCTGGTTCAATCCCTGGCCTGGGAAGATCCCAGGTGCCGCGGAGTGGCTGGACCGATGTGTCCAAATACTGAGCCGGAGCTCTGGAGCGCATGCGCCCAGAGCCGGCGCTCTGCAACGGCAGTGGCCACCACGATGGACCACGATGGGAGGCCCACAGGAGCCAAAGAACAAAGGCGGATGAAAACAGAGAAATGAAAGACCAATAGAAGTGGCCCGCCTGTCCCCCTCCCTCCCAACCCCACCCCACCCCCCAAAAGATAAATAAATAAAATTTAAAATAAATAAATAAATAAATAAATAAATCAGAGCAATAGAGGAGGTGGCTGCCTCTACACTGGGCCTCTCAGAACAAGCAGGACTGACTATGGGGTGTGAGTGTCTTCTCCATTTTGTCCTCTCACGGCCTACCAGAGCGCCTGCTCCCTGGAGGCAGCTTAGCAAGGATTTGCCACGGTGACTCCTTGGATGCATCAAAGAGAAGCAAATGTTCACAGTCCTCTTAAACAAATTGTGGTTTAAATATGTGTGTACATATATATATATATATAACATGAAATACACCATTTTATCCACTCTTGAGCATACAGTTCAGAGGCATTGAGCACATTCCCACTGTACTTCTGCTCTTTAATCACCACCACGATCTATTTACAAAGCTTTGTTCCACACAGGAACTCTGGCATCTTTCAGCAATAATTCATTGCCACCTTCGAGCACTCCTTCCAAAGCTGAGAAATCTAAATGAACATGGTCTCCTTTGCAGCTAGGGTTCAGGATGTGACTTAAGATCAGCCAATCAGATGCACTCATAAAATGCTTGGAAAGAAGTGAGGTGAAGTCATATATGTGCAGATTCTGCTGGAAAGTCTACTTGTTGATGACTTCTGTATTTCAGCTGCAGCGTGAGCAGAAATCAAGCGTCCCCTCACGGCTGGCAGCTGTCTGGAAAGCGAGCTTCGGGCACCCGCTCTCCTGAGATGGACCTGAGGAGGCAGGCGGCCCAGACGGCCTCACCAAACACACCACCAGCCTGGCAGGCTTCCCCCGCACACAGATACCACCACAGGGAGAATGCTTTCTAAAAGTGCATAAAATCCCATCTAAAAAACATGTTTCATCAGAAGTGACTAACTCATCTTCAAGTGCCTAGACTGAATTTTTTATTTGATGAAAAAAAACTAGTTCAAGAATTAAGTTGAAATCAATTCTAGAAAATCAAAGAAAACTTTTAGACCCTTGGTTTTTATGAATTGTAAGTAACTGTTAAGCAACATATCCACTGCTTGAGACAGCAGAAGGAAAAACTCATTCTAGGCAGGTTCCTATAAGAACAGGCTACTTGTGTTCTAATATAAAACTCCTCTAGAGCATGTATCTGAAATGTTTATGTTCACGCCTAGTCTCATCTTCATCTGTCTCTCACGAATACATAGCTGATGCAAACCTTTTCCAGGTGCTTGTTTTGCCCCCTAACCTGTCAATGTATTATTTATTCATTCTTTCAATTTCTAAACTATAGTAAACAGTCCCAAGAGGAAATCTGTACATGTATATTAAAAAATTTTTAAAAAGACTACAAAAAGCTTATGTAAATAGCAGATGAAATCATAAATAATTCACAGAACTTAAAATACTTAAATTGCCAACAAACAAAGCTTTGTGAAGTAATAACCTAACAGAAAACATATGCTTTACCACATTATGACCATTATTCTGCCACTTGTCACTGTGGCTTAGGTGATTTTTAATTTCTAGAACTTTACTTACAAATTTATATAACTCTGTACATGAACATATTATAGAGGGAAACCAAAAGCTTTAACCTATATTTACGTGGATACCTCCTGGAGGCCTAGAATTAAGGAAATATTTAAATAAAATTTGAGGACTGACTGACCAAAATGATGGATCAAATGTGTTTTATCTACTAAAATTTGGCTCTGAGTCTTGTACCACCCAAGTTTTTCTTAAATACAGTCGAACCAGGATTCAGTTAAGCTCAGATTTACCTAGAGGTTGGTAGGAAATACGGGAAGTTTTTTCCCACCCGGGGAGAATGGACGGCTGGCAGCTGTCTGGAAAGCGAGCTGGGCACCCGCCTCCTGAGATGGACCTGAGGCAGGCCCAGACGGCCTCACCAAACACACCACCAGCCTGGCAGGCTTCCCCCGCACACAGATACCACCACAGGGAGAATGCTTTCTAAAAGTGCATAAAATCCCATCTAAAAAACATGTTTCATCAGAAGTGACTAACTCATCTTCAAGTGCCTAGACTGAATTTTTTATTTGATGAAAAAAAACTAGTTCAAGAATTAAGTTGAAATCAATTCTAGAAAATCAAAGAAAACTTTTAGACCCTTGGTTTTTATGAATTGTAAGTAACTGTTAAGCAACATATCCACTGCTTGAGACAGCAGAAGGAAAAACTCATTCTAGGCAGGTTCCTATAAGAACAGGCTACTTGTGTTCTAATATAAAACTCCTCTAGAGCATGTATCTGAAATGTTTATGTTCACGCCTAGTCTCATCTTCATCTGTCTCTCACGAATACATAGCTGATGCAAACCTTTTCCAGGTGCTTGTTTTGCCCCCTAACCTGTCAATGTATTATTTATTCATTCTTTCAATTTCTAAACTATAGTAAACAGTCCCAAGAGGAAATCTGTACATGTATATTAAAAAATTTTTAAAAAGACTACAAAAAGCTTATGTAAATAGCAGATGAAATCATAAATAATTCACAGAACTTAAAATACTTAAATTGCCAACAAACAAAGCTTTGTGAAGTAATAACCTAACAGAAAACATATGCTTTACCACATTATGACCATTATTCTGCCACTTGTCACTGTGGCTTAGGTGATTTTTAATTTCTAGAACTTTACTTACAAATTTATATAACTCTGTACATGAACATATTATAGAGGGAAACCAAAAGCTTTAACCTATATTTACGTGGATACCTCCTGGAGGCCTAGAATTAAGGAAATATTTAAATAAAATTTGAGGACTGACTGACCAAAATGATGGATCAAATGTGTTTTATCTACTAAAATTTGGCTCTGAGTCTTGTACCACCCAAGTTTTTCTTAAATACAGTCGAACCAGGATTCAGTTAAGCTCAGATTTACCTAGAGGTTGGTAGGAAATATGGGGCTTAGGAGAACGTATTGAGTTTTAAAGACAGGACAAAACAAGGAAGCCATCATTAAAATGCAAAATACAGGACCTTTTCCAGGGTAAATGATCCAGTTTTCCCAGCAAATAACTGGCATAAATAAAAGGGGAAGGAGTTTTGCACATTATGCAATAAAAGAGATCTAAGAGACATAATGACCAAATTATGTGGGCCTTGCTTGGCCTCTGATCTAAACAAAGACTCAAAAATAAATCTTTGGGATAGATAGGGAGCTGGAGCATGCACTGGGCTCAGATGGTAGAGAATCCACCTGCAACACAGGAGGCCCGGGCGCAGTCCCTGGGTGGGGAAGGCTCCCTGGAGAAAGGAATGGCAGCGCGCTCCAGAGCTAATGCCTGGAGGATCCCACGGACAGAGGAGTCCATGGGGATTGCAAAGTCAGACACAACTGAATGTCTAAGCACACAGACACGCACATTACTGTTAAATAATTTTTTTTAAATGCCTGTATCAGAAAAAGACATATTAATGCTAAAGTCCTCATAGATTAAATAATAGTATATCTTGGTAAAATACTACAGTTTACCCTCTACTCCAAAAATGTGTCAAAGAGCAGCCAGATGGTAGGCATACAAGAGTTCATCATACTGTAGCAATTTCTTTTATGTATCTTGGAGAATTCCCATAAGTTAACAACAACAACAAAAAAAGCTAATTTGGCTAGACACTCCTGCTAATTTATGGAGCATTTTGTTAAGTCAGTTGAGTTTTATCAAATAGTTTGATCATTTTATTTTCATTTTCCAAAGTTTTTCACTTTCTCAATTTATTCTTTTTTGTACTGCATGACTCTCAGAGCTAACATGGTGGGAGCAATAACAGAAAAGAACGCTTGCTGAGAGCTTAAACATAAGCAACGGTTCTAAGTAGGACCATCTAATCCAAAAATAAAAACCATAAAGTCCTATGCAGTCCTGAGAAGGAAGCAACGGTCTGCAGTGCAGACCCCCTTCCAGAAAGGGCTGTCCCCGCTGCCGGGCGCAGTCAGCAAACCTCTGGCCGTTAGCCCGGCAGAGACCACCTCTGCTATGGAGACCCATCTCACCGCAGGACTCGCCCGTTGCAAGGTGGTCCAACCAGTGACAGAAGGGAAGAGGGGTATAAAGGCCCGGCTATTCTGACCAATGCAGAACCGCTGTGATGGGCCATTCTAGCACCTGCTGTGTTTCTGACCTCTCCCTTCCACCGATCCTCTTCCTTCCCTGTCTTCCGCAGGTGTGGATTCAAGGACAGTTCTCAACGACTGTGACACGCACTGGACTGCTTCAGAGCAGGCTTCCCGGAGAGCCCGACCCGTGACGAACACTACTATCACCACTACTGCTGTGACCCGTTTTACAACAGGGGAAACAGGCACAGAGAGATCAAACGCCTTGCCCAAGATTAAACAGTCAGGAAGGGGCTGAAACCAGGCAGCCTGTCTCGAGAGCCTGAGCTCTTAACCACAAGTCTAAACTTCCCAATTTTAGAACTAAGACTCTGATTCTTCAGGTTTCAGTTTCAATTTTGCAATGTATTTAACTGTGTGGCTTTGGCTGACTTATTTTAAATGCTGTGAGCTTTGGCTTCCTTTTCTGCAAAACTGAGAAAGCAATTTTTTACCCCAAGAGTTATTTTGGTAATTTAATGAGAAGGCATACAGAAGGCACTTAATAAAACTGAGTAGGAGAAATTCTTACTGTCAATATTCTAACTGTCAGGAGCAATATAAAGACCAGAAATTCCAAATAAGAGCTATTTTACATTTCAGAAGCAGATTTTCACAAATACATGATCTGGATTCACCATTTCCAAAACAGATGTGGGCTGGAAATATTAGGTCAACAATAAATATGTTTGATAAGAATGTATGATGTATGAAACATCTTCTAAATTCCTCACATTTAGACGTGGCCAGCAACTAAACTTTAAAAATGTCACATGTGCCAAAACTGTAAGTTCATAAAGATCAAAAAGATGCCAACTGGTATTCGTCCACCTGCACTCTCTTCCAGAGCAATGGCCGAGCCGCTGGGGGCAGCCGACACTCTGGCTGTCACGTTTTTGTAGCGTTCATATGAGGCGCTGGCCCTGAACGCCAGGACTCCAGACCCACATGCTGGCTAGTGACAGACGATGCGACCTGGCGTGAGAAGATACACAGGGTCTATAAAATAGTGGGCCTGGTGAATTTTCCTCGAGGATTTATGAAGAGGAAGCAAGCAGCACGGCAGCAGAAGCTGAAAGGCGTGTCGGGAGGCACAGCGCCTGAGCCACAGCCAGCACGCACCACGTGGAAGCCCGTCCCTGAAGCGCCAGGGCCGTGGCAACGGAGCGCTGTGCGTCAGGAAGGGGACGAAGGAGACACAGACACGTGCCAATCATCCAAGCCACATCTCAAACTGCTCAACGTATTCAGACCTTTGTCTCCTGCCTAAAGAATTCTGTGGACAGAGAAGCCTGGTGGGCTACAGTCCACGGAGCATGTAATCACATAAATAAAAATAATTAAAGATGCAACCAATTTTCAAAACAAAAACGTTTGTCTTTTCTTTGGATGAAAACATAATACATCTGTCATTTTAAAGAAAGATCACTGTTGAAAAATTTAAATTAAATCTTAATTTGTTCTTCCAAAACTTTCCTTTTGATTGTTTCCTTTTGATAAAAAATTTTACCTGACTGAGTGTGAAGATAGATCATCTTATTTTTTTCATCAGTACTGCTTGATAGCTATTTACTCTTTTTTCCCCATAAATAAGATTTCACTTAGCGTATCATCTTACAAGAAGAATGTTTCCAAGTTAATTCAATTTCTTTAAATGGAATTATTGAAAGGCTTTTTCAATCAAGGACTCAAATGAGGTGGCAGAACTTCAAAAGAAAACTTGGGACTTGTACCACGCAGATGTTTCCAAACTATCCTGTAAGATCATTTATTCTTTGACTCTTTGAAAAACATTTAATGAACATATATTAAGTACCAGACACCCAGGATCCGCTCTCCGCCCAGGTACTCAATTATGAGGTAGCGCAGCCACTACTGTAACATAACAGACTGGCCAAACGTTGTTTGTAGCCGTTCGTCCACCTGCACTCTCTTCCAGAGCAATGGCCGAGCCGCTGGGGCAGCCGACACTCTGGCTGTCACGTTTTTGTAGCGTTCATATGAGGGCTGGCCCTGAACGCCAGGACTCCAGACCCACATGCTGGCTAGTGACAGACGATGCGACCTGGCGTGAGAAGATACACAGGGTCTATAAAATAGTGGGCCTGGTGAATTTTCCTCGAGGATTTATGAAGAGGAAGCAAGCAGCACGGCAGCAGAAGCTGAAAGGCGTGTCGGGAGGCACAGCGCCTGAGCCACAGCCAGCACGCACCACGTGGAAGCCCGTCCCTGAAGCGCCAGGGCCGTGGCAACGGAGCGCTGTGCGTCAGGAAGGGGACGAAGGAGACACAGACACGTGCCAATCATCCAAGCCACATCTCAAACTGCTCAACGTATTCAGACCTTTGTCTCCTGCCTAAAGAATTCTGTGGACAGAGAAGCCTGGTGGGCTACAGTCCACGGAGCATGTAATCACATAAATAAAAATAATTAAAGATGCAACCAATTTTCAAAACAAAAACGTTTGTCTTTTCTTTGGATGAAAACATAATACATCTGTCATTTTAAAGAAAGATCACTGTTGAAAAATTTAAATTAAATCTTAATTTGTTCTTCCAAAACTTTCCTTTTGATTGTTTCCTTTTGATAAAAAATTTTACCTGACTGAGTGTGAAGATAGATCATCTTATTTTTTTCATCAGTACTGCTTGATAGCTATTTACTCTTTTTTCCCCATAAATAAGATTTCACTTAGCGTATCATCTTACAAGAAGAATGTTTCCAAGTTAATTCAATTTCTTTAAATGGAATTATTGAAAGGCTTTTTCAATCAAGGACTCAAATGAGGTGGCAGAACTTCAAAAGAAAACTTGGGACTTGTACCACGCAGATGTTTCCAAACTATCCTGTAAGATCATTTATTCTTTGACTCTTTGAAAAAACATTTAACGAACATATATTAAGTACCAGACACCCAGGATCCGCTCTCCGCCCTCGAGGAAGTCATGCTCAATTAATCAGGAGAGCTAGACCAGTAAACAGCCACTACTGTAACATAACCACCAGTGCCCTCGCCCCAAGTCAAATAGGATCGTAGGAAGAACGACAGGACGACAGCAACAGGCGTGGGGACACACTGAACTGAGAGGAAAGCCTCGAGCTCTGCGGGCTCGGCCGGCCTTCGAGGAGGCCAGAGGCCCCAGGACTGCAGGTGCAGAGCACGTCTCAGAGCACGGGGACACGAAGCCTCTTACCTGCGGATGCAGTGCGGTTAGTTCTTGTGTGTGGTAGCACGGTTTAGTTGTCATCTTTATGGGAAATCCACAGATATGGGGTAGTTTGGATTTTAAATCTGAAAGAAAGCTTTTCAACACACCTTCCACATCTACCCTTGGAAAGAACTGTATGGGCTGAGTTCTGATGCAGCTGAGCGGGTACCTGAACTTTGTTAAAGAACAACGGGCCATCTTTTGCAGATAAGAGACAGACAGCATTTTTTTTAAACCTGTGTAAAAAGGTCTTAAAATAGTAATTTTTAAAAAGGCACGAACAACTAAATCCTAACTACTTTATATATTGATTATTCCATATGGTCTAATGTTAGAAAGCGTGTTTTCTCACAGGGATCTTAATTCCTTAAATTTTAACATTCATGATAAAAACAACTCACGGCAGTACCCCTACTACTACTATATGGCTCTCTATGCAGACTAGCAAACTAAGATATTCCAAAAAGGACTTTCAAGAAAGACACGATGACCTTCATAGACCTAAACATAAATGTTTATAATAAACAATAAACAGCTTGCACCTCCAAGTACAGTAAAACTTCAGCACAGAGAAACAGCACATATAGTTTGTATTCAAGCTCTAAAAGCAGTTCTTTGAGCAATGCAGTTACTTTTTCTGATAAAAAAAATATTCTGACAACTTGGAATACTGTCTTGGCATCTAACGAAGGGGAACGACTGACAGCAGTGAATGTCCACTTTCTGTCAGGATTTGGGTTAGGAAACGCAGACCCAGGAAGAGACCACGAGGCCCGTCCCTCTTCCTTCTGGAGACCAGCTGGGCAGAACACACAGGGAGACGATAAATCAGTGCTAATTAAGACGGAGGAACTTCACCAGAGCCCTTCTATTCTCTCTGTGTGTAGATTTTTAAAAATAACATCAAGAAAAATATTTTCTCAAATCAATGAGGTGCATTAATTGCAACTTAAATCCTCTAAACTTTGCTATGAAATTAAACTCTCCAAAAAAAAATCATCAAGTGACATTCTTTTAATTCCACCCTTTTAATGATATCCAACATGCCACGGGAGGGAGCCCTTGGCTAAGGAGAATCCCATTACACAGTTACTTTCTAATTTCTACTAGGAGTCCTACAAAGATTTCTTCTGTGGACTCTAAAGTTGCTTGTGCTGTCTCAATTGTTGTAGTAGTGTTTAAGGGGAAAAATACGCTTAACTCATCCTCAAATAAAAACAGGAAAATGATATGGAAAATAAAAACCACCCATTCAGGTGAAAAGAAGTAGAGGGAACGTACTTTCATTTGACCTTAAAGAAGGCTAGAGATGATGATGACGCCTGGGCAGGGGTAAGCCTGGATCCTCCCCTAAGGAGGGCAGGGAGCAGCTTAAAGGATATGTGAAGACCCGTTCTCCTATCATTTTGAAGTAGATGCTGCAGTATATTTTAACAGTTCCACAGTCTTCTGGAAGCTTATAGCCATACTAAAAATGAAGAACAAAGTTGATATCCTCTTGAGTGAAAGCTACATTTAAGTAAAACCTAATAGCTACTCATGTAACATGTGTTTCTGTTCCTTACCAGGTCATCCCAGTGCGTCTGGAAATCTTCATATGAGTGAAAAGGACAGTCAGAGGGTGTGCTGTGAAGAATGCTCATCATCTGCCCCATCTTCATGCTATGAAAACACAGTGGGTAAACTGTTATAAGTCAGTGCTCAGATAGTTTATCAACTCTGTGATTTGGAAAGGCTGCAGAAATTTTAGCAGCTTTCACCACATAGTAATAAGCTACTCATTTGTGCCAGCTCTAAATTAACATTGCATTAAATCCTTAACAAAGAATTGTTAGGAAAAACAAAGTTGAACTAACACAAATAATATGCCAGTTACGAACACAAAACAATGGGCAACGCACATTGCCACACAGAGATATACCTGCTAACTTTAGACTTTAGGGAAAACTCTGTTAAGAGTTGAATGAATCAGAAGCAAATCTATGTTTCCTATTTACCTCTTCTCTGCTTCAATGACCAAGTTACAATGCATGTGCTACTACTTAAAGTTCTTCCTAATCAAGCTAAAATTTCATGCCAATAATCATACTTATGTTAATAACACGTCATTTCTTCCCCCTCAAGATAGCACAGACTTAAAACTTAGTTTATATCAAATAATAATGTATCATTAATTATATGTACAAGTTTATAAGGTTCTACAGAAATTATCTAATAGTTGTAATTTCATAGTGAGATAACTGGAAATTTTACTGTTTTAAAACTAGGCTAATAAAGATATAAATGTGTAATAAAATTATTTTAGTAATTGGATGGCTTCTGTAAATATGACAGCATTGTTTCAATACCTTTTTAAAGTTAAAATTCAGTTTCCAAAATTCACAAAAATGGTTTAAACTTTTGCACATATCAATGTTGAAGCAAAATGAGAGAAAACTTCTATATCCCAAACCCACCTCAGGCATAACAAACTGAAACCTCACCTTGGTAAAACGTAGCACCAGTTGCTTAAAATCGAATGTCCCTCAATAACAGCATTCTTATTAGTTTCAAAATCCTTTATAATGCTCTGAGAAATATCAAATTCTCTTAGCTTTTAAAAGAAATAAGAATTTAATGCATAAGTCCTCCAAAGAATTTGGCAAACAAAAAAAAAACATTAAGAAAAACAGATTTCATTTAAAAAGCCGGATTTATCGCACATACACAATCAGTTAAGAAACAGTTTCAAAGGCGGTTACGCTGAGCCACACGCAGCCACGCCACCGGATGTCATCAGCGCTGCAGCTCGCCCCTTTTCTCCTCCACACGGTATATCAGCTTGTTCATGCCTTCCCTCTTCTCTTCCAACCCCAAACTCCTATTTTGTACTTACCTGAACTGGTTTTCAGTTTCTTTAATTATGTCAGTTTGTAATAATTTGAATCTCTGTCCAAAGGAAGGTACTCACATTTTATCAGAATAGCATCTTAATTCATTCTTTTTTTAAACTGGAGGATGAGGACGTGTTAGGGAGTTACACCTCTATCTGCTCTTTTGGAGGCAAGAGGACAGACCCACACCCCCACTCTCCTTCTGTACCCCTTCTCCATCTCCTGGAATGCTTTCTACCCTGTCCTCAGGGGCCCTGTCTGGAGGCAGTCAAAACCAACTTGCCGCTTTCAGTGCTCCCACCCTGGGAAGCGGGGCCGTTTCTCACACAGAGGCAGAGGCTGGAGAGACCTCAAGTGAGGTGGAAAGCACAGTATGAAAGGCTGAGAGGACACTGTATTTAGAGAGAACGTCTCACATCCCTTGCTCTTCGGGATCCACCTTTCGGGAAAGAAACCATTCTAGTGAGATAACTGGAAATTTTACTGTTTTAAAACTAGGCTAATAAAGATATAAATGTGTAATAAAATTATTTTAGTAATTGGATGGCTTCTGTAAATATGACAGCATTGTTTCAATACCTTTTTAAAGTTAAAATTCAGTTTCCAAAATTCACAAAAATGGTTTAAACTTTTGCACATATCAATGTTGAAGCAAAATGAGAGAAAACTTCTATATCCCAAACCCACCTCAGGCATAACAAACTGAAACCTCACCTTGGTAAAACGTAGCACCAGTTG
This sequence comes from Tragulus kanchil, assembly GCA_022376925.1. Taxonomy (NCBI): domain Eukaryota; kingdom Metazoa; phylum Chordata; class Mammalia; order Artiodactyla; family Tragulidae; genus Tragulus; species Tragulus kanchil. Next base: position 166,654,845 of record JAIOJX010000003.1, on the reverse strand, counting down.
CTTAAAATCGAATGTCCCTCAATAACAGCATTCTTATTAGTTTCAAAATCCTTTATAATGCTCTGAGAAATATCAAATTCTCTTAGCTTTTAAAAGAAATAAGAATTTAATGCATAAGTCCTCCAAAGAATTTGGCAAACAAAAAAAAAACATTAAGAAAAACAGATTTCATTTAAAAAGCCGGATTTATCGCACATACACAATCAGTTAAGAAACAGTTTCAAAGGCGGTTACGCTGAGCCACACGCAGCCACGCCACCGGATGTCATCAGCGCTGCAGCTCGCCCCTTTTCTCCTCCACACGGTATATCAGCTTGTTCATGCCTTCCCTCTTCTCTTCCAACCCCAAACTCCTATTTTGTACTTACCTGAACTGGTTTTCAGTTTCTTTAATTATGTCAGTTTGTAATAATTTGAATCTCTGTCCAAAGGAAGGTACTCACATTTTATCAGAATAGCATCTTAATTCATTCTTTTTTTAAACTGGAGGATGAGGACGTGTTAGGGAGTTACACCTCTATCTGCTCTTTTGGAGGCAAGAGGACAGACCCACACCCCCACTCTCCTTCTGTACCCCTTCTCCATCTCCTGGAATGCTTTCTACCCTGTCCTCAGGGGCCCTGTCTGGAGGCAGTCAAAACCAACTTGCCGCTTTCAGTGCTCCCACCCTGGGAAGCGGGGCCGTTTCTCACACAGAGGCAGAGGCTGGAGAGACCTCAAGTGAGGTGGAAAGCACAGTATGAAAGGCTGAGAGGACACTGTATTTAGAGAGAACGTCTCACATCCCTTGCTCTTCGGCATCCACCTTTCGGGAAAGAACATTCTAGCTCTACTGCCTGCTGCTTCTCAGTAAACTCCAGCTGACTTGGCCATTTGCCATCGCCTGGACACATCATAAGCACTGTAACAATCCCCTGGCTTAAAGCTCTGCCCTCACACTGGCTGAGCTGCGTTCTGCCAGTACCAACCTTACAGGCCTAGACTGAGACGCTTTCCCTCCACATTCAATGACTTATCTTTCTCTGAATTTCCACGGCCCTGCCTCCCAGGCTGGCCCTTAAAGGTGTAACACTTTCATTCATACAGAGACAGACAGCTGTGGACAGGGGTGATAACCGTCCTGCTGGAGGTTTATAGGAGCATCTGGACTTGACCTCCTGGGAGAGCTGCAACAAGAGCGAAGGATTCAGGCACAGAGAAGTCTGCATCAACCAGCCACACTCCCTTCTTTTGTAGTGGAAAAGAAGCCTGAACTTCAGCTCAGAAGACAAGTGTTATGCGTAAAAACACGAGCCAAAAAAAAAAAAAAAAAAGCTATAATAATGCCAAAGGGGGTCATTATTAATATACTTAGTATGAGCTGAAATAGCCCTTTTTAGCATTTGGAGGTGAAAGAAGAGACGAGAGGAGGGTGCTGAAGCAAGACAGGGCTGTGGAGTCTTAAATGCCACCTAAAAAGATTTTTGAGCAAAGGAATAATATAATTAGGCCTTCCCCTGGTGGTCCAGTGGGTAAGGACACCGCCTTGCAGTGCAAGGGGGGCCGGTTTGATCCCTGGCCTGGGAAGATCCCACGTGCCGCGGAGTGGCTGGACTGATGTGTCCAATTACCGAGCTAGAGCTCTGGAGCACATGCGCCCAGAGCCGGCGCTCTGCGTCGACAGAGGCCACCGCGATGGGAGGCCCACAGGAGCCAAAGAACAAAGATAGATGAAAATAGAGAAATGAAAGACCAATAGAAGTGGCCCGCCCGTCCCGCTCCCTCCCCACCTCACCCCCCAAAAGATATATAAATAAAATAAATGTTTAAAAAATATATAATTAGATTTGTGTTCAATTGACACAATGATGGGTTTTTTGGTAAACAGATGTAGGACAATGTCAACTGTTTAATAACATGGATTTTTTTTAAATCTGTGGCCTCTTATTGTTTTTCATTTATTTATTTTCATCCACCTTTATTCTTTGGCCTGTTTGGGCCTCCCATTGCAGTGGCCACTCTCGTTGCAGAGCTCCGGCTCTGGGAGTGTGCGCTCCAGAGCCCCAGCTTGGTAGTTGGACACATCGGTCCAGCCGCTCCGCGGCACGTGGGATCTTCCCAGGCCAGGGATTGAACCAGTGCCCCTCGTACTGCAAGGCGGACTGTTTACCCACTGGACCACCAGGGAAGCCCAATAATATGAATTTTGATAATAAAATCTTTCTCATCACTCTTATTAGAAATTAAAACCTCCTAGCATATCAGTAATGTTAATAAATATATCAATTATATAGTAGTATAGTAAGGTTAATTACAGAAATCAAAATATGCAGTACCTGAGGTGGTGGCAGTCTGATTGTGTGAGCTTCTATGCTTAGACAAACTTGAGTTTCTGTTACATTGATATCTAACACTGAAAATAAAATTATTAGCTGTGAACTTTCTGGAATTATTACCCATCCTATCAAATTGAGTATTTTAGTAACATAAGAAATTAACTCCATTTATTCAAGTTAGAAACTTAGAATGAGTGCTTTTCACGCATGGTAAAATCTAAATAGTCACCTTATATGATAACTATATTATATTATTTGATGGTCTACAAGTGAGACATCTAAGAGACAAAAGCACAAAAAACATATATGGGTATAAATGTGTAGGGGAGGGTTACAAGAAAAAATGAGACATTCCACAATTGAGAGGAAAACTGAGCAGAGATCTAGAAGTCTGACATTTATTATATGTGAAAAAATGAAAACTCTTCTTAAATCAGAATAGGTACCATGCCATGCTTTGGACTTATTACCTAATGTCCTCAAAAATAATGGCAACATATTTCAAAGCTTTCAGAGTTGCAAGGCATCTATCTTGTTTTCTCATGATTAAAACACTGAAGGCAAAAGGCGGAGAGGGTGGCAGAGGTTAAGGTGGTTGGATGGCATCACCAGCCTAATGGACAAGAGCAGGCTCCCGGAGAGGGTGGAGGACGGGATGCCTGGTGTGCTGCAGTCCATGGGGTCGCAAAAAGCTGGACACGACTGAGCGACTGAACATCATCTAAGTCAGACAGTGCAACCTGGAATAAAGCACGTGGGGCTTCTGGTGTACAGTAGTGTTCATGTCTTGGTTTGAGAAGTGGTTTTAAAGATAGTATTAGTTTGTGAAAGCCCAACGAACTGTACAATTTGTTAAGTTTTGCTATAGAATATCACATTCAGTAAAACTAAGAGAAAAAATTCTAACACACAAATGAGGGACTTTACTCTCCTAAACTGTTACCTTTAATCTCTGTCAACTGTAGTCTCCTGATAGTGTTGGGGATACAACTAGAGATACAGAACCTGTTCATCTAGAGCTAAAGTAGTGACTGCCCCTGTCCAACTTAAACATAAATCCAGAGCAAGGGGGACACACAGGCGTGAGTGAGAGAGCCAACTCAGATGGAACAGTCTGAGGATTACATGTGGACTCAGGCTATGGCCGAATGGTGGTGAGCGCTCCCAGGAATACAGTAACGCCTGCTGGGCTCGGGGCGTCCACCTCTCCCCCAGCTCTGGGCTCTGACAGGAACATGGCTGCGTGCAGTGCAGCCACGCACATCAACCAGAGAGTCAGGTCAGACCAATCCGTGTCTCTGTAGGCAATCTTTTCCGTCGTTAAAGAGGAAAAGCAGCCATATACCCATAAGAAACAAAGCTTTTACTTAAAACAGTACTAAAGAATTTTTATAATATGGTTCTAGAAATTATACATTATAAATATAAAACTAAACTCCTTTTTAGTTATAATCTTAAGTAGATAAATTACAAATGTGGTTTTTATTCCAATTAAGTGAATTTTTTCTCATATAAGTAGAATATGTATTTCTGAACCAGAAGTGATTTCCTGAGTGAAACTGTGATTATAACAGTATCTAATTAAAGTTTGATACAATATAATCATCAAGATTTTAACAACCTAACAATCTGCAACTTTTAAAAAACTATTACATTAATGTTTTATCTATTAATTTATATAGTTTTACTTACCAACAGCACTCTGCTTTCCCATCTGAGAAAGAAATTCTCTTCCTTAAAAAATTCATAGGATACACCATATTATTAAAACTCATAAATCATGTTTAATATAATTTTCTTATGTAAAATTATGAAAGCTACAGAAAATGCTTTAAAATGCAGCTTTATACACATGAATAGCTGATGACAGTTCAGAGAAAAAATATAACACTTAAAAAGTATCTCTTCAATTAAAAGGACAGAAATACCCAATTCTTCCCTCAAATATTTCTTCTTGATATAAAATATTTAGAAAAGAGTCTTATCTCAGCACAAAATTCAGAATAGATTTTTGGTTCCAACAACACTTGTAATTTGTGTTCATTTTATTCTAGTAATCCATAACTTATATTTATTCCTTTTAAACATCAAATATTATATTAAAAAAGCATTTTTTTTCCATATAAATACTAGGCTGCCTCTGGATAAAATCACAAAAGAAAGAGATGACACTTTTGTTGATGCAGGCTTGCTTAAGAATGCTTGGCTGGGGCTATGCTTTAAAAACCATTCCCTGCAGATACACATATAGTATCTATACGGCTGACTCTCCACTGTTCACTTGAAACTATCACAACACTGTTTGTTCATTAATCAGTCACAAAACAAAATCAAAAAAAAAAAATTTATTTCCCTAAATAAATCTCGAAACTAAAGACAGGTGTACATAATAGAAGTAATCTAATTCAGAAAGCCCTAGTGATTGAGAGAGAGAAAGTCACCTTGTACCAAGAGATGACCAGCTTTGTTCCAAGCTGGAGCAAGTCGAGCTGTGAGTGAATATGAAAGACAGCTCTGAACAATCACAGGAATTACGTGTTCTGGAGCCTCCACCTGCAAACATCAGAGCATAAAATATGGGCGAGTTCACAGTAACTGTTACGTCCCTAGGAACTCAGGGAAGATGTCTGTGTGCTCAGATCACCTCGCAGCAAACCGGGCTATCCTGGGTATAAGTTACAGTCATCGCTCCAGCTAATCCTGCCTGATTCTGAAGTTACAGACGTGTTCAAATATATTCGCTTTGAAACTATGACTATAATGGTCAAATTTCACCAGCTTATCCTGCCTCGGTAAGCCTAAATCTCTGGAGCGCCTGTGCTAGAACCTTAAACTTTATTTTTTATTCTGCTCTGAAGAAAGGAAGCCAGTCCAGAACTATACTGTAATATTTTTCAGTGTTGTTCACTCTAGATCAGTATCAGAAAAGTTAAATGTTTACATGGGCACACATGCAACCAGCAGAGAATCTCAACTTGTACACAGTTTTTAAAGATCAGAACTTTCACTTAAGACCAGTGAAATCCAGACACACTGTCCCACTTGAAATACCTAGAACACTGGGTAAGTTATATGAAACAATGGTTCACAAGGCACGAGATATTAAGCAACAAGAACATGAACCCCTAAGAGCTGGGATATTCATGAGCACCTCAGCATGTTGACTAAAGAGGGTTTCCAGGCCACGGTGCAAGGAGGTGGAATCCTGGAGAAAGGAGCGGGCTCCCTGGGTGGAGCACACAGAACCGAGAGGCCAGGGAGGCTGAGGCGGCTCGAGTCTGGAGGGCAGAGGACTGAGAGAAGACAGCTGCACGAAGAGAGAAGTCTGGGATCAGTCCCTCCTTGAGTACCCAGCTGCAGACGCAACAGCACATTCCTATGAGGAAGCCACGCAGGGCTGTCTGCCCTGCAAACATCCCTGCAAATGGAGCCGAGAGGAGGACACGGCCAGGGCCTCTGCTAGCAAGGCAGGCAGAAAAGAGAGAGCCAAGGAGAACGGTCACCCAGCGAATACAAGGGAGGAAATGATCTTTCTACTTGAAAATTTCCAAGGGCAAGAAGTTTATCAGGTTCACAGCATTAACTCCGGAAACAAGCAAAGTGCTCAGTGTATCACAGATGTTCAATAGCTAACTGCTGTGATTGTCACCCATGCAGAAAGTATGCAGATAAAGACAAACTGAGCATAACTGTGAAGGCTCAACACAGAAAGAACACTCTTTCCCAGATTGTAAATGATGGCTAAGGCCAGCTTTCAAGGTATTCAAATATTTCTCAAGGAAACTGCAAAGCATCTCTGGGTGATACCTCATCATTCTCCTAGAACTTAAAGAAAGCATCTCATCTTGGAGATGACCAAAAACCTCATTATTCCTAGACCCACAAGATCTAGGAACAGAGGCCAGAAGTGACGCTGATGCCTGGGCAGGGAACTGGAGTAACCAAGGGTTCAGCACCGCGAGACTGACACTCAGGTACTCTCCGTGAGGCCTGGGCAGGGAGCTGGAGTAACCAAGGGTTCAGCACCGCGAGACTGACACTCAGGTACTCTCCGTGAGGCCTGGGCAGGGAGCTGGAGTAACCAAGGGTACAGCACCGCGAGACTGACACTCAGGTACTCTCCGTGAGGCCTGGGCAGGGAGCTGGAGTAACCAAGGGTTCAGCACCGCGAGACTGACACTCAGGTACTCTCCGTGAGGCCTGGGCAGGGAGCTGGAGTAACCAAGGGTACAGCACCGCGAGACTGACACTCAGGTACTCTCCGTGAGGCCTGGGCAGGGAGCTGGAGTAACCAAGGGTTCAGCACCGCGAGACTGACACTCAGGTACTCTCCGTGAGGCCTGGGCAGGGAGCTGGAGTAACCAAGGATACAGCACCTCGAGACCAGGACTCAGGTACTCTCAGTTACTCAGGCCCCGGAGACGACGCTGGAGACACGGAGGGAGCTCCGGCAAAGTCTCCAGGGCCTGAGTAACTGTGACAGGAGAGGGGCTCAACTCCAAGGATTCGTTTCTTTTTCTCCTCGCTAAAATCCAGACGCTCATCACCACAGGGAATACAATCTACATTTTTTTTGTTCCCCTATTTATTAGCTATATGATTGTGGACAATACTTTTACCTTTGGGTTCAGTTTCCTCGTATGTAAAATTGAGGATATTCACTTCTTGAAAGATACAGATGTCAAACGAAATTATGCCACATAAAATGCTTGCAAGTCAGTACCCAACAAAATGAAGCCTCGTCCCCCTTTCTCTACTGAATGTGCAAAAAATAACTGTCCTGGGGAAAAATGCTGGTTTCTTTCACACGCACAGCAATAACTTACAAGAAAGATATTCCAATTTTTGTTCACTGACAAAATAAGCTGAATACAAAATCAATATAAACAACATCTGAAATTATTATTCTTTTAAAAACTTACCTTAAACAGTGGGTGGGAGGCATAGAGGGAGTAACATGGAAACCTATACTACCATATGTGAAAAAGGTAGCTACTGTCATTGCTCTGTCGGAATTGGGGATCCTGCAGGGGCGCTGTGAGACAGTCTGGAGGGGTGGGATGGGGCCGGGTATATACATGTGACTAATCTGGGATTATACATATCTGTAAACAACAAAACTCTGTACAGTTAAAAGTAAAATAAATATAACTAAGAAGAAAAAAACTTACTTTAGCTCCATATTTTTCAACATAGGCATTGAGTTTTCCAGCTTTATAAAATGGTATCTATTAATAAAAAAAATCCACATTTATAGAAAGGACTTAAATATGTTATTAAGTAATCGACTACATAAGGAATTTAAACATTTATACGGCAGAACACAGCAGAAGTCATCTCCCTAGCAGTTTCCGTGGCCTGGAGAAAGAAGCAGGTGAGAATCATTCTCTTCCTGAAATATTGGGTTGACCAAAAAGTTCCTTCAGTTTTCAAGCCAAAATAAAAGATGTATTTTTCATTTTCACCAAGAACTTTATTGAACAACATATTCATCATTTTGTTCTACTACCTTCTGCCATTTTCCAGGCAATGTCATAATTCCATCCTCCCAAAACTTTTTGACTTTTTTTTGAGCACAGAACTATCCCAGGTACCTTTTACAGTCTTTCAGGGAACTGAAAATCTTTTTCTATTAAGGCAATTTTGTTAAGACCAAAACAAATGGAAATCACAGGGTGCAGTGTCTGGTGAATATGGCTGATGAATCAAAATTTCCGAGACCAAATGAACTTTCTGGGAAACCCAACAGAATCTATAGCCACATTCCACACTCCCTTTGTGGGAGTGATCCGAATCCAGAGACCAAATAAAGGAAAAGGCCTGTAAATCTCATATAATAAAATTGAGGATTTTCCCTTAAACAGATGTCAAACAAATATAAAATGCTTGCAAGTCAGTACCCAACAAAATGAAGCCTCGTCCCCCTTTCTCTACTGAATGTGCAAAAAATAACTGTCCTGGGGAAAAATGCTGGTTTCTTTCACACGCACAGCAATAACTTACAAGAAAGATATTCCAATTTTTGTTCACTGACAAAATAAGCTGAATACAAAATCAATATAAACAACATCTGAAATTATTATTCTTTTAAAAACTTACCTTAAACAGTGGGTGGGAGGCATAGAGGGAGTAACATGGAAACCTATACTACCATATGTGAAAAAGGTAGCTACTGTCATTGCTCTGTCGGAATTGGGGATCCTGCAGGGGCGCTGTGAGACAGTCTGGAGGGGTGGGATGGGGCCGGGTATATACATGTGACTAATCTGGGATTATACATATCTGTAAACAACAAAACTCTGTACAGTTAAAAGTAAAATAAAAATAACTAAGAAGAAAAAAACTTACTTTAGCTCCATATTTTTCAACATAGGCATTGAGTTTTCCAGCTTTATAAAATGGTATCTATTAATAAAAAAAATCCACATTTATAGAAAGGACTTAAATATGTTATTAAGTAATCGACTACATAAGGAATTTAAACATTTATACGGCAGAACACAGCAGAAGTCATCTCCCTAGCAGTTTCCGTGGCCTGGAGAAAGAAGCAGGTGAGAATCATTCTCTTCCTGAAATATTGGGTTGACCAAAAAGTTCCTTCAGTTTTCAAGCCAAAATAAAAGATGTATTTTTCATTTTCACCAAGAACTTTATTGAACAACATATTCATCATTTTGTTCTACTACCTTCTGCCATTTTCCAGGCAATGTCATAATTCCATCCTCCCAAAACTTTTTGACTTTTTTTTGAGCACAGAACTATCCCAGGTACCTTTTACAGTCTTTCAGGGAACTGAAAATCTTTTTCTATTAAGGCAATTTTGTTAAGACCAAAACAAATGGAAATCACAGGGTGCAGTGTCTGGTGAATATGGCTGATGAATCAAAATTTCCGAGACCAAATGAACTTTCTGGGAAACCCAACAGAATCTATAGCCACATTCCACACTCCCTTTGTGGGAGTGATCCGAATCCAGAGACCAAATAAAGGAAAAGGCCTGTAAATCTCATATAATAAATATTTAATACCCTTCTTAATAAACAGTAATTTTTTAGACACGAATAAGGAAAACAGACACAAGCGGAAGATCAAGAGAAAGTTCAAAACATATTTTTAGATGATGACTTTTCTCTTCTTATTTTTGCTAAGATTAGGATAGAATTTGTTAGAACTCTAAAACAACGTCCTCCTTGTTTCATAATTTTTTCAGATAGAAAACAATGTACAGACTGTCTACTTGTTCACCAACATATTGTCTTTCTTAAAAGCCATATTAAGGATGAGAAGATAAAGGATGAATATACAGCCATAAAACCTAGAAGAAAAATAAAAGTCTAAAGATTTTTAACGATCTATCAGCACTGTTAATAAATACCAATTTCTGGGGAATTAAAATCTCAAAATAAAGAGGATTTTCAGAAAGATTTTTGACAAAAATCTCAGAATAGTGTAATTTTTACAAAGATTCTTAGTATTTAATTTATCATTCCCACTTGCATACAGCACTGGAAAATATATTACTAGTTCTAACTTTACTCAGTAAGAAAAAAATTTTAATGAAATTTCTGAGGTAAAAAACCCCATTCACATAAGTTCTCTAAAAATAACTGGAGATTTGTTGGAATGAGGAACTTCTTTTATATTAAATGTACTTCTAAAGAATAAAATATAAAAAAGGATTAAGCCTGTGCTATCTTAAAAATTGTGCTGTAACATTTTATTCATTGATAATCATTAACATCATTGATGGAGAAAACTAAATATGAACTTAGAGCCATAAAAATGGATCTTAAACATCAGATATATCAAAGTTAAAGTCTATTAATGTTTTGATCAACCTACAACACAATGTAATTTGTCTTTATAAACCACCTTCAATTTGAGTTATAATGAATACTAAAATTAATGTTTATCAATATTGCTCCAAATAACTATTAATAATACTTCGTAAAATGTTAAAATACTGACCGCCATCACCACCCAAATTTGGGTAAATATTCCAGGTACAGGTGAGACAAGGATATCTTGGTGCAAAAAGAGCAATTGCCTGTGGAGATGAAATGTATTCATTTTTAAGTGGACTGCCCACTCTTGCTTTTATTTTATCAGAACACTTAAAAATTGCTTAGTTTCAGGGCTTCCCTGGTAGTCCAGAGGATGGAGAGTCCGCCTTGCAGTGCAAGGGGCACCAGTTCCATCCCTGGCCCGGGAGGATCCTACGTACTGAAGAGTGGCTGGACCGGTGTGTCCAATTGCGGGCCAGGGCTCTGGAGCGCATGTGCCTGGGGCTGGAGCTCTGCAGCGAGAGGGGCCACTGCAATGGGGGACCCACAGAGGCCAAAGAATAAAGATGGATGAAAATAAATAAATAGAAAACCAATAAAAGAGGCCAAAATTAAAAAAAGAATTGCTTAGTTACCATGAGAAGTTTAACTTCTTCTAGGCAGTGATTGTATTATAGATTTCTGTATCTCTCCTAACACTTACCATGGTATCTTGAATATTTTAAGCAATAGCCCAATATTTGAATTAAGAGAATTATAAAGTTTTAATAATAATGCTTTTTTTAAAAAAAATTTGGCCTCTTTTATTGTTTTATTTATTTATTTATTTTCATCCACCTTTATTCTCTGGCCTGTGTGGGCCTCCCTTTGCAGTGGCCTCTCTTGTTACAGAGCACCAGCTCTGGGCACATGAGCTCCAGAGTGCTGGCTCGGAATTGGACACACTGGTCCAGCGGCACGTGGGACCTTCCCAGGCCAGGGATCGAACCAGTGCCCCTTCCAGTGCAAGGCGGATTCTTTACCCACTAGACTACCCAGGAAGTCCAAGTCCAACTATAAAGTTTAAGATACGATATTAATATAAAAACTTGTCTGCACATGTTTCCTAACCCTTTCACCTGTGAACTAAACTTTCTCTTTGAAAATTCCATTTCTATATTAAGTGCAGACCTGAAAATGTCCAAGTACTGTGAAGACTTCAGCTGTGCTAGCTTCTAATTCTTCCATTTTCCTTTCTTTTTTAAGTGGTGGTCAGACACACTGGAGTCTCAGTGCAGTTATCAACTACTTCAGTGTTAGAACTATTGACTAGATTCATTTCCTTCAAAAAGGAATTTTTTTTCCAAGCCAGAATGAAGTGAGTAGTGGTTTTAGTTTAGTATTCAACAGCCAAATGAACTTCAACAACAATCATTACAATTCAAATTACCATCCATAATTTTACTGGAAAAGATGGTAGAAACACAAAAGGGAACAGAGACGGAAATGCAAACATTTTCAAAATTACTACTCATAAAGGAAACACATTCTAAAAGCTAGGAGAGCATGTGTCAGGGGGGTTACATCAAAAGGTGAGTCAGGTCCACCTGCCTGGGCTGACCTCATCTTTGTTGGAACTGTGCTGCATCAGGTGCAGCAGGTACATGCTTTTTTTTTTTTAAGGTTTATTTATTTGGCTGTGCTGGGTCTTACTTGCAGAACGCAGGATCTTTCAGTTGCAGCATGCAAGACCTAGTTCCACAACAAGGGATCGAACCAGATCCCCTGCATCAGGAGCATGGAGCCTCAGTCACTGGACCACCAGGGATGTCCCCAATACGTTCTTTTACAAGACCCGCCTTCGTCTGTCACAACCAGGGCTCTGCTCCCTCTGTTCTAGCCTCCGTGCCCGTGATGGGGACGATGAGGCAAAATACCCTTCTCTGTGGACGTAACTACCTTCAACACGAAGGTGAACAGCGGAAATCTCTCAAGGTTTTCTACCTGTTTCCCAAAGGGGTCACAAGTAAATGCTTAATGGATACCAAATCACACCTTAGCAGGAAGGGTATGGATTCCTAGAAGGACTTGAGTGGGCAAAGGTACAGTGGGCTGGAGACAAGTTCTGTAAGAGCAAGATGGAGGACACCCCAAGAGACTTTACTTCTGACCCTCCCAACTTTTCATTAATATAAAACTTGTCTGCACATGTTTCCTAACCCTTTCACCTGTGAACTAAACTTTCTCTTTGAAAATTCCATTTCTATATTAAGTGCAGACCTGAAAATGTCCAAGTACTGTGAAGACTTCAGCTGTGCTAGCTTCTAATTCTTCCATTTTCCTTTCTTTTTTAAGTGGTGGTCAGACACACTGGAGTCTCAGTGCAGTTATCAACTACTTCAGTGTTAGAACTATTGACTAGATTCATTTCCTTCAAAAAGGAATTTTTTTTCCAAGCCAGAATGAAGTGAGTAGTGGTTTTAGTTTAGTATTCAACAGCCAAATGAACTTCAACAACAATCATTACAATTCAAATTACCATCCATAATTTTACTGGAAAAGATGGTAGAAACACAAAAGGGAACAGAGACGGAAATGCAAACATTTTCAAAATTACTACTCATAAAGGAAACACATTCTAAAAGCTAGGAGAGCATGTGTCAGGGGGGTTACATCAAAAGGTGAGTCAGGTCCACCTGCCTGGGCTGACCTCATCTTTGTTGGAACTGTGCTGCATCAGGTGCAGCAGGTACATGCTTTTTTTTTTTTAAGGTTTATTTATTTGGCTGTGCTGGGTCTTACTTGCAGAACGCAGGATCTTTCAGTTGCAGCATGCAAGACCTAGTTCCACAACAAGGGATCGAACCAGATCCCCTGCATCAGGAGCATGGAGCCTCAGCCACTGGACCACCAGGGATGTCCCCAATACGTTCTTTTACAAGACCCGCCTTCGTCTGTCACAACCAGGGCTCTGCTCCCTCTGTTCTAGCCTCCGTGCCCGTGATGGGGACGATGAGGCAAAATACCCTTCTCTGTGGACGTAACTACCTTCAACACGAAGGTGAACAGCGGAAATCTCTCAAGGTTTTCTACCTGTTTCCCAAAGGGGTCACAAGTAAATGCTTAATGGATACCAAATCACACCTTAGCAGGAAGGGTATGGATTCCTAGAAGGACTTGAGTGGGCAAAGGTACAGTGGGCTGGAGACAAGTTCTGTAAGAGCAAGATGGAGGACACCCCAAGAGACTTTTACTTCTGACTCCCAGCCATCTCGTGTTTGTTCCTCTCTAAAAAATTCAGTTAGAGATATAACCTTGTTACGCATTCTAAGAGTTCAGTTCTTTGAGTGTCTCAAATAATTTAAGGAATTAATACGTGGTGAGTCCTCAATAATCACAGTGTTAATACTCAAGGCTACAATTTCTGTGTTTCTCAAAGACTATCTTAGGTTCAAGATATCTTGGAGAACTGCTCTTCAGAAATACTTACATCAGTCTGAAAATTTTTAAATTATATTAATCTGAAATGTTTACAGTATCTCCTAAAGGGCTTCATAAATAGTAGGTACTTCATAAATACTTAGTAATGACTATCTCTAAGTTTTGGGAGCCTGATTTAACTCATCAATGTCTACAAAATTTTTAAATTTAAAATAACACATAAGAAGTCACAAACATAAAAACTCAACAGTGAGATATTCTATCTCAACTTTAAGTCCCACCTTAAATGTAATTCAATATACTTGGTCAGAACAAAACCGAATTCCTTTATTCTAAAATTATATAAACAGACTGAGTAAATGAGTATTTTGCTTTAAAGAGGCACTACCAAAACAGCTCTTATATATCTGAAAAAGTTTACAAAGGTTTAGTTGTAAGATTTGGTTACCTGCATATCTTCATTTGTCTACTTCTGATCTCAGTGTCTGCTGCGCCATTACTCAAGACTATCCTGACGGCACAGAGTCTGTGTAAATCTGGAAGTGTGATGAAGAACAGCGACTGCTGCTTAGAATCACTCATATTTCCCTGTTGACCGAATGCCTCTGTAATTAGGCCTTTAAAAACAAACCATACAAACATAGTAAACTTTTATGTATTTTACCCATAGGGTGTTAGTACCAATACATCACAGAATATTTGTAATTGTGTTAGAATACAATGATAAAAACAAGTCAGCAAAAATTAGCAGTTAAATACCATTCACATTTTATCTTTGAGATTTTCTAATGATGACCTAGAATTCCGGGGCGGGGGCAGTGGGGTGCAAGTTTCATTAGGCTGTAATTCATATTACATACAATTCACCTATTTAACACATACAAGTAAATGGCTTTACTGCACGCACAGTGTTGCAACCATCACAATACAACACTCTGCTCCCCCAAACACAGAATCTAGAATAGTAAACCTGCAGTTCTGTAAAACAAATTGAATAATTTGAGTACAAACAATACAAAGAACCACCAGCAATACATATTAAATGCCTACTCTGTTCTGGGTACTATGTATGTTTTTATCATACTGGTTTGGGGAGGGGGGTGGGTTGGGGAGGGAGGGGGGCAGGCGGGCCACTTCTATTGGTCTTTCATTTATCTATTTTCATCCATCTTTGTTCTTTGGCCCGTGTGGGCCTCCCATCACAGTGGCCTCTGTTGTCGCAGAGCACCGGCTCTGGGCGCATGCGCTCCAGAGCTCCCGCTCGGTAGTTGGACACATCGGTCCAGCCGCTCCGCGGCATGTGGGATCTTCCCAGGCCAGGGATCGAACCGGCGCCCCTTGCACTGCAAGGTGGTGTCCTTACCCACTGGACCACCAGGGAAGCCCAATCATATTGTTTTTATTTAACAAATTTCTTCTAAAATTTTTAAGTTTCATTTTGTTTTCAGGAAAACAAAGTCTTTCCTATGACAACAATAATTTAAAAAAAAATGTACAGCTAAGTCTTCTGCTCTTTCAGTTTCTCTCCACAAAGCATTTCGACATTGAAGAAACTATTTTGCATCATTTTACAGGAAAGAAATCATTTACTGAGATCTCTAAAAGTTTAATCTAGTTTTCTTTCCGACTAACTGTCTGGCTTCCAATCTTCTATGTGGAACTTATTTTGCAGCTGATAATTCACGGGGCGTACCCTTGGGGTCTGTTTTACATGTAACAGAAATGAAAACCACAGTGTAAAGGTGAAGCTCGGTTTCTCCAGGTGCACAAACACATCCAGGGAGGATACTGGGATTCCAGAGCTTTTAAGCACCCACATACTTCTCTCTTGAGAAAAGACGTAGTAAGGTACCAGTCCTGGAATTTGGAGTGGGACCAGCCTTAGGTCTGGTCTCAGTAACCAAATACCCTTGTGGTGCCATCTGAAGAATGGTGGCAACACCCTTGCGGCTGCCGCACAGCCCTCTCACTCAAGTACCACATGCTTGAAATTTTCTTCATTAAAGGTCACTTAGTTCTTTTAAAAAATCTAAGTACTCTTAGAATAATGAACACAAAGTCATACAAGGTGTTAAATACTAATCAAGATGATTTCTGATATTAAACATAGAAATACTCCTTCCTTCTGCTTCTCTAGTCTCTTCCCTGACGGTTGTGGACAAACAATAATTTTTTTAAAAAACAAAGTATAAAGTTCCAATGCCAGCGTAATCTACTTCATAATTTTGCTAAAATTCACTTCATTTGAAGCAATTTAGTAAAAAGCATCATTAATGAAGTAAAATATAAAACAAAGAACTGATTATGGCTTGCATCCGGAGGTACAAAAGCATATATCTTAATGGAAATAGGTTAAAATCGAGGTGGAATTTAGAGATCTGTTAGTTTCATTTCTAAAACACATTTCCCTCTAAAATTACTTTCTGGCTAATTTCTCCTCTAAGTATCTTACGAAAAGTCACCAAGAAATTCCTGTGGGTCTTCCTCCCTTTCTGTGGTCAACTTCAAAGACTGAAGAGAAACCCGTGTGTGAACAACTCGGCCCTGTTTAGGAGCAGACAAGACTTTAATTTTATTATTTAGCATTACATGAAACCACATTTTTTTTTTTTTTTTCAGTTCGTCACTGGCAAAACTTACAAGTTAAACCTTAGAAATGCCTTTCCCTAGACTGGGTAAGGACTGTACTCTGAGGTTCAAGATTCAGAGATGTCCAACACACACGGGTGCCCGGTCAACATGTTGTTTGGAGAACACCGTCTTGCACAGCCAAGCTGAGGAATGGAACACTCGCTGACTACAAATAAAATCTGGACCACGTTTCTGTCCCGGTGATGTGTTAAACTCTGGCACAGGCAGCTACAAAATTCTCCCCTGGGGGACGCCGAGGCCCCAAGAGGACCCGGGTCGAGGCGCCGCCGGCCCCGGAGCCTGCCTGACCCCAGGCGGGCCCTGCCGCCCGTCCACGGTTCGAGGCCAGCGGGCAGGTTTCCTTCCCCCGGGCTCAGCGGCTCACGCTGCAGTATGGGCCTGGTGGAAATAGCTCCGAGGCCTTTATTTAGCTTAAGGGCCTATTTAGAAGACGATGCTATACGTTACTGATGAAATAACACGCCTTAACATCGGAATCCATGGGCCTCCGTGAAAGAACGAACCTTTGTTCCTTTTTCCCTTCAGAAGCTACGCGTCTCCCTCCAGCACGCGCCTCCAGCCAACGCAAGGCCGCACGAGCCGCCGGGGCACGCGGGGCCTCCGGGGAGGCAGCGGCGGGTGGGCGCCGCCGCCACCTGCCCCGCGCCCGCTGCCTCCCGAAGCGGCTCTGCTCCGGCTCACGCCGGCCCACTTCGGCCCCCGGGCTGCGCGCGCGCCCTCCCCGCGGTTCCGGGCTGTTTCCAGCACCCCCAGCCTTCCCGCCCCGCCCCCAGCGCCCCCAGCGCCCCCAGCGCCCCCAGCTTACCTCCAGCGCTCCCAGCATGCCCCGGGCTCCACCGGCCCAACCTGCCCCCGCGCTCCCAGCAGCCCCCGGGCTCCCAGAAGCCCCTGCGCCTTCCCCCGCATTCCCTGAGCACTCCCGGCATGCCCTGCGCGCCCCTGGTGTTCCCGCCGAAGTTTGTGATGGCGCGAGCTGCGCATCCTAGGCCCGTGGCTCCCGGATGGAAGAGCCGGCTTTGGCGTTGGTGGGCCCGGCTCGAGGCCCTCGCCGTCTTCCAGCCAGAGTAGGCGGCTGGGGAGGGCGAGGGCCCGAGCCCCGCACTGACCGCACTGACGGGCTGTCTGGCCTCCTGCCCACTCTTTTGTGGTATTTGTTTAAGCTCTGCTATAATAAAAAAAAAAAACTTTTTGTTTTTTTATTTTTTTTAAACAGAAAGTTTGTTTTTGAAAAGTAAAATAGATTGAAGATACAGGCCATAGATTGGGAGAAGATCGTTTCATAAAAGTAATCCGCAAGTGATTCGTTTCCAGATTATAGCAAGAACTCCTACAAATCAGTTATAAGAGAATAAGTCATAGAAAAAAGCAGTAACGTCATGAACAGGTATTCTGCAAAAAGACGAAAACGGATGGCTTATACGCGTGTGGAAAGATACTCAACTTCATTAATTCTCAAATCTAAGTAAGACCACAAGGAGATACCATAGTACTGGCAGCGAAATAGTAAGGACGCAGAGTAAGATCTCCCATACACTGTTGGAATGCAGGAATGAAAATTTGAAAATAATGTGATGTAATCTTTAATTGAAGAGTATAACGTACCCTTAGACTTAGAAATTCCTTATAAATACTTCCCCTAAAGAGACTCATGCATTTGCCCACCAAGAAATATGCTTTTAGCAGCATTGTTTATTGAATAAATGAAGTAGCTGCAACAAGCAAACAAAATTCCAAATGTTCAGGGACAAGGGAACTAATAGATAAATTGAATTATATTTGCATACTTGGATATTACATGGCAAACAAAAAATAATGATGTGCAGTTGTATGCAACAAGATAGATAAATCTTTCAAAATGAAAATGTGGACATATCATTAGTATCCACTTAGATGATTTTTTGAAAATCACCATCCTTCTATACCTACCACCCAGATCTAAAAGCTGAACATAGTCCTCCTCCTGCCCCCTCCTAGCCATTTACCCACTTACTCCAAGGTAATTACTGTCGCACCTGGTAAAATCACATAGTAATTCTGCTTGCATTGGAACCTTATATTAATGGAATCATGCAACACGTACTCTCTTGTGTCTAGCCTCTTTTGTAAATATTATGTTCATGAGATTCATCCATATTGTCAAAAGTAGGAATGGAATATTTTATTCATTTTCATAGCTGGATATGATTTAACTGTGTATATAGAGTATCCTTTCTGAGGTTGAAGGACAATTAGATTGTTTCCTTGAATTGACGGGCTGTCTGGCCTCCTGCCCACTCTTTTGTGGTATTTGTTTAAGCTCTGCTATAAAAAAAAACTTTGTTTTATTTTTAAACAGAAAGTTTGTTTTTGAAAAGTAAAATAGATTGAAGATACAGGCCATAGATTGGGAGAAGATCGTTTCATAAAAGTAATCCGCAAGTGATTCGTTTCCAGATTATAGCAAGAACTCCTACAAATCAGTTATAAGAGAATAAGTCATAGGAAAAAGCAGTAACGTCATGAACAGGTATTCTGCAAAAAGACGAAAACGGATGGCTTATACGCGTGTGGAAAGATACTCAACTTCATTAATTCTCAAATCTAAGTAAGACCACAAGGAGATACCATAGTACTGGCAGCGAAATAGTAAGGACGAGAGTAAGATCTCCCATACACTGTTGGAATGCAGGAATGAAAATTTGAAAATAATGTGATGTAATCTTTAATTGAAGAGTATAACGTACCCTTAGACTTAGAAATTCCTTATAAATACTTCCCCTAAAGAGACTCATGCATTTGCCCACCAAGAAATATGCTTTTAGCAGCATTGTTTATTGAATAAATGAAGTAGCTGCAACAAGCAAACAAAATTCCAAATGTTCAGGGACAAGGGAACTAATAGATAAATTGAATTATATTTGCATACTTGGATATTACATGGCAAACAAAAAATAATGATGTGCAGTTGTATGCAACAAGATAGATAAATCTTTCAAAATGAAAATGTGGACATATCATTAGTATCCACTTAGATGATTTTTTGAAAATCACCATCCTTCTATACCTACCACCCAGATCTAAAAGCTGAACATAGTCCTCCTCCTGCCCCCTCCTAGCCATTTACCCACTTACTCCAAGGTAATTACTGTCGCACCTGGTAAAATCACATAGTAATTCTGCTTGCATTGGAACCTTATATTAATGGAATCATGCAACACGTACTCTCTTGTGTCTAGCCTCTTTTGTAAATATTATGTTCATGAGATTCATCCATATTGTCAAAAGTAGGAATGGAATATTTTATTCATTTTCATAGCTGGATATGATTTAACTGTGTATATAGAGTATCCTTTCTGAGGTTGAAGGACAATTAGATTGTTTCCAGTTTAGAATTATTATGAATAATGCTGCTAAGACAATTCTTGTTCTTGTTTTGTATTTCCTTCTATTCAATATGGGTGAATTCTTAAAACATAGTTTTGAATGAAGAGAATTTCAGAAGACTACATACAGTATAATTCCATTTTTATAAAGCTCAATCATTCTCCAAGAAAGCTGAGTAAATTGTTGATATATCCATATGTGAAAAACTATTTTTTTAAACAGACAGGGACATGACGATCAAAATTCAGGATAACAGTGATCTTGGGGAGGCAGAAGAATGGGATGTCGAAGAGCTCACAGTCACCAAGTCAAGTGAAGGGTGCATTGATATTCATTTATGGTACTTGGGAAAACTCTGTTAGCCTTTGTCCTGCTTCATTGTGTACTCCAAGGCCAAACTTGCCTGCTACTCCAGATATCGCTTGACTTCCTACTTTTGCATTCCAATCCCTTATATAAACAGGACTTCTTTTTTGGTGTTAGTTCTAGAAGATCTTGTGGGTCTTCATAGAACCATTCAACTTCAGCTTCTTCAGCATTAGTGGTTGGGGCACAGATTTGGATTACTGTGATATTGAATGGTTTGCCCTGGAAACAAATGTGGATGATTCTGTCATTTTTGAGATTGCTTCAAAACATATGCACATTCTGTCATTTTTGAGATATGCTTCAAAATATATATGCACATTCACTTATATGTATAAAACATTGCATCATATTTTTCATGAAAAACACACACAATTTTACAGGGCTGGCAACAGTTTTCATCTAGGGGTAACCTTTTCTCAAAGGATACATTTTGATGACAAGCTTGTGGGCAAGCCTATTCAGTTTTCCAGCTATGTGAGTTACTTAAGTTTCCCTTTATTTCACTCACAGGCATTAAAGATAGGAAAGAATCCTCTTAAGAACTGTACCCAGCAGTTTGACTGTATGTATCTCTTTTATGATCCTTAAGATTGTTGTATTGAAAACTCTGTAAAAGTTAAAAGTAAAATAAAAGTTAAAAAAAAAGATTGTTGTACTGTGTTCAATCATGTTTGATGCAAAGATTAGACCATATTTTGTGAGTAGCCAAGTACCACATGAGAACGAAGGTCACTTCTAGAAAAATCACCTGGGGAAGAGTCAGCTGTCTAGATGCTGCCTTCCCTGCCCTTCATGTCAATCACACACTTGGGTGGCTGCACTGAACACCTTGCATTGGTGTTAGAGCCACTCGTTCATTTTAAATTATTTTTGTGATGCTATTTGCATTTTGCTTCTTTGCCCCCACTTCCTAGATGGAGAAAGAAAGAAAACAGTTTTACTTTTAGTGGTGTTACTGAGCCAGGTTTGTCTGACATGCAGCAAGTCAAATGCTGAGACCCCTGAGATTTGTAGCAGAGAAACGGTTTATTCTTTTTTTTTTTTTAGATTGAAACTTAAAAAAAATATATTTTAGTCATTGTGGCTACTATTAGCCCAGTAGGTGTCGCTCCCAGGCACTGACGCACAGGCTCATCAGTTGCCCCGGGGCACGTGGGATCTTCCTGGATCAGGGAGAAATAAGAGCCTGTGTCTTGTGCACCACTGAGCCACCAGGAAAGCCCAGAAAGGGTTTATTCTTGAGGTCACCAAGTGAGGAGATGGGAAAACAAATCTCAAATGCAGTCCCCCAAAGGACTTGGGGGTAGTCACGGGATAAGGCTGAGGTGCTGGGAGCATGGGAAAACTGGAGGCAAGAAAAATGAGGTAATCATCATTGTGCAGCTAAGCCACAGGCTTCTTCATGGGACGGGTGCTCAGAAAGTGGTGGCATTAGTCTGCTCTTAGGGTGGAGTTTTTGGCCTTCTGATACCAAAAAGTCACCAAGTGGACACGTTTGCCATCTTTTGACTGGCTGGTGCTTGAACTGGACTCAGCGGACTCCATGTTCCTAATAAACCACCTGGGCAAACATCTCTTATTACCTAGGCTATGTGATACTGAGAGAACATGCAAGGTTTTATAAAAACAAAGCAAGCTTGATTGGCGACAGCAGGTTATAGGTGTGACAGATCTAACTGATGGTTTCTCCCAGTATCAGTAGATAGCCAGGGAAAAGTTAGAAATTTGGCTAATGTTCTTGCTAGCAACAGATAAATTTCATCCACATTGGACTAGGGGATCTCAAACAGGGGCCCTGTGGTGACCGGAGGGGTGGGATGGGGAGGGAGATGGGGGGAGGTTCGGGAGTTGGGGGGACATGTGTATACCTATGGCAGATTCAGGCTGATTTGTGGCAGTAAAGAACAAAACTCTGTAAAAAAAAAAATTAAATTAAATTTTAAAAATTTCATCCACATTTCTCAGTGTGGTTATAATTGATTTTTTCCGAGTACTTGTCCTCTTCTGCATCATATTTATACCTTTATTCATTCAAAAACATTACATGTGGAGTGGCAGCCGCTGGGCTAGGCTCCAGAGATATGGATGTGGTTTACTATGCCCGTCCTTGAGGCGCTCTTGGTCCAGTGAGACAGACACACGCACAGACCGGCGATGCAGTGAGTATGCGGCGGCATCACTGGAGAATAAGGGAGCCGAGAGGGCATTGCTTGGAGGAAGCGTGTGGTCAGCACATGCCTCAAGCTCAGCTGACTCCTACGCTGAGTCAAAAAGGGTCCAAGTCCTCAGATGGGACAAAGGAGGTAAGAAGGGTAAGGGGTGAGGGCAGAGGACGGGGCGGGAGCAAGGATGTGGGAGAGATGGAAGTGAGGCGAGAAGGCGGCATGGGGGAGGTCTAAACGAGCTCACAGAAAACAAATCTCAAATGCAGTCCCCCAAAGGACTTGGGGGTAGTCACGGGATAAGGCTGAGGTGCTGGGAGCATGGGAAAACTGGAGGCAAGAAAAATGAGGTAATCATCATTGTGCAGCTAAGCCACAGGCTTCTTCATGGGACGGGTGCTCAGAAAGTGGTGGCATTAGTCTGCTCTTAGGGTGGAGTTTTTGGCCTTCTGATACCAAAAAGTCACCAAGTGGACACGTTTGCCATCTTTTGACTGGCTGGTGCTTGAACTGGACTCAGCGGACTCCATGTTCCTAATAAACCACCTGGGCAAACATCTCTTATTACCTAGGCTATGTGATACTGAGAGAACATGCAAGGTTTTATAAAAACAAAGCAAGCTTGATTGGCGACAGCAGGTTATAGGTGTGACAGATCTAACTGATGGTTTCTCCCAGTATCAGTAGATAGCCAGGGAAAAGTTAGAAATTTGGCTAATGTTCTTGCTAGCAACAGATAAATTTCATCCACATTGGACTAGGGGATCTCAAACAGGGGCCCTGTGGTGACCGGAGGGGTGGGATGGGGAGGGAGATGGGGGGAGGTTCGGGAGTTGGGGGGACATGTGTATACCTATGGCAGATTCAGGCTGATTTGTGGCAGTAAAGAACAAAACTCTGTAAAAAAAAAAATTAAATTAAATTTTAAAAATTTCATCCACATTTCTCAGTGTGGTTATAATTGATTTTTTCCGAGTACTTGTCCTCTTCTGCATCATATTTATACCTTTATTCATTCAAAAACATTACATGTGGAGTGGCAGCCGCTGGGCTAGGCTCCAGAGATATGGATGTGGTTTACTATGCCCGTCCTTGAGGCGCTCTTGG
The DNA here is from genome assembly GCA_022376925.1 of Tragulus kanchil. Classification (NCBI taxonomy): domain Eukaryota; kingdom Metazoa; phylum Chordata; class Mammalia; order Artiodactyla; family Tragulidae; genus Tragulus; species Tragulus kanchil. Next base: position 166,631,673 of record JAIOJX010000003.1, on the reverse strand, counting down.
TCCAGTGAGACAGACACACGCACAGACCGGCGATGCAGTGAGTATGCGGCGGCATCACTGGAGAATAAGGGAGCCGAGAGGGCATTGCTTGGAGGGGAAGCGTGTGGTCAGCACATGCCTCAAGCTCAGCTGACTCCTACGCTGAGTCAAAAAGGGTCCAAGTCCTCAGATGGGACAAAGGAGGTAAGAAGGGTAAGGGGTGAGGGCAGAGGACGGGGCGGGAGCAAGGATGTGGGAGAGATGGAAGTGAGGCGAGAAGGCGGCATGGGGGAGGTCTAAACGAGCTCACAGGGGCCAGGCTGTGGGGCTTGACGGGCAAAGGACAAAAGATGAAGCCAGAAGCTAGAGAGCGAAGCACGTTTTGAGTGATCTTGGATGTTCCTGTAAGGAATTTGAACTTTGGCTATTGGGAAACACTGGAAGATCTTATTTAGACAAGTAGTCTCAGACCTTAAAGAGTCCTTGCACCCTGAATGTGCCCAATCTTGCCTGATCTCGGAACCTAAGCAGGGTTGGGCCTGGCTAGTACTTGGATGGGAGAATTCTGGAAAGATCCCCTGGAGAAAGGAATGGCAACTCACTCCAGTATTTTTGCCTGGAAAATCCCATGGACAGAGGAGCCTGGTGGTCTGCTTGGGTGGGGTTGCAAAGAATCAGACATGACTAAGCATCCAACACACAGACAAGTAGTGATGTGATCAGATTTTAATTTGGGGTCCATTACTGATGGAAGATGGATCTGAGAAGGTCAAGACCAGAGGCTAAAAGAACATGTCAGATGTGGTAAGTAGATAGGCAGGCACTCCTGGAAGGCGAGCCTGGCCAGTGGTAGCGGAGATGCAGGAGACTTGGGGACTGTAGGGAAATGGTATAGATAATCTGGCGTACTATTTTTAACGCATTTAGGAAAGTTATACCACTAAATGCATGCGTTTGAAAAGAGGGAAAAAAATCCCAATTCAATCATCTAAATTCTCACCTTAAGAAACTAGATGAAAAAAGAAAAAGTCGAAGCAAACAGAAGGAAGGACTCAATCAAGAGCAGAAATCAGAGACCAAAGAAAAAGAAAAACGATAAAATCAGAGATAAGAAGCTAGCTCTTTGAAAAAACGTCGACAAACCAACATTGTAAATTAACTACACATCATTTTCGTTAAAAAAGCAAATTTAAAAGAAGAGAATTACATATCATAAGCAAGTGGGGCTTATTCCAGAGATGCAAAGCTAGTGCAGTATTTGAAAACCAATGTATCCCATGATATGAAATGGAGAAGTATCTTTAGGGTCCCAAAGGAGGGGGAAAGAAGGGTAAGGGGTGAGGGCAGAGGACGGGGCGGGAGCAAGGATGTGGGAGAGATGGAAGTGAGGCGAGAAGGCGGCATGGGGGAGGTCTAAACGAGCTCACAGGGGCCAGGCTGTGGGGCTTGACGGGCAAAGGACAAAAGATGAAGCCAGAAGCTAGAGAGCGAAGCACGTTTTGAGTGATCTTGGATGTTCCTGTAAGGAATTTGAACTTTGGCTATTGGGAAACACTGGAAGATCTTATTTAGACAAGTAGTCTCAGACCTTAAAGAGTCCTTGCACCCTGAATGTGCCCAATCTTGCCTGATCTCGGAACCTAAGCAGGGTTGGGCCTGGCTAGTACTTGGATGGGAGAATTCTGGAAAGATCCCCTGGAGAAAGGAATGGCAACTCACTCCAGTATTTTTGCCTGGAAAATCCCATGGACAGAGGAGCCTGGTGGTCTGCTTGGGTGGGGTTGCAAAGAATCAGACATGACTAAGCATCCAACACACAGACAAGTAGTGATGTGATCAGATTTTAATTTGGGGTCCATTACTGATGGAAGATGGATCTGAGAAGGTCAAGACCAGAGGCTAAAAGAACATGTCAGATGTGGTAAGTAGATAGGCAGGCACTCCTGGAAGGCGAGCCTGGCCAGTGGTAGCGGAGATGCAGGAGACTTGGGGACTGTAGGGAAATGGTATAGATAATCTGGCTACTATTTTTAACGCATTTAGGAAAGTTATACCACTAAATGCATGCGTTTGAAAAGAGGGAAAAAAATCCCAATTCAATCATCTAAATTCTCACCTTAAGAAACTAGATGAAAAAAGAAAAAGTCGAAGCAAACAGAAGGAAGGACTCAATCAAGAGCAGAAATCAGAGACCAAAGAAAAAGAAAAACGATAAAATCAGAGATAAGAAGCTAGCTCTTTGAAAAAACGTCGACAAACCAACATTGTAAATTAACTACACATCATTTTCGTTAAAAAAGCAAATTTAAAAGAAGAGAATTACATATCATAAGCAAGTGGGGCTTATTCCAGAGATGCAAAGCTAGTGCAGTATTTGAAAACCAATGTATCCCATGATATGAAATGGAGAAAGACTATCTGGAATGTGTGGGACGATGTCTTCTCCCTGGCCTTGCATTCCTACGGAGGAAGTACGCAGGGGGACAGGAGACTAGCATCTATCAGCAGCCAGTGGGAAGAACTGTAGTCAGTTTACGGGAGGATGACTTACAGGTGTGACCCATGGTGTAGTTCCTTTTTGAAGCGAATGCCACTGCTGAAAAAAGGCCTTAATACATATCAGACGACTTTTTAATGTGCTGGCATTCTCCCTTTCACCCCTCTCCCCGCCTTTTACAAATCAGACATTTATAAATCTTCCTATGGTGCCCCGCTGGGGAGAGGTACTACCGTTCCGGACTCTACTCCAAGAGCTATGCGTCACGTAGACGTTGCCTTAAACAACATACGGGTGAGAAAGGCCAGGAGACAGGACTGCAAGTAACTTCAGAGCGGCCGACGTCCTCCCCGCCGGTGCTTGAGGCCATCGGTGCTTTTACGGAGCGTTTCCCCGGCTTTGCTTTGCCCGAAAGAACGGGCAGCTGCGGGGCGGGAGCCCTGAGCCGGGCCGCACCCTGGTCCTGCCGAGGCTGGGCGAGGGGGCGCCGTGTCTGCACGTCCACCGGGCCGGCCTCCCTCGCTCACCCTGCCACTGCGCCCCGACCCTCGCTGCGGAACGACTCTGTTACCCATTAACGAACGTCCTCATCTCGCTGTTCTGACCCTGATGGGGCAATCGCGGCGGTTTTGATGTGGGTGGCTGCAGGGCATCAGGTGGACTCTGCCCCGGTCGCACCGGACCGTCCCCAGCCGGCCGCCCTGCCCGGGGCACGCCGCCCTCGGCGCCGACGGACGCCAGGAGGCCCCGCCCCGCGCGCTCTGGACTGTGAAGGGCATCTCCTGCAGCCAATCCACACCCGCTCCCTGGGCGGGGCCCGCCGGGTTGGTGGAGCGGGTCGGCAGGGGGCGGGCCCTCGAGCGGCAGGCATTCTGGCCAATCACCGCAGGCCGTGCTTCGCCCCGGGAGCGGAGCCAGGCAGCGGGGAATGTCCCGGGCCGAGTTCGTCCAGACGCCCGCTCTTCTCCGTCCGGTTCTGCTGCTGCTTTGAGGGCCTCGAGACTCGCTGCGTTCCGAAATGGCCGAGGAGTCCAGCAAGCCCGTGAAGTACTACCGACTGGAGGAGATCCAGAAGCACAACCACAGCAAAAGCACCTGGCTGATTCTGCACTACAAGGTGTACGATCTGACCAAGTTTTTGGAGGAGGTGAGCAGACGGAGGCAGGGGCCTCCAAACGCCAGCCGGGGCTTGGGGACTCCCCGCCGAGACGGGTTCCGCAGCGCGCCCGGACTGGCCTGCGCGCGGCTCCGAGGGCGCCGCGGGGCGCTCACCTCTGCGGGAGCCCCGGGCTGTGCACACCGGGCCGCGCTCCCCGCCTCGACGCACCTGCGTCTCTGCCTGCCTGGTGTGCTCGCTCCCCAAGCCGGGGAGCGAACCCCGAGTCCGTGCCTCTGAGTCGGTGCGCCCGCGCGTCGGCCCCCGGAGGCTGCACTTCCGCGTGTGAACACCCGGGGGCGGCCGGAGGCGCAGGTGCCAGGCCCAGGTGAGCCCGCGGCGCGCCCGGGGCCCCGCGCAGGCAGGTAGGAGCGCGCCGCTGGGCCCTTCGCGGGGAACAGAATCGCGCCTGGAGGTGCCTTCCGAGGGGAGGGCGCAGCTACAGAAGGAGTTTCCAGGATCCTTTTTGTCCTTGAGTTTACAGAGGCCGGGTCTTCATCTAGGACAGGGGTCGTGCCACTTTATTCCTGGAATGGATTCGTAGTTGGAGCCGGTACCACCCCACCATCCAGGCCCAGCCACCCTCCGTTCACTTCCAAGGCGCCCGACGATACTTAAGGTATCCGGTGCTGACTTCAGGGAGCCACGGTACCGGACTCCTTCAAGTGGGAGGCGGCTGGCCGTGAGGAGGGAGGAAGGGAGAGAAGCGAAAACTGCCGGGGAGACTCAGCCTTCAGCAGCTTTGGGAATTGTAAAACAACGGCTTCACTTGGAGGAAAACATTCCTGTGCCTTGATTCTTTGCCTTGATCAAAGTATTTGCAATTAATTCTGAGGAGTTTTTGCTACCCCTGGCTGTTTTATCACTGGCTGGGGAGTAGTTTCAGTGGGGAATCTTACTGTAACACTCTCCTTCAGTCCCGCAGTTTAATAAACGGGAATGTTTAGATAATGGAAATGCTTTACATAGTTTGTGAGAAAAATGGAGATAGAGGTCTAGTCTGAGCTGGATCACAGTTTATATCAAAAGATTTGGTTTGCAGAGAATGTTTTAAAAAATTTTTTTTAAAGGTTGGAGTTATTAGTAAGATATTTTACTGTTAAATTGTCATCAGATGATGTAGCAGAAGATAAAAACAATGTCCTGGTGTGGTTAAGAGTGGTTTCTACCAGAGAGTCAGATTGGTCCTGTCCCTTCTGCTGAGCCCTTATTTGCTATTAGAGTTTCTTGAACAAAGAATCTTGCATCATAACATCAGGCTTAATTACTACCAGATGTCTACTTAAAATTGCTCCTTCCCCTGTTCCCATGGTATATGTAATTGTGGAATTTTAAGACCCAATGTGTGCTTTCTTTATTTGAGTCCATAAAAAAAGAATAGCATTTGTAAAATGGTATTTTGTTGAATGAAGTATTGGCCATTTTTGCTTTTCTGTGGGGTCTGTCCTGTTCATTACTGTCTCTCACACCAGATGTCAGTATCATCCCCCCCCAACCAAAAATGTCTCCAGCTATTGCTTAATGTCCCCTTGGGGACAGCAGAGACACTCCTAGTTGAGAATCACTGCCCTAAGATATATCTTGCATGACTGTTTTATGGGTACATTTCTCCGGAGATAAGAGAAGATTATTAAACTATAAACCATTTACTTTTACATTTGACAAAGGAATTGCACAAAGTTTCTAAGCAAAACTGGAAGAGTTGCAAACCAGCTGTTCAGTGGGTGAATTAGCAAATTCTGTTTATCCCTCAGTCCCTTGTCAAGATTGTCTCTTTGAAGGTAGCTTGGGGAGAACATCTCTCAAGAAAAATGCAGTGAATCGCATTTATCCCTAATATTTGATAACGAATACTTGTAACAAGGTAACTCAGAACTACTGTCTGTAGTGCGATACGTAAAAACAAGTTTATAGTGGTTCCCATAGACTGAGGTTTTCTTACTCGCTACGTGGTAAAATGCTGCTTGTCAAGGCTCTGGTCTTCCCAGAGGTCGTATACGGTCCCGAGAGCTGGACCGTGAAGAAGGCAGAGCACCAGAGAGTTGGTGCCTTCCAACTGTGGTGCTGGAGAAGACTCCTGAGGGTCCCTTGGACTGCAGGGAGATCCACCAGTCCATCCTCAGGGACATCAGCCCTGAGTACTCACGGGAAGGTCTGAGGCTGAAGCTCCAGTATTTTGGTCATCTGATAGGAATAGCTGACTCATTGGAAAAGTCCCTGACACTGGGAAGGACTGAGGGCAGCAGGAGAAGGGGCAGCAGAGGATGAGACGGCTGGATGCGTCGCGGATGTGTGGACAGGAATCTGGGCAGACTTCGGGTCATGGTGAGGGACAGGGATGCCTGGCGTGCTGCCGTCCACGGGTCGCGAGGAGTCAGACTTGACTGAGCCACTGAACAACAAAATGCTCCTCAGGATAGCCTATCTGTGACACATCTGAGTCAGCGCGAATGAGGTGAATGAACCTGGAGCTTGTTAGCCAGAGTGACATCAAGTCAGAAAAATACCGTATATTAATGCATGTATGTGGGATCCAGAAAAATGGTATCGATGAACCTATTTGTGGGGAAGAAATGGAGACACAGGCCTAGAGGAGAGACTTGTGGACACAGTGGGGAAGGAGAGGGTGGCACGAATTGAGAGCACAGCGTTGAGACCTACACGTCACCCGGTTAAGTGGGTAGCCAGTGGGAGTCTGCTCTGGGACGCAGGAGCTCAGACCTGCTGTCTGTGGCCGCCTTGGGGTGCGGGGAGGGGGAGGGAGGTTCCAGAGGGAGGGGACACGTGTAGACCCGTGACTGATTCATGTCGATGTGTGGCAGAAACCAACACGACACTGTGAGGTGACTATCCTCATATTCAAAAAAAGAAAAGCGTCACCTACCTTGACTCGAGTCTGGGACACCGCAGCTCCCTGGTCCTCACGCCCTGCCTTTTGATCCGTGCTCGGGTGTCTGCGGAGCTCTGACACGGAGCCTGGGGACCTGGAGAGGAGGAGAGGCCATCTCTGTTCTGCGAAGCTTCCGTCCGAGGAAGCCGGAGCAGCGCCGGGCAAGCCGCGGGCAGGGATCGTAGCCCGAAGTCTGTGCTCTAGCGGCCCGAGGCCAGCTCAGCGAGCGCAGTGGACCCGGCGCAGCTGTGGCGGCGCCAGGCGCCGGCTCTGGTGAGTCGGGCGGTAGCCGACCGGCTCCCGGAGCTGGTCTGGGTGGAGGCAGAACAGGCTGGTGGCCGGCACCGTGCAATGGGACCGATCACGGGGTGAAGGCAGGCGCAGGGGAGGCTCACCGGCTGGCGCAGGCCGTGCTCGGCCGTGCCACCTTCCCAGGCATCCGGCGCGCCTGTGGGGGCCTGCGCTCCACCTGCGGGGCCCTCGCTGTGACCGTCTCTGATGAACGCAGTGTCCTAAGCTCCGGCGTCCTGCCCTCTAGGATTCCCAGTGGCTTCCTGCATCTTAAACAGACATCCCATTCAGAGGCCTGCAGGGCCCTCTGCCAGAATGTTCGCATCTTGCTAGATTCCTCCTGTCCCATGCCTTTATCACTTTATTAGGCTGGTGCTGTTTAATCCCGTCCCTTCTTTTGAAACACAGAAAAGAGCCCAGAAGATGTTTCTCCCCCTTGCCCTGCCCCCTTTCTTCCATCATGTATAAGCTCCAGAAAATCATGAAACCTTTGCATGGTAGTGAAAGAATATTCTCTGTGTGTGTGCTCAGTCTGACTCTTCGCGACCCCGTGGACTGTAGCGCGCCAGGCTCCTCTGTCCATGGGATTTCCCAGGCAAGAACACTGGAGCAGGATGCCGTTTCCTCCGCCAGGGGGTCTTCCCAGTGCAGAGATCAAACCTGAGTCTCTTGGGTCAAGCAGGCAGAGTCTTTACCACAGCTCCATCAACCAATATGCTGCTTTCCCTAATTTACCCAAAATACGAGAGAAGTTTGTTCTTTGCCTTCCTACCTCTAATGTGAACTTTCGGTCATTATGGGCTGGATCTCCCTGTGTATCACAGCTTTATATGCATGTGTGCATTCACGTTGAGAAAGTGTATGCCCTGGCGGGCAGGGGGAGGTCACAGTCTGGGCCCACGCTCTCTGTGCCTCGAGGCCTTACTTAACCTAAAATGGGAGGATGACCGTGGTGCCAGCTTTGTAGGGTGAAGATGAGAATTAGAGAAAATAGTGCTAGTTAGGCCACTGGCACGAGTAGGGTCTGCACAGGAAATGCAGACTCCTATACCTGTACAGGTCACGGTGGGGCGTGGCTTTGCATGGCCTTAGCATCCGTTGTAGCTGAGTGTGAATATGAGATTCTAGGTGAAGGTGTCAATCTGGAATGTGATGTTGCAACAGGAAAGTGTGATGAAAATTATGCCCTCTGGTCAAGAACACCAGTGAAGTTTCTAAGTGGTGCAATGAGCACCGTCTCCTGAAATAATAGCCTTGTGAAACTGTTTTGTCTTCCAGAGAAGAGTAGAAACCTGAGGAGGAAGGCTGGCTCCCTTTTGCTGGTAGTCTGAATAGAGGCAGGTGTCTAGTTACTATGTGATCCTGGCTACCCCATTGTGAGCCTCGTCGCCTACGTATTTCGAAAAAGGTGGTTTGTGGGGTTTTTTTTTCCTTTCCAATTCTGGGTTCTAGTTTTTGAATTCATGTTTATGAAGTTGAGTCTTGTCACTTCTGATTGTGTTATTAGCAAGGTTAATGATTTAGAACTTTGGGGGCAGGGAGAAAAATGATTTGCTTTTCCCTTTCTGTGATTGAGGCTGTATTCAGATTTTACCAGCGTTGTGAAATAGACAAAGAAAGTGTCCGGTAATGGATGGGAGTAGTACTCCTTTCAAGTCATTACATGTTTAATTCCTGAAACAGACATCTTGAAAAATATCTCGAAGCATGATACTTTGTGTCAGGTTGCCTCCTCCTTTACATGATCAAAATGGAAACTTGTTTCCACAGTACATGTTCTCGTGAACTCGGAATTCTGATCTCTGTGTCTACATCTAAGACGTTCTTCCACAGCGTTCTGCCCCACAGAGCTCTCAGCCCCTGATTCACTTTCACTTTTGGATTCTTGGGCAGTGTTGAGAGCAGGTTTTGTGTTAGGGACTGACTTTCTATTGTGTTCCTTGAACATGACTGCCCTGGCGGGCAGGGGAGGTCACAGTCTGGGCCCCCCTCTGTGCCTCGAGGCCTTACTTAACCTAAAATGGGAGGATGACCGTGGTGCCAGCTTTGTAGGGTGAAGATGAGAATTAGAGAAAATAGTGCTAGTTAGGCCACTGGCACGAGTAGGGTCTGCACAGGAAATGCAGACTCCTATACCTGTACAGGTCACGGTGGGGCGTGGCTTTGCATGGCCTTAGCATCCGTTGTAGCTGAGTGTGAATATGAGATTCTAGGTGAAGGTGTCAATCTGGAATGTGATGTTGCAACAGGAAAGTGTGATGAAAATTATGCCCTCTGGTCAAGAACACCAGTGAAGTTTCTAAGTGGTGCAATGAGCACCGTCTCCTGAAATAATAGCCTTGTGAAACTGTTTTGTCTTCCAGAGAAGAGTAGAAACCTGAGGAGGAAGGCTGGCTCCCTTTTGCTGGTAGTCTGAATAGAGGCAGGTGTCTAGTTACTATGTGATCCTGGCTACCCCATTGTGAGCCTCGTCGCCTACGTATTTCGAAAAAGGTGGTTTGTGGGGTTTTTTTTTCCTTTCCAATTCTGGGTTCTAGTTTTTGAATTCATGTTTATGAAGTTGAGTCTTGTCACTTCTGATTGTGTTATTAGCAAGGTTAATGATTTAGAACTTTGGGGGCAGGGAGAAAAATGATTTGCTTTTCCCTTTCTGTGATTGAGGCTGTATTCAGATTTTACCAGCGTTGTGAAATAGACAAAGAAAGTGTCCGGTAATGGATGGGAGTAGTACTCCTTTCAAGTCATTACATGTTTAATTCCTGAAACAGACATCTTGAAAAATATCTCGAAGCATGATACTTTGTGTCAGGTTGCCTCCTCCTTTACATGATCAAAATGGAAACTTGTTTCCACAGTACATGTTCTCGTGAACTCGGAATTCTGATCTCTGTGTCTACATCTAAGACGTTCTTCCACAGCGTTCTGCCCCACAGAGCTCTCAGCCCCTGATTCACTTTCACTTTTGGATTCTTGGGCAGTGTTGAGAGCAGGTTTTGTGTTAGGGACTGACTTTCTATTGTGTTCCTTGAACATGACTGCCCACTTCGCAGACAAACGGTTTCAAGCCCGGGGGATCCAGGAAGTGTGTGGATGCTTGAAACTCAGTGTCCTTAATTTTGGAAAACACAAAGGACCCTACCTCATTATCCTTGGTAGGCCTCTCATATTCAGTGCTAATGTGAAATGTTTTTGCTTTTTTTGAGGAAGTTTGACAGTTTTCTGAATCTTATGCTACTAAGAAGCTGCAGTTGCAGATGTCTTTGAATGAAAAAGGAAAACATTATCATTCAACATGTGTCGTTTGGTAAATAAATAAAGGGATCCTCGGTGGTGCAGGTGGCACAGGCTTCTTGGGTAAATGGGCACCAGAGTCTCATCTCACATGGGGGAGTGGGTTTGAGGGCAGGGCCTCTTGTATAGTTTCTGCTTCTTTGTGTCTGTGGAACTTTCTGGTACTTTTGAGAAGAGGGTCCAAGAGTACTGTAGGGCTACTTCATTTTGAAACAGTAAAAAAAAAAAAATCAGACACTCGACATTGTTGTTGACATCTGCTTTTTGTTTGTCTTTAAGGTGGATAGGAGACCTAGCAAAGGAAGGGAGACTAGATTATGCTAGCCAGTTTGGATAAGTCAAAGAGTAAATAACGCTCATTTCTACTTAGTATAAATATCTATTACCAGTCCTCCAAAGCCATAGAAGACCACAGTAAGCACAAGTTAACATCATGGAGTCAGAGAAGCCCCTTAGACACTCAGGGGAAGTACTGTGGGGCATGGGGATGGGAAAATTCTGAAGCCCATGATACTTTGTGAAAACAAAGAAAGTGTCCGGTAATGGATGGGAGTAGTACTCCTTTCAAGTCATTACATGTTTAATTCCTGAAACAGACATCTTGAAAAATATCTCGAAGCATGATACTTTGTGTCAGGTTGCCTCCTCCTTTACATGATCAAAATGGAAACTTGTTTCCACAGTACATGTTCTCGTGAACTCGGAATTCTGATCTCTGTGTCTACATCTAAGACGTTCTTCCACAGCGTTCTGCCCCACAGAGCTCTCAGCCCCTGATTCACTTTCACTTTTGGATTCTTGGGCAGTGTTGAGAGCAGGTTTTGTGTTAGGGACTGACTTTCTATTGTGTTCCTTGAACATGACTGCCCACTTCGCAGACAAACGGTTTCAAGCCCGGGGGATCCAGGAAGTGTGTGGATGCTTGAAACTCAGTGTCCTTAATTTTGGAAAACACAAAGGACCCTACCTCATTATCCTTGGTAGGCCTCTCATATTCAGTGCTAATGTGAAATGTTTTTGCTTTTTTTGAGGAAGTTTGACAGTTTTCTGAATCTTATGCTACTAAGAAGCTGCAGTTGCAGATGTCTTTGAATGAAAAAGGAAAACATTATCATTCAACATGTGTCGTTTGGTAAATAAATAAAGGGATCCTCGGTGGTGCAGGTGGCACAGGCTTCTTGGGTAAATGGGCACCAGAGTCTCATCTCACATGGGGGTGTGGGTTTGAGGGCAGGGCCTCTTGTATAGTTTCTGCTTCTTTGTGTCTGTGGAACTTTCTGGTACTTTTGAGAAGAGGGTCCAAGAGTACTGTAGGGCTACTTCATTTTGAAACAGTAAAAAAAAAAAAATCAGACACTCGACATTGTTGTTGACATCTGCTTTTTGTTTGTCTTTAAGGTGGATAGGAGACCTAGCAAAGGAAGGGAGACTAGATTATGCTAGCCAGTTTGGATAAGTCAAAGAGTAAATAACGCTCATTTCTACTTAGTATAAATATCTATTACCAGTCCTCCAAAGCCATAGAAGACCACAGTAAGCACAAGTTAACATCATGGAGTCAGAGAAGCCCCTTAGACACTCAGGGGAAGTACTGTGGGGCATGGGGGATGGGAAAACTGGATCTAGTATTAGGACTGACTATTTTTGAGGTGATCTCACACAAGGCAGGTAAATACTCTAAATTGTTTTCTTCATTCCTTCCTGGGGCATATTCTGCACCTGCCTCTGCTTCAGATGTGTGAACATTGGAAGAAGAATGTCTGTGAAAACACTTGGAAAGTATGCTAATATTTAGTGAAGTTAAAGTTTTCTTTTGAGTTGTCATAACTGCTTTTTGTTATGCAGTAAGACCAATATTTATTTAGTAGGGTCCCATCTCAGAAGTTATAGTGTTGTGCTCACTTTGGCAGCACGTATACAGAAATTAAAGTGTTAGCCACTAAAGAAAAATGGTTCAAAATACAAATATACACTTCAGTTATGTTGTCCAGTCACTAAGCTGTGTCTGATTCTTTGAGACCCCTTGGTCTGCAGCATGCTAGGCTTCTCTGTTCTTCATTATTTTTTGGAGTTTGCTCCAATTCACGTCTGTTGAGTCGGTGATGCCAGGCTACCCTCTCATCCTCTGCCGCTCCCTTCTCCTATTGCCTTCAGTCTTTCCCTGCATCAAGGTCTTCAGTGACTCCGCAATTTGCATCAGATGGCCAAGTACTGGAGCAAAGTGTTGGCCTCAGATAGTAGCAGATTAGCTGAGGATTTAAATAACAGTGGTTCAAAGCCACAGTTTTGAAGCTGGTTTTCTTGGGAATACTCAGCCACCTGTGTTTGCTCACGGGCTGCTTGTGTCTTGTTGAGACCTGAGTGGGGACCAGGAGCGGGGACGTGGGGCTCTGTGACCCGTGCAGCGGAGGGGCGGTGGCCTCTGCTTCGTGAAGGCTGGCTCTGGGTGGAAGCCTGATGGAGCTGCAGCTCTGATAAAGTCCTTCTTGGGCCCCAGCAGATGCCCTGCCCGCTCCCTCACGCCTCCGCACGCTGGCTCGGTCCTGTCCCCTGGACTGTGGGTGGTACCGTGTTTCCTTGACCGCCAGCGTCCCCGCCCACTCGCATGTGGTTCCGGGCGCCCCGGGCAGGCCTCTCTCTCCTTCCTTCGTGCTGTCTCTTGCCTTTCTCGTGGCTCTAGTTGGTACACTGTCTTCCTCTTCAGAGCGCGGGGTGGGTGCTGCCACCCTGGGGGCGCCGATGGTGAAGCATCTGCCTGCAACGTGGAAGACCTGGCTTCATTCCCTGGGCGGGGAAGACCCCCTGGAGAAAGAAAGACAGCCCACGCCAGTGTTCTCACTGGGGAAATCTCATAGACAGAGCAGCCTGGCCGGCTGCAGTCCATGGGGTTGCAGAAGAATCAGCCTTGACTGAGTGACTAAACTGCCCACTGCAGCCACGCCACCTGACTGGTTGTCCAGGGGGTCCCACTCAGAGAAAGAAAGACCGTCTCAGAAGTTATAGTGTTGTGCTCACTTTGGCAGCACGTATACGGGGCAAAAGGCAAATACAAATATACACTTCAGTTATGTTGTCCAGTCACTAAGCTGTGTCTGATTCTTTGAGACCCTTGGTCTGCAGCATGCTAGGCTTCTCTGTTCTTCATTATTTTTTGGAGTTTGCTCCAATTCACGTCTGTTGAGTCGGTGATGCCAGGCTACCCTCTCATCCTCTGCCGCTCCCTTCTCCTATTGCCTTCAGTCTTTCCCTGCATCAAGGTCTTCAGTGACTCCGCAATTTGCATCAGATGGCCAAGTACTGGAGCAAAGTGTTGGCCTCAGATAGTAGCAGATTAGCTGAGGATTTAAATAACAGTGGTTCAAAGCCACAGTTTTGAAGCTGGTTTTCTTGGGAATACTCAGCCACCTGTGTTTGCTCACGGGCTGCTTGTGTCTTGTTGAGACCTGAGTGGGGACCAGGAGCGGGGACGTGGGGCTCTGTGACCCGTGCAGCGGAGGGGCGGTGGCCTCTGCTTCGTGAAGGCTGGCTCTGGGTGGAAGCCTGATGGAGCTGCAGCTCTGATAAAGTCCTTCTTGGGCCCCAGCAGATGCCCTGCCCGCTCCCTCACGCCTCCGCACGCTGGCTCGGTCCTGTCCCCTGGACTGTGGGTGGTACCGTGTTTCCTTGACCGCCAGCGTCCCCGCCCACTCGCATGTGGTTCCGGGCGCCCCGGGCAGGCCTCTCTCTCCTTCCTTCGTGCTGTCTCTTGCCTTTCTCGTGGCTCTAGTTGGTACACTGTCTTCCTCTTCAGAGCGCGGGGTGGGTGCTGCCACCCTGGGGGCGCCGATGGTGAAGCATCTGCCTGCAACGTGGAAGACCTGGCTTCATTCCCTGGGCGGGGAAGACCCCCTGGAGAAAGAAAGACAGCCCACGCCAGTGTTCTCACTGGGGAAATCTCATAGACAGAGCAGCCTGGCCGGCTGCAGTCCATGGGGTTGCAGAAGAATCAGCCTTGACTGAGTGACTAAACTGCCCACTGCAGCCACGCCACCTGACTGGTTGTCCAGGGGGTCCCACTCAGAGAAAGAAAGACCGTCTCAAAAGATGGCGCACCGTGTGACTGCATTTCTGTGCATCCGCAGAATGACAGGGACGAGGCGAGGGACTTGTGGGAGGAGATGGGGTGGGAGGGGCGGGCAGGGTGGGCAGAAGGGCCCCGGGTGGTGTGCACCTGCACGTGGGGACGTGCCACTGACCAAGACACAAAGACACACCAGACGCACACCCAAGTGCACATGGCAGCTCTCGGTCCGTCAGACTCGTGTCAGCGCTGAGGTATCTTCTGCTTTTGACCATGTCTTTTCCACTGTGGCCGGTGTCACCACTGAGGAACTGGACGCCTGGCACGTGGCACCTCCCTGCAGCTGTTTGCATTATAAAGAGCTGAAAGCACCTTCATCTGCTCCCTCCGTTTCGTGGTTAAAGGCAAGCCTGTGAGGCAGCTGTACCAGGGGCTTCCCTGGTGGCTCAGTGGTGAAGAATCCACCTGCTAGTGTAGGAGACGCAGGTTCAATCCCTGGGTCAGGAAGATGCCCTGAAAGAGGGCTGGGCAACCCACGCCAGGATTCTTGCCTGGAGAAGCCCATGAACAGAGGAGCCCGGCGGGCTACAGTCCACGGGGTCGCAGTGACTAGAGCAGCACCTCCAGCAAGGCCGCTCCAAGGTCCCGCGTCACTTGGCTCCCAGTCCCGTCCGGCTCTGCCGCTGCTATCTCACCCCCCGTGGCTTCTGGCATGGCCTGCGTCACGTATGCTGATACCCTGGCTCTCCTGTGAACTTGACAGGACCCCTCCCCACTGAGCCCTCTCTTCTAGAAGGTTATCCGCCCCCCAGATACCAGCGTGCTTACGCCTTCATTTTCTCCACCAGGCCCCCTGACCCCCATTTACAGCTGTGCACCTCCCGAGCCCCCTGCACTCCTGACCCCCTCGACTTGCCCTCCTCCTGTAGCGCAGAGCACCTTCTAACGTGTCGTATACTCGATCCTGTTTGTTGCTTATCTGTCTCCCTCCACTGGCGTGTATACTCCGTGGGCACAGAACTTTCTTTCTCCTTTACTCCCTGGTGTATCCTAGCCACCAGAACAGTGCTGGCACAGGGAAGAGACTCAGTAAATATTTATTGAATGAATAATTACGAGTTTATAAGTGGAAAATATTAGAAAATCAATGCACAACAGCAGTTGGACCAGCTTGAATGATTTTCTGACAGCTTGTTTTATTTCTCTCTTGCTTCCAGTGGACTGTTTTAGCAATTCTTTTTTTATTATTCTTAACACTTGATGTCAAAGGGAAAACAGACCTCAGGTTTTCATATGGAGGAGAACTGGTTCTGCCTCCAGCCCTCCTCTGTCCACCTTCGGACTTGGCTGTAGCCTGTTCTGCCCGTTTTAGGTCCAGGTGGATCCCAGAGGAGACAGCCGCTTTTAGATCTGCCACAGGGCTCGCACTTTTGGTGGCTTTGCTTGTTCCTACGAGGAACGTTGGGTTGAGTCGGGTCACCGGGAGGAGGAAGGGTTCCAACCCGTCCTCTGTTCTCCCTGTCCACTGCTCTTATCCCTCAGAGGCAGGCCTGTCCCTGCCCCTTCCTCTCCTCCAAGGTCATTACCTCTGGATCAGGGACTTAACATTCCCTTCAAGGTCAAAGGAGTTGTTGTGTTTCCAGTGAACTCATTTTACCCTAAAGAAACATGTTTAGTGATGGTAGAATTAAAAATACTGGTCAACATATACCTATGACTGATTCGGGTTTATGTATAGCAGTAAACAACAGAACTCTGTAAAAGGAAAATAAAAATAAATTTAAAAACCCTTGAAACATAATAACAGAATGCAGGGACGGACTTGTTCAGAAACTACCTATGAAATAGATATTTTGAAAAAATTGTGAAAACCTGACTATCGATGGAATATTAAATGGAAAAGAAAAAAAGATATATGGGTCAGGACACACTGACTAAATGCCAGATTACCTGTGATTCTTGGTAAATTTGGGGCCAAACATTTATGGTCCCAACACTAAAAGTAACTGTGAGTGATTTTGCTTCTCTGGGTCTGTGTGTGTGTGTGTTTTCAACACTGGAGCAGCATTCTGCAGGATCGTTAGCCGCGCACAGCTGCATGGCTTATCTGTTCCCTTCCCAGTGACCTTTAACCATCGTTTCCTGTAGAAGATACTCTTTGTCCTTACGACATGTTGATTCTTGTGGTCTCTTGGTTCTGTTGCTTAGTAGGGTCAATTCAGTTATTTAATCGGCAGAAATCTGAAGATGAAGGGCAGGATGGGAAGACAGGGTCCCTTGGGGTTTGGGGTTTGGTGCTGGGCTTGAGCGGTTTCCTGGGGCCAGGCTCTGTGTGAGGTCTGGGCGAGGTTCTTTCTGGCAGTTGAATGGGGTGGCGAAGAAAGGGAATTCAACTGGTATCTCTGGAACACCTGTTACATGCCAGGCGTTCTACTAGATATACCATTTCATCTGTGAAGTTTAAGTGGGAGTGGGACCTCATGATGGAGAGAATTCCCCTCGTTAGTGGCCCTCCCTGGCGCCCTCTCCCCTCTGCCCCAGGAGAGCTCATCCCTCCCGGTGCCCTGGCTCGGCACCTGGTGCTGATGGTGTTCAGCTCTTACTCGTCTGCCTGCTCAGTGGTGTCACCCCCTGGGGACAGGGGTTGTGACTTAACCCACTTTGGAAACCACAGAGTCTGGCCTGGGGCTTGGCAGATGTTTGAGCGAGCAGGCGGCCCTCTTAAGCCAGCCGGGTGAACGCACAGAGGGGCTTATTTTCCATTCCGTGCCAGCGTCTTCAGAGTGCAGCGGGAGAAGTCATTCCGATGGTGGCTGTGAGCCTCCGGCCCCGAGCTTTGAGGCTCCGGTGAGAAGATGCACGGAGGGTCCGGGACCGCGCACGCCCGAGTGCCGGCCTTGCCCGTCGCCACGGAGCAGAGCAGCACACGCGTCTCGGGAACCCCTTTGCCTTCTCAGAAAAACAGCATCTAGAAATGATGGAAACGTTCGGCTATCTTGTTATTTTTGTCTACATCTTATATAAATTGATTGTGTTCCAATTGATTGTTTTCATTTTTGGCTTAACTATTGAGGATAATCTCTTTAAGTTTTTTTTTTTTTTTTTTCTGCCTAGTCATTGTTTATCAGCGGTCTGTTTTGGCCCCCCTCTTTGGCAGTGTTAAGTGTTTGGATTGGAAGATCTTATTTAAAACTGCAGCTCTGGTGGACTTTGGATCCTCATAACATTATATTTACACAGAAAGGACTTTTCTGTTGTTCTGTTTGTTTGTTTTCAGTTAAGCGAGTCCTCAAAGGGAGTGACTTTGATCCGATGCATACTTCTGTGTGGTTGCCAAACAGCCTCGTGGCCACCCGGACCCCTGAGACAGAAGCAGCTCTGTCTTTCTGAGCTTCCTTAGTAGGTGAGACCCAGGAAGACAGGCTTCCCTGATGGCTCAGGGGGTAAAGAATCTGTGTGTAATGCAAGAGACACAGGAGAGCCTGACTCTGCCCCTGGGTCAGGACGACCCCCTGGAGAAGTGGCAATCACGCCAGTATTCTTGCCTGACAAGTCCCACGGAGCGAGGAGCCTGATGGGCTACAATCCAGAGGGTCTTAAAGAGTCAGACGGAACTGAGTGCGCACACACACACGAGATAAGCCATGGGCTCTGTAGCTTTAAATGGGCCGTGCATATTCTTGTTGAGATTCTTGGAACTTTGGTTGTGAATGAAGCTTATCGTGTCATTTCTGTGGGGAGGCTGCCAGTGTGGAGTTGACCTGATAGTCTTGCTATCTCCCCCGAGAGAAGCAATCCCACGAACACGGGGACTGCACCTGCACCGGGTGCTCCCTCAGATCAAAGCAAATTCGTAGCTGTCAGGTGTATTTGGAAAGAGGTGGACTGCATGGGATCGTGGCTAGGTTGGCTTCATCAGTGGGAGCCTCCGGCCCCGAGCTTTGAGGCTCCGGTGAGAAGATGCACGGAGGGTCCGGGACCGCTGCGCCCAGTGCCGGCCTTGCCCGTCGCCACGGAGCAGAGCAGCACACGCGTCTCGGGAACCCCTTTGCCTTCTCAGAAAAACAGCATCTAGAAATGATGGAAACGTTCGGCTATCTTGTTATTTTTGTCTACATCTTTTATAAATTGATTGTGTTCCAATTGATTGTTTTCATTTTTGGCTTAACTATTGAGGATAATCTCTTTAAGTTTTTTTTTTTTTTTTTTTCTGCCTAGTCATTGTTTATCAGCGGTCTGTTTTGGCCCCCCTCTTTGGCAGTGTTAAGTGTTTGGATTGGAAGATCTCATTTAAAACTGCAGCTCTGGTGGACTTTGGATCCTCATAACATTATATTTACACAGAAAGGACTTTTCTGTTGTTCTGTTTGTTTGTTTTCAGTTAAGCGAGTCCTCAAAGGGAGTGACTTTGATCCGATGCATACTTCTGTGTGGTTGCCAAACAGCCTCGTGGCCACCCGGACCCCTGAGACAGAAGCAGCTCTGTCTTTCTGAGCTTCCTTAGTAGGTGAGACCCAGGAAGACAGGCTTCCCTGATGGCTCAGGGGGTAAAGAATCTGTGTGTAATGCAAGAGACACAGGAGAGCCTGACTCTGCCCCTGGGTCAGGACGACCCCCTGGAGAAGTGGCAATCACGCCAGTATTCTTGCCTGACAAGTCCCACGGAGCGAGGAGCCTGATGGGCTACAATCCAGAGGGTCTTAAAGAGTCAGACGGAACTGAGTGCGCACACACACACGAGATAAGCCATGGGCTCTGTAGCTTTAAATGGGCCGTGCATATTCTTGTTGAGATTCTTGGAACTTTGGTTGTGAATGAAGCTTATCGTGTCATTTCTGTGGGGAGGCTGCCAGTGTGGAGTTGACCTGATAGTCTTGCTATCTCCCCCGAGAGAAGCAATCCCACGAACACGGGGACTGCACCTGCACCGGGTGCTCCCTCAGATCAAAGCAAATTCGTAGCTGTCAGGTGTATTTGGAAAGAGGTGGACTGCATGGGATCGTGGCTAGGTTGGCTTCATCAGTGAAGAGTGACTTGCTGGTCATCTGGTTAATGTGTGTGGGCTTTAACCGCAGTCCGAAGGCCTGTCAATGTGGCTTAATTCGTTGTGGATATTTGGAGCCAGGGAAGAAAGGCTAATCAAGTGCGTAGTATTTTCTTCCTTGTTGAGCTCATTCTTTAGAAAACGGGGGATGCCCTTTCAGATCGTTGAAAACCACACAGATTCTGCCAGGCTCACTAACTGAGGTGACCAGGGATGGGGAGAGGGGCCTCTCCTTCTTACTGGTCACCTGGCATACTGAGGGTTTCTTTGCTGTCTGTCCTCCAGCTGGAATGAGCTGTCCTTTCCCTTGATCTTTGATATTTATTTAACACTTTTTGTTTTCTGCCTAATTTTTTGTATTCCTTTCATTTCTGTCTATATTTGGCAGACCCTTGACGTGGACAAATCTTCAGATTCAGAAGTACAGATAGGACTGTGTTTCCCACATTATTAAAGCAGGCATAACTGAAAAGCCTAAAAGGCAACTTCTGACCTTTAGCGATTATAAGTGAAGACTAAAGCCATGAAACATTGACATTAAGTTAATACAAACCAGAGTCCTCTGTGACATGCAGGTTTTTATGCGTTGTCATTATACAGACCAGGCCTCCTTATTCTCACCCTGTAATGCCCAAGGAGGGGTAAAATGGAGCATGCACAGGAGCGCCCTTCTCAACGGCGGAACTCGCCTTCATTCTCTCTCCTTTGCATACACACACACCCACCCCCCCCCCCACCCACACACACGCAGGCAAAACAGACTCTCATGACTTTCACTGTGACTGAAATGCCTTTTCAGTTTTCACCTGGGTTGTCCCTGTCTCTTGAAAAATGTTTGCATTATCTATAGCTACATTTTCCTTGGTTGTGAATGAAGCTTATCGTGTCATTTCTGTGGGGAGGCTGCCAGTGTGGAGTTGACCTGATAGTCTTGCTATCTCCCCCGAGAGAAGCAATCCCACGAACACGGGGACTGCACCTGCACCGGGTGCTCCCTCAGATCAAAGCAAATTCGTAGCTGTCAGGTGTATTTGGAAAGAGGTGGACTGCATGGGATCGTGGCTAGGTTGGCTTCATCAGTGAAGAGTGACTTGCTGGTCATCTGGTTAATGTGTGTGTGCTTTAACCGCAGTCCGAAGGCCTGTCAATGTGGCTTAATTCGTTGTGGATATTTGGAGCCAGGGAAGAAAGGCTAATCAAGTGCGTAGTATTTTCTTCCTTGTTGAGCTCATTCTTTAGAAAACGGGGGATGCCCTTTCAGATCGTTGAAAACCACACAGATTCTGCCAGGCTCACTAACTGAGGTGACCAGGGATGGGGAGAGGGGCCTCTCCTTCTTACTGGTCACCTGGCATACTGAGGGTTTCTTTGCTGTCTGTCCTCCAGCTGGAATGAGCTGTCCTTTCCCTTGATCTTTGATATTTATTTAACACTTTTTGTTTTCTGCCTAATTTTTTGTATTCCTTTCATTTCTGTCTATATTTGGCAGACCCTTGACGTGGACAAATCTTCAGATTCAGAAGTACAGATAGGACTGTGTTTCCCACATTATTAAAGCAGGCATAACTGAAAAGCCTAAAAGGCAACTTCTGACCTTTAGCGATTATAAGTGAAGACTAAAGCCATGAAACATTGACATTAAGTTAATACAAACCAGAGTCCTCTGTGACATGCAGGTTTTTATGCGTTGTCATTATACAGACCAGGCCTCCTTATTCTCACCCTGTAATGCCCAAGGAGGGGTAAAATGGAGCATGCACAGGAGCGCCCTTCTCAACGGCGGAACTCGCCTTCATTCTCTCTCCTTTGCATACACACACACCCACCCCCCCCCACACATACACACACACACACACACACACACGCAGGCAAAACAGACTCTCATGACTTTCACTGTGACTGAAATGCCTTTTCAGTTTTCACCTGGGTTGTCCCTGTCTCTTGAAAAATGTTTGCATTATCTATAGCTACATTTTCCAGTATGGTAGCTAATAGACAAAAAAGCCTACTTAGGTTTAAAGTAACTTAAATACAATTTACATTGGTTTTTTTCCCAGCCTTATTTCAGGTGCTCAGGAGCCACTTGTGACCAGTGGCCACAAAATGGACAGTTTAGATCTAGACTGTTTCCATCGCTGTGGAAGCTTCTGTGTTAGCACAGGCTGGAGCAGTCGTGGAAGTGACTCTTGTGAAGGAGCCCTGTTTTCTGCTGGTTCATTTCTGTACGGATATAACATTGGGTAGAATAGTGTACCTCACAATTCCAAGAATTCAGATCTTACTGGAAACCGAATTTCTCCTGTCTGGCGGCGAAACCACAGCTCCACTAGGTTTAGTTGCTCAGTCATGTCTGACTCATGACTGAAGCCCCCGAGACTGCTTTGTTCCTGGGATTTCCTCCTGCTGCTGTTCAGTCTCTCCGTTGTATCTAGCTCTTTGTGATCCTATAGACTGTCGCCTGCCTTGCTCCTCTGTCCATGGGGTTTCCCAGGCGAGAATACCAGAGTGAGTTGCCACTTCCTCCTCCAGGGCGTCTTCCCGACCCAGCAATCGAACCGCTGTCTCTGGCATTGGCAGACAACCAGGGAAGCCCTCCTCTATGCTACTTCTTGATTTTCTCCTCACTTCTTAGTTCAAAGGTGATTTTAAAAAGTCATTTGTCACACACACACACACGCACGAAGCTTTTATCACAATTCGAACAAAAGATGGTGCATCAAAAGTAGGTTGAGAATTAGCAGGCTGCTGTGTGTTGTGGATGCTGGGCGGCTGGGCAGCCCTCGTGGGAGTGCAGTGACCGTTCGCTCCCGCCTCTCAGGGGAAGGGAGAGACTCCTGCTTCAGCAGTGATGCTTGCCTCTACGTGCTGAGGCCCTGTCGGGTCGATGGGAACTAGTCAAAACTCTGAGGCTTTATCAGGGAAGGCAAGGTCTTTCCTGTGTTTTTCCTTTAACCTCACATTAATTGTATGCGTTTTCAGAATCCAATCATGTCGATTCTTCGTATACTTTTGTATGTCCCAGACAATGTTTTGCATGTAGTAGACATAAATATTTTGATTAAATGAATGAAACGGATGGACTATTAGCAGGGTGGGGGTGGAGACAGAGACGTGGGGAACAGACCTGTGAGCCCAGCTGGGGAAGGAGAGGGCGGGACGGATCGAGAGGGGAGCGTGGAAACGTGCACCACCATCTGTGAAATGGCTCGCTAGCGGGAAGTTGCTGTGTCACGCAGGGCGCACAGTCCAGTGCTCTTTGCTGACCTCGAGAGGCGGGACAGAGTGGGGGTCAGAGGGAGCTTCAGGAGGGAAGGGATCTGTGCGTACTTATGGCTGATCCACGCTGTCGTGGGCCAGAAGCCAATAAGTATCCTCCAAATAAAAATGGTAAAAGTGGGCTTCCCTGGTAGTTCAGTGGGTGAAGAGTCCGTCTTGCAGTGCAAGGGGCGCCGGTTCGATCCTTGGCCTGGGAGGATCCCACGTATTGCAGAGAGGCGGGACCGTATGCCCAGTGACGAGCCAGCACTCTGGAGCACATGTGCCCAGAGCCAGCGCTCTGCAATGAGAGAGGCTGCTGCAATGGGAGGCCCACATAGGCCAAAGAATAAAGATGGATGAAAATAAATAAATAAATAAACCAATAAAAGAGGCCAAAATTAAAAAAGAAATTATAGAAGTGAATTAAACAGCAACTACATATGAAACTACATGGTTTCTGAATGGTAAGAGCTATTGGGTCATTCAGGAAAAAGAAAGGCGTGTGAACTAGAGGAGCTGCAATGGGAAACGTGTCATCCATCACGTAGCCCATGGTCTATACTTGTCTTAGAACAAGTATAGACAGTGGCAAGTAATCAGCTGTGTGTACTGGCTTTATCCAGAAGTGCTTACAAATGTCTCTGTGTATTTGTTGAACTAGGTGTCTGGCAGCCGTGATGAATAAGGCAGACAGAAACCTCTGTCCTCATGGGTCATCTTACAAACGACAGGTGAAATAGAACTTGAGGACTGCAAGCTGCCGTGCAGGAAAATGCGGGGCGGGGTTGGAGGCCGTGGTGTTGGGGACAGGCAGGCGCTGCCGGACAGGCCGCTCCGGGCAGGGCTCTGGAAGGCTGATGTGGGAGCGGATGTAAAGGAGGGGTGATGGCCTCTCATCGAGACTTGGGAGAAGAGCTGTTCACACAAGCAGGCGGTGAGGCTCTGGGGTGGGAACTAGCTTGGCAGGTCGGAGGGCCGCCCATGAGGCCGCGTGGCGGGGCCCTCCAGCGGACCTGGGAGGACGCGGGGAGACTCGGACACGCGCAGGTGGGGAGGGGTCAGCTTCGGTTGGTCACTGAGGTGTCTAGGTGGCTTTTCTCTTTCACCCGCTACCTCTCTCACCTCCACCCTGACCCTGGATAAGCTCATGTCTGAACCTCCTCACGGCGTGATGGGTCAGGAGAGTGAACGGTGGGAGGGTCGCGAGGCGGCCATCGCCCAGTCGGGGGACAGTGGTGACTCCGTCTTGCAGTGCAAGGGGCGCCGGTTCGATCCTTGGCCTGGGAGGATCCCACGTATTGCAGAGAGGCGGGACCGTATGCCCAGTGACGAGCCAGCACTCTGGAGCACATGTGCCCAGAGCCAGCGCTCTGCAATGAGAGAGGCTGCTGCAATGGGAGGCCCACATAGGCCAAAGAATAAAGATGGATGAAAATAAATAAATAAATAAACCAATAAAAGAGGCCAAAATTAAAAAAGAAATTATAGAAGTGAATTAAACAGCAACTACATATGAAACTACATGGTTTCTGAATGGTAAGAGCTATTGGGTCATTCAGGAAAAAGAAAGGCGTGTGAACTAGAGGAGCTGCAATGGGAAACGTGTCATCCATCACGTAGCCCATGGTCTATACTTGTCTTAGAACAAGTATAGACAGTGGCAAGTAATCAGCTGTGTGTACTGGCTTTATCCAGAAGTGCTTACAAATGTCTCTGTGTATTTGTTGAACTAGGTGTCTGGCAGCCGTGATGAATAAGGCAGACAGAAACCTCTGTCCTCATGGGTCATCTTACAAACGACAGGTGAAATAGAACTTGAGGACTGCAAGCTGCCGTGCAGGAAAATGCGGGGCGGGGTTGGAGGCCGTGGTGTTGGGGACAGGCAGGCGCTGCCGGACAGGCCGCTCCGGGCAGGGCTCTGGAAGGCTGATGTGGGAGCGGATGTAAAGGAGGGGTGATGGCCTCTCATCGAGACTTGGGAGAAGAGCTGTTCACACAAGCAGGCGGTGAGGCTCTGGGGTGGGAACTAGCTTGGCAGGTCGGAGGGCCGCCCATGAGGCCGCGTGGCGGGGCCCTCCAGCGGACCTGGGAGGACGCGGGGAGACTCGGACACGCGCAGGTGGGGAGGGGTCAGCTTCGGTTGGTCACTGAGGTGTCTAGGTGGCTTTTCTCTTTCACCCGCTACCTCTCTCACCTCCACCCTGACCCTGGATAAGCTCATGTCTGAACCTCCTCACGGCGTGATGGGTCAGGAGAGTGAACGGTGGGAGGGTCGCGAGGCGGCCATCGCCCAGTCGGGGGACAGTGGTGACTCTCGGTTCAGTAGACGTTGGTGCCTGGCCTCAGGTGGTAGCAGTGCCAGTGGGGAGAGGTGGTTGGTTTCCACACATGCTTTGAAGGTAACCAGCCAATAGGAATGGAGTTTGATTTCTAGTTTTTGGCTACAGCGTCTGAATGCAAGGGCTTCCCAGGCAGCGCAGGGGTAAAGAATCTGATCAAGAGACCTGGGTTTGACCACCTGGGTAAGGAGGAGGCCCTGGAAGAGGCAATGGCAGCCCTCCACAGGATTCTTGTCTGGGAAATCTCCTGGACAGAGGAGCCTGGTGGGCTGCCGTCCACGGGGCTGCAAAGGGTCAGACATGACGAAGCAGCTGGGCAGGTGCACAGCCAGATGCGTGGTGGCGGCCCCCACCAGGCGTGAAGACTGGCAGGAGGCTCTCTGGGGCAAAGGAAGACGTCTGGTGTGGGCCGTGTGGCAGGTCCTGCGTGGGGACCAGCCTGCGCTGGGCCGGGGAAGGCAGCTGGACGGCTTGGATTCCACCAGAGGCTCTTTCTTCCCCGCCCCCTGTGGAGCGCTTCCTTCTTTGCCTCTGTTGGTCCCTGTCCATCGTCTTGAGCAGGTCTCTCCTACTCCTGCTGGCCTCGCTTTTCCTTCCTTCTAGAACGTACGTTTCGAGGCAGGGGACTCGCCTGCCTGTCCAGCAGCTGGACATTGCTGTACTTGCCAAGAACACAGAGCCCTTTCCAAAGATGAGTTGTCTCGGGTGCCGTAAATCCGCACTTAGATGAAAGAAGTCAGAGGTCAAGGTTTATGACTAGTGGAAAGTAGATTGTGAAGACTGAGTGGAGCTTTATGATGAAGCAAGAGGGATAAAAGGATAAAAATGTGTGCCTGATGCTTTGATTGCCATACGAATAACTAGGAAATGAGCACCTTACTATTGGAGAAAGTTTTTTCTGCACTTTCAAGTGGGAAACTGTGTCCAAAGGAATTGTTTTCACCCAGGGTAGGAACGAGTTACACTCCCACACTGTCATCTGTGACTGCCCGAGTAACCTGTTTGGTTAAGTAAACCAGCCACTTCCTTTTAACTCATTTGCCTGGAAAAAACATTCATTTTTCTGTCTCTTCTTCAAATAGCATCCTGGCGGGGAAGAAGTCTTAAGGGAACAAGCTGGAGGTGATGCTACTGAAAACTTCGAGGATGTCGGACACTCGACGGATGCTCGAGAATTGTCCAAAACGTTTATCATCGGGGAGCTGCACCCGGTAAGTGCCTCTGGGGGCCGTGTTGCTCTTAAGGCTGCGGGTTGTTGGTGCTAGCCCATGGAGTGACGGTGGGAAGCCACAGGCTTGTTTCAGCTTCTGTGGGAACCCAGGACTGGAAGAAGAGTTTAGGCTCTGCTGCAGCATTTTCAAATGTGCGCCGTGGTCGTCTGTCAGCTGGCGTCATCAGGAACGTAGCTGCTCTTGGAGTCCGGAGCAGGCAGGCAGGCCGCTCACCTCCCGAGAGAGCCTGCCCCTCTCCTCCGAGCCAGTGCCTGCCTTTCCCATCCCCCGCTCTGGGCGCATTGCCACTGGCCAGCCTAGGGGTGGAGGGGCTGTGACCCCTCCAGAAGGGGGCTCCACAAAGAAAAGATACAGCAAATAGCCTCCACCCCGGTGAGCACACCAAGAAACCCCATGAGAAACAGCCCCGCGCAAAGTGGGGTCTGACGCTGCTTCTTGTAGTGACCGTGGACGAAGGGGGGTGAAGCAGGCCCTTTGGGGAGGTCCAGGAGCTGTCCTGGAGCAGTTTCTCTCGAGTGGGGAGGTGGGGTTTTTGGTGGTGGAGATGGTGCTTTGAGAAAGTCTGCTTCATGTATCAGGAAGGTTTACTCAACCACATAGTCTCACCTTTATCTTCATGTTTCCCCAAAGCGATGGGGCTTCCTGTTCCCTCCTGTCCTTACTCTATGCCTTCCAAAGCCTGGGGCGGGAGCGGGCGGGGTTTCAGGCTGTGGCTGTGACATGTCCGCCTCACCGGTGAGCAGCCTTTGTTGTTCGTTGATAAGGGAAACTGTGTCCAAAGGAATTGTTTTCACCCAGGGTAGGAACGAGTTACACTCCCACACTGTCATCTGTGACTGCCCGAGTAACCTGTTTGGTTAAGTAAACCAGCCACTTCCTTTTAACTCATTTGCCTGGAAAAAACATTCATTTTTCTGTCTCTTCTTCAAATAGCATCCTGGCGGGGAAGAAGTCTTAAGGGAACAAGCTGGAGGTGATGCTACTGAAAACTTCGAGGATGTCGGACACTCGACGGATGCTCGAGAATTGTCCAAAACGTTTATCATCGGGGAGCTGCACCCGGTAAGTGCCTCTGGGGGCCGTGTTGCTCTTAAGGCTGCGGGTTGTTGGTGCTAGCCCATGGAGTGACGGTGGGAAGCCACAGGCTTGTTTCAGCTTCTGTGGGAACCCAGGACTGGAAGAAGAGTTTAGGCTCTGCTGCAGCATTTTCAAATGTGCGCCGTGGTCGTCTGTCAGCTGGCGTCATCAGGAACGTAGCTGCTCTTGGAGTCCGGAGCAGGCAGGCAGGCCGCTCACCTCCCGAGAGAGCCTGCCGCTCCTCCGAGCCAGTGCCTGCCTTTCCCATCCCCCGCTCTGGGCGCATTGCCACTGGCCAGCCTAGGGGTGGAGGGGCTGTGACCCCTCCAGAAGGGGGCTCCACAAAGAAAAGATACAGCAAATAGCCTCCACCCCGGTGAGCACACCAAGAAACCCCATGAGAAACAGCCCCGCGCAAAGTGGGGTCTGACGCTGCTTCTTGTAGTGACCGTGGACGAAGGGGGGTGAAGCAGGCCCTTTGGGGAGGTCCAGGAGCTGTCCTGGAGCAGTTTCTCTCGAGTGGGGAGGTGGGGTTTTTGGTGGTGGAGATGGTGCTTTGAGAAAGTCTGCTTCATGTATCAGGAAGGTTTACTCAACCACATAGTCTCACCTTTATCTTCATGTTTCCCCAAAGCGATGGGGCTTCCTGTTCCCTCCTGTCCTTACTCTATGCCTTCCAAAGCCTGGGGCGGGAGCGGGCGGGGTTTCAGGCTGTGGCTGTGACATGTCCGCCTCACCGGTGAGCAGCCTTTGTTGTTCGTTGATAAGGGATGTCCAGCCCCCTGCAGCCCAGCAAACTGCTCTGTCCATGGGACTCTCCAGGCAAGAACACTGGAGTGGAGAGCCATTTCCCTCCTCCCGGGGATCTTCCAGACCCAGGGATCAGATCTATATCTCCTGCATTGCAGGCAGGTTCTTTACTGCCGAGTCAGTCAGCCCTTCGACGCACTTTCTGATGGAGGTTTGAGCAGACTATGACCCTACGATTGGGAGACTGCAAGAATTCACTGAGGATACCACACAGATTGCATGCACACATGGTATTCATTCACACACGTGTGTATGTACACACGCCCTAAAGGGAGTTTCAGAGGACAGAAAGGAAGAGTCAGCTAGGCCTTGGCTGCTCCCAGAATCACAGATGAGAATCCGGGTCTCGTGAATGTGTGTACAGACCAGCATATAAATAGGACTGTCACGGATGCTATTTTAAATTTGGGCACTCTAGATCAAAATATCTTTTTAATTTTTGCAGTCAGATGATGGATCAAACTGTATTTAGTAACCTAGATAGAACCTAAAATGCTAATTATCGAGTAGTACTTTTTTAATGTCAGCTATCATGAACATTTTGGAAATGGTAGTTTTACAGAAGTTTTTCCTTCATAATGGGCTTTTTTTCCTTTTTATTGCAGGATGACAGATCGAAGATAACCAAGCCTTCGGTATGTGTGACCATCTCTGGTATCTCAGTGGCTGTCTTATCTTTGCTATATTTCATATCTGTCAAAGTGGAGGACAAAGGTCATTTCCTATCTTAGGCTCACAGAGTTCTTTCTAGGCTAGATGAATGTGTACTTTGTTGACTCAGCAACAAACTTTTATTTTAGTCTTGTGAAAAACCCCCAATACTTTTCATTGTAATTATCAGCAGATAACTTTTGAGAGGCGGGGAGTGGGGAGGTGGGGTTTTGGTGGTGGAGATGGTGCTTTGAGAAAGTCTGCTTCATGTATCAGGAAGGTTTACTCAACCACATAGTCTCACCTTTATCTTCATGTTTCCCCAAAGCGATGGGGCTTCCTGTTCCCTCCTGTCCTTACTCTATGCCTTCCAAAGCCTGGGGCGGGAGCGGGCGGGGTTTCAGGCTGTGGCTGTGACATGTCCGCCTCACCGGTGAGCAGCCTTTGTTGTTCGTTGATAAGGGATGTCCAGCCCCCTGCAGCCCAGCAAACTGCTCTGTCCATGGGACTCTCCAGGCAAGAACACTGGAGTGGAGAGCCATTTCCCTCCTCCCGGGGATCTTCCAGACCCAGGGATCAGATCTATATCTCCTGCATTGCAGGCAGGTTCTTTACTGCCGAGTCAGTCAGCCCTTCGACGCACTTTCTGATGGAGGTTTGAGCAGACTATGACCCTACGATTGGGAGACTGCAAGAATTCACTGAGGATACCACACAGATTGCATGCACACATGGTATTCATTCACACACGTGTGTATGTACACACGCCCTAAAGGGAGTTTCAGAGGACAGAAAGGAAGAGTCAGCTAGGCCTTGGCTGCTCCCAGAATCACAGATGAGAATCCGGGTCTCGTGAATGTGTGTACAGACCAGCATATAAATAGGACTGTCACGGATGCTATTTTAAATTTGGGCACTCTAGATCAAAATATCTTTTTAATTTTTGCAGTCAGATGATGGATCAAACTGTATTTAGTAACCTAGATAGAACCTAAAATGCTAATTATCGAGTAGTACTTTTTTAATGTCAGCTATCATGAACATTTTGGAAATGGTAGTTTTACAGAAGTTTTTCCTTCATAATGGGCTTTTTTTCCTTTTTATTGCAGGATGACAGATCGAAGATAACCAAGCCTTCGGTATGTGTGACCATCTCTGGTATCTCAGTGGCTGTCTTATCTTTGCTATATTTCATATCTGTCAAAGTGGAGGACAAAGGTCATTTCCTATCTTAGGCTCACAGAGTTCTTTCTAGGCTAGATGAATGTGTACTTTGTTGACTCAGCAACAAACTTTTATTTTTTTAGTCTTGTGACTAAATATTCTCTTCACAAAACTCTCAATACTTTTTTTCATTGTAATTATCAGCAGATAACTTTTGAAGAGTTACTTTTTATTAATATGAGTAGCACAGTGCTTCCGGTCTGAAACATTGGACAAAATCTTCTTTTGAGAATTTAAAATCTGAGCAGAGGTCCGCTGCCCATATCTTCTTCATCTCCACATCTCTGGGGCGTAGTAGGTGTTCAGTAAACTTTGTTGGTTGATTTTAATGCTAATTAAATAACTTTTTGATGCATACTCCCTTAGGAAAGGAAAATACTTCTAGTAATTCTAATTTTATGCCCAGGTTCACTAGCCCTTCTCTCTGAATTGATCAGCTCACTCAGATGACCTAGTGCCTTCTCTGAGGCTCCGTTTTTGGACGGCTGAGATTCTGTGATGCTTGAAGTCTTTTGCTTTTTCTTCAAAATCTGTCAGGAAACAGTGTCATTTCTCCCCTGCAGTGCTCTGTGTGCTAGTAATCTTGGTGCATATCATTTAGCTCCAGTACAGCGAGGATTTGATAAGGCTTGTGACCAGAACTTAGCGCTCAGGGAGGCCCAGCTGCATTCTGAGCCACAGTCCCTGCCAACAGAAAGCACCGGTTAGCGCTAGGGTCTCCCACAGAGCTCCTATATACAGGTGACACATAACCTGCAAGCCACTTCTGAGAGAGAAACTCTGCCCTCCTTGAGGACATGCGTGCCTTTGCTCACTGCAGAACAGAATGGGGGCATGGGGGCTAGAACTTGCTAGTTTTCTAGCCAACACAATGGAAGAAAAGCCCTCTCTAGATGGATCTGTCTTGCGCTGCTGGGTTTAAACCCCCTGCGTACATTTTTAATGTCAGCTATCATGAACATTTTGGAAATGGTAGTTTTACAGAAGTTTTCCTTCATAATGGGCTTTTTTCCTTTTATTGCAGGATGACAGATCGAAGATAACCAAGCCTTCGGTATGTGTGACCATCTCTGGTATCTCAGTGGCTGTCTTATCTTTGCTATATTTCATATCTGTCAAAGTGGAGGACAAAGGTCATTTCCTATCTTAGGCTCACAGAGTTCTTTCTAGGCTAGATGAATGTGTACTTTGTTGACTCAGCAACAAACTTTTATTTTTTTAGTCTTGTGACTAAATATTCTCTTCACAAAACTCTCAATACTTTTTTTCATTGTAATTATCAGCAGATAACTTTTGAAGAGTTACTTTTTATTAATATGAGTAGCACAGTGCTTCCGGTCTGAAACATTGGACAAAATCTTCTTTTGAGAATTTAAAATCTGAGCAGAGGTCCGCTGCCCATATCTTCTTCATCTCCACATCTCTGGGGCGTAGTAGGTGTTCAGTAAACTTTGTTGGTTGATTTTAATGCTAATTAAATAACTTTTTGATGCATACTCCCTTAGGAAAGGAAAATACTTCTAGTAATTCTAATTTTATGCCCAGGTTCACTAGCCCTTCTCTCTGAATTGATCAGCTCACTCAGATGACCTAGTGCCTTCTCTGAGGCTCCGTTTTTGGACGGCTGAGATTCTGTGATGCTTGAAGTCTTTTGCTTTTTCTTCAAAATCTGTCAGGGAAACAGTGTCATTTCTCCCGTGCAGTGCTCTGTGTGCTAGTAATCTTGGTGCATATCTTTTAGCTCCAGTACAGCGAGGATTTGATAAGGCTTGTGACCAGAACTTAGCGCTCAGGGAGGCCCAGCTGCATTCTGAGCCACAGTCCCTGCCAACAGAAAGCACCGGTTAGCGCTAGGGTCTCCCACAGAGCTCCTATATACAGGTGACACATAACCTGCAAGCCACTTCTGAGAGAGAAACTCTGCCCTCCTTGAGGACATGCGTGCCTTTGCTCACTGCAGAACAGAATGGGGGCATGGGGGCTAGAACTTGCTAGTTTTCTAGCCAACACAATGGAAGAAAACACACGGCCTCTCTTCTAGATGGATCTGTCTTGCGCTGCTGGGTTACTCTAAGAGGAGAGTGCTGTTTCTTCCTCTGCCGATACACTGTGTGTGTCTGTGTAGCCATCTGTTTCCAGGCATAGGTGCACCGGAGATCTTAGCTGGAGCCTGCCTGAGGGGAAGCAGGTTGAGTTGCCAAGTTAAGGTATTTGTGTTAATAAACAGAGAGACGATGCAGTTTAACAAAGCAGATCCACGTCTATCCGTTTGACATGGGGGATCAGTCGTGGCAATACCGATGGATAGGTTTCTGTGGTGGCCGTTTTCAAAGCTTTGCTACGTGAGTGAGTTGGCTTTGTTCTCCAGATGTCATGGGGGACGCCTTGGACCTTCCAGGGAAGGTGCAGAAGACTGTGAAGCTCAGCCGTATTCCAAGCTTTGACTGTGTTCAAGGTCACGCACTGAAGAACCGCTGCTAGCACCCACTCCAGGCTTCGTGGTCGCAAGTCTCCCGAGCCTCTGTGCTTGCTCGGTCACTTCAGTCCTGTCTGACTCTTTGTGACCCCCACAGACTATAGCCCGCCCGGCTCCTCTGTCCAGGGGATTCTCCATGCCAGAAGACTGGAGTGGGTAGCCATTTCCTTCTCCAGGGGATCTTCCCGACCCAGGGATTGAATCCACGCCTCTTACGTCTGCTGCATTGGCAGGCGGGTTCTTTATCACTAGCGCTCAGGCCCAGCAGACCTAGGCTCGGGGTCTTGCATAAAAGGCATCAGTCCATCAGCAGTGTTTTTATGGAAGCCTTCCCCTGAAGGAATGGGCTACTTCAGATGAACACCTACAGGAGGTGACTTTGATTTGCAGGCGCTTGATGGGCTTTGCCTGTTTTCACAGAGAGCTTCTCACGTACTGATTTCATTGTTCACCTTCTCCCCTGTGCAGTTGAACCCCTCAGGTCCACGGAGTGAACCAGACACAGCCTGTAGTAATGACCTGTCTTTCCTCTATAGATTTGTTAGATGTGTCCCCAAAGCAACCTGGGGCGCACGGCTGAGCGGTGATTCAAACTTGCCTTAACTGTTAAGCATCCCTAGGTTAAGAGTCTAACCAATGAAAAGCCATCAGAAATGCATGTTGTCTTTTACAGTGCAGCTCTTTAGAGGGTCTTTGTTGTTGCTGGTGGTGACCATGCTCTGCAGGGCATTCCACTCGGGGCAGCAGCAAAGGTGGAGGAGGCAGGCCTGTGTGTTTGTAGGCAGAGCTGTCCGCACATTTGGTGAAATGCATGTACGGGGCATAACAAAATAACCTTCTGTTCGCTGTTTCAGGCTTCGCTTTCTGATGTGAGAGTAACACTTCACCTTAAATGAACTGTTGTATTTGTTTCAGAACCGATTATGTCTTTATATGTCTCTAATAGCTAAATCATATTTTTGCCTTGTCCAATCACCTCTAGTAACCCTTGTTCATTTTATTCACCTATACAAAATGTGAAAGCCAGTCTTGCGGCCGTTAGGAATACTTTTTGTAGTCTCTAAGATTTAATGTTGCTTAAAAAGATAACTGTGACGTTTTCTTTTTAAATGACTTGTTTTTTTTTTTTACCTCCTTCTGGGTCAGGAATCCTAAAGGCCCAGTGTCCAGGTTGGTGGGTAACCTAACTGCTTCGCTTGCTCTTTGCTGGAAGCTTTCTGCCTTTCCACGGGAGCGTCTTTAACGCGCTTTGCCGTGTGTAGCTTTGCCTCGCTGTCGATCGCTGAATGTTTGCTCATGTTTTTTTACCTTGTGCTTTGGGAAACTATGCCTGCCTAATTTCTGGCTACCTTCCTTTGAGGCACTAATACTTTTGCTGGTGTGAAGCTTCAAGAGTGCTTCTTAACAAGTTTTCAAGCCCGGAAAAAGTTGACATGCTCCTAGGCCTCGGGAACGCCATTGTGTGGGGCAGGACGCCCCTGCCCCGAACCATCCGCAGTTCATTTTCAGGGTTGTGACTGGAGGGTCCTCTCTCAGGAAGGGCTGCGGGAAAACCCCGGCCTTGGAGGGTTTCTTGAGGGGTGACGGCGTGATGTCAGCGTGTGAGGCCTCCAGTGTCTTTTTAAAAACCTTCTTGCCACAGTTAAAAAAGGCCAGGAGAGGCGGTCCAGGCTGGGATTATTTGAATGCCGCTTCTTATTTATTTATTTGGGGGGGGGGGTTGACATGTCATTTAATATAATCTGCGTACACCTTTACTTCCTATGAGAATTGTTGAAATAACCGATGTTTTTATCGAACGTTTCATTCATTCTTTTGTAGAATGAAACTGCTCTCTAAAGATAACGATAAGGTCTTTGGTATGTATAAGTGATACCTTTTTTCCTGTTAAGCCTTTAAATGTTGGTGAAATGCATGTACGGGGCATAACAAAATAACCTTCTGTTCGCTGTTTCAGGCTTCGCTTTCTGATGTGAGAGTAACACTTCACCTTAAATGAACTGTTGTATTTGTTTCAGAACCGATTATGTCTTTATATGTCTCTAATAGCTAAATCATATTTTTGCCTTGTCCAATCACCTCTAGTAACCCTTGTTCATTTTATTCACCTATACAAAATGTGAAAGCCAGTCTTGCGGCCGTTAGGAATACTTTTTGTAGT
Organism: Tragulus kanchil; assembly: GCA_022376925.1. Lineage (NCBI taxonomy): Eukaryota > Metazoa > Chordata > Mammalia > Artiodactyla > Tragulidae > Tragulus > Tragulus kanchil. Next base: position 166,597,237 of record JAIOJX010000003.1, on the reverse strand, counting down.
CTCTAAGATTTAATGTTGCTTAAAAAGATAACTGTGACGTTTTCTTTTTAAATGACTTGTTTTTTTTTTTTACCTCCTTCTGGGTCAGGAATCCTAAAGGCCCAGTGTCCAGGTTGGTGGGTAACCTAACTGCTTCGCTTGCTCTTTGCTGGAAGCTTTCTGCCTTTCCACGGGAGCGTCTTTAACGCGCTTTGCCGTGTGTAGCTTTGCCTCGCTGTCGATCGCTGAATGTTTGCTCATGTTTTTTTACCTTGTGCTTTGGGAAACTATGCCTGCCTAATTTCTGGCTACCTTCCTTTGAGGCACTAATACTTTTGCTGGTGTGAAGCTTCAAGAGTGCTTCTTAACAAGTTTTCAAGCCCGGAAAAAGTTGACATGCTCCTAGGCCTCGGAACGCCATTGTGTGGGGCAGGACGCCCCTGCCCCGAACCATCCGCAGTTCATTTTCAGGGTTGTGACTGGAGGGTCCTCTCTCAGGAAGGGCTGCGGGAAAACCCCGGCCTTGGAGGGTTTCTTGAGGGGTGACGGCGTGATGTCAGCGTGTGAGGCCTCCAGTGTCTTTTTAAAAACCTTCTTGCCACAGTTAAAAAAGGCCAGGAGAGGCGGTCCAGGCTGGGATTATTTGAATGCCGCTTCTTATTTATTTATTTGGGGGGGGGGTTGACATGTCATTTAATATAATCTGCGTACACCTTTACTTCCTATGAGAATTGTTGAAATAACCGGTGTTTTTATCGAACGTTTCATTCATGCTTTTGTAGAATGAAACTGCTCTCCTTAAAGATAACGATAAGGTCTTTGGTATGTATAAGTGATACCTGTGTTCGGTTTCTCTGTTAAGCCTTTAAATGTCTATTGTATGCAGAATAAGGTAGCCTATTCATTTCTAACATTTTCTTTCAAATGATTTAGGTTCAGTTTGTAAGTAGTTTAAATACAGACTCTTGTTAAAATTTTTTCTTCAGAAAAAATGGTGAATTTAGGTATATAAGTGGAAAGAAGTTTATGATGTCATTTTCCCTTCAGGCTTTCTTTTTTTGAAGAATGCATTGAGTAAGAAGAAAGAATTAAAAGAACAACAACAGCCCCCACCCCCACACACACAAAAAGAAGAAAGAATTGAATGAACTATCATAATCTTGCTCAGAGCAGGTTATAGTCAAAGGAATCAACGTTGGGATGTTCCCTCTAACTTACTTTTGCTTGTGTTTCAGGAAAGTATTATTACGACTGTTGACTCTGATTCCAGGTATGTGGTAGTTTTCTTTAAAAGCAACATTGTCACCAGAGGCTTACAGAGTCAGAGTTGGATGGGGGTCGCTGCCCCCACCCAGGGCACCTCTGCTGCTCCTCTGTGCGCCACTCAGTGGGCAGGCCGGGGGCACCTCTCCGTAGCACCCAGGCTCCCCAGGGCCTGCCTCCTGGACTGCCAGGGGGCGCGGACGCTCCAGACAGCCCCAGGGCTCGCCCTCCTCCTGCGCCTCCCTTGAGGAACAGCTGCAGACCACAGATTCAGTCATTTGGGCAGGCTGTTTCTTAAACAGTAAGCCTATGGCACACCTGTAACGGTGAGATTTTCTGAACAGAGTCACAGAGTGGTGATCCGTCAGCTGCGCTTCAGACTCCTCAACTTCACAGCTCAGGGCATGTAATTTTTTTTTTTAATTTTTTTTGTCCACTTTTATTGGTCTTTCATTTATTTATTTTCATCCATCTTTGTTCTTTGGCTCCTGTGGGCCTCCCATTGCAGTGGCCTCTGTTGTCGCAGAGCACCGGCTCTGGGCGCATGCGCTCCAGAGCTCCAGCTTAGTAATTGGACACATCGGTCCAGTCGCTCCACGGCACGTGGGATCTTCCCAGGCCGAAACTGCTCTCCTAAAGATAACGATAAGGTCTTTGGTATGTATAAGTGATACCTGTGTTCGGTTTCTCTGTTAAGCCTTTAAATGTCTATTGTATGCAGAATAAGGTAGCCTATTCATTTCTAACATTTTCTTTCAAATGATTTAGGTTCAGTTTGTAAGTAGTTTAAATACAGACTCTTGTTAAAATTTTTTCTTCAGAAAAAATGGTGAATTTAGGTATATAAGTGGAAAGAAGTTTATGATGTCATTTTCCCTTCAGGCTTTCTTTTTTTGAAGAATGCATTGAGTAAGAAGAAAGAATTAAAAGAACAACAACAGCCCCCACCCCCACACACACAAAAAGAAGAAAGAATTGAATGAACTATCATAATCTTGCTCAGAGCAGGTTATAGTCAAAGGAATCAACGTTGGGATGTTCCCTCTAACTTACTTTTGCTTGTGTTTCAGGAAAGTATTATTACGACTGTTGACTCTGATTCCAGGTATGTGGTAGTTTTCTTTAAAAGCAACATTGTCACCAGAGGCTTACAGAGTCAGAGTTGGATGGGGGTCGCTGCCCCCACCCAGGGCACCTCTGCTGCTCCTCTGTGCGCCACTCAGTGGGCAGGCCGGGGGCACCTCTCCGTAGCACCCAGGCTCCCCAGGGCCTGCCTCCTGGACTGCCAGGGGGCGCGGACGCTCCAGACAGCCCCAGGGCTCGCCCTCCTCCTGCGCCTCCCTTGAGGAACAGCTGCAGACCACAGATTCAGTCATTTGGGCAGGCTGTTTCTTAAACAGTAAGCCTATGGCACACCTGTAACGGTGAGATTTTCTGAACAGAGTCACAGAGTGGTGATCCGTCAGCTGCGCTTCAGACTCCTCAACTTCACAGCTCAGGGCATGTAATTTTTTTTTTTAATTTTTTTTGTCCACTTTTATTGGTCTTTCATTTATTTATTTTCATCCATCTTTGTTCTTTGGCTCCTGTGGGCCTCCCATTGCAGTGGCCTCTGTTGTCGCAGAGCACCGGCTCTGGGCGCATGCGCTCCAGAGCTCCAGCTTAGTAATTGGACACATCGGTCCAGTCGCTCCACGGCACGTGGGATCTTCCCAGGCCAGGGATCGAACTGGCGCCCCTTGCACTGTAAGATGGAGTCCTTACCCACAGGACCACCAGGGAAGCCCAGGGCATGGGGTTTGCTCTTGGCTATGGAGCCTGCGAATGGCTTTCTCAAAATAAGAACCTTGGGCTTCCAGTTCTCAGCTTAGCGCCATTGTTAACTTATGGACGTAACTAGAAAAAACCCTGTTTCCTTTTGTGAACTTGTGATACATAACCCAGAGTTGATGTCCTTTCAGTAAGTCACTAGTCCTTGCGTGATTCGTAGCACTTCGTCTGAGTTCCCAGAAGTAGATCTGAGGGGGCTAGGAGGGCACTGGTCTCCTATAGCCAGCTGGAAAGAGAGAGCAGTTGCCATTTTCCCTGGAGATGTGTAGTGCTCCCTTCCCTCACAGCAGTTCAGAGTGATCTTTCATTGAGAAAGGCCAGAGAGGTAACAGAACACGCCAGGCCAACTGTCGTGATGAGGAGAAGGAGCGGAGTGTTGAGTCCCATGCTGAAGTGTCACGCAAGCCCCACTGCTCTTTCTTTCCAGCTGGTGGACCAACTGGCTGATCCCAGCCATCTCAGCGCTGGTGGTAGCCCTGATGTATCATCTCTACACGTCAGAAAACTAAACACATTCTCAGAAGCCAACGGAAGAAAAGACTGCTTTGGTCTGGGGAGAAAGATGCCACCTCCGTTACCTGCTTTGACTGACAGAACCCTTCACTTGAAAATGATCTGAATTCACCCGTTTTCCTTTCCTCCTACATTAGACACAAAACAAACCAAAACTGTTCTGTTCTTTTGCCTCTTGAACGTTTAGCGTGTGCCTTTTTATTCATCAGCTTTGATGTTCATCACTACATCATGTGCTTCCTGTGGACACGACCTTTTAAAACATACCACCGTGCTGGGCTGTGTGTCTGGTATATAGTTGTCTTTGGTGTTTGGAATCTGACTCGTGGCGGTCATTTAGAGTGCTCATCTTTCAGACCCAGGTTGTCTGGTGTGAGGAGGGGTGTCCTTGGGTCATTTCTTGTGCTGCTTCATGCAATTGAAGATTCAGGTTTGGCACGTTGCCAGTGAAGGTTTTCATTTTAAGGAAATTAAGGAAGGCCCAGAAATAGTATCTTAGCGATTTCTAATAATTGTTCTACTTGAACGATCAAATAGATGACCAAAAGAGAAAGAGACCTGTGAGACCTAGAAAAGATACTCCATCTCTTCTTGGATAAAAAGCACCAGCAGCCTCAACTGAAGACTGTGAACCATGAGGGCGCACTGCCATGGTCCCTTCTCTCAGCTTAACAGTCGTTGCACACAGGCTCTCAGTTCTACAGGTTCTCAGGTTTCACACAGTCTCCTTCAGAAGGAAAAAGTGCTTATGTGCCCCCATAAAGAAATGTTGAATGTTGATTCCCTAATCTGTTTTGGTTTTTTTTGAGGAGGGATCTAATTAGCATTTGTAGAATATTTCCTCCTACAACATCAAAATACACATTTTTAAGCTCAGACAAAAGTTTGAGGTAGATTACATCCTGCATCACAATTCAAATTTAAGAGAAGAATCCTATAGAGCATTTTCTCGAACCACAAATCAGTGAAGCTAGGCACTAGTAAAAAAAGAAAGAAAACCAGATAGCCGGAATTGTCGAAGTATCTGCAGATAGACCAACACACTTCTAAATAGCATGAGAGTCAGAAAAATCCCAGATAATTTAAAAATATCTTAAACTAATGGTTCCCTAATTTGTTTAAAAAACCCATTCGAAAGAGTTTGTGGGACATTTGGAGTTTGATTTTGAAGACGTCTGGCTCTGGTGATGGGCCGTGGGGAGCTCTGATGTGTCGTTTATTCTCTGCCCTGTGCTTTTTTTCACTTCTCATGTTTCTTGAGAGATGAATTCATAGACTCAAAGTTCATCGTAGTTAGTGGTAAGTGTGCATTGATGTGCTGGCCGACTGACCAGCCACGGTGGTCTCAGAAATGACTAGAGCACATGAAAGGAAATCGTGTAATTTTCAGAGCCTACGTAGATTTTTATAATCAATGACCTTGTGTCCCCCTCTGCCTTTGTTGTGACTGGATGTGAGAGTGAACGTTGGTGGGCGATGGGGCGGGAATCTGTATCGGGTGGGAGGATACCTGGCAGAGGAATCCTTTGTTCAGATTTTAATAAACATGTGCCTGGAACGGAATTATGCCTCTTTTTTTATCTTTTTTTTTTTTTAATTTTGGCCTTTTTTATTGTTTGTTTATTTATTTAATTTCATCCATCTTTACTCTTTGGCCCATGTGGGCCTCCCACTGCAGTGGCCTCTCTCATTGTGGAGCACCCAGTCTGGGCGCTGATACTATAGCACTGGCTTGTAATTGGACACACCAGCCCAGTAGCTCCGCAGCACTTGGGATCTTCCCGGGCCAGGGATCGAACCAGTGCTCTGGCATTTCTAGCTGAGGTTGATTGAGGATTTCAGGTTGGCCTCAAAACAGTTATACTCACAGAGGTGGGAATTGGGTGGACTCCACCTTCTCTATTCCCTTGAAAGAAGAAAGAACTGAGTGAAACATATTTTTAAGTATTATTTATTTGGCTGCAACAAGTCTTAACCAGGGCTTCTGGGATCTAGTTCACTGGCCAGGGATCAAACCCAGGCCCTCTGATTGGGAGCTCAGAGTCCTAGACACAGGACCATTAGAGAAGTCCCCAAGTGAAAGAAATTTGCTTATGTGTGGTGCTAAGGTCCTCCAGAAAACAATGCAAAGGGTAAAATTGCAAAACTCTACCTTTCCATGGCTGGGAGCACTGATTCAATCCTTGGTCAGGAAACTAAGATCCCACATGCCACATAGCATGGCAAAAAAAAAAAAAAAAAAAAAAAATCCAGAGTAATATTTGACCGAATATCCAGGCAACATGGCCCAACCAAGCTGACACATAAAATTAACTATATAGTAAGAATATCAATCTTTAAAACAAAAAAAGAGGAAATTCTATTAGTGTTAATATTCTTGGAACCATGGGAAAATTTTGCTAATAACTCAACAGTCAGAAGTTTTGGTACAATTTAAAATTCACATGCTTTTAAGTAACATTGATCCTGTGGTAAACTTTCAAAACTCTGTTTCATTGTCCTGATATTTTATCTCTAACTGAATTTATGGCCTCTCTATGGTCATGCTTGTCATGCCAGCAGAGCTTTAGGAAAAAGCCATTTGAGAATTGCCAGATGGACATATTTAATGTAAATAATAGCATTATTCTCACGTCCATTTTCTCAGATACCCAGTTCAAGAATGAAATAGAAGATTCACAATTATCTTAGAAGAAAACAGGTATAATTCTTGCTGATTTTGGAGTAGGTTTCTTAGTGATACTCAAAGCACAAACTGCTAAATAAGAAGTAAACTGAACTTAAAAATGAACATTCCCGGGCTTCCCCTGGTGGTCCAGTGGATAAGGACACCGCCTTGCAGTGCAAGGGGCACCAGTTCGAGCCCTGGCCTGGGAAGATCCCACGTGCCGCGGAGCGGCTGGACTGGTGTGTCCAATCACTGAGCTGGAGCTCTGGAGCGCATGCGCCCAGAGCCGGCGCTCTGCGACAACAGATGCCACCGCGATGGGAGGCCTGCAGGAGCCAAAGAACAAAGACGGATGAACATAGAGAAATGAAAGACCAATAGAAGTGGCCCGCCCACTCCCCTCCCTCCCCAACCCGACCCCTGCCCAAAAAATAAATAAATAAATAAAAATGAACATTCCCTGACACTATACACAAAGATCAACTCAAAATGGATTAAAGATCTAAATATAAGACCAGAAACCATCAAACTCTTAGAGGAGAATATAGGCAAAACCCTCAAGGACATCAATCAAAGCAAGATCTTCTCTGACCCACCTACTAGAAGAGTGGAACTGAAAAGAAAAGTGAACATGTGGGACCTCATGAAACTTAAAAGCTTTTGTACAGCAAAAGAAATTACAAAAAAGCTGAACAGACACCCCACAGAGTGGGAGAAAATCATAGCAAATGAAACAATAGACAAAGAATTAATCTCCAAAATCTACAAGCAACTCAGACAACTCAGCACAGGAAAAAAGAACAACCCAATCAAAAAATGGGAAAAAGATCTAAAGAGACGCCTCTCTAAGGAGGACATACAGATGGCCCCAAAGCACATGAAACGATGCTCAACCTCGCTTATCATTAGAGAAATGCAAATTAAAACCACAATGAGATACCAGCTCACACCTGTCAGAATGGCCATCATCAACAAATTGACAGACAATAAATGCTGGAGAGGGTGCGGAGAAAAGGGAACCCTCTTGCATTGTTGGTGGGAATGTAAACTGATACAACCTATATAGAAGACAATATGGAGATTCCTTAAAAAACTAAAAATAGAAGCACCCTATGACCCAGCAATCCCACTATTAGGCCTATATCCTGATGAAATCAAAACCGATGAAAGAGGTACCTGTACCCCAATGTTCATTGTAGCTCTCTATACAATAGCCAGAACATGGAAGCAACCTAGATGTCCATCGACAAATGAATGGATACAGAAGCTTTGGTACATGTATACAATGGAATACTACTCAGCTGCTAAAAGAAATGCAGAAAACTCAGTCCTAATGAGGTGGCTGGCTCTAGAACCTATCATAAAAAGTGAAGTAAGTCAAAAAGAGAAAGACAAATACAGTATACTAACTCATATATGAAAGCTAGTAAGATGGTCATGATAACACATGCAGTGAACTCATGGAAAAACGGAGAATAGACATAAGGACATCGTGGAGACCGAACAGTGAGAGGGAGGCATAGAGGAAGTAACATCGAAACCTATACTGGCACGTGTGGAAAAGATAGCTATGGACATTGCGCTAAGGGAATAGGAGTACCTACAATCACTTGGGGCGATGGTCTGGAGAGGTGGGAGGGGGGGAACTGGGTGGGGGGAGGGTCCAAGGATATGCATATGAATGATCTGGGAACATGCATGTTGATGAACAACAAAACTCTGTAAAATCTTGAAAATAAAGAATAAAAAAAAAAATTCCATGGGACTGGCACAAATCAGACACACAAGACCGTGGAACAGAATACAGAGTCCAAACACTTAAAAACCTGAACATTTAAATGATCAATTAGTCTGTGACACAGGAGACACGTATATACAATGGATAAAAGAAAGTCTCTTCATAAATGGTGCTGGGAAAACTTGACATCTACACATAAAACAATGAAATCAGAACACTTTCCCACACAATATGCAAAAGTAAATTCATATGAGTTAAAGACCTAATTGTAAGCCTTAAAATCAAAAAATTTCCAGAAGAAAACATGAAGAACACTCTTTTTTTTTTTTTTTTTTTAGGTGAGAAATGGATTTATTCAGATTCAGAGAAAGCACACTCCACAGACAGAGTGGGGGCCATGGCAGAGCAAATCCAGGGGCTTTCCTGGCTTATTAAGAAACACTGTTTCGTGAAATGATTATGATTCCCACTGTGGACCTGTGTTAAACAGAACACTGACCATCTCAGTCTCTGAGCACGGTGAGTCTTCCCTACCCCACAAACAAAACACGGATGCCGAGACCAGGGGGCAAGGCGCACAGAGAGAATTCAGTCACGTGTGTCCCAAGGTCCAGAAACCACCTCTGCTGTTGAAACTGTGTCCCTCTAAAACCCAGTTTCCTTACTGAGTTCGAGAGTCGTCTGCCTCCTCAAAACTCGGTTCCCTTTCCTTTCCCCTCCGGCTGCAGTCCTGAGTCAACTGAGCAGGAATCAACCGGTTGTGTGACTCAAACTGTGGTAGGAACTATCACTTTTATCCTAGACTTGCCATCCCAGAATCACTGGTCACGTGCAAACCGAGGCGATTTCTCTAGAGCAGGCTGAGCCCACAGACCCTCCATCTGGGGACCACCTGGCCGGACTGTCAGAAGCCAGATACATTCAATGATTAATAAATGCCGCAAGAGGAGGACTAACTTCAGCTTCTCTGTTTTCCCCACCTGCCCCCAAAACCCGGGTGGGGGTTCAGAGGCTCATCCCCACTCCTTGGCCCGGTGTCATGCAATAAATCCTTACACATTGCTGCAAACTCCTGCTACTGGAACTTGGTCTTAGGCCCCTAGGACACACAAGCCCTTTGCTCTACCATGTGGCCACGGACTAACAAAGTCTAAGCTTGCATCAGGTCAATTCCTGACTCTCTGTTCAACTGAGCCCGTGCGCCCCCGGGAGAACAGGAGGGAGAGAGACGTCATCAGGAGAGACGAGCAGTAACTGGCCCTGTAGACAGGAGAACGTCTTTCCGAGGGAGGCGGAGGACCTACCTGGGGAATGTACTTGCCCTGGATGCCAGGCTGTGAAGCTGGGCAGACACACACAGTCCTCACCTCCAGATGTGGAAAGAGCCAGGCCCAGAGCGGGACAGCAAGGGCCTTTAGGTGAGAAATGGATTTATTCAGATTCAGAGAAAGCACACTCCACAGACAGAGTGGGGGCCATGGCAGAGCAAATCCAGGGGCTTTCCTGGCTTATTAAGAAACACTGTTTCGTGAAATGATTATGATTCCCACTGTGGACCTGTGTTAAACAGAACACTGACCATCTCAGTCTCTGAGCACGGTGAGTCTTCCCTACCCCACAAACAAAACACGGATGCCGAGACCAGGGGGCAAGGCGCACAGAGAGAATTCAGTCACGTGTGTCCCAAGGTCCAGAAACCACCTCTGCTGTTGAAACTGTGTCCCTCTAAAACCCAGTTTCCTTACTGAGTTCGAGAGTCGTCTGCCTCCTCAAAACTCGGTTCCCTTTCCTTTCCCCTCCGGCTGCAGTCCTGAGTCAACTGAGCAGGAATCAACCGGTTGTGTGACTCAAACTGTGGTAGGAACTATCACTTTTATCCTAGACTTGCCATCCCAGAATCACTGGTCACGTGCAAACCGAGGCGATTTCTCTAGAGCAGGCTGAGCCCACAGACCCTCCATCTGGGGACCACCTGGCCGGACTGTCAGAAGCCAGATACATTCAATGATTAATAAATGCCGCAAGAGGAGGACTAACTTCAGCTTCTCTGTTTTCCCCCACCTGCCCCCCAAAACCCCGGGTGGGGGGTTCAGAGGCTCATCCCCCCACTCCTTGGCCCGGTGTCATGCAATAAATCCTTACACATTGCTGCAAACTCCTGCTACTGGAACTTGGTCTTAGGCCCCTAGGACACACAAGCCCTTTGCTCTACCATGTGGCCACGGACTAACATAGTCTAAGCTTGCATCAGGTCAATTCCTGACTCTCTGTTCAACTGAGCCCCGTGCGCCCCGGCAGAACAGGAGGGGAGAGAGACGTCATCAGGAGAGACGAGCAGTAACTGGCCCTGTAGACAGGGAGAACGTCTTTCCGAGGGAGGCGGAGGACCTACCTGGGGGAATGTACTTGCCCTGGATGCCAGGCTGTGAAGCCCGCTGGGCAGACACACACAGTCCTCACCTCCAGATGTGGAAAGAGCCAGGCCCAGAGCGGGGACAGCAAGGGCTGCCAGGTAAGGAACTTTACAAGCACGCTCTGTAAGCAGAGGGAAAGCATCAAAGCACAGCAGTGAGGTCACAAACAAGGGATGTTCACAGTAATGACCCAGAGTGATACAGTTGGTGGCATCAAAGATGATGAAAATAATATCGTTACAAACAAGACCCAGACCTAACAAATGTATCACCTCCTCTGCAATAACATAACTTTCAAAGTCCAAATCTTGAATTAGTGCCATTTAGTAAAATTAGCCTTCTGTTCAGTTTCACGAGGCTTCCCTGGTGGCTCAGTGGTAAAGAATCCACCTGCCAGTGCAGGAGATGAGGGTTTGATCCCTGGGTGGGGAAGAGCCCCTGGGGAAGGGCATGGCAACCCACTCCAGTCTTCCTGCCTGGGGAACCCCACGGACAGAGGAGCCTGGAGGGTTACAGTCCCTGTGGTTGTAACAGACTTAGCAACTAAACAACAACACGTTTTATATTAAAAGGGGGAAACTATTGAATCCTACACGAATCTGGCAGCTGCGGAGAGAGGCCGCGCACCAGCCCCGCGCCAGCCGGCCCGCCGCGCCAGCCATAGCCGCCCTGGAGCGAGGGCCTGAAGAACACTCTTTGTCATAAATCATAGCAATATTTTTTTGGTTCTATCTCCTGAGGGAAATGAAACAAGCAAAAATAAGCTATCTGAATAGCTAATTAAATATAAAAGGTTTTACAAAGCAAACCACTGACAACCTACTGAGTGGGAGAAATACTTGCAAATGATATGGCCAATAAGGGGTTAATATCCAAAATATATAATCATACAGCTCAATATGAAAAATACAAACAACCCAATTGAAAAATAGACAGAAGACCTCAATACACATTTTTTACAAAGACAAGCAGGTGGTCAAAAGACACATAAAAAGATGCTCAGTATCACTAATTACCATAGAAGCAAGAAAACATCAATCCAATATACATAAGAATCCAGAGAAGGAAAAGACTGAAGACTTACGATATTCATAGGTATTAAGACTCTGATGAAAATGCAACTCTAAGAGCACAAATAAACTCTTACCAAATCTAAAATAATAATAATAAAAAAATGAACAACTCTGTGTTTTAGAGGAGCCCGTCAAGTGAATGAAAACACAGCACACAGAATGGGAGAACACATTTGCAAATATGTATTTCATAAGGGACGTCTCAGGAACTCTTACAAATCAATAAAAGATAATGCCCCAATTGAAACATTGGCAAAGGATCTGACCGTACATTTCTCCGAAGAAGATGAACAAAACGAATGAGCACATACTTGATGTTCAGTCCGCATTAGTCATAAGGAACTGAAAGTCAAAACCACAGTGAAAACACCACTTCACACCTACGAGGAAGGCAATAGTAAAAAAATCTGATGGTGGTGAGTGTTGACAAAGATATGGAGAGACTGGAACCCTTGTGCTCTGCTGGTGGGAATGTGACATGGAATAGCCGCTGTGGAAAACATCACGGCATTTCCTTAGAAAGTTAAGCATTCCTGTGATAAATCATAATGGAAAGGAGTATTAAAAGGGAATGTGTGTACAACTGAATCACTTTGCTGTACAGCAGAAGCGAGCACACCGTAAGTCAGCTATGTGTGTGAAGGCTTAGTCATGCCTGACTCTTCAGGACCCCACGGACTGTAGCCCACCTGTCCTCTGTCCATGGGATTCTCCAGGCAAGAATACTCGAGTGGGTTGCCATTTCCTCCTCCAGGGGACCTTCCAGACCCAGGAATCAAGCTCACGTCTCCTGCACTGGCAGGTGGATTCTTCATCATTGAGCCACCAGGGAAGCCAAGGTGCATGTAGACTCAAGTGCTTTCCCCCGGGATGGAGAAAGGTGTTCTCTAAAAAAAAAAATAGGGCCAATAAGGGGTTAATATCCAAAATATATAATCATACAGCTCAATATGAAAAATACAAACAACCCAATTGAAAAATAGACAGAAGACCTCAATACACATTTTTTACAAAGACAAGCAGGTGGTCAAAAGACACATAAAAAGATGCTCAGTATCACTAATTACCATAGAAGCAAGAAAACATCAATCCAATATACATAAGAATCCAGAGAAGGAAAAGACTGAAGACTTACGATATTCATAGGTATTAAGACTCTGATGAAAATGCAACTCTAAGAGCACAAATAAACTCTTACCAAATCTAAAATAATAATAATAAAAAAATGAACAACTCTGTGTTTTAGAGGAGCCCGTCAAGTGAATGAAAACACAGCACACAGAATGGGAGAACACATTTGCAAATATGTATTTCATAAGGGACGTCTCAGGAACTCTTACAAATCAATAAAAGATAATGCCCCAATTGAAACATTGGCAAAGGATCTGACCGTACATTTCTCCGAAGAAGATGAACAAAACGAATGAGCACATACTTGATGTTCAGTCCGCATTAGTCATAAGGAACTGAAAGTCAAAACCACAGTGAAAACACCACTTCACACCTACGAGGAAGGCAATAGTAAAAAATCTGATGGTGGTGAGTGTTGACAAAGATATGGAGAGACTGGAACCCTTGTGCTCTGCTGGTGGGAATGTGACATGGAATAGCCGCTGTGGAAAACATCACGGCATTTCCTTAGAAAGTTAAGCATTCCTGTGATAAATCATAATGGAAAGGAGTATTAAAAGGGAATGTGTGTACAACTGAATCACTTTGCTGTACAGCAGAAGCGAGCACACCGTAAGTCAGCTATGTGTGTGAAGGCTTAGTCATGCCTGACTCTTCAGGACCCCACGGACTGTAGCCCACCTGTCCTCTGTCCATGGGATTCTCCAGGCAAGAATACTCGAGTGGGTTGCCATTTCCTCCTCCAGGGGACCTTCCAGACCCAGGAATCAAGCTCACGTCTCCTGCACTGGCAGGTGGATTCTTCATCATTGAGCCACCAGGGAAGCCAAGGTGCATGTAGACTCAAGTGCTTTCTCCTCAACGATGGGAGGTGGAGAAAGGTGTTCTCTAACAAAGCCCTGATATTCTTAGCATGTCAGGTCCTGCTGGCTGGTGAGGCTAGGTTAGTGCCTAGACCTTGGCACCTGTCCCAAAGATGTAGGGCGGGGGAGGGCGCAAGGCTATCAACTGTAAACAGAAGGAGGGCACGGCTGCTTACACACCCAGAGGTCAGCAAAGTTCTGTGCTGTTGGAGCTCAGTTTGATTAACTTCTGCTAGTTACTTTTTATCTCTGCTGAGCTGCAGTATCTTGTGACTAGCAATCCTGCCCCGTACCTGAGCCTGTGGTCTCTTCCAAGCTGGTAAACTTGACTTGGCAGCAAGCCCTCCCTGCAGGTCTCCCTTTTAACTAAAACCTGTAGGTGTTAGGAGCCCCAAGTGACACTCTCTTCCTGGGAAAGTAGTGATTATCTCACCATTTAAGACTTAGCACTGAGGCCAGCGATAGCTGGAGAAAACTCATTTCTCCTTCCTCTTGCTGTGAGCTTGCTCAGTGATTTGCTCCTAGATGCGGAAACACTGGATAGCTCATCGGACAATTCCCAACAGACAGCTGGGAACATCTCGATGTTTGTGGTTGAGGTTTTCATATTTTAGAAGAAAATTCTTTTAAGGAAATCATTCCTTGTATCTCTTGACGCTCTTCATGGCTTGTTATTTTTCAGAATCCTCTTTGTTTTGGCCACATCTATTGATCTTTCATTCAATTATCTTTTGTTACTGTTGTTGTTCCTTGGCCTGTGTGGGCCTCCTGTCGCAGTGGCCTGTCTTGCTGCAGAGCACCGGCTCTGGGCGCACGCGCTCCAGAGCTCCAGCTCGGTAGTTGGACACATCAGTCCAGCCGCTCCGCGGCACGTGGGATCTTCACAGGCCAGGGATTGAACCAGCGCCCCTTGCACTGCAAGGCAGTGTCCTTACCCATTGGACCACCAGGAAAGTCCAGATTATGTCCATTCTTGATTGGTTCTCTAGTTTTTAAGTTGAAACTGGACTCCATAAGCCTTTCGTCTCTCTTCTCATGAGTCTGTTTCCACCAGAGGCAGTGTGGCCTTCACTTGTCTCCTTCTTCTGTTTAAAGCCCTCCCTCCTCAGGAATTACAGCAGGCCTGTTTGCTGAGTCATGCAAGGGACAACAGAGAACAGCTCTGATGCTCTACATCGTTATAAAATTTGATTCCACGATGCTCTTAGGACTTCCTTTCCCTTACGGTTTTTGATCACCTGTCTCCTCTTCCTATTTTTAGAATCTATTGACTCACCTTTAACTGTATGCTTGGACAGTTGATTACTCAAAGTTGGGTAAAGTAGAAAACCACCATCATTTTACTTGACGTTCATTCAAATGTGCATTCTTTGGCCAAGTACTTTTCTTTGAGAGCAGGTCCATTATATTCAATTAAATATTGTAATTACGATTACAAATAAGGCTACCATAAGCAAACTGGGGATTTGTACACTTAAGTGGCTCAGATGGTAAAGAATTTACCTGCCCTGTGGGAGACCTGGGTTTGGTTCCTGGTTCTCGAAGATCCCCTCGAGAAGGGAGCAGCAATCCACTCCAGTATTCTTGCCTGGAGAATCCCGTGGACAGAGGAGCCTGGTGGGCAACAGTCTATAAGGTCACAAAGAATCAGACACGACTGAAGCAACTAAGCATGCATGCTTAAGTCTAACCAAATGAGAAGATATAAGGTGACCCTGTGAACTGTAGCCTCCCAGGGGGAAGAAAAGCAATGAGAATGAGACAGCCGCTAGACCGCGACGGGCACACCTGTCCTAGGAAAGGGGCTGGGCGGCACTCTAGCCTGCTCGCGCGGGGCGCTGCCAGAGCCCAGCTGGTTGGGACGCAGTCTGCGGGGGAGCTGGTATAGAGCTGTCTGAGGGTGGGCGGTTCTGGGAGTCACGGAGCTCCCCAGGCTCTGTCTGCTACTGTAGACGTCCTCACGAAGCCCATGTGCGCCGAAAGCAGGGCCGGTGGAAGGGGAAGCATGGGACACAGGCCTCCGCGGTGGTGGAGATCCGGCTCCAAGGCGAGAAGGTGTACCGTGTGCTCTGCACGAGGACTCGGCAGGGATGACCGGCTGAAAGGATAACAGAGGTGTCACAGCTCAGGTGTGGAAACATGGAGGTGACCAGCCCCTGGAGATCTGCTCTCAGCCACACCTCTGCCCCGCTGAGAACGGGAACTGGCTTCTATGAACTGACCAAGGACACCACCAGCCACACCTGCCAGCTGCAGCTGGATGGTCTCAAAGTCCCCTCTTGTAACCATGCAACCCTTTCGGGCTCCCGCCAACCCTGACCTGAGAAGCACCTTCCCTTCTCGCCAGCTCCAGTGCTAACGCCTGATGAGTAACTCAGGTAACTGAAATCTCGTGGCACGTGCCGCCAGAGACGTCCCCTGTTTCTCCGTCTGGCAGAGCATGGTTCAGGGGCTTCTTAAATCTCTGTCTGCATGACTGCAGTCCTCACAATCTCCAGACAAACAGCTTTCGCTTTCAATCAGGTCTCTTTCACTGACATTTGGGTTTACAGGAAACTGGAGCCCAGAACAAAGGCCCGTGGACGTCATGGATGGTTCGGGCCACAGGGTCTTCACCAAGACTCTTCCTTCTCAGCTGGAAACCTCTTCCCTGCTTGGCGGTGCCCTGCCGATGACTCGGCACCTTCTGGGAGGAAAACCTGGCAAAAGGTGCTGTGAGGCTCCTGGGCCCTGCGGCGTACAAGCTCAGCCCTAATACACGACAGGTGCAGGTCGGGCAGCTCCGATCCCACGGTCACTGGTCAACTGAATCGATGGTCAGTCTTTACCTGGGACGGAGGGGGGTTTGCAATGGATGTGATATGTAGAGCCTCAAGCTCTATATTGTGTCTGTAATGAGCGAAGCTATAGAAATTGCACCGCCTCATCGCTGATGCTCACCTCACGTGAAGTCACTTCTCAAGCCGGTGCTAGAGTAGATTCAAACAAACAAGGCTCATCAAAACTCCCTTTCCACTCCATGTTGACTTTAGGACGCAGAGGCTGAGGGAGGGCGTCTTAAAGGGAAGCCAGGGGAGTGAGTGTGTGGGATGGCAGCAGAGCTGAGAGCCTGTGGGATTGGAGGGGTCTCCAGGGGCCGGTGGCTTCCTGTCGATTTCCGTTGGGTTCGCGCCTCTTGTGCCGCCGTAACTTGCCCCGTGAGCTTGTCCCCACGCCTCGGCTTGATTTCTGGATGCTCTGCATTGCATGCTCTCATACCCACGCTGGCAGGACTGGTGTGGCCCTGCTAACTGTTGGCTAACGTGTTTGCACCCCCGGGTGACCCCTCCTGGGCTGGGGAACCTCCTTGGTCCAAAGGGTGGCCCCGGTCACAAAGCCCAGCCCTAGTGCTTCTTGGCAGCGATGGTCCTGCCCCCTCAGGGGAATTCTAGACATGCGTGGGGCCCTTTTTGTCTTCTGGCAAAACTGCCCTCACACATGTATGTACTGAAATAAATATGACTGTTCAATTATGAGTCACTTTCACTTTATTTTTCCCTCATATTAGATTTAGATTGTTACAATGATTCTTTCCGGAAGTGTGCATGTGATATTATCTAAGAATCTCATTTCAGATTAAGGTGGCATCACAAATTCTCAGTTTTAAAAGGCTGCAGATGGGGTCTGATTGGAGAAAGAAATAGCAACCCACTCCAGTATTCATGCCTGGGAAATCCCACGGACTGAGGAGTCTGGCGGGCTACGGTCCGTGGGGTCACATAGAGTCAGACACGACTCAGTGACTCAGCAACAGCACGGGGTCCGGTAGCCTTGAGAACCCACGCCTCCTGTGTGTCCTGCATACGAGTGTGAATTGTTTTATTCCAAAAGACAGTGATCTCTTTTCTCATGTTTCAGATGTGCCCCTAGCTTTGAAAAACCTGTGCAGTAAGGGGGAGATTCTTCCCCCAGACTCTGCACTGGAGCAGTGAGTCCCGCATGGTGAGCGCAGGTGGAAGGTGCAGGTGTGGAATGCGCGGCGGGCTCTCTAAAGCCACTCCTCTGAGCTCAAGTGGGGAGAGTGCGTGAAGGTGTCTACGGGTTAGTCAAGAGCCTTCGGTGTGGACTACGTGCCTGCTTGGTGTTTGCCGAGTCTTATCAGCAGGGTGCCTATCTGCTCTGGATTTCTGCTCCGTCATCCGGACCCTTGTTGGAAACCCGTGGCCACGCATTATCGTTGCCTCTGGTTCAGAGCAGGTGTGATTTACCAGACTGGGGACAGCCCAGGAAGCGACGGATGCAGAATCCAGTCTCTGCTGCACGGTGTTCTCATGGTCTTCGTCCCCAGAACCTTCTCGCTTGTTTCTACATGTGTTTGGGGCAATGATGCTGTGGAGCAACGTGCGGCAGTGCCTGAACTAAGAACCACCCCGCCTTGGGGGTGACCCCCGTCCACGTGCCCCAGGGGACAGGCACACACTCTGGTTCTCAGCCACACGAGGAGTGTGATGGCTCTCCTCCCCGTCCTAACTGGGGTCGATGAGGCCGTTCGCCAGCAGGAACATCCCTGGCAGGTCATCTCACCTTCCCACGAATGCCACAGATGTACCCTTTGGTCACTGCTTTTACGCAGAGTGGAGTTGAAATGTCAAAGTCTGCGCCAGAAACAGCAGGTTGAAGTGCTGCTCAGGTGAATTGCAGCGTCCTTTCTGTTGGTCTGAGGTTTGAACCAGCTGCAATGCTTCTCCAGGTGACCCTGACAGGGCTGCCCCCAGCCCCTTGCAGGGATGACGTCCCCCCAGAGCCAGCCTCTGAAGTGCACGAGTCACCCTGACAAGGGTGGGAGGAAGCGGGAGCCCAGACATTCCCCAGGGAGAGCTAGTCCTCGGATTGGGTTGCAGCCTTGCTTCTGTGCCTGACGGAAGCAGGTGGCCAGACCTACCGCTTCCTGACCACTGCCTGCTGAGCATCAGGTATCCTGCCCTTGAGAGCAGCTCTGCAAGCCCGGTCAGCATCTCACAGACAGAGAAGGAAATGGAAATCCAGCAAAGCTCAGTGACTTGCAGAAGGTCGCTCAGCTACGAGGAGCGACATGGGGCTGAGTCGTAGATCTTCGCTCTGGCTTCGTACAGGTGCAGGCTTCGGGCCCCGCTCCGCTCTCTGCCTCCCTCCCCCCGGGTGCCTGGCATCCCTGTGCCCCTTCCCCCGGCCTGGCTGGAAGGACCGCCTGCGTTTATTCTTTATGGGTAAAGGAGAGGTGACGCAGTGCTTTCTAGAACGGTGGCGCTGTGAAGGCCTCCAGGACTTCAGTCCATGGGGTTGCCAAAAGGTCAGACACAGCTCAGTGATTAAACAGCAGAGGACCTCCAGAGACAGGTGGCCTGTAGGATTTCATACACGGGTCTGGATAAGGGGCTTCCCTGGTGGCTTAGCTGGTAAAGAGCTCACCTGCCAACGCAGGAGATACAAGAGATGCGAGTTTGGCCCCTGGGCCAGGAAGTTCCCCTGGAGAATGAAATGGAAGTCTGCTCCAGGATGGTTGCCTGGAAGATTCCATGAACGGAGCAACAACAGGCTGCTGTCTGAGGGATCGCAGAGGGTGGGACAGGACTGAGCGTGCCCACATGCCCTGGATCGGCAGACGTACGATTTCAAGTTGTGGGGAGGTGGATCGTCTGTACTTTGATTGGAGCTGCACCTATGTGCTTATTTATACTGAAATCATACGTGAGAGAGAAATGTTACAGGTGGAACCGTGTCTCCCCCAAAAGACATCTTGAAGTCCAAACCCCCAGCAGCTGAGGATATGATGTCATCCAGAAAAAGGGTGGTCGCCTGAAAAACCCCGTGCACAGAGGAGCCTCGTGGGCTCCAGTCGGTGAGGTCACGACGAGACGGGCACGACTGAGGGCCCGAACAACAAAAAGGGTGGCCGCGGGGCGACTGTTAAGGGAAGGTGGACGGAAGCAGGTGGACCCTACTCCAGGAGGACAGGTGTCCCCCAAGAAGATGGACTGTGCAGAGAGAGAACGCCCACGGATGCGGAATGGAGGGAAAGGATGACACAGCCACGATCCAAGGAAGACAAAGGCTGCCGTGGCCTCCGGGGCTGGGAGGGCCGGGTCCAGCCGGGGGAGCACAGCCCCGCCCACCCTTGGGTTTGAACTTCTGGCCCCTGGAACTGCAGGGGGCTGGGGTGAGAGGTCAGTGTCTGTTGTTTTAAGCTTCCTGGTTTGTGACCTGTGCTGACAGCAGCCCCAGGAAACTTGACCGGGGAGCCACTGGGAGGGGCCCTGTTCCAGAGGCCAGCTTAAGAGGGTCCCAACAGCCCTGGGGCTCCCCAGGGGAACCGGTCACGTGTGTCTCTGCACCCGTGAACCTTGGCCTCACAACCTGCCCAGACATTTAAACAGAAAGATTCAAGTAAACCTGTCGATTAAATCAAAACTTAAGTTCAAAGGCGATCTGAAGGAGCACGCTGTTTTGTTCGAAAGGCTGTAAGATGACCTGCGGTGTGCTTCTGTCGGTGATAAGGAGGGTTCTGTAACAAGAGCCCCTGTGGAGCCGGCAGGGGATCAGAAACGGAAGCTGGCAGCCACGCCGGGGACGCCCATGGAAAGGCACTCCCTCCACCGCTTTGGGAAAGAGGACGTGGGTTTCCTGCCATGAAGTGCACCGGTGCGCGGGTGCCCGGCTGGCAGCTCCCTGCGGGGCCCCCTTCTCTCAGCTGAACCCGCGTCAAACTCCTAGAGGTGTCTCCCTAAGTTAGAAATGCTTCCTTCTTCCTTCCGGTCCCTTCCTCTGGAAGTTTGTCCCCTATTGGATGGCCCCCAGAGACATGCCCTTTCTCTCATACTTCTTCATACAGTAAGGGCTAAACCTGCGTATATTAAGGGCTAAACCGTCCTCATATAGTAAAGGCTGATTTGACAATCAGCATGGCCAGGATGTGGGGAATTTCTCTAAGAACCCAGTTTCTTCAACAAGGAACTGCGCTTCAAAAGCAAGGAGAACTGTTATCGGCTAAAATACTCTTAAGAGACAGACCTGTCATGTGTGGTTAGGTCTTAATTGAGACCAAGTATGGAAAGAGACTTCTGAGATCAGTGGAGAAGGTGAAGCATGAACGAGGCTCTATTAGATACGAGATTATTGCTTTTGACTTTGTTATTCTGTTAGTGATGACAATGATGCTGTCCTCAACTGTTGGAGATGCATGTTAAAATATGTCTACAGTTTGCTTTAGAATTTTTGCCAAAAACTATGGGGGAGCCACGGGTGTGGATGAACTGAGAGTGGTGGATGAGCCCCAGGGCTCCCTGGGTGGCTGTGTGTGTTTGAAACCTTCAGAAATAAGAGCACATGGCCCACGTGTGCTTTTGAAACCATTGTCTTTTGGACAATTTTAAGCACACACAATCAGAAGAAACAAGTAAATGGGATTAAATAAATTAAATGGGATATAGGTTCTTATAGAAATTCACACATCCTGGACAGGGCTGATTGTCAAATTAGCTCTTCCTATATGAGGAAGATTTAGCTCAGGAGAAATTGTCCTGAGACCCAACGAGTGGCAAACCTTCATTTCTTAATAGTTAACGTGTGCACAATAGGAAGCCAAAAAACACAGGAAGCAAAACCCAAGGTCATTGACAGGCACAAGCCTCTGTGTTGCTGCGTCTGATGTGTCCTCTAGGTCTCATTTGTGTGTTTTCTCAACTAAGCATCCATTTTTATGTCATTAAGATCATATTATGCTGTTTCACACATCAGGAATATTTACCATTTCAAAAATCCCAAAGATACGAGCATTTGATAACTAAGAATACTCTTAGTCTTGGGCTCCAAAATGACTGCAGATGGTGCCTGAAGCCATGAAATTGAAAGACACTTGCCCTTTGGAAGAGACGCTATGACAAATCTAGACAGTGTATTAAAAAGTCGAGACATCACTTTGCCAATGAAAGACTATAGTCAAAGCTCTGGTTTTTCCAGTAGTTGTGTGTGGATGTGAGAGGTGGACCATGAAGAAGGCTGAGTGCTGAAGAACTGACACTTTCACACTGTGGTGCTGCAGAAGACTCGAGAGAGTCCCTTGGACAGCAATGAGACCCAACCAGACCATCCTAAAGGAAATCAACCCTGCATATTCATCGAAAGGACTGATGCTGACGCTGAAGCTCCTCAGTGGTAAAGACCCTGATGCTGGGAGAGACGGAGGGCAGGAGGAGAAGGGGCGACAGAGGATGAGACAGTTGGATGGCATCAGTGACTCGGAGGACATGAGTTTGAGCAGACTCTGGGAGATGGTGAGGACAGGGAAGCCTGGCGTGCTGCAGTCCACGCGGTCACAAGGAGTTGGACACGACCTGGCAACTGAACAATGAGATGTAGTCCAGCACTTACTCTCTGAAATGCTGGAGGAGGGTATGAGGAAGGGGGACGGGGAAGGGCTGTTGGCTAATATCCTCACATCTAGAAGACACGTGACGATCATAGGTCTGCATGTGCCTTGTTGTAAAGTGCCTACGTTTATTGTGGACTAGGGCCACATGCTCTTTGGTGCCAGGCGGCGCCAGAGCGTGCGTGGGCATCCTTGAATTCATCTCCTCAACGCCGAGGCAGGTGACAAATCCAGAGTGCTCCCTGTGATTTCCATAAGTGGCTCAGAAAAGTCACTGCTCCGTTTTCTAGTGAAAATAAGCTTGTGGTTTGCTGTCCAAGGTCACGGGAAAGATTCAAACCCAAGTGACCCGTGCCAGGGTTCAGATGTTGGCAGCCCCCTCCTGGGAGTGGTACTCGATCCTGGAGGCGCCCACGCAGAGTCCTGGCCTTTGCACCGGAAGCCCAGTCCTTTATCACAGGGTCTGTATTGATTTTCTCCTCGTTGCCTGAGCTCCATCCAGGACGCTTTGTTCCTGGGAGACGGCCGTGTTTGATGATGCCGGTTCTGATAAAATCTGACCCTTGGAAAGGGCACGCTCCTGATAGACACGCACGAATTTGTCTAGTCATTCAAGACATTGTGGCGTGCTGTCTCCACAGAAAGGCCTAGAAGGCAGCACGCCTCAGGAGCACGCTGGCGGGTGTGTTTCTCACGACGGCTGCAGGGCATCCTGGCTGCCCCTGCGGGACCCCGGGGCAGGACTCCGCCTGCTGTGTGTTTGCAGGAGCTGCTGTCAGGAGCTGGGACAGCCCTGCCCTGCACGGGCCTGCCCTCCACATGCCTGCCTCCGCGCACCCCTCCGCGGAGCCTCCGCTGTCTCTGTCCTTCCCAGCCAAGCCCAGGCCAGGCCTTCCCTCCTCCTCTAGCCTTCCCTCAGGGGTGAGACTGCTCATTCTTACTTCGTAGATCGGTGAGCTAAGGGTGTTTTCTTCTACCACATTTGACATGACTTTCACAAGCAAGTAATGACCCTGGTTTTGTTGTGTCATGAGTGACTCTCTTCTTTCAGTGTCCTGGGTTTGCAATATGTTTCTGAAATGGCATTTATGATACAGGAGGTGGACATTCTTGAAGGGCATGGTTTTCACTAGCGAAAGGGTAGACTTTCAATAGCGTTGGCCTCACGGGAGCGGGCACCCCTCACTTGGGGTGGCCACACCCACCAGGGAACCCAGGCGGGCCCTCTCTGTTCTGGAAGACGACGGGGCATCCCCGTGGCTATTCACCCATCGGGAAGCCTCCGTGACACGCCTGTCTGTGCAGAGGCCCTGGTGCTCCCAAGCCTTGTGAGAGCAGAGGGCACGGGGCACGTCTCTGGTCATGTCCTCCTAGGCTGCCTGGCCTGCCTTGGGGCTGTCCACTTCCTGGGTGCTCTGGCTCAGGCAGAACCGTGGCTGGCAGGCTGGTAGGCAGGCTTGAAGTGCCAGGGAGGCCATGTCCTAGGAGCAGCTCCAGCCATGAGCGCAGGAGTGAGTGGGCCAGTCACCCTGCTTCCTCCCCTCCGCAGGGGAGTGTGGGGGTATGCTCCATGCCCTCGCTGAGTCCCCCATGCCTGTGCCACGTCCCTGCCCCGCTATCCCAGCCTCGGTTGGCTCTCCACCCTCCCCTGGCTCAGCCCCACGTTCACGGCTTCTTCTTGTGGGCTGGCCCCAGGGTCGACCTCCCAGGACGCCCAGTCTCAGACCACAGGCTTCTGCGGCAAAAGCCAAAGGTCACGAACTCAAGTTCCATCCAGTCTCTGCCAATGTTCACTGGGTGTGTCTTTTTGTTTTACTTTTTAGAAATTATTTCCTAAACAGACCACTCAGATCTTCATAAATTAAAAAAATATATCAAAGGGCGGGGTATAGTCACATGCTTAAGAAAAATGTCTGAGTTAAAAGCAAGAAGAACGGGAGCTTCCCTGGTGGCTCAGTACTGAAGAATCCACCTGCCAAGGCAGGAGACTCGGGTTCGATCCCTGGTCGGGAAAATTCCACATGCTTCGGGGCAACGAAGCCTGTGAGCCGCAACTACTGAAGCCCGTGCCCTAGAGCCTGCGCTCCGCGGTCGGAGGCCATCGCGATGAGACGCCCTCTCGAGGCAACCAGAGCAGAGCCTGCGCAGTGAGGAAGACCCGCCGCAGTCATGAGTAAATCGTTCATATTAGCCCTTGATACAATGTGAAGATACGGTGCTACAGAATAGTATTCTATGACAATGACAAGCCGTCTGTAAATATTCTTCCAGCAAATATTTTAGGAACTATACTTCTCAGCTGTTCAGTTTATTAGAAACCCATTTCAAGGACTATTCACTTGTCCCCACGTCACATCTGCGGCCTGGCGGATGGATAGCAGCGGATCAGGGCCACGTGCCACGCCACCTTTGGCACCGGGAGTGGTCAGTCTCTNGGCTGCCTGGCCTGCCTTGGGGCTGTCCACTTCCTGGGTGCTCTGGCTCAGGCAGAACCGTGGCTGGCAGGCTGGTAGGCAGGCTTGAAGTGCCAGGGAGGCCATGTCCTAGGAGCAGCTCCAGCCATGAGCGCAGGAGTGAGTGGGCCAGTCACCCTGCTTCCTCCCCTCCGCAGGGGAGTGTGGGGGTATGCTCCATGCCCTCGCTGAGTCCCCCATGCCTGTGCCACGTCCCTGCCCCGCTATCCCAGCCTCGGTTGGCTCTCCACCCTCCCCTGGCTCAGCCCCACGTTCACGGCTTCTTCTTGTGGGCTGGCCCCAGGGTCGACCTCCCAGGACGCCCAGTCTCAGACCACAGGCTTCTGCGGCAAAAGCCAAAGGTCACGAACTCAAGTTCCATCCAGTCTCTGCCAATGTTCACTGGGTGTGTCTTTTTGTTTTACTTTTTAGAAATTATTTCCTAAACAGACCACTCAGATCTTCATAAATTAAAAAAATATATCAAAGGGCGGGGTATAGTCACATGCTTAAGAAAAATGTCTGAGTTAAAAGCAAGAAGAACGGGAGCTTCCCTGGTGGCTCAGTACTGAAGAATCCACCTGCCAAGGCAGGAGACTCGGGTTCGATCCCTGGTCGGGAAAATTCCACATGCTTCGGGGCAACGAAGCCTGTGAGCCGCAACTACTGAAGCCCGTGCCCTAGAGCCTGCGCTCCGCGGTCGGAGGCCATCGCGATGAGACGCCCTCTCGAGGCAACCAGAGCAGAGCCTGCGCAGTGAGGAAGACCCGCCGCAGTCATGAGTAAATCGTTCATATTAGCCCTTGATACAATGTGAAGATACGGTGCTACAGAATAGTATTCTATGACAATGACAAGCCGTCTGTAAATATTCTTCCAGCAAATATTTTAGGAACTATACTTCTCAGCTGTTCAGTTTATTAGAAACCCATTTCAAGGACTATTCACTTGTCCCCACGTCACATCTGCGGCCTGGCGGATGGATAGCAGCGGATCAGGGCCACGTGCCACGCCACCTTTGGCACCGGGAGTGGTCAGTCTCTAGCCGCCGTGACGACTGGCCAGCGCCTGCTGCTCATTGGTGCCTTCGTCTGTTGCGCACGTGGCTTCCAGCCGCTTCTCTGTGCTGGGACCGCTTGCTCCAGGAGCCTCGGCGCCGGCAGCGCCTGGCACAGGGGCGGGCGGGCGCAGGCGGGGAGGGCAGCGGCTGCCGCGGAGGCTGGCCCTGTGCTCCCCAAGAGCAAGAGGCCAGCGAGAGGAAAACAAACGAACGCGATGTGTCGAATTCAAACGACTGGGTGCTTTCTTCCCAAATGAGAGCCAGGCTGGTCCCAGGCTGGCTGCTCGGCTTTTTCTTTGGAAGTACGGTCTGCCACAGTTGGGATTAATATTTTAAGCCCTCTTGCGACAGAGGTTGGGCTGGTGTAGTCCGTCGTTCCCAGGGCTGACTGGGCTCCAGGGCCCTCGGGCAGGCTGATGCCTGCTGCCTCGTGTGAATCTCCCCGGCTAATGTCTTGTTCTCGGATCCCGCACTGGTGGGAGCAGAGAGAGCTGGCTGAGGAGTGGGGAGAGAAGCCCGCGCCTCTCCTTTCAGTGTGAGCTTTGCCCTGGACTGTGTGACCTTGGGCGGCAAGCCACGTCCCCTACGGGGGTCCAGATTTCAACTCGATGCGCATGAGCACGTCCTGTTGCAGAAGAGCCAATTTAAGAAAAACATGGTTGACATGTCTACTCTGCACTGTGTCTGCCTTTTTTTAAAAAAAAGATTTATTTATTTATTTATTTTGGGTGGGGGTCGGGTTGGGGAGGGAGGGGAGCGGGCGGGCCACTTCTATTGGTCTTTCATTTCTCTATGTTCATCTGTCTTTGTTCTTTGGCTCCTGTGGGCCTCCCATCGCGGTGGCGTCTGTCGTTGCCGAGCGCCGGCTCTGGGCGCATGCACTCCAGAGCTCCGGCTTGGCAACTGGACACACAGGTCCAGCCGTTCCGCGGTACGTGGAATCTTCCCAGGCCAGGGATCGAACCGGCGTTCCTTGCACTGCAAGGCGGTGTCCTTACCCACTGGACCACCAGGGGAAGCCCTGTGTCTGCCTTTGAATGCAACATCTGAGAGTTCTTTCTCCTGCAAATAGACGCTGTGTCCCTTGCAGGTGGCTCTTTAGGAGACAGGCCACCCTAAGACTCTTGCATCTTGATAACTTTGCCCTCCACTGTTCTAACCTCTGGGAGTAGTGAGGGTTTGATGTCTTCTGCGATACTTGCTATGTCTTAAAACGATACCTACAGGGTCGCGTAAGAGGTGCTTGGACTCTGTGGCCTGCTTTGCCGGAGCAGGTTCCGACGGCACCTGTGAGCTGGAGGGTGAGGGGTGAGGCGGCCGCCCGGCTCCAGCTCCGCCCGGAGCAGGTCCACACTCCCCTCCGCTGTGGATTACAGCACGGTCA
Source organism: Tragulus kanchil (assembly GCA_022376925.1). Lineage (NCBI taxonomy): Eukaryota > Metazoa > Chordata > Mammalia > Artiodactyla > Tragulidae > Tragulus > Tragulus kanchil. The sequence continues at coordinate 166,570,485 of JAIOJX010000003.1, read as the reverse complement.
GACCCAGAACCTGACTTTGGAAGTGGTGAACTCCTGATCAGTCATGGGTATTTGCTTGTTCGATTTTATCTTCTTGCCCTTGACATTGATTCATGTCCAGTAGTTCTATTTACAAGTCACAAGAGTTCATTCGAAAGCATTCTTCCAAGTCCTCGGGGTCATGTTTTGTGAGCATGCCCATTTTACGTACCTGGGCTCCGCTCCCCTCACGCCTGCCGTGCCGGGCGCTGCTGCTTGGCCGTTTTGCTCTCTGATCTCTTCCTCACGCGTTCCCCGTTGGGCTCTGTGTCCCTTGGGGCTGACCCCAGCTCCATTTCTGGACTCTCAGAATGGCTGATGCAGCCAGCAGGAACCAGGGCTGGAGACGGGCCGAGCGGGAGGAAGGGACACATCCCAGGGGCTCCCCCGCCTGTGCCTCCGGGTGTCTCAGCAGTTGCTGCGCCTTCTTTTGGACAAGCCTGGCGTGGGGCCACCTCCCTGGGATGTTGGGGGAGTCCAAGGTTTGGGGGTGCTAACTAGAGGCTCCGTGCCACCGACATGCTGTCGTAATAATCAGACAGATGGTGCTGGAGAGTTTCCCTAGCTCCTGTGGGCCTCCCATCGCGGTGGCGTCTGTCGTTGCCGAGCGCCGGCTCTGGGCGCATGCACTCCAGAGCTCCGGCTTGGCAACTGGACACACAGGTCCAGCCGTTCAGACGTGGAATCTTCCCAGGCCAGGGATCGAACGCTTCCTTGCACTGCAAGGCGGTGTCCTTACCCACTGGACCACCAGGGGAAGCCCTGTGTCTGCCTTTGAATGCAACATCTGAGAGTTCTTTCTCCTGCAAATAGACGCTGTGTCCCTTGCAGGTGGCTCTTTAGGAGACAGGCCACCCTAAGACTCTTGCATCTTGATAACTTTGCCCTCCACTGTTCTAACCTCTGGGAGTAGTGAGGGTTTGATGTCTTCTGCGATACTTGCTATGTCTTAAAACGATACCTACAGGGTCGCGTAAGAGGTGCTTGGACTCTGTGGCCTGCTTTGCCGGAGCAGGTTCCGACGGCACCTGTGAGCTGGAGGGTGAGGGGTGAGGCGGCCGCCCGGCTCCAGCTCCGCCCGGAGCAGGTCCACACTCCCCTCCGCTGTGGATTACAGCACGGTCAGACCCAGAACCTGACTTTGGAAGTGGTGAACTCCTGATCAGTCATGGGTATTTGCTTGTTCGATTTTATCTTCTTGCCCTTGACATTGATTCATGTCCAGTAGTTCTATTTACAAGTCACAAGAGTTCATTCAAAGCATTCTTCCAAGTCCTCGGGGTCATGTTTTGTGAGCATGCCCATTTTACGTACCTGGGCTCCGCTCCCCTCACGCCTGCCGTGCCGGGCGCTGCTGCTTGGCCGTTTTGCTCTCTGATCTCTTCCTCACGCGTTCCCCGTTGGGCTCTGTGTCCCTTGGGGCTGACCCCAGCTCCATTTCTGGACTCTCAGAATGGCTGATGCAGCCAGCAGGAACCAGGGCTGGAGACGGGCCAAGCGGGAGGAAGGGACACATCCCAGGGGCTCCCCCGCCTGTGCCTCCGGGTGTCTCAGCAGTTGCTGCGCCTTCTTTTGGACAAGCCTGGCGTGGGGCCACCTCCCTGGGATGTTGGGGGAGTCCAAGGTTTGGGGGTGCTAACTAGAGGCTCCGTGCCACCGACATGCTGTCGTAATAATCAGACAGATGGTGCTGGAGAGTTTCTGAAACGACAGTCCGGGTCAGCGCTGGAAGCCGTGGGTGGGCACAGACCGGAGAGGCCACCCAGAGGCCAGCGTTAAAACAGTCATTCACTTCTTACAGCCACAAGGCCCGTACGGCCGAGGGCCAGGCCATCTCTAATTGTGTGGGCAACAGGAAAGGCAACCAGGACCTCCCTGGTGGCTTACTGGCTAAGAATCCGCCTGCCAATGCAGGGAACACAGGTTCGATCCCTGGTCTGGAAAGATTCCACATGCTGAGGGGCAACGAAACCCGTGTACCGCAACTTCTGAACCCCAGCTCTGGAGCCCGTGCTCCACGACAAGAGAGGCCACCGCAGCGAGAAACCCACACACCACAACTCGAGAGAATGGACGCAATGGAAAAAGCCCATGCTCCGCAACGAAGACCCAGCTTAGCCAATAAGAAATACATAACTTTAACGTTCAGGGAAAAAGAAGTGACAACCATACTAAATCCCTTATATTAAATTCATGGCATTAGTGGGGAAGAGTGGGGACCCAGGGATCGGGGAGGGAGGCCTCTGAGTGGGCTCAGCTAGGACCCTTGACAAGGATGCTGCACTCAGCTCACCACGATGGGCTCGTCCCGAATGGTAAGCACTCCTTCTGCGTGTGGACTTGTCCTCCCTGACTGAAGTGCTTCTGCGGACTTCAGATGACTCTTGCCCAGGGTCCTGGAACCCCGCACGGCGGCCCTCTTCCCTCCCCTGGAACCCTGGCAGCACTGGGCTCCTCTCTTCCCACCCTGTGGCCCATCATCCCGTGCCCCATCCGTGGCCCTGAAAGAACCGAGCAGCAGCCGGTGGTGGTGGGGAGGCAGCCCCTTGGGAAGCTGGGCACCGGTGACGGGACAAGTGTGCATCTTCAGTCAGCGATGAGCTGATGATGCTCCCAGCTCCCCAGGCTGGGACCCAATAACCCACCGAAGAGCTTTTGCTTTCTGTTCTCACCGCCTTGAAATTGGGCTTAGATCCTTTAGTTCTCATTTCAAGAGAGGAGAACTTCAAGCAGCAAGATCCCACTGTGTAGCACAGGGAACGATAACCAATATCCTGTGTAAACCATAATGGAAAAGAATACAAAAAGGAATATATATATATATACATAGCTATATGTAAAAACTGCTGTACAGTAGAAATGAACGCAACATTGTAAAACAACTAGACTTCAATACAATTGAAGAAGAGGAAGACGTCCATTAAGGCTCACCACCATGCTTCCATGAAATCGGGTGCTAGCTCGATCGCCTCTTGACTGTCTTGAATTCCTCATGCCACACGGAGTGCAGGCCACCTCTTCCCTGCGTCTTGCCTCACAGTGGAGGTCCTGCATAAACTTTCTTTATCTACCTTTTCATCAATGAAGGTGGAGTAATACCATGTTTTGATCATCTGGGGAGAAGGGTTGAAATTAGGTGAACTATTAATACATCTTAGCATGAAAACATTTGAATGCAAAAGAGAAGGCAGTAGTTAGGTTAATTAGTAATTAGCAGCAGCAGGTGTTTAGAGCAGAAGAGGGGAGAAGGCGGGCACTTCTATTGATTCATGTTTTTACGTTACGATTTGGAGGGAGGCCTGCAATCGGGGAGCCCCGGTTTCAATACCTGGGTCAGGAAGATTCCCTGGAGAAAGGAATGGCAGCCCACTCCAGTATTCTTGCCTGGAGAATCCCATGGACAGAGGAGCCTGGCGGGCTACAGTCCGTGGGATTGCAAAGGGCTGGGCTGGGTGACGAACACACTTCCACAACACATATTTAACATCACCGGATAGTAGGACACAACTGATCTCGGATGTTTTAGAGTGATGGGTACGACGCCATGTGGCTCCTTGTTACAGAGAGGAAGGTGGGGTTAACTGTCTCAACTGTTCCCATGAATAAACTAAGGCTCTGAGAGGCAAACTCACCCAATGGGAACATACAAAGGCTCCCAGGAAGGACCAGGTCTTCTGATCAGTGGATCCTCAGCAATGGGCATCGGCTGGGAAATAAGCAAGGCATGCCTGGAATGGCCGTTGAGAGAAAGATGTTTTTGAATTGCTGGTTTCACTTTAGAGTGATCTCAGTTAAAATGTATAGAAAACCGACTCATGCGTGATCTGACCCCAGTAAGTTGTCTTAAAAAAATAACCCCCCAGATCAGCTTATCTGTCACATGGGTACCCACGTGACAAGTGTCTGTGGCTTCGCAGGTGAGAACCGCCTGCCGTCTGCCTCACCCCGCCCCAACAGCTTGCCACTTGCTTTGGGTGGTTCCCCTCCTCCAGCCCTTCCCATGCCACGCCCGGTCTCTGGTGGAACTGCCGGGCTCCCACGAAGCCCACGCGGGCTGCTGGCTGTTGCTCAGCTGCTAAGCTGTGACTGACTCTTTGCAGCCCCATGGACTGCAGCGCGCCAGGCTGCCCTGGCCTCCATCTCCCAGAGTTTGCTCCAATTCATGTCCACTGAGGCAGTGACGCTCTCGCACCGTCTCGGGCGCTGTTGCCCCGTCTCCTCCTGCCCTCGGTCTTTCCCAGCATCAGGCTCTTTTCCAGTGAGTCAGCTCTTCTCATCAAGTGGCCAAAGGGCAGGAGATTCAGCTTCAGCCGTAGTCCTTCCAGTGAATCTTGCACTGTTTCCACTTTTTCTCCTCCTGTGTGCCATGAAGGGATGGTTCCGGAAGCCATGATCTTCATTTTGTGAATGTGGAGTGGGGCCTAGGCCGTCTCCTAGGATGTCCTGCTGAGGAGAAGCCCGCCCCCTGTGGGTGGGACGTGACCTCCCTAACATTTGGCTGCTCAAGCCTGGCTTTTTCCATTTCTTTTGTGCCTAAGCTTGCTGATCTGGTTTTGGATGTTTGAAGCTAAAGCTTTTCTTGCCTAAGATTAATTTGTTGTGCAAGGTGTCTGTGTATTCCTGAACAGAGCCAGTGCTCGCATCCAGACACGAGAAACCGAGGCAGCACGGGGAGATGAGTCGACGTCGGGCAGGGCTCTGAGTGTGCTTGTGCCGGGCAGCTGCAAGGCCGCTGGCGACCCTGGTGCTCAGGCCTGCATCCTGCCGAGCTGCCGCCTTCTCCCCTGAGGTGTTCTTTTCTCCAGAGTCTGTATAGATCGACACATTTCTTAGTGTTACAACAGCCTTCTTAATTTAGACATATTTTTAAAACATACGCTTAAAAATGTCTCAGCTAGGGCTTCCCCGGTGGTCCAGTGGGTAAGGACACTGCCTTGCCGTGCAAGGGGCGCCGGTTCGATCCCTGGCCTGGGAAGATCCCACGTGCTACAGAGTGGCTGAACCAATGGGTCCAATGACTGAGCGGGAGCTCTGGAGCGCGTGTGCCCAGAGCCGGTGCTCTGCAGCGACAGAAGCCACTGCGATGAGAGGCCTACACAGGCCAAAGAACAAAGATGGAAATAAATGAAAGACCAATAGAAGTGGCCCCCACCAAAAAAAATAAATAAATAAAAAAAAAGTCCCAGCTAACTTTCTTCTCAGATTGATACTTGGTTCAACCATTTCCAAGCTTAAAGGAATCCAAAGTGCCAACTTATTTGGAAGTCTTCTTTATTTCTGAATGAAAACTCGATGTAAGGACTTTGCCCTCATCAGTGCCACAAAGCTAAGCTGCTCTGGTTAGAGATTTGCCTGTTGTCTGAGCTTCAGGGACTTCACAGTCATGACGTCTTGTCCCATGACTTCTGTGTATAAAAGAACTTTTCTCTGGACACGGTCACAGTGATCAACTGTTTACCTGTTCAGTTATAACAAGCGACAGTTCTTCCCTTAGGTGTGTGCTTTCGCTCGTGCCTTTTAGATCTGGGTATGCTTGCATTTTATAATGCAAATACTTCTGTCTCAGCACCTGAAGAACAGTGCAGATAGTGCTTGAACAGTTTTGAAATGTCTTTGTTGGAACCACACACCTTGCGGGGTGCCCCCAGCTTGGGGGCGGGGGAGGGCCTGGTCGTCTGGGGCTCCTGTGTGGAAGCGTTGGTCTGTTGTGGCAGCCTCTTTGCGGCCCCCTGAACTGCAGCCCCCCAGGCTCCTCGGTCCATGAGCTTCTCCTGCCAGGAAGACTGGACTGGGCAGCCATTTCCTTATCCACGGGATCTTCTTGACTCAGGGGTCGAACCTGCATCTCCTGAATTGTCGTGTGAATTCTTTACTGTCCGAGCCACCAGGCAAGCCCCCGGTCTTGGGCCCTGCTGCCGTGGAAGCCAGCACGTAAGGAGGACTTGGGGATCATCAGGCCGACCTCCCTCATCTTACAGACCTGGTACTGGAGGTGGGAGGGGACCAGCCCTAGGTCCCTCTGCCATCACAGAGGAGGACAGTCAGCTCAGAGTTTCTTTCTGCTCACTTCCAAACTCCCTGGGCCATGCAGGCAGGACTCGGGCCAGTGGAAACATCCGGCCAACAGCTCTGACCTCAAATATCTCCCGGAAGGACAGAGGCAGGGGAGAAGCAGCCAGAAGCGGTGTGTAGCTTGTGCATTTCGAATCAGATTGCTCCAAGCCCAGCAGCTCTCACCTCTGAGTTCTCAGGTGACACCAAGGCTATCAAAGCCCTTCTCAAAAGCATTTAGAGCCCTAGTCCCTGGGGAAGAGGCAAGAAAAGGGAAGCTGACACTCGGTAAACATTCAATTATGCAATTGTAGCTAATCCTCACGCCCAACCTGTGAACGAGGTCATTGCTTGAGTTTCTCACGGCTGCCCTAACAGAGAACCCCAGGGAGGCTCACTCCTCCACAGCTCTGGAGACCAAAGTCCCAAATCAGGGTGTCTTGGGGCCAGGCTCCTGGAAGAGCCCCAAATCTTAGTGATCCTTTTCTCTGGACACGGTCACAGTGACCCTGTTTACCTGTTCAGTTATAACAAGCGACAGTTCTTCCCTTAGGTGTGTGCTTTCGTGCCTTTTAGATCTGGGTATGCTTGCATTTTATAATGCAAATACTTCTGTCTCAGCACCTGAAGAACAGTGCAGATAGTGCTTGAACAGTTTTGAAATGTCTTTGTTGGAACCACACACCTTGCGGGGTGCCCCCAGCTTGGGGGCGGGGGAGGGCCTGGTCGTCTGGGGCTCCTGTGTGGAAGCGTTGGTCTGTTGTGGCAGCCTCTTTGCGGCCCCCTGAACTGCAGCCCCCCAGGCTCCTCGGTCCATGAGCTTCTCCTGCCAGGAAGACTGGACTGGGCAGCCATTTCCTTATCCACGGGATCTTCTTGACTCAGGGGTCGAACCTGCATCTCCTGAATTGTCGTGTGAATTCTTTACTGTCCGAGCCACCAGGCAAGCCCCCGGTCTTGGGCCCTGCTGCCGTGGAAGCCAGCACGTAAGGAGGACTTGGGGATCATCAGGCCGACCTCCCTCATCTTACAGACCTGGTACTGGAGGTGGGAGGGGACCAGCCCTAGGTCCCTCTGCCATCACAGAGGAGGACAGTCAGCTCAGAGTTTCTTTCTGCTCACTTCCAAACTCCCTGGGCCATGCAGGCAGGACTCGGGCCAGTGGAAACATCCGGCCAACAGCTCTGACCTCAAATATCTCCCGGAAGGACAGAGGCAGGGGAGAAGCAGCCAGAAGCGGTGTGTAGCTTGTGCATTTCGAATCAGATTGCTCCAAGCCCAGCAGCTCTCACCTCTGAGTTCTCAGGTGACACCAAGGCTATCAAAGCCCTTCTCAAAAGCATTTAGAGCCCTAGTCCCTGGGGAAGAGGCAAGAAAAGGGAAGCTGACACTCGGTAAACATTCAATTATGCAATTGTAGCTAATCCTCACGCCCAACCTGTGAACGAGGTCATTGCTTGAGTTTCTCACGGCTGCCCTAACAGAGAACCCCAGGGAGGCTCACTCCTCCACAGCTCTGGAGACCAAAGTCCCAAATCAGGGTGTCTTGGGGCCAGGCTCCCCTGGAGGCTCTGGGGAGGATGCCTTCTGCCTCGTCCACCTCCTGGTGGCAAACCCTCGGTGACCTAGGCTTGTGGACACATCGCTTCAGTCTCTGCCCCTCCTCCCTGGGTCTGTCTCCTCAAGTCACAGACAGCAGTCACTGCACTCAAGCCTCTCCCTCATCCAGCCTGACCTGTGTAATATACATGTTAATTACATCTGTAGAGATGCCATTTCCATATTTCTATATAAGGTGCCATTCACCTGTCCCTTTGGGGGACACGACTAACTTTCACCATTCCCATCATTTGACAGGTGAATACGCCAACTATAAGGGCTCCCCCGGTTACGGGGTGGTAAAGAATCCGCCTGCCAATGCAGGAGACACAGGTTCAATCGTTGGGTCAGAAAGATCCCCTGGAGTAGGAAATGACAACCCACTCCAGCATTCTTATTTGAGAAATTCCGTGGACAGGGGAGCCTGGTGGGCTACAGTCATGGTGCTGGAAAGAGATGCTCGGAGATGACTGAGCAGCCAAACAGCAAGAAAGCCCATGCGCAGAGCAGCTGAGTCATTTTTCAGGTTTTAGTTGGTAAGAGGCAGGACTGAAAGCCAGCGCTGTGTGGGTAGAATGAGTGCCCCGCCCGCCGGGGCGGCAGCGCCCAGAGCCGTCTCTGCCTCCTGCCCCACTGCGGGCGGCCTCCGGGCCTGCCGCCCAGGCGCTCAGCCGTGTCCGCCGCTCCGCCCCGCCATGGACTGCGGCACACCAGGCGTCCCTGTCCTCCGCCGTCTCCTGGAGCTGGCCCAAATTCACGTCCATTGACTCACAGATGCCGTCCGACCGTCTTGTCCTCTGTCGTCCCCTTCTCTCTTTGCCTCTATTTTCCCCCAAATCAGGCTCTTTTCCAAGGAGTCGTCTCTTCGCATCAGCTGCTACCCAGGCGGCCCCCGTGTGTCTGTTTTATGTATAGTAGGGTGTACGTGTCAATCTCGCACTCCCAGCTTACTGCCGCCCCTTCCCCCACTGTCCCTTCTGGTAACTTTGAGCTTTTTTCTATGTCTGTGGGCCTATTTCTATTTTGTAGTAAGCTCCTTCTTTTCCGTGGCTGAGTCACATTCCATCCCGTGTACGGGTGGGTACCGCATCTTCTTTATCCATTTCTCTAGGCTGCTTCTGTGACTGGGCTGTTGTGAACCGGACTGCTATGAACATTGAGGTGGTAATCTGAGTAATTCGCAGACACTATATTTCCATTTGTCCTCCATGGTTACAAAAAATTTTATGTTTTCGCCTGGATTTTGGCTAAATTGAACACTCCAGGTTCCCTAGTGTCTCAGTGCTAAAAAATCTGAATGTAATGCAGGAGACCCAGGCTTGATCCCTGGGTTGGGAAGATCCCCTGGAGAAGGAAATGACAACACACTCCATTGTTCTTACCTGGAGAATTCATGGACAGAGGAGCCTGGTGGGCAACCGGCCATGGGGTCACTAAGAGTTGGACACGACTGAGTAACTCTCTCCGTGTCACTTGACTTGCATTAGACACTTAGGAAGAAAATCACTCATGAATCTGAGTCCGTGAACAAAGACAGAAGTAGCACCTTCGGCCTCACCCCTGCCCTCCCGCCCTGGGGAAGGCGGGTTGGCATCACGCTCGAGGGACCGAGGGGGCGGTGCCTAGCGCAGCCCCGCCCCGCCCGCCCCGCCTCCTCCGTTTTCAGGGGCCCCGCCCCGCCTGCTCCAGGCCGGCAGGGTCCATCTGCTGCTTTGCCAGTGCGTCTCTCCTGTAACAGAGGTTCATCTCCTTCAAAACCAGTCTGAGATGCCGAAGCACTCCGGGCACAGAACCTGGCTGTTGTGAAATGAGATTGTTACACCAAGACACGTTTTTCCTGTCCCTTCTGCCGACAGTCCTCAGCACACAGCGCTGGGCACCCCCCCGAACCTAAGAACAGCGGATCGCTGATGCTAGCCCTCTGAGGCTGCGTACCGGCCGTCTTGTCCTCTGTCCCCTTCTCTCTTTGCCTCTATTTTCCCCCAAATCAGGCTCTTTTCCAAGGAGTCGTCTCTTCGCATCAGCTGCTACCCAGGCGGCCCCCGTGTGTCTGTTTTATGTATAGTAGGGTGTACGTGTCAATCTCGCACTCCCAGCTTACTGCCGCCCCTTCCCCCACTGTCCCTTCTGGTAACTTTGAGCTTTTTTCTATGTCTGTGGGCCTATTTCTATTTTGTAGTAAGCTCCTTCTTTTCCGTGGCTGAGTCACATTCCATCCCGTGTACGGGTGGGTACCGCATCTTCTTTATCCATTTCTCTAGGCTGCTTCTGTGACTGGGCTGTTGTGAACCGGACTGCTATGAACATTGAGGTGGTAATCTGAGTAATTCGCAGACACTATATTTCCATTTGTCCTCCATGGTTACAAAAAATTTTATGTTTTCGCCTGGATTTTGGCTAAATTGAACACTCCAGGTTCCCTAGTGTCTCAGTGCTAAAAAATCTGAATGTAATGCAGGAGACCCAGGCTTGATCCCTGGGTTGGGAAGATCCCCTGGAGAAGGAAATGACAACACACTCCAGTCTTCTTGCCTGGAGATTCCCATGGACAGAGGAGCCTGGTGGGCAACCGGCCATGGGGTCACTAAGAGTTGGACACGACTGAGTAACTCTCTCCGTGTCACTTGACTTGCATTAGACACTTAGGAAGAAAATCACTCATGAATCTGAGTCCGTGAACAAAGACAGAAGTAGCACCTTCGGCCTCACCCCTGCCCTCCCGCCCTGGGGAAGGCGGGTTGGCATCACGCTCGAGGGACCGAGGGGGCGGTGCCTAGCGCAGCCCCGCCCCGCCCGCCCCGCCTCCTCCGTTTTCAGGGGCCCCGCCCCGCCTGCTCCAGGCCGGCAGGGTCCATCTGCTGCTTTGCCAGTGCGTCTCTCCTGTAACAGAGGTTCATCTCCTTCAAAACCAGTCTGAGATGCCGAAGCACTCCGGGCACAGAACCTGGCTGTTGTGAAATGAGATTGTTACACCAAGACACGTTTTTCCTGTCCCCTTCTGCCGACAGTCCTCAGCACACAGCGCTGGGACGACCTGTCCTTCTCTCTCCAGGAAGAAGGTCCTAAGAACAGCGGATCGCTGGCACTTGCTGAGCCCTCTGAGGCTGCGTACCGGCTGCTTCCTTGTCCCCCTCCGGTGAGACTGGAAGGAATTACAAATATCCTGGTTCACAGATGAGGAAACAGCTACCAGAGACGAAGGAGTTTGTTCCAAGTCTCTTGGGGCATAACATCTCTTCCAAGTCTCTCAGGCCGTAGCACCTCCAGGCTCCCTGCTTTGAACAGCACGAGGCTCCTTGTGCAGAAAGATCCCCATCCTCCAAGGTGACGTCTGCTTTGCTCGCCTCTGCACCCCAGGTGAATTAATTATGAGGGAGGTCGCGTTTCCAGAACGCTTTGGTTGTCGGACGGTTTCCAGAATGCCATGCCAGTCTGGCTTGCCATCTCCTGCCTTCCGGCCCTCTCCCTGGACAATAAAAGCGTTCCCTCAGAGCTGCGGAGGAGCGTCTAGAGAAAGAGGCCAGGTCCACACAGCCACGGCTCTTCCTGCTCCCCCCGAGCATCCACGTTTCAGAGAGGACGGTGGTCACTGGGTCGGTAGTCCTCAGATCAGTGGTGTCCGCTTTGTGCCTGGCTTCTGCTTAGAGGTCCGCTTTGCCCCAGAAGTGGGGGTCCTGGTCCTCTTATCCAGTCCATTACCTCTTCACCTCAGTGCGTGCTCAGGCACCAGTCAAGCCTGACTCGCTGGGACCCCACGAACTGCAGCCCTCCAGGCAAGAATGCTGGGGTGGGCGGCCACCTCCTCCTCCAGGGGATCTTCCTCATCCAGGGATCCAACCCACGCCTCGCAGGGGTCTCCTGTCCCCCTGCACCACCTGGAAAGCCTCACTATGGAACGCGACATGCTTCTAAAGCATGCCCCATGTGGGCATAAGGCTTTTCCAGTCGTGCTCTGTACTTCTTAATTGAAATGTTTGGAGGTTCCCTTTCTTGGAACTTTAAAAAAAAAAATTTTGGCTACACTGTGTGGCAGCGCGGCATGTGGGATCTTAGGTTCCTGACCAGGGAATCTAACCCACACCCCCTGCATTAGAGGCTTAAGCAGAGTTTCTGCTGCCTTTCTATCCCCGTCTGAGAACCAGAATCCGCAGGCTCAGGAGGTGGGCAGGCACCCCAGCGCGTGGCTCTGACAGCTGAGGGTCAGAACCCGGCATCAGACACGGCTTCTCGGCAGGGCCTTCAGCCCCAGGTGCCCCGGCCCCCGTGTGCCATCCTGGAAGCTCTTGGGGACAGAGGCACTGACCCGAGGCCTCTCAGCGCTCGGCGCTCCCTTGCCTGCCCTGTGATGGCACCTGGCTGGAGCCCAGGGCAGAGGCAAGTGGGGCAAAGGCCGGCACCCGGCCTGGGCGTGGGCAGGCGCTGTCTCGGCTCAGTGGCTCCGTCCGCCAGCCGCCTGAGGCCGGAGGGGAGAAGGCCGCCCCTCTGGCTTCTCAAAGTGGGAGGGGAGGGAGGTTTGGGGGGAAAAACATGGAGAAAATGTGTTTTGTTTTGACACTTTCTTTAAAATTAAGAATGCCTTTTAAAGAGTTTCAAACCCTTGCATTTCTTCCGGTGCTCGGTGTTCAGCAGGCCCCTAGGCTTCTGATGCAGGCGGGCTTCGGGGAGGACCCTGGTTGTCTGTCTGCGTGTTTTCTCTGGTAAATCCAGTGGTGAACAAACCTGCAGGCTGTGCGGGATGATTCCGGGCCCCTCAAGTACACACTTGAGTTTAGAGAGAGCCCCACTCGGCACAGGAAATGCTCAGGGCCCATGGGGGTCAGGGGTCACGTGCTCCCTGCGCTGGGGTCTCTAGCTGACGCCCCCTCCCCGCTCCTGCTCCGGCCCAGAGGGCTGACCCTCTCAGCAGCACTGCCTGTGCCCGGGTCGGCCCTGACGCTTACTGTCCAGCGCCACGGTGCGTTCTTTACGTTTCTCATTCGTCTGCCCTGGGAGACGGGGGCGGAGGCTGGCTCAATGCTGCGGCCTCGCTGTGCAGCGCAGACTCCTGCAAGAATGCATTCCGCAGCCTTTAAACGGAGACTGTGTAAATAACTTTTTACTTGACGTGTCATTGGACTTCTTAGGGGATCTTAAGATTGAAATGAATATTGTATATAAAATGAATACGAAAAGAACAAATTCTTTAAAAGCCGATTCAAAAGGAACGATCGTCTTAGAACGCCCTTGTCCTGTATCAATTTGTTGTATTGGGGGGGGGGAACGCTAACGTTCATTTTGGTGAGTGTCTGTCGCCCTCTCGTGTGCCAGCCAGAAGCCCCGGCGTGTGATCAGACCACGGCTTCTCGGCAGGGCCTTCAGCCCCAGGTGCCCCGGCCCCCGTGTGCCATCCTGGAAGCTCTTGGGGACAGAGGCACTGACCCGAGGCCTCTCAGCGCTCGGCGCTCCCTTGCCTGCCCTGTGATGGCACCTGGCTGGAGCCCAGGGCAGAGGCAAGTGGGGCAAAGGCCGGCACCCGGCCTGGGCGTGGGCAGGCGCTGTCTCGGCTCAGTGGCTCCGTCCGCCAGCCGCCTGAGGCCGGAGGGGAGAAGGCCGCCCCTCTGGCTTCTCAAAGTGGGAGGGGAGGGAGGTTTGGGGGGAAAAACATGGAGAAAATGTGTTTTGTTTTGACACTTTCTTTAAAATTAAGAATGCCTTTTAAAGAGTTTCAAACCCTTGCATTTCTTCCGGTGCTCGGTGTTCAGCAGGCCCCTAGGCTTCTGATGCAGGCGGGCTTCGGGGAGGACCCTGGTTGTCTGTCTGCGTGTTTTCTCTGGTAAATCCAGTGGTGAACAAACCTGCAGGCTGTGCGGGATGATTCCGGGCCCCTCAAGTACACACTTGAGTTTAGAGAGGGCCCCACTCGGCACAGGAAATGCTCAGGGCCCAGGGGGGTCAGGGGTCACGTGCTCCCTGCGCTGGGGTCTCTAGCTGACGCCCCCTCCCCGCTCCTGCTCCGGCCCAGAGGGCTGACCCTCTCAGCAGCACTGCCTGTGCCCGGGTCGGCCCTGACGCTTACTGTCCAGCGCCACGGTGCGTTCTTTACGTTTCTCATTCGTCTGCCCTGGGAGACGGGGGCGGAGGCTGGCTCAATGCTGCGGCCTCGCTGTGCAGCGCAGACTCCTGCAAGAATGCATTCCGCAGCCTTTAAACGGAGACTGTGTAAATAACTTTTTACTTGACGTGTCATTGGACTTCTTAGGGGATCTTAAGATTGAAATGAATATTGTATATAAAATGAATACGAAAAGAACAAATTCTTTAAAAGCCGATTCAAAAGGAACGATCGTCTTAGAACGCCCTTGTCCTGTATCAATTTGTTGTATTGGGGGTGGGGGGGGAACGCTAACGTTCATTTTGGTGAGTGTCTGTCGCCCTCTCGTGGCCACAGAGGGTTAACGCTCTGGAAGCGTCCCTCAAGATGGCAGCTCTGGGAACTCAGGGCAGAGAAGGACGGCGGGGACAGGGAGCCTGTCCCGGAGGAACGGTGTGATCGCCTTAAACAGTAACAGGACCTTTTATTCAGAGCGCTTCATACTACTTCCCTGTTTACAAAGCAAAGACATGGAAACCCAGAGCCTTGGGTGCTGGAAAAACAAAGGCCAGAGCTCTCTCCTCTGAGCCAGGCAAACTCTGAAGAGTCCAGGGCCGCTGCCAGAAAGCGCAGCCAGCCCGGTGGGGAGGAGAGCCAGGTGTGTCTTCTTTACCTGAGCACTTGCCTCCCTCTGGACGCATGGGAAAGGCAAAGGTAGGATGTCCTGCTCTGTCTGTTTCTGCTTCTTATGGACAGGCGTTGGTCCATTTCCCGTTTTTCCTCACGTGGAGTCCTTACAGTTCAGGGTCTGGGAAGCTGCCTGTGAGAAGTGGAAAGTTTCCTGTCATTATCAGGAAACTGTGGACGTCATGGCGAGAGAGAAATAAGGAGCAAAGCAGGAACCGTGAAGTGCGGGAGAAGACACGTGTGCCTGTGACACAGGAGGGCCGAGGAGGAACCGCAGGGCGGTGGCCTGGCCTCCCGGGCCCGCAGCCTCCCGCAGCCTCTGGGCAGCCTGCGCCTGCTCTGCTCTCTTCCCGCCCCCGGCCCTGGCCCCAGGCCGGGGATCCTGGCTCGGGACCCTCATGTATCTTGTGTGGATCTACTAGGGCCGCGGGAGATCCATAGTTGCTGAAAATTTGAAAGCTGGTTACTCTCTTGCTTTCTTTCTGCTCCTATTACATACAAATTTGGCATGGAATACTATGCCCCATGCGGAGATATAATATTCCTTTAATGAACAGCTGTTGCTTTTTAGGGATCTTAAGATTGAAATGAATATTGTATATAAAATGAATACGAAAAGAACAAATTCTTTAAAAGCCGATTCAAAAGGAACGATCGTCTTAGAACGCCCTTGTCCTGTATCAATTTGTTGTATTGGGGGTGGGGGGGGAACGCTAACGTTCATTTTGGTGAGTGTCTGTCGCCCTCTCGTGGCCACAGAGGGTTAACGCTCTGGAAGCGTCCCTCAAGATGGCAGCTCTGGGAACTCAGGGCAGAGAAGGACGGCGGGGACAGGGAGCCTGTCCCGGAGGAACGGTGTGATCGCCTTAAACAGTAACAGGACCTTTTATTCAGAGCGCTTCATACTACTTCCCTGTTTACAAAGCAAAGACATGGAAACCCAGAGCCTTGGGTGCTGGAAAAACAAAGGCCAGAGCTCTCTCCTCTGAGCCAGGCAAACTCTGAAGAGTCCAGGGCCGCTGCCAGAAAGCGCAGCCAGCCCGGTGGGGAGGAGAGCCAGGTGTGTCTTCTTTACCTGAGCACTTGCCTCCCTCTGGACGCATGGGAAAGGCAAAGGTAGGATGTCCTGCTCTGTCTGTTTCTGCTTCTTATGGACAGGCGTTGGTCCATTTCCCGTTTTTCCTCACGTGGAGTCCTTACAGTTCAGGGTCTGGGAAGCTGCCTGTGAGAAGTGGAAAGTTTCCTGTCATTATCAGGAAACTGTGGACGTCATGGCGAGAGAGAAATAAGGAGCAAAGCAGGAACCGTGAAGTGCGGGAGAAGACACGTGTGCCTGTGACACAGGAGGGCCGAGGAGGAACCGCAGGGCGGTGGCCTGGCCTCCCGGGCCCGCAGCCTCCCGCAGCCTCTGGGCAGCCTGCGCCTGCTCTGCTCTCTTCCCGCCCCCGGCCCTGGCCCCAGGCCGGGGATCCTGGCTCGGGACCCTCATGTATCTTGTGTGGATCTACTAGGGCCGCGGGAGATCCATAGTTGCTGAAAATTTGAAAGCTGGTTACTCTCTTGCTTTCTTTCTGCTCCTATTACATACAAATTTGGCATGGAATACTATGCCCCATGCGGAGATATAATATTCCTTTAATGAACAGCTGTTGCTTTTTCTTTTGCTGTCCCCAAGTGTTAAGATTTCATGTCTGTGTGAAAAGCTAAAGAACATACAGGTTTCAATTTCTTTTCTGTGCCTGTTAAAAGCTGAATTAACAGTCGTCTATGCACACTTAGAAGCCTGTGACACAGGCCAGGCAGCCGCCGTTGCTCACCCGGCTCCGCAGCCCCCGGTGCCCTGCGTTTCAGTCCCGGGCCACCCCAGCCACCACAAACCATATTTGCAAGAATTAGGAAAAGAGACCCTTCTTCAATGAAACATTTAATTTGGAATACCACCTTTTTTCAATAATAACAGTCAAAAGGCCCCCAAAATTAGTCTTAAAAAATTAACCAAATTAGGAACTCAAAGTCTCCGGGCTATAACAATTAGCTTATTTTACTTTATCTGTTTTCCATTTTCTAAAATTTTGTGAAATTTGTCAACTATAATGGACAAAGAAGGCTTCCCTGGTGGCTTAGCAGGAGACATGGGTTCGACCCCTGGGTTAGAAAGATTCTCCTTGGAGGAGGGCGTGGCGACCCGCGCCAGTGTTCTTGCCTGGAGAACCCCAGGGGCAGAGGAGCCTGGCGGGCTGCAGTCCGTGGGGCTGCAAAGAGCTGGACACGACTGAGCGTGTGCACGCGTGCACAGTGGGCAAGGAAGCAGATGCCAGTAGAGTCAGCCGCGTCCTCTGCTGTGCCTGACCTTGGGACGCGTCTGTTCCCTGACATTTCATTGATTATCTCCAAGTAAATGATCAGTCGAGTTGAAATGATGGTATACGGGGTGGAAAAGACAGCAACCGATCGCCGTGAATATAGTGGCTTGATCGCAGCTGACTCTGGAGGCAGGATCCTGTGGGACACCGAGAATTCTGGAAGCACGAGTTGGAGCGGGGAGACGTCTTTGAGAAGCAGTTTGGGACCACAGCGTATCTGTGAGCAAAGCCAGGGCAGACTCAGCGACGGGGATCAAGCTGTTGCTGGTTGGGGAACCGCCGGGAAACGGCTGAGTAACGCCGCTGATTCAGCCACAGCCACCGAGAAGACGCTCCGCTCCTTCGGCTCCGCGAATAGTGGCTGTCTGAATCCAGGAGGATCCCGTTCGGGTAAATCTCCATTTACAGGAAAGAGTTTGATACAGACACAAACTCAGGAGTGGGTAGACGAGTGGCGAGCAACACGGGACAGAGAATCCTCGGAGCCGGCGCGAGACGTCTGACTGGCCGGGGACTGCTTCGCGGCTCAGGACTGCCACGGCTGAAGCTGCACCTGGCAGGCCCTCCCTGGGCGCCACGGACGCAAGCCCCCATGTGAAAGGAACCTGCTGAAGAGCAGCTGGACAGGCGGGGTGGCTGGGCTGTCTCTCTGACTCCTCCTCAGGGGTTCTGCCCTGGATTTAAAATTTTCCTTTAAAGCCATAAGCCTGGGGGACTGCAGGCCGTGGGGTCGCGAAGAATCAGACTTAGCAGCCGACATGCTCCCGGTCCCTGTATCAAACCGCAGGGGCAGTGAACTCGCTACGCCGGCTTTCTAGAGACCAAAGGAAAGAATCCTCCTTTGCTGCATTTCTCTAAGAGGCAGAGTGTGTTCTGCATGGGCCTCAGGGAGTCACGACAGCCCACACGGTTCTCAAAACAGCAGCTTCCCACCCGTACCCCAGTGTTCACTGCCGCTCTCTGTGCAACAGCCAGAACGTGGAAGCAACCTAGATGCCCATCGACGAACGAATGGATCCAAAAGCTCTGGGACATACATACAGTGGAATACTTACTACACAGCTGTAAAAAGAAGTGCAGAAAAATCAGCCCTAGTGGGGTGGCTGGATCTAGAACGTATCATCACAAGTGAAGTCAGTCAGAAAGAGAAGGACAACTACAATATACTAACACATATATATGGAATCTAGTAGGATGGTGATGATGGCGCATGCAGTGAAGCGATGGAAAGACAGATATGGACAGCGGACATACGGACATTGTAGGGAAGGAACAGTGGGTGGGAGGCGTAAAGGAAGTAGCATGAAGGCCTGTACCATCATATGTGAAGAAAACAGCTATTGTCGTTGCTCTGTGAGAAAAGGGGATTCTTCAGGGGTGCTGTGTGATGGTCTGGAGGGGTGGGATGGGGAAGATATACATATGACTAATCTGAGAACATACATATCTGTAAACAACAAAACTCTGTAAAAGTTAAAAGTAAAATAAAAGTTTTTTAAAAAACCAAACAACAAAACTCTGTAAAAGTTAAAAGTAAAATAAAAGCTTTTTTTTTCAAAAAAAAAAAAAAAACACCAAAAAACCCAGCAGCTTCAGACGGATAATCCTTGAGCTCGGCTCTGTGGCGGACAGGGTGCCCAGCCCCGTGCTGGAGGGACTGAGGGAAGCTGGAAGGGGTCAGTTCTGAAACCCCTCCCTCCTCACTGGCTTGTGCCTTGTACCCTACACTCTGTGCTTCTGTGCTTGGGTTTAAGGTCTCAACGCCACAAACACCAGTATGACAATGGGCTTCTTGAACAGAAGAGCAATGAACTGACTGATGACAGAATGAACTGAGGACAGAATGGTGGTCCGTGAGTTGCAGGCAGCTTGTTAGGAAGAAGGAGGCATGGTTATGGTTTTGGAGAGAGGTTTATAAATAAAAGAGGCAGGTGTTAGGAGAAATAAATTAGAAACAATTAAAAATATTTAATTCAATATTCAACCTAATTTCAGTCTGTACATGATTATGTTAGCATTAACTTAATTAAAAGTATAACCCCTTGAAGAGAAATATTTTCTCCAGCTTCATCATCAACTGTGGCCCAGGGAGGGCAGCAGGTGCGTCAGTTCTGCAATCCCCCAGCCCCGGGTGCCCACACGACTGGCTCTGCTGTTACACCTGCCCCACAGGGCTCCTGGGAGGGCTGTCCTCTCCGTACGTGGGAGCTCAGTGCCATCAGGACCAAGCAGCTAGCACAAAGGGCTTTCTGCTCATCTAAGTGCAACAATTTGAGCACCGCAGAGAAAACGGCACCCTTACTTCAAGTAAGACATACATTTGAAAGTCTTGCTAATTTGTAATGACACTCAGGAAAGAAAAGTTTGTATCGAATGCACTAAAAAGTCCTGTGACTGCAATAAGACTCGTGTGGTTTTCAGCGGTTTTACAAGGAGGGGGCGTGTCAGGGCGCACACGTGGCCGCTCCTCTGTACCCGTGGCTCGTGGTGAGGTGCAGGCGTGTCTTGTCTGGTAGCACTGCCTCGGTGTGGGCACCTAAACAAAGCTGGTCATGTGCCAGTGGGCTCTCTTGAAAGCATGTGTCCGGATGAGGCTGTGATTAGGCCAGACGGACCTGAAGGCGGCAGGAGGGAGCAGGTGTTCCTGTGGGGCCTGCCAGCATGTCCTGCTAGAGCAGAGGCGCCACTCACGGCAGGGAAAGCTCGGGAGGTCGCCTCCTCCAGGTCACCGGGCCTGCAGCGGAGAGGAGGGAGGACGCCTTGCTATGACATCCCTGTTCAGTGGCCCTCTGGCCACTAGTGCGCCGAACGGCACATTCTCAGGGGACAGAGGGCGAGATGCACACCAAATAAAGAGGAGAGACAGAACCTGAGGACGAATTCTGCGATACCGGCTCGAGTTCTTTATCTCAAGAACATCCAGACACTGGTTCCCCCGGGGCACGGCTCCCCCTGGCGGGGTGCCGGGCTGCACTCTGTTTCTGATTTTTCAGTCTTCTTATGTCTCTCCACCATCTGTTCCCCAAAGCGGAAGAGCATGTGTGTACAGATGAGAATCTTCCTCCAGCGAAGCCGGGCAGACAGCAGGCTGTAAATATTTCATACTTTCCGGGATCGTTTTCCTCCAGACTATTAAGGATGCATGCCAGCAGTTGGTAACGGGTTATCTGAAGAATGCTCTGCTTAGTCAAGCGTTCATCCTGGTTAATGATGGGAAGAAAGGACTCGGATGAGCTCGGAACCGAGGCTTCAAAGTGCCGCAGCCTCACCTTATCGCTCGTGCAGAGCCACTGCCTAGGAACAACACTCTACATTCCCTTCTTCGACTAGTTCTTCTTTAACAGTTTTTTGGGAAAGGCTCCAATGTATAGAAAAGTGGCAAACAATACAAAGAACCCTTGTTTCCTACCCCATCTGAGAATAAATGGCTGATGTGATGTCACATTGCTTCCAAATCTTTTAGTGCTTCTTTCCTACAAATAAGGACATTCTCCTACTTTGAGTGCAGGGGTAGGTCTCCCCCAAATTCTTACATTGAAATTCTAAGCCCAGGATCTCAGGACAGAACTGGCTCGTGGTGAGGTGCAGGCGTGTCTTGTCTGGTAGCACTGCCTCGGTGTGGGCACCTAAACAAAGCTGGTCATGTGCCAGTGGGCTCTCTTGAAAGCATGTGTCCGGATGAGGCTGTGATTAGGCCAGACGGACCTGAAGGCGGCAGGAGGGAGCAGGTGTTCCTGTGGGGCCTGCCAGCATGTCCTGCTAGAGCAGAGGCGCCACTCACGGCAGGGAAAGCTCGGGAGGTCGCCTCCTCCAGGTCACCGGGCCTGCAGCGGAGAGGAGGGAGGACGCCTTGCTATGACATCCCTGTTCAGTGGCCCTCTGGCCACTAGTGCGCCGAACGGCACATTCTCAGGGGACAGAGGGCGAGATGCACACCAAATAAAGAGGAGAGACAGAACCTGAGGACGAATTCTGCGATACCGGCTCGAGTTCTTTATCTCAAGAACATCCAGACACTGGTTCCCCCGGGGCACGGCTCCCCCTGGCGGGGTGCCGGGCTGCACTCTGTTTCTGATTTTTCAGTCTTCTTATGTCTCTCCACCATCTGTTCCCCAAAGCGGAAGAGCATGTGTGTACAGATGAGAATCTTCCTCCAGCGAAGCCGGGCAGACAGCAGGCTGTAAATATTTCATACTTTCCGGGATCGTTTTCCTCCAGACTATTAAGGATGCATGCCAGCAGTTGGTAACGGGTTATCTGAAGAATGCTCTGCTTAGTCAAGCGTTCATCCTGGTTAATGATGGGAAGAAAGGACTCGGATGAGCTCGGAACCGAGGCTTCAAAGTGCCGCAGCCTCACCTTATCGCTCGTGCAGAGCCACTGCCTAGGAACAACACTCTACATTCCCTTCTTCGACTAGTTCTTCTTTAACAGTTTTTTGGGAAAGGCTCCAATGTATAGAAAAGTGGCAAACAATACAAAGAACCCTTGTTTCCTACCCCATCTGAGAATAAATGGCTGATGTGATGTCACATTGCTTCCAAATCTTTTAGTGCTTCTTTCCTACAAATAAGGACATTCTCCTACTTTGAGTGCAGGGGTAGGTCTCCCCCAAATTCTTACATTGAAATTCTAAGCCCAGGATCTCAGGACAGAACTGTATTTGGAGACAGGATCTTGGAAGAGGTTGGTGTTGCTTTGTTGCTCAGTTGTGTCTAACTCTTTGCAACCCCATGGCCTGTAGCCTGCCAGGCTCCTGTGTGTGGGGGATTCTCCAGGCAAGAAGACTGGAGTGGGTTGCCATGTCCTTTTCTAGGGCATCTTCTCCATCCAGGGATCAAACCCATGTCTGCTGCATTGGCAGGTGGATTCTTTACCACTGAGCCAGCAGGGAAGCCCTTGAAAGAGGTAAGTTAAAATGAGATCATACAGGTGAAACCTAGTCCAAAGTGGTGTCCTTACACATAGAAGAGATCAGGACAGACCCACACGGAGGGAAGACCCTGAGGGGACGGGGGAGATGAGCCTTGTTCTTCATCCACAGTCTCGCCCTGCCTAAGCTGGTGATGTTCACGCTCCTCTTGAGGCCCACTGGATGCTTGGGATGATGCACACGCAAGGCGTGCAGTTCCGGTCTCCAGTCCTGAGCTGCGCAGAAGTCCAGGGGCTCGGCTGCCTGTCCTTTACCCCAGCCTGGCCGGCTCTAAAGCCCGGCCTGCCCGGTGTGGACTCATCGCCACAGCACCCCCGCCCGCCGGCCCGCCCCTCCACTGTATCAGAGACACTCTGTGCCTGGGCAGTAATTCTTACGGTCATCTTTGTTGCAGCAATTGGAGAATTTATGGCTATGAAAGGGACGCAACATGCATCATGATATGCTAATTGGGGAAGGAAATTATGGGCTATCCTTTCCTTTTAAAATATGTATTTATTTTTAATTGGAGGATAATTG
Organism: Tragulus kanchil; assembly: GCA_022376925.1. NCBI lineage: Eukaryota > Metazoa > Chordata > Mammalia > Artiodactyla > Tragulidae > Tragulus > Tragulus kanchil. The sequence continues at coordinate 166,548,245 of JAIOJX010000003.1, read as the reverse complement.
CTTTACAATATTAGATCGTTTCCTTTTAAAGTATATTTCCTTTGGGTAAATTATGAGTTAGCTTGGAGGTGCTATACAATGTATTATTGCAAGTCATGTTGTTCACAGCTTCAGATAAAATAGTTGTAATATTTGCTGCGCTCCAAGAATTTAAAAACCAGGACCAGTAGCTATCACTCACTAGAGGGAAGGTCATTTAAGAAAAAAGATAGTTATTTTAATGGCATTTTGCAAATTAGATCTCCCAATTACATTGAAATTCTAAGCCCAGGATCTCAGGACAGAACTGTATTTGGAGACAGGATCTTGGAAGAGGTTGGTGTTGCTTTGTTGCTCAGTTGTGTCTAACTCTTTGCAACCCCATGGCCTGTAGCCTGCCAGGCTCCTGTGTGTGGGGGATTCTCCAGGCAAGAAGACTGGAGTGGGTTGCCATGTCCTTTTCTAGGGCATCTTCTCCATCCAGGGATCAAACCCATGTCTGCTGCATTGGCAGGTGGATTCTTTACCACTGAGCCAGCAGGGAAGCCCTTGAAAGAGGTAAGTTAAAATGAGATCATACAGGTGAAACCTAGTCCAAAGTGGTGTCCTTACACATAGAAGAGATCAGGACAGACCCACACGGAGGGAAGACCCTGAGGGGACGGGGGAGATGAGCCTTGTTCTTCATCCACAGTCTCGCCCTGCCTAAGCTGGTGATGTTCACGCTCCTCTTGAGGCCCACTGGATGCTTGGGATGATGCACACGCAAGGCGTGCAGTTCCGGTCTCCAGTCCTGAGCTGCGCAGAAGTCCAGGGGCTCGGCTGCCTGTCCTTTACCCCAGCCTGGCCGGCTCTAAAGCCCGGCCTGCCCGGTGTGGACTCATCGCCACAGCACCCCCGCCCGCCGGCCCGCCCCTCCACTGTATCAGAGACACTCTGTGCCTGGGCAGTAATTCTTACGGTCATCTTTGTTGCAGCAATTGGAGAATTTATGGCTATGAAAGGGACGCAACATGCATCATGATATGCTAATTGGGGAAGGAAATTATGGGCTATCCTTTCCTTTTAAAATATGTATTTATTTTTAATTGGAGGATAATTGCTTTACAATATTAGATCGTTTCCTTTTAAAGTATATTTCCTTTGGGTAAATTATGAGTTAGCTTGGAGGTGCTATACAATGTATTATTGCAAGTCATGTTGTTCACAGCTTCAGATAAAATAGTTGTAATATTTGCTGCGCTCCAAGAATTTAAAAACCAGGACCAGTAGCTATCACTCACTAGAGGGAAGGTCATTTAAGAAAAAAGATAGTTATTTTAATGGCATTTTGCAAATTAGACGGGGGATGGAGGGCACATTTTCCTTTAAAAATACATTCTTGTGGTGGTTTTATTTAAAATATTTTTGTTTAAAAATACATTGTCTGTTGATTTTTCCCAATTCTCATTTCTACATTGTTCTGCATTAAAAAAACAAAAGTTTGTTTTATGACTTTGCCATTCTTCCCTTTCTAGCTAGTTTATAGCAACTAGCTCTTGTTTCGAGACGCCTTTTCTTTTCTTTTCATGTGCAGGATCGCAGCCCCTGACCAGGCACAGAGGCCGTGGCCCTGGCCCTGGAAGCGCAGTTTCAACCACGGGAAGGCCAGGATGTCCCATTCTTTTGTGTTTCGACCCTGTATACTTGGGTTACATGTGTTAGACTGTTCCTGAAACATACACCTGAATTCCTGTGGTCACACATTTCCACGGTACAGGAAAACGTGGCATTAATTTGAAGACTTCTCGTCCTCAGTCAGTGCAGATGGCTGTCTTTGGACGCAGGGGTGAGGCCGCGCCTGCAGACCTTGCTCACCAGCCGCCTGTGTCGAGCCTTATGCTTCAGATACACGTGCTCACCTCTGGCCCGCACGCTCCCCGGTCCATGTCACCTGCAGATACGTGGACAGAGAGGCTAAGTGAGATGGTCCACATGGCTCAGCCGTGTCAGGGGAGAACAGGGTTTCGTTTCTGGGCTCTGGAGCTCTTGATACTTGACCATAAAACACTGGTGGATTCTTCACTCATAGCTGAACAATATCACGTTCACAGCACTGTCAAGATTTCTCAGACTCCTCTCCCTGAAGAGCAGAAATGCAGGCTGTCTGATTATCGATTTCTACAACGTTCTTGCATCCAAAGGTTGCACAGAGGAGCATCTTTCCTTCTGCCACGCGGGGGGCTCAGCACTCCGGGCCCAGCAGCGAGTGGGAACTAGAGCGCAGGGACTCATCTTCCTCATTCCTCGAGTGGCCGAGCTGATGTGCTCTCACGTGGAAAGACAATCCCAGGGCAGGACCCAACCTGACTCCCTCAAGTAAAAACCTAGTAACCAACAAGGCCAGGGAGAAAATCATCATAATGATAAAAGAAAGTGTTCTTTGTGGAGAGCAGCATATGAGGAAAGATTTCATAACCAAAGGCACCGTTTCTCCTTTTCAGAGGTCAATCCAGACCCCAAGTTTAAAATAAAATTGAACTCAAGGACAAGGTTTTAAAACAGACCCAGGAAATGGCTCAAATACTTCTCCAAATACTTCAGCTTGATGTAATTTCAAACAAGGTATTTGAATGACATATTAAAAGTGCTTCAGAGCTAAGGGTTTATTCGTTTTTGCTCTGTAAGTTATTTGGACCAAGAGACGGAATCTAATGAAGCGAACCCCTTTATGCACATTAAAACAGTTCTATCTTCCTTCTCGTTCTGCAAATATGCTCAGATCTGAAGGCTGGCCCTCTACGGATTGTCACGTACTGTAGATTTCTTTGAATCCAGATTCATAGTGTCACAATTTCCATAAAGCGCCAAAAGGCATTTCTCAAGTCCCTTGCAGGTAAGCCAAAAAATCGCTGCAGGATTTCTTTCTGGCAGCCCTGTTACAGGGAGTTCATGGAAACATCTGTAAAAGGCATCAAGGTGAACAAAGACCCAAACTACTGGCCTCAAGCCTCAGCTTTAACTTCGAGCAGATGGGCGACCGTGCTTGTTATCGCCCGTGAACTCCCTTGGCTTCTTTCTAAGCACGGCTCCTCTGATCAGCGGCAGTACGGGGCACCAAAATCACAGAACGCCATCTCTCTGTGGTCTTAGGGTTCTCAGGGAAAGAGAGACACCGCCTCTGAAGTCAGGGTTTGGGGGGCACCTTCAGCTACAGCCTGCTCCCCGGTCCCCGTCCACACTGGCTGAAGGGCTCCTCCAGCGCCTGGAGTGAAGGCTGGGCCGAGGCTGGAGGCTGAGGCTGCACGTGCCGCTCCCCTTCGCGCTTGCGAGAGCCCGACAGAAGCTGCATTCCAGGCCACCTTCCTTGTTCTCACCAGGAATGGTCAAATAATTTACCTCTGCCGCGGGTTCATTGTCCTTCCCAAACGGAGCCGCCATCTGTGAGCCGGTGTGTGTTCAATGACCGCAGATGTCCTGCTGGCAGGTGGGAGTGGAGCCTGGGAAGCCGGCGGGGGAGGGGCCGGGTCGGGCCAGGCGAGCCCTGGAGAAACAGCTCTTGAGCGGGACCCAAGGCAGCGCCCCCAGCGTCCGTGGTATGTGTACTGAGCCCCAGAAAGGGGGTCTTGACCCCAGAAAGAAGACGGCTGGTCAGAGACACCAGCGTCAACAGGAGCTTCAGGGAGGGACGAGCTTGCCGAGCAGTGAGAACTGACGGTGGGAGCTTCCCTGGCCGGCTGTTCCCCGTTCATCCATGTTACTGGGATATGAACCTATGTTTTTTTAATATTTACTATTTACTTGACTGATCCAGGTCTTAACTGAGGCATGTGGGATCTTTAGTTGAGGCATGTGGGATCTAGTTCCCTGACCGCGAGTTGAACCCAGGTCCCCTGGATTGAGAATGCAGTCTTAGCCACTGGACCACCAGGGAAGTCCTGGATATGAACCTATTAAGAATGACAGATTCTTGGGCCCTGTGGTGGGTAAAATGGAGCCCCACCCCAGCCCGTCAGGTACCCAATCAACAAGACTCACCCTCCTGTCTTCCAACCCAGAAAGACCCCAGATCCACCTGCGTGTGTGTGTGTTAGCTGCTTGGCCGCGTCTGACTCCTTGTGGCCTCACGGACCACGGCCAGCCAGGCTCCTCTGTCGCAGGGGCTTCTCCCCTCGCCAGCCCCGCGTGGCCGTGGGGACCTGGCGAGACGAGCCCTGGAGCGGGGCTTCTGGCGAGGCAGACGACAGGCCGGGGCTGCAGGAGGCTGCCGTCTGCTTCCCGGTGCACGGTAAACGCGTGCTCGATAATTTCCGGGCAGAAGCAATGCCTTGGGACCCCAGTTCTCACATGGTATTCTATGAAGTGCTGGAGAAGACTTCTGAAAATGCCCCGGATGGGAGGAGGAAGCCTGCCCAAGCAAGCGGGAGCTTCCACACCTGCTCTGCTAGGAACGCGAGAGGCTCAATTAGAGACTGAGGAAATTCCAAGTACCTGAGATGGCTGAGTAGCAACACACAGACAAAACATCTTAAGATGGTCAGCGCTCACATACTTTCAAACATTAGTCTTGAGTCTGATTCCAGAATCTACCAAAGGAAGCTGCTTTTGACGCCTTACGGTTTCAATTTTATTTCACAGACTTTAGACAACATAAAAACGCACTAACTGGACTCTATTTTTTTATTTACATCGCGTAAAATTTTTAATAAGAAAAATGTGTTATCATCAAAGATGATGTTAAGTAGAACAGAAAATGCCTGTGGTCAGTGATTCAATGACTTAATGTAAAGTATGCTCTACTTCATGATTTTTCAGTGTAGAGAAAACCTCTAACTCAGTTTGTCTAAATGCAACAACTACCGAGCGGTCTTCACTTTTATGAGCTTCGCTTCTTCCTGTTTTATTCAAAACAGAGGCTGGCGGGCGGCTGTGAAGGTCGGAGCCTGCCACGTCTATCGGGAGACGCGCACTTGCTTGCTCTTTTGTCTCAGGATCGATTATCTTCGATGATGATCGTTCTAGAATAGGGTTCCAGTTCTACAAATATGTATCGGAATTCATATTCACCACTTTCTGGGTTCTGGATAAAAAAAACAGACCAAAAACCAGACCATCAAGCGGTTGCTTTGCTCCCGGCGCTTCCCCCGCGCCCAGGCCGCCCGCTCGCGGCCTCACCTCCTTCACTTCGAGGTGCACGGTGCCCTGCTTCCCGGGCTCGGAGCCCTGGATGTAGAACTTCACTCTCATGTGCTTCAGCCCGTCTTTCACATACTCGATAAAGCTGTCAAGAAGAGGAAAGAACCCAGCCTGCCTCCTCTCGCCTAATCCCCTCTCCAGCCCCGGGCCCGCCGACCGCGGTACCTGACACGCTGCCGTCGCCCGCGCCGCGTCGCCTCCCCGTAGCCTTTGACTGGCTCGCCAAAGACACTGATGACCTAGGGGACACACGCCAGGTCTGCTCAGCCAGGGTTCTGGTTTTAAAAGCTTCCTAGGAAAATATTTTCTGACAAACCAAGTGATTTATTTTAGGAAAAAAAAAAAGTCTGAGATTCTTTCAAATGATACCTCCAGGATAAGAAAACTGGGAAAAAACTTACTACGGCAAAAATCACCCCACGATTAAGAGACATCTGAAGAACAGAGAACCAAATAGGTAACTTTATGGTGTTACTTGTAGTTTCAGAACAGTTAGGCTGAAGGGGAGCTGTCTCCACCTTCCTTTTACAACATAAAACGCACTAACTGGACTCTATTTTTTATTTACATCGCGTAAAATTTTTAATAAGAAAAATGTGTTATCATCAAAGATGATGTTAAGTAGAACAGAAAATGCCTGTGGTCAGTGATTCAATGACTTAATGTAAAGTATGCTCTACTTCATGATTTTTCAGTGTAGAGAAAACCTCTAACTCAGTTTGTCTAAATGCAACAACTACCGAGCGGTCTTCACTTTTATGAGCTTCGCTTCTTCCTGTTTTATTCAAAACAGAGGCTGGCGGGCGGCTGTGAAGGTCGGAGCCTGCCACGTCTATCGGGAGACGCGCACTTGCTTGCTCTTTTGTCTCAGGATCGATTATCTTCGATGATGATCGTTCTAGAATAGGGTTCCAGTTCTACAAATATGTATCGGAATTCATATTCACCACTTTCTGGGTTCTGGATAAAAAAAACAGACCAAAAACCAGACCATCAAGCGGTTGCTTTGCTCCCGGCGCTTCCCCCGCGCCCAGGCCCCGCCCGCTCGCGGCCTCACCTCCTTCACTTCGAGGTGCACGGTGCCCTGCTTCCCGGGCTCGGAGCCCTGGATGTAGAACTTCACTCTCATGTGCTTCAGCCCGTCTTTCACATACTCGATAAAGCTGTCAAGAAGAGGAAAGAACCCAGCCTGCCTCCTCTCGCCTAATCCCCTCTCCAGCCCCGGGCCCGCCGACCGCGGTACCTGACACGCTGCCGTCGCCCGCGCCGCGTCGCCTCCCCGTAGCCTTTGACTGGCTCGCCAAAGACACTGATGACCTAGGGGACACACGCCAGGTCTGCTCAGCCAGGGTTCTGGTTTTAAAAGCTTCCTAGGAAAATATTTTCTGACAAACCAAGTGATTTATTTTAGGAAAAAAAAAAAGTCTGAGATTCTTTCAAATGATACCTCCAGGATAAGAAAACTGGGAAAAAAGTTACTAATGCAAAAATCATCCCACGATTAAGAGACATCTGAAGAACAGAGAACCAAATAGGTAACTTTATGGTGTTACTTGTAGTTTCAGAACAGTTAGGCTGAAGGGGAGCTGTCTCCACCTTCCTTTTACAACAAAAAAACCCCACGATGTATAAAGGGTTCAAGTATTTAAACGTCTGAACATGCTGTTGAGTCGCTGCTGAGCTGTGTCCACACGCCCCACGGACAGCAGCACTCCAGGCTCCCTGTCCTTTCACGACCTCCTGGGCTTCACACAAACTCCTATCCATTGGACAATTTTAGCAACATTTACCCAGTGGAGTCTAATACTAAAAGCCATGAGAACAACATGATATTTTAATCACTAAAACAAAAATAAACACAAATGGCCTATTTACAGCAAACCAGATTGAGAGGTAGGAGTGCATTATTCCTAGTGGGCAAACTCACAACAAAGTGGAAATGTAGCTTTCTGAACTGAAAGTGCAAATACTTTGAAACCTTTCCAAAAAACATAAATTTGATATGAAAGTAAAACCAATACTGCTTCAACTCTGGAAATCTTTGTCTGTTGGGCATCTTCAGTATCAAAGTTTTCAGACATAAATAAAAAGGAGTAATAGGTAAGATGAGGCGGATTTAAGATCTGTGTAGCTGAAACCAATGGAAGAATTATTCAAATAACTCACGTAATAGATTAAACATGTCAGTATCAAACATTAGGATTTCCTATTTTTCACCCAGCCACAGTGCCAGGCAAAGACGAGGCCCCTAATAAGTGGGGAGGAAATCAGACTGTTAAGGTCTAGTTGTTCTTTCTAGAGCACTTTTCTAAAATTTATTTTTATTCTTATTTTTTATTTTTTTATTTCTGTTTGGATGCTAAGTCGTGTCCAACTCTTGTGTGATCCCATGGGCTGTCCATGGGGTTTTCCAGGCAAGAATACTGGAGTGGGTTGCTATTTCCTTCTCCGCTGGACAGCACTTTCAGGCAGCAAACTAAGCTATGAGCTCGATGATACCCCACTCTCTGCGCTTACTCAGGGAAGTTCTGCTTTGTTCAGATGAAACAGCGGCTGAAATGTGTTGATGAAAGAGTGGCTAGTTTGTGAGCAAGGAACGCAGCAGCTCTTCAGCTCGCCCAGCACGTCACTGTGTGAGCGCTCCTGTCCATCAGTGTCACCTGTTCACTGTGTGAGTGCTCCTGTCCATCAGTGTCCCCTGTTCACTGTGTGAGCCCTCCTGTCCATCAGTGTCCCCTGTTCACTGTGTGAGCGCTCCTGTCCATCAGTGTCCCCTGTTCACTGTGTGAGTGCTCCTGTCCATCAGTGTCCCCTGTTCACTGTGTGAGTGCTCCTGTCCATCAGTGTCCCCTGTTCACTGTGTGAGCGCTCCTGTTCACCAGTGCTCCCTGCTCACTGTGTGAGCGCTCCTGTCCATCAGTGTCCCCTGTTCACTGTGTGAGCACTCCTGTTCACCAGTGCTCCCTGCTCACTGTGTGAGCGCTCCTGTCCATCAGTGTCCCCTGTTCACTGTGTGAGTGCTCCTGTTCACCAGTGCTCCCTGCTCACTGTGTGAGCGCTCCTGTCCATCAGTGTCCCCTGTTCACTGTGTGAGCACTCCTGTTCACCAGTGCTCCCTGCTCACTGTGTGAGCGCTCCTGTCCATCAGTGTCCCCTGTTCACTGTGTGAGTGCTCCTGTCCATCAGTGTCCCCTGTTCACTGTGTGAGCACTCCTGTTCACCAGTGCTCCCTGCTCACTGTGTGAGCGCTCCTGTCCATCAGTGTCCCCTGTTCACTGTGTGAGTGCTCCTGTCCATCAGTGTCCCCTGTTCACTGTGTGAGTGCTCCTGTCCATCAGTGTCCCCTGTTCACTGTGTGAGCGCTCCTGTCCATCAGTGTCCCCTGTTCACTGTGTGAGTGCTCCTGTCCATCAGTGTCCCCTGTTCACTGTGTGAGTGCTCCTGTCCATCAGTGTCCCCTGTTCACTGTGTGAGTGCTCCTGTCCATCAGTGTCCCCTGTTCACTGTGTGAGTGCTCCTGTCCATCAGTGTCCCCTGTTCACTGTGTGAGCACTCCTGTTCACCAGTGCTCCCTGCTCACTGTGTGAGCGCTCCTGTCCATCAGTGTCCCCTGTTCACTGTGTGAGTGCTCCTGTCCATCAGTGTCCCCTGTTCACTGTGTGAGTGCTCCTGTCCATCAGTGTCCCCTGTTCACTGTGTGAGCACTCCTGTTCACCAGTGCTCCCTGCTCACTGTGTGAGCGCTCCTGTCCATCAGTGTCCCCTGTTCACTGTGTGAGTGCTCCTGTCCATCAGTGTCCCCTGTTCACTGTGTGAGTGCTCCTGTCCATCAGTGTCCCCTGTTCACTGTGTGAGCGCTCCTGTCCATCAGTGTCCCCTGTTCACTGTGTGAGTGCTCCTGTCCATCAGTGTCCCCTGTTCACTGTGTGAGTGCTCCTGTCCATCAGTGTCCCCTGTTCACTGTGTGAGTGCTCCTGTCCATCAGTGTCCCCTGTTCACTGTGTGAGTGCTCCTGTCCATCAGTGTCCCCTGTTCACTGTGTGAGCACTCCTGTTCACCAGTGCTCCCTGCTCACTGTGTGAGCGCTCCTGTCCATCAGTGTCCCCTGTTCACTGTGTGAGTGCTCCTGTCCATCAGTGTCCCCTGTTCACTGTGTGAGTGCTCCTGTCCATCAGTGTCCCCTGTTCACTGTGTGAGCACTCCTGTTCACCAGTGCTCCCTGCTCACTGTGTGAGCGCTCCTGTTCATCAGTGTCCCCTGTTCACTGTGTGAGTGCTCCTGTCCATCAGTGTCCCCTGTTCACTGTGTGAGCGCTCCTGTCCATCAGTGTCCCCTGTTCACTGTGTGAGCGCTCCTGTCCATCAGTGTCCCCTGTTCACTGTGTGAGTGCTCCTGTTCACCAGTGCTCCCTGCTCACTGTGTGAGCGCTCCTGTCCATCAGTGTCCCCTGTTCACTGTGTGAGCGCTCCTGTCCATCAGTGTCCCCTGTTCACTGTGTGAGTGCTCCTGTCCATCAGTGTCCCCTGTTCACTGTGTGAGCACTCCTGTTCACCAGTGCTCCCTGCTCACTGTGTGAGCGCTCCTGTTCATCAGTGTCCCCCGTTCACTGTGTGAGTGCTCCTGTCCATCAGTGTTCCCTGTGTGAGTGCGCCTGTCCATCAGTGCCTCCTGTTCACTGTGTGAGCGCTCCTATCCGTGAGTGCTCCCTGTTCACTGTGTGAGCGCTCCTGTCCATCAGTGTTCCCTGCTCCCTGTGTGAGTGCTCCTGTTCACCAGTGCAGCCTGTGAAGTGTCTCCTGTCAGGTGGAATCAGGTTTCCCAGTAACCACAGTGAGGGAACTTCCTTATTTCCTGCTGAGATTTGGCTTGCTCAGAGAGGCGTCTCTCTCTCCACTCCCTCCTCCACGGCTCTCAGATCAAGAGAGAGACACACCAGAGGCCGTGAGCTCCTGCGGTTTCGCCCCGATGTGACTGGAGACACGGATGGAGTACCTCCAGGGAGACCCAGGGCGGGCCACGGACGCCGACAGGACCTGGCGGAGAGGGTCTGCGGGTTCGAGACCTTCCCCCTCTCCCCAGGGACTGCCTGTTCTGTTTCTGATGTTTCTCCTCGGCCATGTGAGAAACAGCCCTGAGGTTTATGCTGCTGCCTGCCACAGTCTTTCAAAGTAGAAGAGTTAATTTCTGATGAGTCAGATTTTTCAGCCCAGGGAGCTTTCCACCTTGGCCCTTCACAGGCTCCTGTGGCTTTCTACGTGACTGGGAAGCCCTACGTAAAGTGTTTTTCTGGATGGGACCCTAAAAAAAAATCAGGGTGGCTTTTCCTCTGCTGCATCCTGCTGGGGCGAGGTTCACGCAGGCTGGGCTCAAACTAAGTTCTTGAATCAGACTAATTTGGATTCAGCTTCTGGCTGGTTCTCTGACCGGCTCAGTCATTTTAGTTGAGTTATTTAATCTCTGTAAATGTCAGTTTTCTTCTGCAAACTGGATAATGGTAGTGCCCAACAGGAGTGGTTCTTGTGAGAACGGAAGAAAGAAGATGCGCTCCGAGGCTCTCAACCAGCACCAACAATTACTGTTGCGATCACGAGATCGTGACTCAGGCTTTTGAAAAGACCAGATGCTTACTGCGTGAGTTTACTATGCTGGTGCATCCTAAGTGTTTACCATTAGAGCAGAAACGCCCTGCATGGACCTTTGGGTGCTGCCTGTAATCGAAGCACTTCCAGTACAGGACAAAGAGCTAACGACATAACCACAAGCCGCTGTTACGATTCACTACTGCCTAAACTTCCCTGTTGCAGAACCACCGTGAGCCCGGCCCGCCACCCGCCATAACCCTGATGCTTCCTTCTCCTTATTGTTAAAGTCTGTGTAGCTCAACCGTGAGGACTAACCTCGGGATGTGATCTGCATTTTTCCAGAGCTTTCCCATATATCTTATTAGGACTGGATGAAGAAAAAAGTTCTCTGAAGATCGTGTAAAACAAGCCACCTGAAAGTCATAGAAAAAGAAGGTCAAACAAGCAAGAGACAAATGCAAAGTGAGAAAAGACGTCTGGGGGTTTATACTTGCTGTGTTTTCAACCTGTAATGGTGATTCCGACCAGCACCACTATTAAGTAGGTAAAATCTCTTCCAGCTTCTTTCACTGTAAAAGAAGAGAGAGAACACCACGGGTCACACGTGCGCTGGACGCGAGCCGGACGCACCTGGCTTCAGACCTCCAGTGGGTGAGATGTGGGGCTGGGGCCGAGAGGGATCGGCCTGGGCTCCGCAGCAGCCGCTGTCAAATCTCTCTGCACATCAGAACTAGCTGAAGAATTTTTTGAAAGGACCACAGCAGACTCTGGGAGCAGGGCCTAGGAATCGACACTTTAGGTAGGCCCAAGGTCTCAGTTTTCTAAAGGAAATCCATCCTGAATATTCACTGGAAGAACAGATGCTGACGCTCGCATACTCTGGCCACCTGATGCGAACAGATGACTCACTGGAAGAAGAGAGCATGGTGCTGGGAAGAGCAGAAGGCAGGAGGAGAAGGGAAAACGGAGGACGAGTGGCTGGATGGCATCACTGAGTTTGAGAAGGTTCCAGAAGATGGTGAAGGACAGGGAAGCCTGGCATGCCTCAGTCCACGAGGTCGCAAAGAGTCAGACACGACCGAGCCACTGAACGGACCTGCACTGAAGCTCTCAATGCCTCCTTAGAAATCCTCGGACTCAGTCCTTGCTGAGCCTTCTAGTGAGAAGCGGCAGCTCAAGCCTCCCAGGTAAAGGCTAGCTCTTCCCCTCCTCCAAGACCTGGTGGGGGCTTCCATCTGGCAAGACGTGTGCTCTGGCCAGAAAGAGCTAACGACATAACCACAAGCCGCTGTTACGATTCACTACTGCCTAAACTTCCCTGTTGCAGAACCACCGTGAGCCCGGCCCGCCACCCGCCATAACCCTGATGCTTCCTTCTCCTTATTGTTAAAGTCTGTGTAGCTCAACCGTGAGGACTAACCTCGGGATGTGATCTGCATTTTTCCAGAGCTTTCCCATATATCTTATTAGGACTGGATGAAGAAAAAAGTTCTCTGAAGATCGTGTAAAACAAGCCACCTGAAAGTCATAGAAAAAGAAGGTCAAACAAGCAAGAGACAAATGCAAAGTGAGAAAAGACGTCTGGGGGTTTATACTTGCTGTGTTTTCAACCTGTAATGGTGATTCCGACCAGCACCACTATTAAGTAGGTAAAATCTCTTCCAGCTTCTTTCACTGTAAAAGAAGAGAGAGAACACCACGGGTCACACGTGCGCTGGACGCGAGCCGGACGCACCTGGCTTCAGACCTCCAGTGGGTGAGATGTGGGGCTGGGGCCGAGAGGGATCGGCCTGGGCTCCGCAGCAGCCGCTGTCAAATCTCTCTGCACATCAGAACTAGCTGAAGAATTTTTTGAAAGGACCACAGCAGACTCTGGGAGCAGGGCCTAGGAATCGACACTTTAGGTAGGCCCAAGGTCTCAGTTTTCTAAAGGAAATCCATCCTGAATATTCACTGGAAGAACAGATGCTGACGCTCGCATACTCTGGCCACCTGATGCGAACAGATGACTCACTGGAAGAAGAGAGCATGGTGCTGGGAAGAGCAGAAGGCAGGAGGAGAAGGGAAAACGGAGGACGAGTGGCTGGATGGCATCACTGAGTTTGAGAAGGTTCCAGAAGATGGTGAAGGACAGGGAAGCCTGGCATGCCTCAGTCCACGAGGTCGCAAAGAGTCAGACACGACCGAGCCACTGAACGGACCTGCACTGAAGCTCTCAATGCCTCCTTAGAAATCCTCGGACTCAGTCCTTGCTGAGCCTTCTAGTGAGAAGCGGCAGCTCAAGCCTCCCAGGTAAAGGCTAGCTCTTCCCCTCCTCCAAGACCTGGTGGGGGCTTCCATCTGGCAAGACGTGTGCTCTGGCCAGGATACAAGGTAACCGGGAGGAAGAAGGAAACAGGCGACCCCCGGAAGACATGTGCTCTGGCCAGGATACAAGGTAACCGGGAGGAAGAAGGAAACGGGCGACCCCCAAAGCAGCTGGCGGCCCCAGCTGCAGAGCTCGCTGTATTCTAAAGGCAGTGGGAAAGGGCCCCCAGTACAGAACTGGACCAGTTGGAGCTGATCCTCAGGGCAGCCCTCTCCTCCGGCCAAAGCCTAAGCTCTGACGAGCAGCCCGGGGGTGCTGCACAGCTCAGCTCCGCTCGTGGAGAGACGGGGGAGCATGTCCACTCTCAGTAAAAATGACAGACCGGCCACGGCAGGAGGAGCATGTCCACTCTCAGTAAAAATGACAGACCGGCCACGGCAGGAGGTGGGCGTGCTCAAGAGAGGGCGACTGTTATGAAAGAGGGTTGGGGGAACATGATCATCTCGTGGTAGAAGAGCAGCCGGGGCATCCCTGGGACGGCCTGGCCACTGAAGCCAGGCGGGGCACCCATGATAGGGACGGCTCAGGTCACTGAGCCCGAACCGGTCTTCACGCCTGGCATTCATTTCCCGAAGGAAGGCCCACTCTCTCCGGAGGCACCTGAGGAGTGCACGGGACCCCCCTGGTCTTTCCCCAGAGCCTCCTGGCCACTCACGTGGTGACCGTATGCCGGCAAAGGGGATACACCATGGCCCGCTGGAGAGTCCGAGCTGATGCCCACCACCCACGGAGTCTCTCTGGGCCCTCTGTTAAGCACTCGAGCTGGCTATGTGACACAGAGCCTGGCTTGTAAGAGGTCACAGTTGGGTCCATGGACTTGCCTGACAGGCATTTCCCTGATTTCCAGTGTGTACTTGGAACGGATATACTCAGTCCTCAGCAACAGCAGCCTCTAATCTAGTTCTCTTGAGGTGGGTTAAAATACCCAGCATATCATAATGAGCCAAGTCCAACGGAAGCCTCTGAAACTGCTTCCCACTGACCAACACAGTGAGTCCAAACCAGCATGGCGTCTAAGGGGGATGTCAGAGACAGCGCTATCCTTAGAGACCAAAGACCCAGGTGGGGTTGTCCTAAGAATCACTGGGCTGGATATTAAGAAACTAGAGTTAGAAATGTTCACACTCAATTGTTAGTTGTGCAAAACCAGGGAAATAAGCCTTATACACACTGAGTCGTAATGTCTGAAAAGTACACGTGAGACTCAAATGAAATAACACCTAAGAAATCTGCTTACCTATCATAAAGTATTAAACAATCGTCAAGTTTTAATGCGTTTTCCACACCAAACTAATTTGAGAAAAATCTTACACAAAATCAACCTTCAAATTGTGGAGTTCAAATCTGTGAACATTGTATCCTCTGATTCTGAACTGCGTCGAACGGTTCTACCTTAATTTGTGGATCAGTTTACTCTGAGCACTGAACTCCTGAGAGGGGCCCTGGCAGCCCCGTCGCGTTTGCAGAAAGACCGATCGTTACAGGGGATTCCCGTTTACCTTTCTGTGACGTGGAGACGACGGTCTCCCCGCCCTGGCTCCTGGGCACTGACACCTGTTTGTCGCCGTCCGCCTTCGCGCTCTGGGGGCTCCGTCCTTGCGTCCAGATGGTTTTCTGGGTGGCCCCCCCAATACACCTAGGTCGCACCGTCTTCCTCGGCTCTCGCGGCCCCCATCTCCAACCGGGCTCAGTCTTCAAGCAAGCCTTGCTGAGGACGAAGGGTGGCAGAAACAATCGCTTCCCCGAGGACCCGTGCAGTCTCTCCGTACACCGCACAGCTCGTAGGAAAGTACAGATCATGCTTGCAGAAAGCCGCTCGGCTTAGCGGGGATGCTAGTCGTCAAGCGCAAGCCTCGATTGCCCGCCGCACTCCCAGCCGGGCGCGGGCTCAAGCCCACGCATGCACACCGGTACTTCTGCACGGCCTGTTCGGCAAAAACGGGGGCTCCAGCAGCGTAAATCCAGACAGAAAGTCTCCTGAAAGGAGCGGATACCCACTTTCACTGCTCCTTGGCTCTCGTTTTACTGGAAGTAAAATACTTTGTTAATTTTCTATGCAGACATTCCCGCTAGGCCTTGGCAAAGGAACCTGGAAAGCCGCTAGGAGTCCTGGGATTAGTGGTTCAAGGGCGGCACTCCTCCCAGCGTTGTCGCAGCGGGAAGCACGCGAGGACTACATTTCCCACAGTGCAAGGCGGCCAGGGCACTCGTCTCTCCGCCTCCCACAACCCCCTGCGCGGGCGCCGCAGGAGTTTTGCGTGCAGGAAGGCGGGGCTTTATTGGTGATGGGCGGGGCTCGAGTCCCTGCAGCTGCGTCGTTCAGGAACTTCCAAAATCAAGTTAGCAACTACAAACTGCATGTTCTTGTGCCCCTCTAGAGAGGACCGTATAAACTGGGAAGTCTTCGGTCTCCCTCTGGCTCTGATGTTCTTTATGGGCAGATGATGTAGCCTTTGAGTTAGTTCTTAAGGAAATCGAACACGAAACAGCGCCAACTACCCCAGGGCCAGCAGGTGGGGAGGACGAAGCCGCCTGAAAGCTCATGCGGAACCATAAAGTCCGAGCGGCCCTCCTGCAGTCAGGCGTCCTTGACGCCAGCCGCTGGGGGCGTAGGTATTAATAGAAGCCGACCCCTGAGCCAGTGGAAAGGCGGAGTTGCCCTCGGCTCCGCCCCCGACTCGCCTCGCTCCGCCCCCGCGGGCGTTGAGTGGGCGTGGCCCTGGGTGCAGCGCTGGAGCGGGAGCTTCGGCGCTGGGTATCCATGGCGACTGGACGCGGCCGGCTCCTGCAGACGCAATGGCGGTACCTCCTGGCCCAACGCCCGCCGACGGGCGGCTTGGGCTCGGCTTTCGGGAGCCCGGGGTTCAGGTGACTCTTGGGCGGCGGTCGCCCGGGGAGCCCCCTCGGGAGAAGCCCCAGACCGCCCCCACCCCCGCCACCGCCCTGTCCCTTTGGTTTCCCTCAGTTCCGACCTGGCAGCGCGGGAAAGGTCTGGAAAGGGGTTGGGAGCAAGTCTCTAAAACTTGGAAGCGCGGGCTTCCCCAAGTCGTGGTACAAGCAGAGCAGCTTCCCGGGAGTGTTTCGCCTCCTCGGTTCATTCCGGTGGAGGGTGCTGCGGGCGCGGGGGCGTGCGAGCCCTGAGCCCCGCGAGCGCCCTCGCGCGGAGCCGCCGCCTGGGCGCGCGCACCTGCGGGGCTGGCACCGCCCACCCGGCCCGGCTCCAGGACGCGTTCCCTAAGTGGCCTCCTAATTCTGGGGCTGGGGATCATTTTTTGTCTTTTGTGACATTGTAACTTAGAAGGAGAAGCGGGCGGCAGAGGACGAGATGGTTGGACGGCAGTGGAGAGTCTGAGCAAACTCTGGAAGAGGGTGAAGGACAGGGCAAGCCTGGCACGCAGCCGTCCATGGGTTCGCAAAGAGCAGGACAAGACGGAGCGACTGAACTGAACTTAAAAAAGTCGGTTATACCTATGAAACCATGATGGATTTTCTCTCCCAATCCTAGTTCACGAAGGGGCAGGAGTCAGGTCCTAGCCAGGTGAGGCTGTTAGGCAGGTGGGTCTGGAAGCTGCGTTTCTGCGCAAACCCTGCAAGGAGGTTGACAGACAGCCGCCCCTGGGGACTCGATTCCCGGTGCTCCTCTGCCGCCTGCCTGTCCGAGCGAGGGCTGTGTGGTCTTCTGCTGTCAGGAGGCTCCTCTTCGCTCCCCGTGTCTTGCGGCACCCTGGGCCCGCGGGGCGGCCCTCTGCTGCAGCGGAGGAGGAGATGGAAGGAGTGAGCGGGGGCAGGGGACAGGGGCGGGGAGGAGGCGGAGGCTGTTTTCCGAAAGGAGCTTCAGCTCCCGCCGAGAACAGTGGCGCATTTCACAGAGTGAGCTTCAGGGGGTCTGCCGCCTGATGGCACCCTTCTAGTCGCCCGCCGACGGGCGGCTGGCTCGGCTTTCAGGAGCCCGGGGTTCAGGTGACTCTTGGGCGGCGGTCCCCCGGGGGAGCCCCTCGGGAGAAGCCCCAGACCGCCCCCACCCCCGCCACCGCCCTGTCCCTTTGGTTTCCCTCAGTTCCGACCTGGCAGCGCGGGAAAGGTCTGGAAAGGGGTTGGGAGCAAGTCTCTAAAACTTGGAAGCGCGGGCTTCCCCAAGTCGTGGTACAAGCAGAGCAGCTTCCCGGGAGTGTTTCGCCTCCTCGGTTCATTCCGGTGGAGGGTGCTGCGGGCGCGGGGGCGTGCGAGCCCTGAGCCCCGCGAGCGCCCTCGCGCGGAGCCGCCGCCTGGGCGCGCGCACCTGCGGGGCTGGCACCGCCCACCCGGCCCGGCTCCAGGACGCGTTCCCTAAGTGGCCTCCTAATTCTGGGGCTGGGGATCATTTTTTGTCTTTTGTGACATTGTAACTTAGAAGGAGAAGCGGGCGGCAGAGGACGAGATGGTTGGACGGCAGTGGAGAGTCTGAGCAAACTCTGGAAGAGGGTGAAGGACAGGGCAAGCCTGGCACGCAGCCGTCCATGGGTTCGCAAAGAGCAGGACAAGACGGAGCGACTGAACTGAACTTAAAAAAGTCGGTTATACCTATGAAACCATGATGGATTTTCTCTCCCAATCCTAGTTCACGAAGGGGCAGGAGTCAGGTCCTAGCCAGGTGAGGCTGTTAGGCAGGTGGGTCTGGAAGCTGCGTTTCTGCGCAAACCCTGCAAGGAGGTTGACAGACAGCCGCCCCTGGGGACTCGATTCCCGGTGCTCCTCTGCCGCCTGCCTGTCCGAGCGAGGGCTGTGTGGTCTTCTGCTGTCAGGAGGCTCCTCTTCGCTCCCCGTGTCTTGCGGCACCCTGGGCCCGCGGGGCGGCCCTCTGCTGCAGCGGAGGAGGAGATGGAAGGAGTGAGCGGGGGCAGGGGACAGGGGCGGGGAGGAGGCGGAGGGCTGTTTTCCGAAAGGAGCTTCAGCTCCCCGCCGAGAACAGTGGCGCATTTCACAGAGTGAGCGCTCTGGCAGTCGAGGTGTCCGCGGTGCTGCCGTCCTGTCTGATGGCACCCCTCTTTCACGTGAGCCCCTCCTCGGTCTGCACCCGTCTTCCTAGGGAGATGGCACGGTGGAGTCGTAGTGGTAAGGGCCCTTTGTATTCTTGAGGACTATCTTTTGGTTTGTAGGACTTCTCGATTTATAGATACGAAAAGTCAAGCCTAGTATGCCTTCTACTACACCAGATGTCTATAAGCATAGAAAAGGATTCTGTCTCTTACCAGCTCAACTACTTAAGGTATACCCCGCCCCTCCACCCCCAATCTCCAGGACTGTGTCCGGTGTCCATCCTGGGACCCATTACCCCTTTTACCCCGGTTTCAAAAGCAGGCCCCTCCCCTGGTATTGCAGTGACAGTTGGTTCTTGGAAACAGCTGTAATGCTGGACGTGTCACAAGCTTCGTGGCAAAATGGCAACACTGCCTGCGAGTTTTTCTACCACTTCGGAAAGAAAAGCAGGAGTTAAAGGTAGCAAGGTTGAACTCTATGTCAGTTTGCCACTGTTCCTAAAATTAGTCTTTGTGCATAACCTCCTGTTAGTGGGAAGCGGAATGACTGTTACATGATGAATCTTGTGGAGAGGCTGTGATCAGGAGGCCTGACAAGGGGCCGGCGCCTCACTCTGTGACTGGGTGATGCATGCTGGGTAAAGAAACGTCCGATCTTAAGATGGTTATAGTCTAAGTTATTTGTAATGTCTCAAGGCAGAAAAGTTAGATTTTACCAAAGAATCACACCAAACGTATCACCTGTTTAAATCCTTTTAACACAAACTGTGAATTTGTATACATGAATATCTTTAACTGCAAGAATATCACAGACAGGTGTCAGATTGACATAATTTCTACTTGGTCTAGTTTCTGTGATCAGACACTAAGAACCAGGCCCAGAAAGTGGGTTTTTTAAAAAATACTGAACTTATATAAAAAAAATAGTGAACTTAATTCAAAGCTATCAGGTAAAGTTTGTCATTTGGAAATGAAGATCAATGGCATCTTAGGTAATAGTTTGTCTTACTCTTGTAGACACACAGAGCTCCTGAAGGACATGCGTGGGGCTTAGTCGAGGTGTCCGCGGTGCTGCCGTCCTGTCTGATGGCACCCCTCTTTCACGTGAGCCCCTCCTCGGTCTGCACCCGTCTTCCTAGGGAGATGGCACGGTGGAGTCGTAGTGGTAAGGGCCCTTTGTATTCTTGAGGACTATCTTTTGGTTTGTAGGACTTCTCGATTTATAGATACGAAAAGTCAAGCCTAGTATGCCTTCTACTACACCAGATGTCTATAAGCATAGAAAAGGATTCTGTCTCTTACCAGCTCAACTACTTAAGGTATACCCCGCCCCTCCACCCCCAATCTCCAGGACTGTGTCCGGTGTCCATCCTGGGACCCATTACCCCTTTTACCCCGGTTTCAAAAGCAGGCCCCTCCCCTGGTATTGCAGTGACAGTTGGTTCTTGGAAACAGCTGTAATGCTGGACGTGTCACAAGCTTCGTGGCAAAATGGCAACACTGCCTGCGAGTTTTTCTACCACTTCGGAAAGAAAAGCAGGAGTTAAAGGTAGCAAGGTTGAACTCTATGTCAGTTTGCCACTGTTCCTAAAATTAGTCTTTGTGCATAACCTCCTGTTAGTGGGAAGCGGAATGACTGTTACATGATGAATCTTGTGGAGAGGCTGTGATCAGGAGGCCTGACAAGGGGCCGGCGCCTCACTCTGTGACTGGGTGATGCATGCTGGGTAAAGAAACGTCCGATCTTAAGATGGTTATAGTCTAAGTTATTTGTAATGTCTCAAGGCAGAAAAGTTAGATTTTACCAAAGAATCACACCAAACGTATCACCTGTTTAAATCCTTTTAACACAAACTGTGAATTTGTATACATGAATATCTTTAACTGCAAGAATATCACAGACAGGTGTCAGATTGACATAATTTCTACTTGGTCTAGTTTCTGTGATCAGACACTAAGAACCAGGCCCAGAAAGTGGGTTTTTTAAAAAATACTGAACTTATATAAAAAAAATAGTGAACTTAATTCAAAGCTATCAGGTAAAGTTTGTCATTTGGAAATGAAGATCAATGGCATCTTACGAGTAATATCAGCTGTATGTGGACTTACTCTTGTAGACACACAGAGCTCCTGAAGGACATGCGTGGGGCTTACGGATGGCAGTTGTGCGGCCCGTCAGACCACTGGTTTATTAGTTTAGTTGATGGAGATGTGCACATGTGCTCTCAGTGGTGTCAGGATCCACACGGTGAGATGTGTGGCAGTAGCAGAAAGCTCAGGAGGCACAGTCGGGGGTCCTGAGGCTCACGGTCCTTCCAGGTCACCCTGAAGAAGCCACTGTCGCTGGCCTCATCAGAGCCTCAGTGTTCTGCCGTGGAGAGAGGGGCTTGGGAGATCTAGCGTGATTACAGAAAACTGAAACAACAGTGAGTAGGCTGTACTTCCGGGACAGACAGGAGCCAGTGGGCAGGGGGTTCCTTCTTCTTTTTTATTTTTTTTTAGGTAAGAAATGGATTTATTTAGATTCAGAGAAAGCACACTCCACAGACAGAGTGTGGGCCATGGCAGAGCAAATCCAGTGGCCAGGGGGTTCCTTCTTAACGTGGAAAATTAATATAACAGCTTTGGGGGAAAATGTTAACGAGCTGGTGAACCATATGGTACATTTTTTTTTTAAAAACATTTATTTATTTGGGGGTGGGGTGGGGAGGGAGAGGGCGGGGGGGCCACTTCTATTGGTCTTTCATTTATCTATTTTCATCCATCTTTGTTCTTTGGCCCGTGTGGGCCTCCCATCGCGGCGGCCTCTGTTGTCGCAGAGCACCAGCTCTGGGTGCATGCCCTCCAGAGCTCCGGCTCGGTAATTGGACACATCGGTCCAGCTGCTCCGCGGCACGTGGGATCTTCCCAGGCCAGGGATCGAACCGGCGCCCCTTGCACTGCAAGGCGATGTCCTTACCCACTGGACCACCAGGGAAGCCCCATATGGTACATTTTTATAAGAAGACAAAAACATGGAAAGTTATCCATTAGAATGCAACATTTGTATATTCATTTTATTTATTTATTTTTGGCCACTTTTATTGGTTTTTCATTTATTTACTTTCATCCATCTTTGTTCCTTGACCCGTGTGGGCCTCCCATCACAGTGGCCTCTCCTGTTGCAGAGCACCGGCTCTGGATGCATGTGCCCAAGAGCGCTGGCTCGTAATTGGATACATCGGTCCAGCCACTCCGTGGCATGTGGGATCTGCCTATGCCAGGGATCGAACCGGCCCCCCTTGCAGTGCAAGGCAGGCTCTCTACCCACTGGACCACCAGGAAAGCCCCCATTTCATTTTTAATTTAATATTAATCTTTAATATTACATATGAGGCTTCAAAGGCGTTTTGAGCTTTCTGCAGGCTCTGCTCCTGGATTTTGGGGGAGGTGGAACCCAGAAGGCTTGGGGGTCTTTGAGGACAAAGGCTCCAGCCTAGCGGACGGTGCTCTGAAACTGCTCCCAAAGCTTCCAGTGTTTGGAGTTCTCAGGTTTGAAATGAGAATGACAAACCTGCCACACAATTCATTACATTTTCCGTAATCCCATAATCTTGTGAATCAGATGTATTACCGGTTAATGCCTTATTATCTCTCCTGGTAGACTGCTTTTTAATGTATGTATGTGTTTGTTTTTTCCCTTAAGAGAGAAATACCAACATAAAAAATATATAGTCTGTGCTGATAGAACCTGCCTTTTCAGTTGATGATGTTCTTAATTTAGCAAATATTTGCTGAGCACCTCCTGCGTGCTGGGGAGGTGGTGGGTGCTGAGCAGTGGGTGGTAAATAGAACTCATGCGGAAGACCTGCCCACACAGCCCGTCCACCCCAGGGATGGTGAACAAGGTGGATGAGCCGCGTACTAAGGCAGAACCATGAAGGGGTGGCTTCGTGTGTGTGTGTGTGTGTAGTACAAATTGGAGTTCAGAGGGCAAGGCTGGAAGGTCCTAGTGAAATGGTGACATTTGAAAGAGCGGGACACGACTGAGCACGTCGGCATGTGCGCCTCGGAGGTGAGGGGGTGGGCCCTGTGAGCTTGTTTTTATGGAAACACTTCCACCTGTGTTGAAACTGTCCGGTTTAATTGGCTGAATGTTGCTTACTTTCTGGAGGCCACGGGGATGAACGGACCCCTCTACTGTCTCTAGGGGCTTCCCTGGTGGCTGATCGGTGAAGAGTCCACCTGCCAGTGAAGGAGATGTGGGTTTGGAGTTGGGAAGATCCCGTGGAGGAGGGAATGACAACCCACTCCAGTGTTCTGGGAAACCCCATGGTGGGCTACAGTCCATGGGGTCGCAAGGAGTTGGGCATGACGTATCAACTGGACAACAGCAAAATAGCGCTTCTAGTACTCGTCCTAGTGCAGGCAGCTTTGAGATGGGCACTCCTGAGTGAACGCTGTGGGCTCATTTTCCTCTTTTTTCTTTTGGCCTTGGGATGTATCTCTAGACCTGAGGTTCTTGGCTTAAAACATACGTGCCTTGGAAGGGTCTTGGTGTGTCTTGGGACTCGGCTCTGCCTCCGAGTCCCGAGTCCCGGCGTGGCCGGCCACGCTCCCGGCAGGGAGGAGAGAGCCCGTCTGTCTGCAGCGGGGCCACCCGTCATCATTTATTTGGCCTTTGCCAGTCTGCTAGATTGAATCTGAGCAAGAGACCTATTAATTTACTTTTCTTCAATTCCCCTGGAAAGGCCTGGGGTAATAGTTTCTGGGTTTTTTCCGTCTCTTTTTAAACATGTTTATGTGTTTATTTTTGGCTGGCTGCATCTCGGTTGCTGTGCATGGGCCTCTGGCTGCAGTGGCTTCTCTTGTTGCAGAGCAGGGGCTCTAGGTTGCAAGCTTCATGGCTGCAGCACGCAGGCTCAGTAGCTGCGGCCTGTGGGCTCTGGAGGATGGGCTCCGTGGCCTCAAGGCCTGTGGGAGTTTCCTGGACCAGGGATCGAACCTGTGTCCCCTGCATGGGCAGGCAGATTCCTAACCACTGGACCACCAGGGAAGCCCCCTTTTTTTCATCTTTTGATTGAGGAAATTCATAACGGCACAAACCTAACTTACTAATGCTTCTAAACACATTTGTACTTGATCAGCCACAGTGACTGTCTTCGTTTATGTTAAAAAGCAGTATTACCTGTGAGAGATGCTTGTCCATCTTCATCCGTGTGTACAGACTCTAGACTCCTGGACGTGACCCTCACACTTGCAACAGTCTAAGGGTCACCCGTTGAGAACTCTGGATAGACGCTGTTATTGTTTGAATAAAATATACCTTGTTTCATTAAGTCTTAAAGGCCATTGATTATAAAAATCCACTATTATTTTATGCTTATTATTGACCACTGAAGTTTTAAAAAAGGCCAATTAAAATATGTTCCATTGAATGTGAGATTTGTTGTTCAGTTGCTCAGTCATGTCTGACCCTTTGCGACCCCACGGACTGTAGCCCGCCAGGCTGTCCCTCGCCATCCCCTCGAGCCTGCTTGGGCTCGTGTCCATTGACTCAGGCGCCATCCAACCCTCCCATCCTCTGCCTCGGGTGGATCTGAGGGTGGGCATTTGATCCTCCTGGGACTGCTGGAGCCGGAGCCGGAGCTGTGGGAGGGCGGACCCGGAGGGGGCGGGGCAGTTCCAGTTCACAAAATGAAGTTGTTTTTACTCCACTGATGTGATCTTGACTAGGTTTCTATTGTGTTATTTAAACTGGACATTTGACACATTTTGTCTTTTCCCTTTTGGTTTCCCTTAAGGAGTTTTATTTATTTATTTAAATTTTGGCCTCTTTTATTGGCTTTTTATTTATTTATTTTCCTCCATCTTTGTTCTTTGGCCTGTGTGGGCCTCCCACTGTGGTGGCCTGTCCCGTTGCAGAGCACTGGCTCTGGGCGCATGCGCTCCAGAGCGCTGGCTCGTAATTGGACACAGTGGTCTAGCCGCTCTGCGGCACGTGGGATCTTCCCAGGCCAGGGAGGGAACCGGCGCCCCTTGCACTGCAAGGTGGGCTCTTTACCCACTGGACCACCAGGGAAGCCCAGGACTTCTATTTAATGTGCTTATTTTCAGTTGAAACATAGTTGCTTCATTGTTTCCACTGAGGACTCCTTACAGCAGGGTCTTTGTGCTGACACCTGTGCCCAGCCTCCAGGGCAGCTCAGGACACTGCTGGGGGCCTGCCCTCCCTCCTGCCCTCCCGCCCCCTCCCCCTCTGCAGGGGAAGTTTCACAGTGAGTGGCCTCTGGAGGGTGGGAGTCCCTTCTGCTTTGCAGAGGGGAACGGATCGTTCACCTTTGCTTATAATTTGTTTTCCATGTCTGCTTCCAGAACGAGGCCAGCCGTCACAAAGGCCACAGGCCCTGCTGCCCGAGTCACCGTGCTTGGCGGGATGAGCTCTGCACGAGGGCCAGCGCTGGCTGCTCTGTGTCCCTGGACAGGTGAGGAGCGGAGGGCGTCCTGGGCTCTGGGCTGGCGGCTGGGGCGGCGTTACCCGAGAACGCCGGGTGCGGGGCGCGGCGGGCGGCTGTTTTGAGTGCTCTGAGCACAGGAGTGCGGGGAGGCCGCACAGCGGAGCGCGGGCTGTGAGTCCTCAGCCTGGCCCATCAGCCTTAGGCAGGCCTCATAAAGCTGATCCAGGTGACAAGTACCGTTAATTTTCCTTTTTAAAAGGTGTTCCTCAAAGTTAGTCACTTTCCACTTGATAGAGACCCTTGACAAAGAAGAAAGTTGAAATCTTGCTTTGGAATCCAGTTCAAAGTTCTGAGCAAAAGCCGGAGCCGGAGCGGGGAAGTTGTTTTTACTCCACTGATGTGATCTTGACTAGGTTTCTATTGTGTTATTTAAACTGGACATTTGACACATTTTGTCTTTTCCCTTTTGGTTTCCCTTAAGGAGTTTTATTTATTTATTTAAATTTTGGCCTCTTTTATTGGCTTTTTATTTATTTATTTTCCTCCATCTTTGTTCTTTGGCCTGTGTGGGCCTCCCACTGTGGTGGCCTGTCCCGTTGCAGAGCACTGGCTCTGGGCGCATGCGCTCCAGAGCGCTGGCTCGTAATTGGACACAGTGGTCTAGCCGCTCTGCGGCACGTGGGATCTTCCCAGGCCAGGGAGGGAACCGGCGCCCCTTGCACTGCAAGGTGGGCTCTTTACCCACTGGACCACCAGGGAAGCCCAGGACTTCTATTTAATGTGCTTATTTTCAGTTGAAACATAGTTGCTTCATTGTTTCCACTGAGGACTCCTTACAGCAGGGTCTTTGTGCTGACACCTGTGCCCAGCCTCCAGGGCAGCTCAGGACACTGCTGGGGGCCTGCCCTCCCTCCTGCCCTCCCGCCCCCTCCCCCTCTGCAGGGGAAGTTTCACAGTGAGTGGCCTCTGGAGGGTGGGAGTCCCTTCTGCTTTGCAGAGGGGAACGGATCGTTCACCTTTGCTTATAATTTGTTTTCCATGTCTGCTTCCAGAACGAGGCCAGCCGTCACAAAGGCCACAGGCCCTGCTGCCCCGAGTCACCGTGCTTGGCGGGATGAGCTCTGCACGAGGGCCAGCGCTGGCTGCTCTGTGTCCCTGGACAGGTGAGGAGCGGAGGGCGTCCTGGGCTCTGGGCTGGCGGCTGGGGCGGCGTTACCCGAGAACGCCGGGTGCGGGGCGCGGCGGGCGGCTGTTTTGAGTGCTCTGAGCACAGGAGTGTGGGGAGGCCGCACAGCGGAGCGCGGGCTGTGAGTCCTCAGCCTGGCCCATCAGCCTTAGGCAGGCCTCATAAAGCTGATCCAGGTGACAAGTACCGTTAATTTTCCTTTTTAAAAGGTGTTCCTCAAAGTTAGTCACTTTCCACTTGATAGAGACCCTTGACAAAGAAGAAAGTTGAAATCTTGTTCTTTGGAAAGCTCAGGAGGTGTGTGACTGGCTGAACTTTCAGGATTTGGGGAACCCCTTTCTACCATGCCAGGTTCCGTACCGTGAGCCTCAGCAATAAGGCCTGCAAAAACTTCAGAAAAGAAAAAAAAAACAACGGAGCTCCGTAACCACCGAAAGCAGGGGGATGAGGTGGGAGGCGGGAGCGAGGTTCACGAGGCAGGGGACATTGTATGCCTGTGGTCAACGCCTGTTGATGTGTGGCAGAAACCCACACGATAGCGTGAAGCAGTTATCCGCCAATTAAAAGTAAACGCAGCGCTTCCCTGGTGGTCCAGTGGGTAAGGACACCGCCTTGCAGTGCAAGGGGCGCCGGTTTGATCCCTGGCCTGGGAAGATCCCACGTGCTGCGGAGCGGCTGGACTGATGTGTCCAATTACCGAGGTGGAGCTCTGGAGCACAAAGAACAAAAGATGGATGAAAATAGATAAATGAAAGACCAATAGAAGTGGCCCGCTTGCCCCCCTCCCTCCCCACCCCACCCCCTCAAAAAAAAACAGTATAAAAAAAACCAAGTAAATGCAAACAGTCAGACATTTGCATATAGGCTAAATGAATAAATACAGTCAGATTTATCAAAAGCTTATTATCTGAAATTGATGCTGAAATGCCTGTGGCTTCATGCTGCACTGACATGTTTGGAGCACACGCTGTGTGTCCGCATCCGGTACAGACCTGGGAGCTGCACACGGCAGCATTCAGACTCAAGTTTTGGGCTTTTAATACCATGCCATAACAGGCTCATGTAAGAGTGTACATGAGCACTTTTACTGTACTTTTATAATGAAAGGAAAAGTCAAAAAGGACTTTACTAAGGACATGATTTAACCTTGTAACCAGGCCCTCTAAGACCAGACTTTGTCATGCATAGTCTGATAAGAGAACTAGAACAGATGTCCATCCAGCCGATCTGTCCATTTGTGTCTGGGGACCTTCTCCACGCCAGTGGCTCTACTTGGAGGAGGAGGCAGTGGGAGAGCCCCTCAGGTGTTCTCGTGAGGCTTATGATCCCATCGGAGACAGAGATTAGAACAAGGAGTGGCTTCTGAATTGCGGTGCATGTTACCAGGAGAACAAATGGGCTCCTTCCTCCAGATTAGTGGGGTGGGACCATCAGGCAGGATGTCTCCGCGGAGCTGAGGTTTAAGCTGAGATCTGGACTCTGGGACGAAAGCTCTTGAGAAAAGCACCCGGAGAGGGGACGCCGTGGGGGCAGCAGGCAGGCCTGGACCTGCTCTCGGAGCCGGGGTGCCGGGTGGCGGCCGAGGGGAGGCGGTGGACCCTGCTCACAGCCTGGGGTGTGTCCGCACAGAGGCGTGCTGCCGCCTTGTTGGCGTCTCTGCCGCCTCCCCTCTTCAGGCGGGGAGAGGGAGGGGCACCGGCAGCGTGGAGCGGGTGCCGCGGCTTTCCCTCGGGCGCGGGGCAGCAGGGCTTCCCTGGATCTGCTCTGACTGCCCCCTCAGTCTGCCCACAGAGGTCCTGCTGAAGATCCTGTCCGGCCTGGACGCGGCGGCCCTGCTGTGTGTCGGGTGCGTGAACCGGCGCCTTCGTCACCTGGCCAACGACAAGTAAGGAGAGGACCACGTGTCTCTGTCTTGTCCGACGGCGTTTTGATGGAAGTGGTGAAAATGAGTGAGAACTTTCTAACCCTTGTTCAGAATTTAAGAGCATTTCTAGAGTAAGTTTCAGACATGCGTCTGCCAGGGGAAGTTTTCTAGGATTTGCCTCTCTGTGCTTAAAGAAAGGGGAGCTCTGGGTGGGGGACTGTTGAAAGAGGGGTGAAGCCCCTTCGCCCGCGCTGTGGGCACTCTGGTCTCTGGGACTCGAGTGCCATGCCATAACAGGCTCATGTAAGAGTGTACATGAGCACTTTTACTGTACTTTTATAATGAAAGGAAAAGTCAAAAAGGACTTTACTAAGGACATGATTTAACCTTGTAACCAGGCCCTCTAAGACCAGACTTTGTCATGCATAGTCTGATAAGAGAACTAGAACAGATGTCCATCCAGCCGATCTGTCCATTTGTGTCTGGGGACCTTCTCCACGCCAGTGGCTCTACTTGGAGGAGGAGGCAGTGGGAGAGCCCCTCAGGTGTTCTCGTGAGGCTTATGATCCCATCGGAGACAGAGATTAGAACAAGGAGTGGCTTCTGAATTGCGGTGCATGTTACCAGGAGAACAAATGGGCTCCTTCCTCCAGATTAGTGGGGTGGGACCATCAGGCAGGATGTCTCCGCGGAGCTGAGGTTTAAGCTGAGATCTGGACTCTGGGACGAAAGCTCTTGAGAAAAGCACCCGGAGAGGGGACGCCGTGGGGGCAGCAGGCAGGCCTGGACCTGCTCTCGGAGCCGGGGTGCCGGGTGGCGGCCGAGGGGAGGCGGTGGACCCTGCTCACAGCCTGGGGTGTGTCCGCACAGAGGCGTGCTGCCGCCTTGTTGGCGTCTCTGCCGCCTCCCCTCTTCAGGCGGGGAGAGGGAGGGGCACCGGCAGCGTGGAGCGGGTGCCGCGGCTTTCCCTCGGGCGCGGGGCAGCAGGGCTTCCCTGGATCTGCTCTGACTGCCCCCTCAGTCTGCCCACAGAGGTCCTGCTGAAGATCCTGTCCGGCCTGGACGCGGCGGCCCTGCTGTGTGTCGGGTGCGTGAACCGGCGCCTTCGTCACCTGGCCAACGACAAGTAAGGAGAGGACCACGTGTCTCTGTCTTGTCCGACGGCGTTTTGATGGAAGTGGTGAAAATGAGTGAGAACTTTCTAACCCTTGTTCAGAATTTAAGAGCATTTCTAGAGTAAGTTTCAGACATGCGTCTGCCAGGGGAAGTTTTCTAGGATTTGCCTCTCTGTGCTTAAAGAAAGGGGAGCTCTGGGTGGGGGACTGTTGAAAGAGGGGTGAAGCCCCTTCGCCCGCGCTGTGGGCACTCTGGTCTCTGGGACTCCGAGTGTGCCCTCGGGGCGAGACCCCGGGGTGCTGCCCGCATCTGGTGAGCGTCCTGGCGTCTTGGCGTGAGCTCCCTCTGCCTTCAGCGTCCAAGGCTCGGCTGGCTGTTGATCCGCCCCCGCCCCGCATCAGCCCAGGCAGAGAGCCTGGTGGAGGGCGACGTCACGGGTGGCCTCCGCGGTGAGGAGACGGAGGGGAGTGGGGGGGCTGGGGTGCCGCGGAGACGCCTGCGCCCGCTTCTCAAGCAGGTCCGTGGCGAGGCTGCACTGGAACCAGCTGGGAAAGGTGGAAAAAACCAGTAGGATCCCAGGTGTGCATTTCTGCAGGTCTGCACTGTGTCTTCCAGAATCCGTGTTAGAAACTTCTCCCGGTTGTACTAACGCACAGCCATGTACTCATAATAAGAAGGGACGTGCATCATTCGCTGGTTGGTCAGGGCGGTGTTCTTCACTTAAAGAGAGACTTCCCATATGAGGGAACACGTGTCTGTGTCAGTGCACACGCGTGGTGTCGGCTCCTGACGTGAGTCTCGTGTCTCTGTGGTAGCGATCCTCAGGGAGAGGTGAAGCCCTTTGCAGGAGCACGGCACCGCGAGGCGGTCCTCAAGGAGCAGCAGAGTCTACTGAATGTGCACGGCTGTAGCTTCGTGGGGTTGCTTATTAAGCCAAAATAGAACCCAGACTACCTAGATAAGCTCACGAGCCACACATTTCTGTCTCTGTCACCGCCGTCCGAGGCTCGCATGAGGCAGGCACCGGGCTTTCCGCAGCCTGGGGCCGTCCCCCTGCTGTGTGTCGGGTGCGTGAACCGGCGCCTTCGTCACCTGGCCAACGACAAGTAAGGAGAGGACCACGTGTCTCTGTCTTGTCCGACGGCGTTTTGATGGAAGTGGTGAAAATGAGTGAGAACTTTCTAACCCTTGTTCAGAATTTAAGAGCATTTCTAGAGTAAGTTTCAGACATGCGTCTGCCAGGGGAAGTTTTCTAGGATTTGCCTCTCTGTGCTTAAAGAAAGGGGAGCTCTGGGTGGGGGACTGTTGAAAGAGGGGTGAAGCCCCTTCGCCCGCGCTGTGGGCACTCTGGTCTCTGGGACTCCGAGTGTGCCCTCGGGGCGAGACCGCGGGGTGCTGCCCGCATCTGGTGAGCGTCCTGGCGTCTTGGCGTGAGCTCCCTCTGCCTTCAGCGTCCAAGGCTCGGCTGGCTGTTGATCCGCCCCCGCCCCGCATCAGCCCAGGCAGAGAGCCTGGTGGAGGGCGACGTCACGGGTGGCCTCCGCGGTGAGGAGACGGAGGGGAGTGGGGGGGCTGGGGTGCCGCGGAGACGCCTGCGCCCGCTTCTCAAGCAGGTCCGTGGCGAGGCTGCACTGGAACCAGCTGGGAAAGGTGGAAAAAACCAGTAGGATCCCAGGTGTGCATTTCTGCAGGTCTGCACTGTGTCTTCCAGAATCCGTGTTAGAAACTTCTCCCGGTTGTACTAACGCACAGCCATGTACTCATAATAAGAAGGGGACGTGCATCATTCGCTGGTTGGTCAGGGCGGTGTTCTTCACTTAAAGAGAGACTTCCCATATGAGGGAACACGTGTCTGTGTCAGTGCACACGCGTGGTGTCGGCTCCTGACGTGAGTCTCGTGTCTCTGTGGTAGCGATCCTCAGGGAGAGGTGAAGCCCTTTGCAGGAGCACGGCACCGCGAGGCGATCCTCAAGGAGCAGCAGAGTCTACTGAATGTGCACGGCTGTAGCTTCGTGGGGTTGCTTATTAAGCCAAAATAGAACCCAGACTACCTAGATAAGCTCACGAGCCACACATTTCTGTCTCTGTCACCGCCGTCCGAGGCCCGCATGAGGCAGGCACCGGGCTTTCCGCAGCCTGGGGCCGCCGCTCTGGCACGGTTCTCTGCTCTTCTGTCCCCAGTTACCCATCCCTCCGCTCTCTCGGGAGTGGCTGTCTAAAGATCTGCAGCTTCTCGGAGGTTCCCCCCGTGTTTCTTCTCTTTTCTGGAGGAGAATCTTAGTTGTATACGTTGAATTGTGTTTTTAAGAGTCACGGTCTGATCTCATAGCCAGACTTCACACAGGGGTGTGTTGACAAGTGCAGAGGTGAGCCCTGGCTGCTCCCGAGAAGCGGACGCTGCTTTCTGAGCATCGTCTGAAGAGCAGACAGAAGCCCGTCCTGCAGCCAGGGGCACTGCTGACTCACGAGGAGACGTGCTCCAAGGTGTGGGGGGTCCTCCCTGGGCCCCCGTGGTGTGGGGGTCTGTCCCTCTGCCTGCCTGCACGGGGCAGCCCTCAACATGAGCCCTGCGCTCCACGTGAGGGGAAGAGAAGCCTGGATCAGGGTGAATCGCCATCTGGAAACACTGTGTATCACAACATTAAATAGGCCCCATGTTCTGACTAACCTGATGGATTTTTTTTCCTGTGCTTGGCTGATAGACAGATAGCTGTTGGCCTCCAACCTGCTTTAGCTTTTTAACAAGGTGAGGCATCTTATGATCACGAAAGATCATAAGATGGGGACTGTCAAAAGCATCTTACACTTGACCTCTGTGTATATAAATAGGGAAGTGGAACAATGTTTACATATAATATTGAATCTGTTAATTCTGTAAGACATTTTCATTCTCTTGAGGCGGGCGCCACCGACGGTGAGCTGAGCGAGGTCACGTGTGTGACCGTGGCTCACCACACGAGTGTGCAGGTGGCTTCTTGCCTGGTGAGGGTGTGCCGTCCCCACGCCCCCCCACGCCCCTCCACGGCGGTGCTTTCTGTAGCTTGTGAGCCCTGCAGCTCATGAAAGATAGAACAAGCCACAGTTCCTGGAGTGCTGAGGTGGGGCGTTTGGGGTTCAGTGAAGATCTTGCTAAAGTGAAAGAGCGCCACAGTGGAGCGAAATGGGTGAATTAGAAGAAAACGTGAACAAACGTTTATGCAGAGGGCTTTTCAGAAGCGTCTCCTCCAGGGGTTTTGGTGAAAGAGCTCGGAGGACCTGGATGGTCTCAGCTGATCGTTATTTTGCATCTTTCAGCCGATGCATGAGAGCCTGTAGCATTTTGAGCTGAAACAAGAATACTATAAGGCAAAAACCTGGGAGTGGAATGATTTTGTGAGGGGTGAAATGACTAGAAAAGCTCGTACTAGGCAGACACGTTGGTGGGGTGGGTTCTGCCCGCCGGCGGGCTGCTGGGGAGCCCGGGTGGAGGGTGTTGGAGGACGGGCTTCCTTCCCACGGCGCTTGCTGCCGGGTGTCTGAGAAGGCTGGTCTTTCCAGACGTTCCCCCTAGACTCCTGCCTCCCGGCCTCCTGCCGGTCATCCTTTCCTGCTTTCAGTGGAAATTTGGAGACAGAAATGAGCAGGTAGTTAATTATGTAAATTCTGCCCTTCACCCCTGGAGACTGATGTTAGTCCCCGCCTTCGTTTCCCTGCCAGCCGGCAGGACTTCTCTTCTTGTCCTGCCGGAGGGCGTGGCGCGGGGCCTGCCCTCCTCCCGCTCCTGGGCTCTTTGCCTCTGGACGTTGGCACTGGCTGATGGGCTCTGACTGTGGACCAGACTGTTGGAGCCCCCGTCTCTCTGTGCTGTCGGAGAGGCAGTGCCGTGCGGGGCTGGAGGCTGCGTGGATTCAGCGGCAGCTCTGTCACTCAGGCGTGCGGACCCGGGCCTGGGCGCCCTGCACCTGGGCCTGCGTCCTGCCGTCTGTCCGGCGGGGACAGGGCCGCCGCCACCTCCTGGGTTTGCTGGAGGGACGAGGGGAACCCTTCGCCTTTGCGGTGCTGAAGCAGTGCCCACAGCCGGAGCTCAGAAACTGCCCTCAGGCATTCTTGATCCTCTTCAGTTTTCCTCTTGGTGCAAGCCATCCATGTTCATCGTTAAAAAAATAAAATACGTGTCTGTTACCATTGACCTTTCTCTCTCTGTGCACGTACGTATGTGTATGTACAAAACTCCTTTCTGATCTTTTAAAAAGCATGTGTATTTAAGATAGGAAATCACGTTGTACATACTTCTTGCTCGCTTCTACGTTAGGGCGTCGATCAATTACTGGTGTAAGAGGGCAGCTCTTGTTGGGGAGAACCCCAGACCAGCCCTGGGGAGCTGGCCCTCCCCATTCCTCTGACCCCAGATGGTACGAGACCAGCCCCAGGAGCCGGCCCTCCCCTTTACTCTGTGTTTCTAGGGCTGGTGGATCTAGACCCTAACCTCACACAGCAGCTCCTGTTGCCACATGAGCAGCTGTGAACGGTCCGTGTGACCTGTCCCCCGACGAGCCTGGCTGGCAGCGTGGCGGGTCGTCCACGCGCTCCTCCTCGGGATGGCAGTGCCGCGTCTCAGACAGCTGTGCGTCCTCTTCCCCCCAGCTTTCTTTGGGTGAGAATCTACGCCGCTGCCTTTTCACCTAGAAGAGCCAGTTGGAGAGCTGACCCCGTGGAGAGGACGGCTTTGTCTGTGCACCTGCTGTCGGCTGGGGGTAGAGATGCTGAGTACTGGAAGAAAGAATACCTCACGAAGCAGATGGCGTCTATCAAAGCAGCCCTCGCGCGGGTGCTCCAGCCCCTCGACCCTGGCACAGGCCTCCCGGCCAACACCAAGGAGGCCCTCAGGTACGCGCCGGCGTGAGCGGGCGGGCCAGCCCTGAGGCGGCCAGTCACGTTCTCAGAGACGCACGGGGTGCTGTGCATATGGGACACACTGCGCGGGTCATTCGGGGAGGGACTGTTGGAAGTCTTGTGGTTTTGTGCATCTATAAAACATACACAGTATTGTCCCCTCCTGTATGTACGGTCCGGAGCTTTATGAGACGCAGAAGCGGCCTGGTGGTCGGCTCTAACAGCGGGAGGTTCAGGGTGCCGGCCGGCGTGGTCGTCCTCCTCCTCCGGGCCAGGGCGGCCGTTCTGCGGGTGTCTGCTGGGGCGCCGGGCCCCGAGAGAGCTGCCGAGACTTGGAAGCTCACGTCGGGTGTGTCCTAGGAGCCTTGGCTTGTCGGGCATGAGGTGCTTTAGAGATGACACGCGGTAGACTTCCTTTTTGTTTTTTGCCACGAGGCAAACGTTTTCGCTTCTTCCCTCTCTTCAGAATATCTGGCTTGGGCTGGGTGATCGTACTGAAAGGCGACGATGGGAAAGAATACGCCATGAAGCATGTGGAGCTTTCCGTCCACGATTCCTCGGTCACGGTCGTGTGGTACGGCAAGGCCTGGCCCCCTCTCGCCACGCTGTCAACCTTGGACTTGTATGGGGTGACGCCCATGTTCACGGGCCCGTCCAGAAGCTTCACCGGGACCAGGTAAGGCCCGGCGGCGGCCTTCTGCGTGAGGACCTGCCGCGCGGGCGAGACCGTTGGCCCGCCTTTGTCACTGGGAAGGATCAGCGGCGTGTTGTGATTGGATTGCCTCGTCAAGCCTTCTTGTTCTTGCTGCGTGCGTCATGATCGCGTAGGAGAGAAGGGGGTTGCCAAGGTGACCAGCTCCTTGCTGTGGAGTCGGCCAGTCGTGTCTGGCTCTCTGCGACCGTATGGACTGCAGCCCGCCAGGCTGCTCTGTCCACGGGGTTCTGCAGGCGAGAACCCTGGAGGGGGTCGCCGCTTCCTTCTCCAGGGGATCTTCCTGACCCAGAGACTGAACCCGGGTCTCCCTGGGTCTCTTGCACTGGCACGCGGGTTCTTCACCACTGGACCGCCGGGGAAGCCCTGATAGGCTCATACCTTGGTTGGCTGTAGCTGAAGGAATCACACTCTCATGACAGTTTCCTGGATGATGGACGGCTGACCCTCTGAAGGTTTTAGTTTTAAAACGCTTTTATCACAAAGCTGCATTAAACGACTCTGTTTTCCTTCAGTGATATGGTAGTCATAGTTTAAGTGTTAGGTCCTGAGGTCAGTACACGTTTTATGTGTTTTTCTGTTGAACTTGCTGGCCGTGTGGTCTTGCGCCCATGATTTGCCCTTCCGCCTCCACATTCTTACCTGCGAAGTGGGGTGAGGATGGTGTGAGGTGGCAGTGTACCCGGCCGCACCGAGGAAGGTCCCAGAACGTTGCTGTCAGGTGTGCACATGGGATCCTCGTGGAACCGCCTTCTCTCCTGGGTGCGGGTGTGTCCTAGGAGCCTTGGCTTGTCGGGCATGACACGGTAGACTTCCTTTTGTTTTGCCACGAGGCAAACGTTTTCGCTTCTTCCCTCTCTTCAGAATATCTGGCTTGGGCTGGGTGATCGTACTGAAAGGCGAGGATGGGAAAGAATACGCCATGAAGCATGTGGAGCTTTCCGTCCACGATTCCTCGGTCACGGTCGTGTGGTACGGCAAGGCCTGGCCCCCTCTCGCCACGCTGTCAACCTTGGACTTGTATGGGGTGACGCCCATGTTCACGGGCCCGTCCAGAAGCTTCACCGGGACCAGGTAAGGCCCGGCGGCGGCCTTCTGCGTGAGGACCTGCCGCGCGGGCGAGACCGTTGGCCCGCCTTTGTCACTGGGAAGGATCAGCGGCGTGTTGTGATTGGATTGCCTCGTCAAGCCTTCTTGTTCTTGCTGCGTGCGTCATGATCGCGTAGAGAGAAGGGGGTTGCCAAGGTGACCAGCTCCTTGCTGTGGAGTCGGCCAGTCGTGTCTGGCTCTCTGCGACCGTATGGACTGCAGCCCGCCAGGCTGCTCTGTCCACGGGGTTCTGCAGGCGAGAACCCTGGAGGGGGTCGCCGCTTCCTTCTCCAGGGGATCTTCCTGACCCAGAGACTGAACCCGGGTCTCCCTGGGTCTCTTGCACTGGCACGCGGGTTCTTCACCACTGGACCGCCGGGGAAGCCCTGATAGGCTCATACCTTGGTTGGCTGTAGCTGAAGGAATCACACTCTCATGACAGTTTCCTGGATGATGGACGGCTGACCCTCTGAAGGTTTTAGTTTTAAAACGCTTTTATCACAAAGCTGCATTAAACGACTCTGTTTTCCTTCAGTGATATGGTAGTCATAGTTTAAGTGTTAGGTCCTGAGGTCAGTACACGTTTTATGTGTTTTTCTGTTGAACTTGCTGGCCGTGTGGTCTTGCGCCCATGATTTGCCCTTCCGCGCCTCCACATTCTTACCTGCGAAGTGGGGTGAGGATGGTGTGAGGTGGCAGTGTACCCGGCCGCACCGAGGAAGGTCCCAGAACGTTGCTGTCAGGTGTGCACATGGGATCCTCGTGGGAACCGCCTTCTCTCCTGGTCTCCCTGGAGACAGGCACGATCCTGCAGTCTGCAGTCGAGCCCCCGGTCTGTGGTCCTGCCGGGGTGCCGGAGCTCTGGGGCCGGTCCAGCTGTCACGCCCCGACTGTGGGCGTCCTGGTCCCAGAGCGACTGAGTCCGGACTCTCTTGTATTCTGAAAATGCCCTCACCCCCTGTGAAGAAGAGCGTGGACCTGGCTTCCCCTCGCTTATGTTAACTGGACATATTGTGGAGACAGCTACTTTAAAAAAAAAAGATACCTTCATTGGCCTAAATCTCTGAAATTCCACTGGGTACCACGGTGGACCCCAGGTTTTTCTGCTGCAGTATGTAGGTCTTAGGCGCCGTGCCTATCATAGACACGACTGCTGTATGCACGGCTGCATGCAGAGAGCGAGTCTGCTGCCTCCACGCCCGGCCGGCGCAGCGGCGGGGTCCTGGGCGCGGCGCGAGCCCGTGTTTGTGGGTCGAGGGCAGAGCTGCTGCCGTTCAGTCAGACGACCATGAAAGTTCCTGAATAGCGTTGACTTGTTTTCTTTTCTTTTGTTTTTAAGAAATGCATTTTATTTATTTACATATTTTTGGCTTCTGGGTTTTCACTGCTGCCGCAGGCTCTTCTCTGGTTGCAGGGAGTGGGGGCTCCTCTCTAGTTGAGGTGAGCGGTGACCGCTCTTGCCGTGGAACTCGGGATCTTTGCGGCCCATGGGCTCCATGGTTGCAGCTCCCGGGGCTCCAGAGCACAGCCTCCGTCGTTGTGGCTCACGGGCTTCGTTGCTTCGCAGCATGTGGCATCTTCCCGGACCAGGGGTCTGCCCTGGCAGGCGGGCTCTTTGCCACTGAGCTACCAGGGAAGCCCGGATCGTGTTGGCTTGTAAACTCAAGTCAGAGATACTTTGTTCCTGAAATCATCGTCCAGGTCGGGAACACTAGATGCTGCCCGGCGACAGAAAGCCAACATTCACTGGGCAAGTCCGTTTCCTGTGATCTGTCTCCACTGCCGCTCAGTGGACCTCAGCCGGCGCTCGGCTGCTCGGCGGCGGTGAGCGGACGCGGAGAGTGTCCCGGGAGTGGGCTTGGATAGCGGCTTCCTGCGCGTCTGTGAGCAGCCGGCGCCGCCGTGCGCGCCCTCGCGCGGGCCTGCAGGGCAGCCAGCCAGGGACGCGGGGCTCCTGTGTGTGGAGGCGAGGCCGATGGGGACCAGCGTGCGCTCTGCGGGTCTGGCTCGCCGGCCGGGTCGGTGGTCTGAGGCTTCTGGGGGGCTCTTCCGGCCCCTCCCACCTCGGGGCCACCCTAGGAGCGACGTCATCGCAGTGGCTGCTGCGTCCGGAGCACCTCGCGGGCAGTGAGCTCGAGGGAGGGTCTCCGCCTTGTGTCCCCCCTCCGTCCGTCCAAGGCAGGGCCGGTCTCCCCGGACGCGGGGCAAGGTCACGCGGAGGCCGTCCGTGGGGCGAGAGCTCAGCTCTCCGCACTGGGTGGCTCTCCACCGGGCTCCCAGCTCGGTGCTCGGCTTCCCGCAGCTGTTCGCCCCGCGCTGGGTGTGGCCTTAGGCCCGGCCTCACACCCGCAGCCTCTGCGAGCCCGCGGCGTCCTCGCTGCAAGAAGCCCTCTGCGCGAGGCGGGCTGGGCTGGCAGCCGCGGGCGGGTCTGGCTTCCGTGCTTCCAGCCCTCTCCGCTTTGACGGAGTGCAGAGCAGAGCCCCTGGGCTCCCAGCCGCGCCTGCCTCCTGAACGCTGGACACGTGTCGCCTGCTGGCCTGAGTCTTCGGTGCCGGAGGTGCACCGCCGGCCCCAGCCCCTTAGAGACTCTCCTCGGAGCTGAAAGTGCTCCCTGGCCACTGAGAGCTCCCCTCCCGCCCCGTTTCCCAAACTGCCACCTCCGGGAATGACAGGCGCCTTTGTCCACCGTGATGGAGCGGAGGAATGCTTCCTTCTGTTGATGTGCGGGCGAGAGCCGCAGCCTCGAGCTGTGTTTTCCTGCCCCTGGATGTTACTCACCGGCAGACCCTCAGTTCTGGGAGAGAGTACACACAGTATCTCGCTCTTAAAAGCCCTTGGGAGTTTGGTTTAAAGTTACTTTCTGCCGTCACAGTTTCCACGGTTGCCGAGCTGTTCTTGATAATAACCTTAAAAGGTCTGTCTGCTCTCAGGTTGCCCGTGGACCCCTCCTTTTTGGTCACTTAAGGGCGCTGGTCTGCGCCTCAGCCTCACTGAGGATGGTGCCTTGAGGATCAGCGCCGCCTGGTGCTGCGGCTCAGGGCGCGAGGACAGCCTCCCCGCCGCCGCCGGGCTGCAGAGTGGACACCGAGGGCTGGGGCCCGTGCAAGGACGGCCAATGGGGAGAGATTTGGACTTAGCCATGTTGCCTTTTATTTATACAAGTTGTTTCTCATTAGCTGCCTGTACATGTTAGATGCTTCTAGAAGTCTTTCCATATGCACTCAAGAGCGTCGGCAGCATGGGGCAGCCAGCATTCATGCTCTTCTCTCCTCTCTTTGGCATGACGTTCAAAGACTCCGATGGCATTCTTTAATGACCAAATACTACCTGAGCGACCTGACCGAGTCCACCGTGGTCGGCGGTGACAGGCTGACCCGGATCTTCTGCCTGTCCCCGGGCCTCGTGGTGGGGCTCTGGAAGGTAAGCCTGGCCCCTCCCCAGCCCCGCGCCACTCCCCTCCTGCCTGTGGCGGAGGCTCAGGTCCGGTGGCTGCCCACTGGCTGCACCTGGTCCCAGCATGACGTCCGTTCCTGCCCCACGGCCCCTGTCCCGAGGTGCCCAGCTCTGCTCCCCCCCCCGGGGGGTCAGTCCCAGCGCCTGCCTCCTGAACGCTGGACACGTGTCGCCCGCTGGCCTGAGTCTTCGGTGCCGGAGGTGCACCGCCGGCCCCAGCCCCTTAGAGACTCTCCTCGGAGCTGAAAGTGCTCCCTGGCCACTGAGAGCTCCCCTCCCGCCCCGTTTCCCAAACTGCCACCTCCGGGAATGACAGGCGCCTTTGTCCACCGTGATGGAGCGGAGGAATGCTTCCTTCTGTTGATGTGCGGGCGAGAGCCGCAGCCTCGAGCTGTGTTTTCCTGCCCCTGGATGTTACTCACCGGCAGACCCTCAGTTCTGGGAGAGAGTACACACAGTATCTCGCTCTTAAAAGCCCTTGGGAGTTTGGTTTAAAGTTACTTTCTGCCGTCACGGTTTCCACGGTTGCCGAGCTGTTCTTGATAATAACCTTAAAAGGTCCGTCTGCTCTCAGGTTGCCCGTGGACCCCTCCTTTTTGGTCACTTAAGGGCGCTGGTCTGCGCCTCGGCCTCACTGAGGATGGTGCCTTGAGGATCAGCGCCGCCTGGTGCTGCGGCTCAGGGCGCGAGGACAGCCTCCCCGCCGCCGCCGGGCTGCAGAGTGGACACCGAGGGCTGGGGCCCGTGCAAGGACGGCCAATGTGGAGAGATTTGGACTTAGCCATGTTGCCTTTTATTTATACAAGTTGTTTCTCATTAGCTGCCTGTACATGTTAGATGCTTCTAGAAGTCTTTCCATATGCACTCAAGAGCGTCGGCAGCATGGGGCAGCCAGCATTCATGCTCTTCTCTCCTCTCTTTGGCATGACGTTCAAAGACTCCGATGGCATTCTTTAATGACCAAATACTACCTGAGCGACCTGACCGAGTCCACCGTGGTCGGCGGTGACAGGCTGACCCGGATCTTCTGCCTGTCCCCGGGCCTCGTGGTGGGGCTCTGGAAGGTAAGCCTGGCCCCTCCCCAGCCCCGCGCCACTCCCCTCCTGCCTGTGGCGGAGGCTCAGGTCCGGTGGCTGCCCACTGGCTGCACCTGGTCCCAGCTTCGCGACGTCACGTTCCTGCCCCACGGCCCCTGTCCCTTCGAGGTGCCCAGCTCTGCCTCACCCGCGGCCCACGAGCCCTTCCTGCGTGGGTGCTGGGTCCACGTCACCCGGAGTATCCCAGGGTGTTTTCTCCCCTCCAGGCCGTCCACACTTCTGCTTTGTGCGCTTTGGGGCACTCACAGGTGTCTCTGCCCTTGGCCATGGAGGGGAGCAGCCCCTGGGGACGGGCAGCCAGCAGCCTCCTTCCCCAGGGGGGTCTCTAGGCCACGTTCTCCACCTCTGGGATTGCTCTCCCGGCGGCTGTGGCAGCGAGGGGCTGGCCGTGCCCTGCACCCCACGCAGCCGGGCCTGCTCAGCTCTGCGGCCGTGGCCCGTGGACAAGCTGACTCCGGGAAGAGCAGAGCCCGGGCCCCCACGCCAGCCCCGGGACCTCTTCTCCGCACGTCTCCCCCCGGCTTTGGCCTCGGACTCTCTCCTTTGCTCCTCTGCACACGGTGACTGAGGAGGGCCAGGCAGCACGTGGCTTCCTCTGGGCTCCCGAGTCGGCCGACCTGGGTTGGCCGCACAGATGCCAGGACTCTGCTTGACTCCGTCGTGAAGGTCCCCCCAGTGTTCTCACTATCTCTGAGAAGACTTTGAAAGGACCTGGCCCTAACTGCCCGGCACCAACAGCATGTATCTTCACAGCCACCAAGGGTCACACGGCCCTTGGGTTTCACGGGTGCTGGGCGTCAGTCCTTTCGGTTTCCACGCTCTGCGTGTGGGGTGCGTCGTGGGCCCCTGTCCTGGGGCGGTGGACGTGTCTCAGCAGACTCAGGATGTGCTGCCGCCGTGGGGTCCCAGGCAGGAGGGACCCGCGTCTCTGCGAGATGAACGTGCTGAGCTCTAAACAGTGACCTTGTGAAAAATGAAAACATTTCAGCTGAAAAATATATTCTTTTTACTTGCCTTTTCAGAGGGAGGAGGAGCTGGCTTTTGTTATGGCAAACCTTCACTTCCACCGCCTTGTGGATAGGAGCATGTTAGGCTCTGCTGCTGTGTATGTATCGGTGTGCGGCGTGGCCAGTGTAAAGGATTCAGAGGTGGTACCATCTTAGTATCCTGAGAATAGTTACAGAGATACTCTGTTTCTAATCAGAGACACAAGCCAACCGGCATACTTACGTACCTGTTGTTAAAATAATCGGTGTATCCACGAGTCGCTATTTGCTTGACTTGTTCTGGTTCAGGATGATGCGCTCATGGAATGCGATTTACAGGGCAGGGGGCATCTCGTAGCGGTACCAGGGTGCTGGTGCATCGAGGCGCTGCACAGTCGTGGGCAAGAATCCTGGAGTGGGTAGCCTTTGCCTTCTTCAGGGATCTTCTCCACGCAGGGATCGAACCCAGGTTTCCTGCACGGCAGGTGGAGTCTTCATGCTCGGAGCCGCCAGGGAAGCCCGCAGTCCCGGCACTGCCGTGCGCTTCCCTGTGGCTAGAGGCTGGCAGACCGGGCCCGCTGGGCCGGCCGGCAGACGTGGGTGTGCTTGGCCGGGCCAGCTCGCCTGTGTGTGAGCGTGGGGTCGTCAGCCGGGCGTGCTTTCCGTTTCCCTGCTGCCCTCTCCCTCCCGGGGCCCAGACGCCCACAGACCCGCCTGGGAGGCTCCCGAGTGCCGGGTGCGGCACGTGAGTGCTCCCTTGTCTCTCACGGGAGGGAGCCGTGTTCGTCGTGGCTCTGGGTCTTCTCCTGGGTGTCCCTGAGCCGTGCCCTGTTGCCTGGCGCGTCCGCCTTGCCGCACGTTCAGCCCTCTGGATGCTGGGACCACTGGGGGCAGAGCTTCTGTCCCAGGCGGGCCCCACCTTCCTTCCACTGCGGTGGTCCGGGGTGCCCAGGGAACACCTATTTCTGCCCGTCTGGGTGAGAGCTGAGAGAAGGAGCGGGTGTGCTCTTCCGAGCCGGGGGTCCCGAGCCCTGCTGGGAGGCCGCGGCGGGCGGGTGGCGGCCGGTGCCTTGGAGGGCGTTCGCTTTCTAGAGAGGGGCTCTGGTCGTCGTCCTGCCCCTGGCGTTGACAGACCCCCTTGTGTGTGTCGTTTTGCTCTTCAGCCCCTACGAGCCGCCTCCCCGCAGCCCCGTCTTGGACGACAGCCCGGACCGCGGACTGCATGGCTACAGGCTCCACATCGACCTGCACGGCTGGAGCGTCTCCTGCCTGTGCGGCTCGTTTCACAACCTCTCTGCCAGCAAAGGTGACGCTCCTGAGGGTTCGCTTCCGTGTGGAGTTCAGAGGCTGGAGAGGCACGGGGGCCGACCACCTGTGATACCTGAGTTAAGAAAAGCCCCCCCCGCCCCAAGTGACCACGTGACCACGCCTGGCCCTCCGCCCGCCCAGGCCCTTGGCCCTGGGGCAGTGGGGCTCCTCGGCCAGCCCCGTTCTCTCTGGCGGCAGGCTCTGGGTCCATCATCATCGTCACCTTGCTCTACCTTCTGGAATATTCTCTGCTCCGCCTTCCTGTTGGTACTTGGTGCTGTGTCCCAGGTTTCCTGCACGGCTCTGGCACGTGCGCTTCCCTGTGGCTAGAGGCTGGAAGACCGGGCCCGCTGGGCCGGCCGGCAGACGTGGGTGTGCTTGGCCGGGCCAGCTCGCCTGTGTGTGAGCGTGGGGTCGTCAGCCGGGCGTGCTTTCCGTTTCCCTGCTGCCCTCTCCCTCCCGGGGCCCAGACGCCCACAGACCCGCCTGGGAGGCTCCCGAGTGCCGGGTGCGGCACGTGAGTGCTCCCTTGTCTCTCACGGGAGGGAGCCGTGTTCGTCGTGGCTCTGGGTCTTCTCCTGGGTGTCCCTGAGCCGTGCCCTGTTGCCTGGCGCGTCCGCCTTGCCGCACGTTCAGCCCTCTGGATGCTGGGACCACTGGGGGCAGAGCTTCTGTCCCAGGCGGGCCCCACCTTCCTTCCACTGCGGTGGTCCGGGGTGCCCAGGGAACACCTATTTCTGCCCGTCTGGGTGAGAGCTGAGAGAAGGAGCGGGTGTGCTCTTCCGAGCCGGGGGTC
Organism: Tragulus kanchil; assembly: GCA_022376925.1. Classification (NCBI taxonomy): domain Eukaryota; kingdom Metazoa; phylum Chordata; class Mammalia; order Artiodactyla; family Tragulidae; genus Tragulus; species Tragulus kanchil. The sequence continues at coordinate 166,505,210 of JAIOJX010000003.1, read as the reverse complement.
CCGAGCCCTGCTGGGAGGCCGCGGCGGGCGGGTGGCGGCCCGGTGCCTTGGAGGGCGTTCGCTTTCTAGAGAGGGGCTCTGGTCGTCGTCCTGCCCCTGGCGTTGACAGACCCCCTTGTGTGTGTCGTTTTGCTCTTCAGCCCCTACGAGCCGCCTCCCCGCAGCCCCGTCTTGGACGACAGCCCGGACCGCGGACTGCATGGCTACAGGCTCCACATCGACCTGCACGGCTGGAGCGTCTCCTGCCTGTGCGGCTCGTTTCACAACCTCTCTGCCAGCAAAGGTGACGCTCCTGAGGGTTCGCTTCCGTGTGGAGTTCAGAGGCTGGAGAGGCACGGGGGCCGACCACCTGTGATACCTGAGTTAAGAAAAGCCCCCCCCGCCCCAAGTGACCACGTGACCACGCCTGGCCCTCCGCCCGCCCAGGCCCTTGGCCCTGGGGCAGTGGGGCTCCTCGGCCAGCCCCGTTCTCTCTGGCGGCAGGCTCTGGGTCCATCATCATCGTCACCTTGCTCTACCTTCTGGAATATTCTCTGCTCCGCCTTCCTGTTGGTACTTGGTGCTTTGTCCCACCACGTCCCTCCTCTCCCACCCCAGCTTGTTTCTCAAAGCAGTGCGGTGAATGGGGGAACAGTCCCAGCAGGGCCCGTGTGGAGCGCATCCACGGTTGGGCAAGGGAGTGGCCGGGAGGGACGGCTGAGGGGTGCCGCCCCGCCCGCCCTGGTTCCGGTTGTTTCCTCCTGCTGTCTTCCTTGGTGGCCCGTAAACGAGAGCTTTGGTGTAGAGACCTGCGTGGGCCCTAGTCTAATACCGGCGGCGAGGCTATGTCATAAGGGGAAATGATACAGTTCATTTCTGAATGTCCTGTTTTCCCCTGATGGATTTGCCCTCCATTAGTACTCCCCGTCTAGGCTTCCCCGGTGGCGCCAGTGATAAAGCACCCATGTCCCAGTGCAGGAGACGAAAGACACTCCGGTTCAATCCCCGAGTGAGGAAGATCCCCTAGAGAAGGAAATGCAGCCCACCCCAGGACTTCTGCCTGGGAAATCTCATGGACAGAGGAACCTGGTGGACTCAGGGAGTCGAGCGTGACTGAAGCAGCTTAGCAGCACGTTAGCAGTACTCCCTGCCTCTAACATCTTTTTGGAGTTTAGAGAAATGGTGATTTATAAATTATGTCATTCTGCCCACATTTATTAGCTAGGCTCTTGTGAAGAAACTTCTCCTCATCGACTGGGTTACTTCCTGTAAAAACAGGGTGGATAGAAGCTTTCACCCTTTTTCTTTCAATCACTGACTGATTTTCGGATGACAGGCTTGAGGCGATGGTCCCCTGCCGTGGGGGAAGGGTTCCCAGGGCGCCCGCTTTCCTCGCCGTGGTCTGCGGTCCCATCAGCGGGGGCGCCGTGGCCAGTGGCTCACCCACGTCCCGCGGCGCCAGCCGGGGCCTCCAGGTGCCCAGACAGGCTCCTGTGTCCCAGGCGGCGCCTTTAGCACGTTCCAGCGCTGTCCTTGCGGGAAGGGGTGCCAGCGTGGTGCCCCCTCCAGGGGTGAAGGCCTGGCGCTCCGGGCCCCAGCGCCCTGGCTCTGTCCGGCGTCGGGAGCGGGCTGCGCAGCCCAGCCGACGTGGGGCGGCCTCCCTCCTCCGGCCGGAGCCCTCTCCCCTTCGCGGGCTGCGCTCGGCCGCCTCTCGCGCTGATGATTCTCAGCCACCGGACAGCTACGCCCCGAGCCCTGCCCTCCTCCCAGCGGCTCCTTTGGGTCTGGGGACCCAGTGCCGACCCTCGCCCCACCTCTGCAAAAGAAAAGAAATCCTAAGGCTCAGGGAAAGCCAGGAGACCCCCCGGGGCGGGGCCGCACCCAGGAGTCCTGGAGACGCCCGCAGGATGCCCTCTGCCTGAGAAGCTCGCGGGCACCTCGGCACCCGGTTCTCACAGGGCCGGGCGCACGGGCCCCTCTGCCAGGCTCCCCACATTCCAGACTCCCAGGAGGAGCGGTGTTCAGTGAGTCCAGACCGTTCAGGCCCCTGACCTGCTCTCATCAGAGAGCGTGCTGGTGGGAACGCCCCTGAAACCCGCTCCCAGACCCCAGCTGGGGCCCGCCTTGCAGGCACTGACCTGGCTGTGTTTCTCGCAGGATACTGGGCGATTCTTAGCAAGAGAAGCAAACAGGTGCTGGGAAGCCCCCCAAAATATGCAGCTGCTTCCCCTTAAACATCGCTGGAGCACTAGTCTAAGAAAAAAAATAATTACATGAAGATAGACTGGATTGAGAGAAAGCTGGTCCAAAGCTGGGAAAATTAACCCAGTCCTGAAAAATTCCAGTCCGAGACTTTAAGTACAGCAACAGAAAAAAGCTGTTTTCAAACACTATTTGGATTAATGAACAGAGAAGTTTTAAAGAGTCTAAGTACACAATTTTTTCTCTTTAAAATCACGTTAGCTGCCACAAATATCAGGAACAATACCTCCAGAAGGTGTAGCTTTTTGGGTGTTCTACTTAATATGGGAGAGGTAGAGACCCTCCACCACCCTCCTCCTCAGAAGATTATGGGGGATCTTATCGATGTTATCACATCCTCCGCGGCAGACATTGGTTGGATCCAAGCCTGAACTGAGGATGGAGGTTGTCCTGAAACTTTGAACGTCCTGCTCTTCCACTCTGCCACGAATACAAGTCTAACACCTCTCACTTGTGCAACTGACCTGAGAAACAGAAGTGAAAGAGGGTGCTCTGACCCTCTTGCTGTTGAGGGGCCTGATCTGTGACTTCACTTAACTGTTTACATTTTATGTAATTGGGGATTGGGAATACAGATGTACCTGGAGATCATTAGCTGAGAAAAATGGAAAAGCCATGCGTATTCTGGAGGAGGGCTACGTTAGACGCCTGACAGGAGGCTCTCCTGCCTTAAGAATCAGTGTCAGCTCTGTTTGATCTTTGGAGTCTAAGGATTCTGCCATCTTGTTACTAAGTATTACCTTGAGGCATCAGGGCTCTGCAGCTGTAAATTTTTAATACTCTGTGGCAAGCAATTCTGGGTTTGCAGGTTCTCCCTCCCTCTTTATCCAGGGCTTCACAGACGCCTGAGATTGCTTCTGTCCACGTACGTGTGCTCCTGAGCTGGTCTCCAGGTGGGGGCCGAGGGCTCTCTCGTTGAGTTTACCTGTTTAGTAACCTGGGCTCTGCTGTCCTTGCCTCGGGCAGCTCTAGTCTGACTGAAGCCCCTTCCGTGTTCCTTCCCTTTGCTTTAGGGAACTCAATCACTGCTCTCTCCTCCCCACTGTCTCTGCTTCCCACGTTTTCTGTGTTTGTTTGTGATGCAAAAAGAACTCTAATCATAGCTGAGAAGCGAGAATTTTTATTAGTAGTGCGATTAACATGCCCTGGAAGACATGACCTTCGTTCCCAGAGACTGTAGGTTATTACAGGAAAGGTATCAACAGTCCAGGATCCTTAAATATTCAAGTATATCAGGCTTTCCCTGGTGGCTCAGACCGTAAAGAATCTGCCTGGAATGCAGGAGACTCAGGTTTGATCCCTGGGTTAGGAAGATCCCTTGGAGAAGGGAATGGTTACCCACTATAGTATTATTGCCCGGAGAACCCCATGCACAGAGGAGCCTGGTGGACTACAGGCCGTGGGTTGCAAAGAGACGGACATGACATGTAGGGGTTTAGAAAAGGAAGAGATTAACGCAGGCAGGAGGTGCTGTCAGTCGCAGGGGTGATTGGTCAACTCCCTGAGGTGGTGGGGACGAGGGAGCTGAGGACACAGGTGGCCACGCCCAGAGCTGTAGGTTGGATGAGCAGAGCAGGCCCATGTGCAAGCAGAGGGGCCTTTGGAGGAAGGCCGATGCAGCTACCGGCTAACCTTAAGAACGCTGCTTTTTATGAAAGTTTCCGATACGCAACTTAGAAAAATTTACAAGAATAGTCCAAGAACTCCTGTATACATTTTTCTTTTTTTAAACCATAGATTAGTTTTGCTTGTTCTGGGACTTCAGGCACATGGGTTCAGACTCTTTCATTCGGTATAATGTCTTTGAGATGCATCTCTACTGATGCAAGGTCGATGGTCATTCCTGTCTGTGGATGAGTTGCGTTCCATCGAATGCATGTGCCCGGCTCTGCTCACTTGTTTTCCTGTTGATAGAGAGTTTGGGCTATTTTCCATTTTTGACTATTATGAATAAAGGTACTGTGGAATCCTCGTGAACGCCTTTTTTGTGGGCATATGTTTTATTTCTCTTGGCTAAATACCTAGGACTAGAACGTTGAATCTTAGGGCAGGTTTATGGATTGAACATTGCCACTCTTTTTTTTTATGTATAAGAAATTTTTATGTATTAGAAATTGCTAATATATTTTTTTAGAGTAGTTGTACCATTTCACACGCCCATCACCTGTGTCTGAGTGTTCTGTCTGCCCCTGTCCTGTGTAGCTGTTGGTTTTACTTGTCTTTTGAATCTTAGCTGGTCTGGTGCATGGCGGTCCGTCATTTCTCTGTGACGGCTTATGGGGCAGAGCACAAAGGCTGTTTCTCCCTGTGCTGATTATCCGCTGGCATATCTTTTGGGGGGAATGCTTTTTAACCCTGTGTTAAACCCTGTGTGTGTTGTCTCTTTATTCCTCGGTCATGAGTGCTCCTTATATATTCTGGACCACAGTCATTTGTCAGATACACATTTTGCAGATATTTTCGCCAGTCTGTGGCTTGCATCATCATTTTCTTGGTGGTATCTTGTAGTGATGGGGAACTTCTTATTTCAGTGAAATCTCATGTATTATTTTCTTGTTGTGTGGTATTATTTTTATTATTTTCTTGTTCTGTGGTATTATTATTTTCTTGTCGTATGGTGTTATTTTCTTTTTTTCTGTTTTAAAACACTTTTCCTACTCCAGGTTATGGAGATAGTCTTTCTTCCATCTGGACTGTGGTTTTAGCTTTTACATTGAGGTCTGTGTTCATCCCTAATTAGTTTTTGTGTGACGTATGAGACGAGGGTTGAAGTCCATTTTCCCCAGTGAGTAGAAAGGTCTTATATCATTTGTGGAAAGGCTTTCCTTTCTCACTGAATTATTTTGATGTCTTTGCCGGAAATCAGTTGCTAGGGCCGTGTGGGTGTGTTTCTGGACCCCGCTGTTCTGCCCTGTTCCCGTGTTTATAGTGACACCACCCTGTCTCGACTGCTTTAGCTCTCCGGTAAATCTTGAAGTCAGTCATTTCCCTTTTTTTCAAGATTGTGTGGCTATTTCAGGTCCTCGGCATCGCCATGTGGACGTTAGAGTCAGCTTGTCAGGTCTTATTTTCTGTTGATAAACTCGTCACTGAATGCCTGCTGGGCGTGTGTGTGGCAGGGCTCCGTCACTGTCACCTGGACCTGTCCCCACGTTCCCTGCGGGTCGGCCACGGTGGTGACGACGGTGCCGTCGATGCGTCCTGCCCGGCTCTCGTGCCCCGCGGGCTGTAGCCCACCAGGCTCCTCTGTCCGTGGGGTTTCCCAGGCGAGCACCCAGGGAGTGGGCTGCCACTTCCTCCTCCAGGGGACCTTCCCGACCCAGGGATCGAAGGCGGATCTCCTTCGGTTATAACAGGCTCTTTACCGCTGAGCCCCAGGGCAGACCCATCAGCTGTACCCCAATATGAAATAAAAAGTTCAAAAAATAAATGCCCCTTGGGGTTATGATTGCGACGATGATGTCTGTATGTCCCTTTGGGTAAACGGGCACCTTTGCAGTACTGAGTCTTGCGTTCTATGAGCATGGTACATCTTTCTGGCTGGCAGCAGGCTTCGCCTTTTCGATGGAGTATGCTGTTGAGACAATACGGTAAAGCACTCAGCCTGGCACTGGTGATGACCCGTTCTGTGATGTCATTGTTTACTGTGAGTCCCATTGATCACAGAGGCTGATGAAGTCCTTTCTGTTGGTGTCTCGTTTGGGTTGACTTAGGGCATGACCAGTGTCACAGCACTAGTGAGTGCCTGGGCGGTTTGGAATGAGGGCCTTATGCCTCTGAAGGTGTGTGTGCTCGCCACTCACGCGTCACCGGAAGCCAGCGTGGCGAGCCTTGTGTGTCTCTGCATTTTGGGGGTGGCCCTGTGAGTTGGCAGGCTAAGGTTAGAGTCTCCCACGACAGAGTTGACTGTGACTAGTTTAAGCAGTGCAGGAATTTAATGAGGATCTATCGGGAGCGCCCCGTCTCTCTGGAGGGCTCGACTCTGCGCTTACATACGTGTGGCACGCTGCGGCTTCTCTCGTGGAAGCCTCGCCCTGTCCCACCCAGGGGCCAGCCCCGGAGCGCTGCCTGTCCCCCTGCGCCTCGGCTGCCCGGGCGGCTTTCCCTTCCTTGCCCCCTCCCCTGCCCACGCTGACCCAGGCGAGCAGGGGTGCACCCAGCCCGGGAGCCGGGCGCTCACCGCGCACCACGGGAGGGCTGGGGCGGAGGCACTGAGCCTGGGGAACCCGCCACCGCTGGGGGCCGTCACCGCCGCCCCAGTGCGTCTGGTCTGCACGTTCATAGATTTTTCTCTCTCGGCTATAAAATGAAAGCAAAGCCTCATGAGAGTCTAAACCTACGTTGTACCTTCTCAGCCAGGATTTAAGCCAGTGGGTGAGCGTGCTTCCTCGATTTCACGTCTGTTTTAATGTGTCGTAACATGGCCTCTAGACACAGGCCGCGGTCTGGGGCGCGTTTCGGCTGCTGTCTAGCTGTGTGGCCTCAGGCGGGGCGCTGCTGTCCTCTCTGCAGGCGGCCTGCCCCCCTGGGCTTGGCGAGGTCTGCGGCTAGCTCAGAGTCCTGCTCCAAGGCATCCTTTCAGCCGCCGTGCGCAGAGTGCTCAGCTGCTGCTTGGTGAGCAGCACACAGTCCGAGACTGAACCTGTTTATCTACACTCCCCTTCACGCCTGCGTCCTGCGTGCAGCTTAAGGGGGCCTATCCTTTCGCAATACGGTAAAGCACTCAGCCTGGCACTGGTGATGACCCGTTCTGTGATGTCATTGTTTACTGTGAGTCCCATTGATCACAGAGGCTGATGAAGTCCTTTCTGTTGGTGTCTCGTTTGGGTTGACTTAGGGCATGACCAGTGTCACAGCACTAGTGAGTGCCTGGGCGGTTTGGAATGAGGGCCTTATGCCTCTGACGGCCTGTGTGCTCGCCACTCACGCGTCACCGGAAGCCAGCGTGGCGAGCCTTGTGTGTCTCTGCATTTTGGGGGTGGCCCTGTGAGTTGGCAGGCTAAGGTTAGAGTCTCCCACGACAGAGTTGACTGTGACTAGTTTAAGCAGTGCAGGAATTTAATGAGGATCTATCGGGAGCGCCCCGTCTCTCTGGAGGGCTCGACTCTGCGCTTACATACGTGTGGCACGCTGCGGCTTCTCTCGTGGAAGCCTCGCCCTGTCCCACCCAGGGGCCAGCCCCGGAGCGCTGCCTGTCCCCCTGCGCCTCGGCTGCCCGGGCGGCTTTCCCTTCCTTGCCCCCTCCCCTGCCCACGCTGACCCAGGCGAGCAGGGGTGCACCCAGCCCGGGAGCCGGGCGCTCACCGCGCACCACGGGAGGGCTGGGGCGGAGGCACTGAGCCTGGGGAACCCGCCACCGCTGGGGGCCGTCACCGCCGCCCCAGTGCGTCTGGTCTGCACGTTCATAGATTTTTCTCTCTCGGCTATAAAATGAAAGCAAAGCCTCATGAGAGTCTAAACCTACGTTGTACCTTCTCAGCCAGGATTTAAGCCAGTGGGTGAGCGTGCTTCCTCGATTTCACGTCTGTTTTAATCTGTCGTAACATGGCCTCTAGACACAGGCCGCGGTCTGGGGCGCGTTTCGGCCGCTGTCTAGCTGTGCGGCCTCAGGCGGGCGCTGCTCTCCTCTCTGCAGGCGGCCTGCCCCCCTGGGCTCGGCGAGGTCCGTGGCTAGCTCAGAGTCCTGCTCCAAGGCATCCTTTCAGCCGCCGTGCGCAGAGTGCTCAGCTGCTGCTTGGTGAGCAGCACACAGTCCGAGACTGAACCTGTTTATCTACACTCCCCTTCACGCCTACGTCCTGCGTGCAGCTTGGTTACCCGCAGAGAGCGCGTCCCCTTGATCGCTTCGAGGGAAGCGGTGGCGGGGCCAGCGGGGAGGGCTCTGACCTTGACAGCGCCACAGTGTGGTCCCGGTCTGCAGGGAGGAGGCGTGGTGCTGGGGAGCCGCGGTCCCCCCTTCCTGCGAAGAGTGCGTGCTGGTTCGTTCAGACGGTTGCCGCTGAGCTGCCGGGGGCTGGGTACCTCGGGCCCACTTCCTGCCGTGGCCCGAGGACAGGCCAGCAGTCCAGCGTGTGGCTGTGCGGCGGCACAGGGCCGGGCACAGCCTCGCCTGCCTCGAGGCCCCGCCGGGGAAAGCCACGAGGAGGGGCCCCGGGCCGCCCCGCCCTTGGCCCCTCCAGGCTGACCGGCTGGAGCCGAGCCCCGCTTGCCGGGCCGGGGCTGGGCTGCTGAGGGCACTCTCGCTCAGAGCCCACGTCCTACGTCTGATCTTTCGGCTGCGCTTACGTGGGGATGCCGCGCTGAGGTTCCAGAACGGGCTCTGGCCCCCGGGGCGGCTTGCTGTTGCCTTTGTCTTGTCCTGTGAACTAAAGAGCTCAAGGTCAGAGCGCTTGTGCTCTTCTTGGCTCTCCTCCCCCTGCCGGCCTGTGACTCATATCTCCTGCTGGACCAGGTGTGGCCTCTAAAGAAAGCTCCCCTCCCGTGGAGGCCTGTGACACGATTGCGGGTGATGCACCCTTAGCGGGACACGTGACGGTGGGTGCATGAGGCCCCGCCGCCCTGCAGGCCCCCAGGCGTGCCTGTGTCCCTCCCAGGGCTGCCCCCGGTGCCAGGCTGCCCCGGGCCACTCAGCACTGCTCCCGGGGAGCAGGGCTCTGGCCTCTGCTCTCCGTCCGCGTGGGCCCGGATTTCTGCTTGTTCTACGCTCGTGGGAAGATGCTGAGTGGAGGCTTCTCCCTCGACCACGTCCACGGTCGCCAGCTCTCCCCTCTCTTCTCTGGGCCTCTCTCTCCTCCTCACACGCAGTGCTCTCTGTGCGCAATTTCTGGACTCTGTCTTCTTAAGCTTCCCAGCTCTGTTTTTCCATTTTCTCCTTTGCTGTTTCGTTTAGTCAGACAGCAACACGCTTGTCTCTCAGCGGGGTCTCCGTGATGACAGGCCGCTGCCCGGGGTCACCCCAGGTGCCTCCGTGTCTCCTCGGTGGGACGCGCTTGTTTCTCTGTCTGGGGAATGCAGACACAGACAGCCGTGGCCTGGCCTCGGTCGGACCTCCGGGCTGGGCCGGCATCTCCCCCTCCCTCTTCCCCGGAACCCGGCGCTTAGATCCATGAGGCGTCCCTTACGGGCTGACTGACCCGAGGAATTGTGACCTGTTGTCCTGCATTGCTTGTTATATAGTAATTTAAAAAATCTTCAACCTTTTCAGGATACCTGGAAGATGAATATATGAAGCTCAGTGTGATAAGTTTTAAAAATAGCACAGAACACCTGCCTCTTATTGGAGAAGTTGGCCTTTCTTGGAAAACTAACGGTTTTGATGGCTATACAAAGGTAACTTTCTCTCTTAAAGTGCTTGGTCTTAGTATAGTTAATGGGTCCATTGATGGGCTCCGTGTGATGCCGCTTTGGACGTCCTGGGTTTATTGCTCTGGCCTTGGAAGATGTGTGCATGTCTTCTTACCAGTGACGATCAGTTGACTTATCCAGCGCTTTCTGGGTGCCTTTTGGTTTTCACTGAGCGTGGAGGGTGGGTGGCCCACAGCTGTGTTCCCGAGCAGTGAGGATTGCACCCCTGAGTTCCCCCGGAGCCCTGTAGGCTGTCTGTTTTAATGGGAAAGTGGAGCTGGAGTTTGCACCAGGTAAGTCCATTTCCTGACATACTATCTTCCACCAGTTTGCAGTCCATCTCAGGTACAAGTTCCAGCTTTCAGACAGTTCCTCCAAGAGCCGAATCAGTGTTTACCTCTGTTGAAAGCCAGCCCCCCAGAGGGGAGGGTGGTTCTCGCACCATCTCCCTCCCCGGGGACCCCATGGGCGCCCTGGTTCCCCTCCGTCTCCAGCTGTGTTTTGTGGGGTGAGCGGGCCGTCCACAGGACGGGCCTGCTGTGGACGCAGAGGCCCGGGAAGCTCTCTGGTTTCTGCCACAGTGACGAGGCCGAGAGCGGGGTGGTCGTTGAGCGTGAGAAGCACCTCATGGTCATTAAAGAGTCTTGCCTGATTCACTTGCTCTTTGATGTGATAAGATGCTTGGGTAATTGTATTTGTAAGCAGACATTTAAACTTCGGCAAAGATTTGTCAGATACGAAAGAACATTATTTTATGTCTTCAGGAGCACAGACCTGGCTTCTTACAGTGGGTTTAGATGAGTCTCAGAGCAGCACACGCTCAAGTGCTGCGGTCGCAGTAGACCCTGAGAACGAGGAAAGGTGCAACATCAACACGGCAGACTTCAAGGGTCAGGAGCGTCACACTCCTTGCACGTCCCGTTCCCTCTTCAGGGAATTCTGTTCTCTTTCCCCTTCTGCTTAATCCTCCACGATGAGGCTTCGTCTCACCATTCACTCAGTCTGGTCCGGTTGGTACTTTTATCCTGCAGCTTATGAATATTTGCTTATTTTGTAGAGTTGCTCTATAATGGACTTAACTCTTCTGGAGGAATACGGGGAGCCCTTCTGGTGCTTCAGTTCCCCCGTCTGCTTGAAGTCCTGTCCCGGGCCCTCTGACAGCCCGGATTTCCTGAGGGAGACGTACTGTGTGGACTACACGGACGCGCAGGGCAGGCTGCACATGGAGCTGCTGTGGGTCAGCGAGAGCGCGGAGTACTTCATCGTCAGCCTGGCGCTCTACCTGCGGGTGGCGCGAGTGAACCAGTGGTTCGGGACGCAGTACTGAGCAGCGGGGTAGGCAGCAGGTCGTCGTCGCTCTTTGTTTCTGTTGGACTGACTGGTTTGTTCTTAGTGTTCGTCGGGAGTTAAAATAAAGCAGTGATCTGTTGGTTCGATGTCCTCTTATTTCACATTAGAAATCATGACTCCTGTGTCATTTTAAAGTTAAATGTTTAGAAGGTTAAGTTAAAATGTAAAAATACGAAAGCAGCACATCACAGCGGAAATTCATATAAAGTAAAAAGGAAACTGGGGCTTCCTTGGTGGTCCAGTGGGTAAGGACACCGCCTTGCAGTGCAAGGGGCGCTGGTTCGATCCGTGGACTGGGAAGATCCCACGTGCCGCGGAGCGGCTGGACCGATGTGTCTAATTACCGAGCTGGCGCTCTGGAGCGTGTGCTCCCAGAGCTGGTACTCTGCAGTGAGAGAGGCCCCTGCAATGGGAGGCCCACACAGGCCAAAGAACAAAGATAAATGAATGAAAGATCAATAGAAGTGGCCAAAAAAAAAGAAAAAAAAGGAAAGAAAAAAAGGAACTATGTACCTCTCTCCTGCCCTTGTGCTTTCAAATACAAGAAAATGACTGAGACTGAAACTGATGAGTTTTCTCTTGAGAGGGTGTGTGTGTGTATAGAATAAAGATCATGTGATCGCTCTGTGTGTGGAGGGGTGTATAAAGGCCATGTGATCAGAGCTGTGTGTGTGTGCTGTGTATTTAGGGTTTTTTCTTTATTGGTTAGAACCCCAAACAAGGAAATACATTTAAATCTGAACTTCATGGTGTTCATTCGGACTAGAAAGTTTTGTATTCATGGCATTTAGCAGTAACATTAGTGTTCTATGAAGCAAAGTAAAATAGACAAATTACCTGCTTCACAAGGAAAGATGCATCTATGTTCACTGAAGAAACTATCGTTCCTCAGAAGAATGAAGTGGTAGGCGTGTGGAGTGCAGGCAGCAGCTCGTGTCTGGGGCACGGGAAGTGAGGCAGCGGGCTGCTCTGCTCTCCCCGGCTGAAGGGTGTTTGGATGGACCAGGAAGCTGGGGAGTGCACGTGGCCGCCCCGGAGGGGCTCACGCTTACAAGGCTTGTCTGTATCCCAGTCGGCTGGTCCGTGGAACGCAGCACCAGGCTCCTGGTCCATCCTCAGCTGTTTGCTGCATCCACAGACGTGACCGTGAGGACAGGTTTGTAAACTGGGGCGCTCGCGGGAGGCAGGGGTTGGTCGGTGTGGGAGCCCTTCCCGTCTGAGCTGCCTTTGGAGGGAAGGTCCGGAGGCCGTGTTGCAGGAGTGGCCAGAGGGGCGTGTTCAGTCGTGGGGCTGGTCAGAGCTGTGTGTGCACCCCCATGTGAGCCTGGGAGGCGCCCCTCACTCCGCGGCCCTCACGGGCCCGAGACGGCGGTCGTCTTTGGACAGCTGCTGCTTCTCGTTTGTCTCCATGGTTCTGGAAACCTGCGGCTCTTCCTGGAAGGGCTGATTTTAGCGTCCGTTGATGCCCGGTAGACATACTACACCTCTTTATGCCATCCGGCTCCCTCTTGCATCATACCAGGTGGTTCCTGCAATGTAAAACATGTCGTGAGCTGTTGCCACGACTGTGGTATTGTTCCTGGTGAGGCTTCTCTCTTCTACAGCCTTCTGTTTTTCTTGAATTAGTAATTGCCGCCTTCTTTTTTTCACTTGGATGGTTTTCAATGAACCTAGAACTTCCCTTAAAGGTTCTGTCCAGTCTTTCATATGTTGCTCAGTTTTTCAGTGTCCCCACCCCACAGCCCACAAAGGCTTCAATATATCCAGTCATCTCTAAATTCTACTCCATCGTCCCCCAGGCGCATCCCCTGCGTTCTGGCGCCAGTGACTTTAGTCTCAGGGTCTCCGTCCAGCCCTGCTCAACAGCCGTCATCCAGGGACGTCTCCTCTGTGCGTCCTGCCTGTGGCATCTTGTCTTCACTCTTGATTTAGAGTTAACCCTTGAGTCACACCTGTGTGGATCCTCCGTGTCATTGTTGAAAATTCAGGTGTGATGTAAACTCAGCCCTCGTGGCCAAGCTTCCTCAGCGTCTGGTTTTTCCGGTCTCAGACCGTGTGCTGCGTGCTCTCACGATTGAAGGAAGTCGAGGGTAAGTGGACTCGCACGGTTCAAGCCCCTGTGGCTCCAGGTCATCCACGGCTCCCCTCTTCAGGGGCACATGCCCACCTGTCGGCCTCTACAGCCGCGCCCCGGAGACGCACTCGAGGCCCTTGAATCTCCGTCGATGTCTGATGAGTAGTTTAATTGGGTACAGATTGCGGGAGGATGTGGTCATCCCTGGAACTCTGAAGAGTTTCTCACATGAGGATTTATCCCGTGGTTGCCCTTGGTGTACTTCATGCCTTTCGATTGATCTTCCTTTATATCTGATCTGTAGTTTTTCTTTTCTCTCTGGAAGCTTTTGGAAATGATGCTTGGTAATTTTGAAATCTCAAAATAGTATGCTTTGGAGTACATCTTTATCCTTCATTATGGTTCATTGTGCCCTGTTTGCTTCTCGTTTGTCTCCATGGTTCTGGAAACCTGTGGCTCTTCCTGGAAGGGCTGATTTTAGCGTCCGTTGATGCCTGGTAGACATACTACACCTCTTTATGCCATCCGGCTCCCTCTTGCATCATACCAGGTGGTTCCTGCAATGTAAAACATGTCGTGAGCTGTTGCCACGACTGTGGTATTGTTCCTGGTGAGGCTTCTCTCTTCTACAGCCTTCTGTTTTTCTTGAATTAGTAATTGCCGCCTTCTTTTTTTCACTTGGATGGTTTTCAGTGAACCTAGAACTTCCCTTAAAGGTTCTGTCCAGTCTTTCATATGTTGCTCAGTTTTTCAGTGTCCCCACCCCACAGCCCACAAAGGCTTCAATATATCCAGTCATCTCTAAATTCTACTCCATCGTCCCCCAGGCGCGTCCCCTGCATTCTGGCGCCAGTGACTTTCGTCTCAGGGTCTCCGTCCAGCCCTGCTCAACAGCCGTCATCCAGGGACGTCTCCTCTGTGCGTCCTGCCTGTGGCATCTTGTCTTCACTCTTGATTTAGAGTTAACCCTTGAGTCACACCTGTGTGGATCCTCCGTGTCATTGTTGAAAATTCAGGTGTGATGTAAACTCAGCCCTCGTGGCCAAGCTTCCTCAGCGTCTGGTTTTTCCAGTCTCAGACCATGTGCTGCGTGCTCTCACGATGGAAGGAAGTCGAGGGTAAGTGGACTCGCACGGTTCAAGCCCCTGCGGCTCTGGGTCAGCCACGGCTCCCCTCTTCAGGGGCACACGCCCACCTGTCGGCCTCTACGGCCGCGCCCCGGAGACGCACTCGAGGCCCTTGAATCTCCGTCGATGTCTGATGAGTAGTTTAATTGGGTACAGATTGCGGGAGGATGTGGTCATCCCTGGAACTCTGAAGAGTTTCTCACATGAGGATTTATCCCGTGGTTGCCCTTGGTGTACTTCATGCCTTTCGATTGATCTTCCTTTATATCTGATCTGTAGTTTTTCTTTTCTCTCTGGAAGCTTTTGGAAATGATGCTTGGTAATTTTGAAATCTCAAAATAGTATGCTTTGGAGTACATCTTTATCCTTCATTATGGGTCATTTTAATCTAAGAATTTGTGCACTTCAGTTATGGGTTAATAATGTCAGGATTTTCTCTGTCCCATTTTTCTGTGCCTTTTATTAAATCAGCTGCCACCCTTTCTGGGCTCATCCTCTGAAGTCTCTTGTCTTTTTCACCTTCTGTCTCTTAGTCCTTCATTCTTCTTTCAGTAAGAGTCTCAATTTTCTTTCTCAACACTTCTATTTAATTTTTTGTTTTATTGTGATGACCAGGTCTTTGCTTTATTTGAATTCCTTTTCTAGCTCCATACGAAACATCCTGTAGCTCCTTCCTAAGCGCACTGTTCTCTCTAAGGCGGGCTGGCAGACTTCTTTGAAGGGCCCAGCGATAGTTTCGGCTTTTGTGCAACATATGGTGTTGGCTGAATCTAGGCACCTGTGCCACTGAGCATGAAATTGACGACGGGCCGTCCACCGGTGAAAGGTCACCGAGCATGAAATTGGCTACAGGCAGCCCCCCGGCGAAGGGCCTGTGTTCCACGAAGCCTCAAGTTAGCTGAGCAGATGCAGGTGGAATCGTCTTCAGGCCGCAGCCTGCAGCCCTGCACACACGTCTCTGGGGCTGTCAAAGCTAGTTTTCAGAGAAGTTTCCATCATCACTGCTTGGCAAGATCACAGCCAGCGTCCTCAGTCAGCGCTGAGTTTGTGGCTGAGAGTGTGACGAGAAACGAACACCCAGGCTCCTGTCCCCCCCGCCCCCCAACAGATGCCCCTCTTCCCGCTGGCTCGGCGCACTCTGGCTGGGTGCTCTCCGGCCCCCACAGAGCTGGACAAAGCCTGGCTGATCCTACGGGGTCCTAGCTGGTGGTTTCTACAGGGAAGCCAGGGCAGGTCTTGAAGCATCTGCCCAAGAAACCTGAGGAGTGGTCTGAGTTACCAAGGGATTTCAGTCGTCATGGATGATGATGCCCATTGGTGTACTTCATGCCTTTCGATTGATCTTCCTTTATATCTGATCTGTAGTTTTTCTTTTCTCTCTGGAAGCTTTTGGAAATGATGCTTGGTAATTTTGAAATCTCAAAATAGTATGCTTTGGAGTACATCTTTATCCTTCATTATGGGTCATTGTAATCTAAGAATTTGTACACTTCAGTTATGGGTTAATAATGTCAGGATTTTCTCTGTCCCATTTTTCTGTGCCTTTTATTAAATCAGCTGCCACCCTTTCTGGGCTCATCCTCTGAAGTCTCTTGTCTTTTTCACCTTCTGTCTCTTAGTCCTTCATTCTTCTTTCTGTAAGAGTCTCAATTTTCTTTCTCAACACTTCTATTTAATTTTTTGTTTTATTGTGATGACCAGGTCTTTGCTTTATTTGAATTCCTTTTCTAGCTCCATACGAAACATCCTGTAGCTCCTTCCTAAGCACACTGTTCTCTCTAAGGTGGGCTGGCAGACTTCTTTGAAGGGCCCAGCGGTAGTTTCAGCTTTTGTGCAGCATATGGTGTTGGCTGAATCTAGGCACCTGTGCCACTGAGCATGAAATTGACGACGGGCCGTCCACCGGTGAAAGGTCACTGAGCATGAAATTGGCTACAGGCAGCCCCCCGGCGAAGGGCCTGTGTTCCACGAAGCCTCGAGTTAGCTGAGCAGATGCAGGTGGAATCGTCTTCAGGCCGCAACCTGCAGCCCTGCACACACGTCTCTGGGGCTGTCAAAGCTAGTTTTCAGAGAAGTTTCCATCATCACTGCTTGGCAAGATCACAGCCAGCGTCCTCAGTCAGCGCTGAGTTTGTGGCTGAGAGTGTGACGGGAAACGAGCACCCAGGCTCCTGTCCCCCCCGCCCCCCCAACAGATGCCCCTCTTCCCGCTGGCTCGGCGTACTCTGGCTGGGTGCTCTCCGGCCCCCACAGAGCTGGACAAAGCCTGGCTGATCCTATGGGGTCCTAGCTGGTGGTTTCTACGGGGAAGCCAGGGCAGGTCTTGAAGCATCTGCCCAAGAAACCTGAGGAGTGGTCTGAGTTACCAAGGGGATTTCAGTCGTCATGGATGATGATGCCCATGAGAAAGAAGGGACATCTATTTAGATGACACATGCATAAATAAAGCTGAGTATCTGCTCTCGAGCATTTCAGCTGCAGTGATGTTTTGATTGCGTGTATGATTAGGAAAACTCAGACTTAGTGGAAATAGAAACCCCCAAATAAGATTGATAGTAGCTAAATCTTCACATAAGAACATCAGACTTGGAAGAAGTAATGAGCATGTAAGAAAATGCTTAGTGGGAAAAAATGTTAATTTGTTAAATTTGCTAGGGACCAAAAAAAAAAAATCAGGAAATTAAATTTATGCTGTGAAGTATATATGGAAATGAACTGGTCCTGATGAAAATGAAAACATGCACCCAGTTTACTTGTGTGCTCTAGAAAGCTGATCAAAGGGTTATGCTGATTTAATGGCATTTAATGTCGCTAAATTCTAAGGAAAATGTTTTTTATTGATAAGCAGAGTCTAAACATCCAAATGATCAAAATGATGGGGTGAAAACATACTGCCCTGATTTAAAATGTCAAGTACCTCCTCACTGCAGTGTGCTTTATTTAAGCTATGCAAAAATTACATATGCTTATTTAACAGGGACCAGAAGGAAGAATAACCAATGCAATTTGATTGGTCGATGTGATGAGTACATTTTATTTGGAATTCTATTAATGTTGCTATAATGTAATAAAAGACTTAAAACTCTGAAGTTCAGTTCGTGGTTGCATGGACTCTACTGTTAAATTCCGATGGACCTGGACCACGGAGCCTGCAGTGAAGAGGACTTGACCTTTTACCTGCACACAGCCTACACCCCATGGTCCTCCGTTACCCCGGGTCTCATGCTTTTACAGTGCACATTGATTTCTTGCCTTCACAAATTAGGGCACAAGAAATTGCAGTTATCATGGAGCAACATACTAAGTGGCATCTTGTGCAGATTTATAAACCCTGTCCCCCTGTTTTCTCAGAACACAGTACTTTGTGTGGGAAGATGCTGTTGGCCACTGGCCATACTAGAGTTCTCATTTGCCCCAGCGATCTTCACTCTGCTCAAGTGGAATGAATGGTCATGCGAGAGAGATTTATTTCCGCAGCAGCTCAGTGGCCACGCTGATGTTTCTGTTCATGATGTGCTGCCCAAGCAGCATGATGCTGGTCTGTAAGTTGGAAGCTCCACTCAATTGCACGAGAAGATGATTATGGTACATTTAGAAGTACTTAAAAAAATTTTTTTTAAAAGTATTTTATGTTTGGCCGTGCTATGAGTTTGTTGTGGTGTGCAGGTTTTCTCTGGCTGCAGAGAGCAGGTGCTATGTCTCGTTGTCATGGGCAGGCTTCTCACTGAGGCGGCTTTTCCTCATGGGCACACTGTTGTGGCAGATGAGCTAAGTTGCTCCTCCGCATGTGGGATCTTTCTGGACAAGGAATTGAGCTCCATGTCTCCTTCATTAGCAGGCAGATTCTTAACCACTGGCCCACCAGGGAAGTCCCATAACTACATTTTAAAGAGATTCTCAATGCTTTCTGTAGGAAAAAGTCCCCAGGTGGCAAAACTTTGTTTCATGGGGGAGAAAAAATGGAGTATCGTCCACACTGGCATTAGGACAGGGTTAGAAAGTTCAGTCTTGAGACACAGAGCAACATGACGTCATCTCATGGATTTATATCACAGTTACATTTATTTGGAAAGGGCACTGTTATGTTACATTAGGAAGTAAACCATGCATCTCCATCACCGTGGTTTATGTTAGAAACCTAATGGCAATGGGAGCATTACTTCTATGGGCAGCGTGTCCCCTCACCAATCAGTGGATAGTTGGACCATGGAGGGATTTATTTCCTTAATGTTCTGTGTGGGCTTGAAACCTGGCCCCCTGTCAGGAGTTGAGTATGGCTCCTTGAACAGAATACTGAGTTAAAGTGTTAGTCTCTCAGTCATGTCTGACTGTTTGCAACCCCATGGACTGTAGCCCACCATGCTCCTCTGTCTATGGAATTCTCCAGGCAAGAACACTGGAGTGGGTTGCTGTTTCCCTTTCTCCAGGGGATGTTTCAGAGCCAGGGATCGAACCCAGGTCTCCCGCATTAACAGGGGTATTCTTTACCGTCGGAGCCACCAGGGAGAGCCTGGGTTGCCTTCAGTTGCAAGAAGTTTGAGAACGTGCTGAGACGCTGGTGTGGCAGACGGTCGTGAGGTTTTGGGCTTCCACTGGCTCGGCGGCTCAGCTCTGTGGGTTCTCCTTGAGCTGCAGCAAGTACTCGCATTTCTGCTGCCGCTTCCTGCTGATACTTCAGGTCACTCATCCCAAGTCACAGATAGGAAAGCTTTTTTCCCTTCCGTGATGACCAGTGACTCTGAGGAAGAAAGTCCGCCCCAGTCTATCATGCACCTTCTCAGCAGGAGGCGCTGCGGTGGGTGATGAGCTGCAAAGATGAGAAGGTATCGCATTGATGGGTGGGCTGTGAATTCCACCCCGGCCTAGGGCTGGAGCACCGTCGGGGGATGGGGAAGAGACTTGGACCTTGAAATATGGGTTCATTTTTGTTTTGCAAAATTAAGGTGGTCAGGTCAGGAGAAAAACATATGAAAGAGGGGCCTGAAGGGAAGAAAGAAAATGGAAAAATATATGAAAAATGTGTGAGAAAGCCCCCTGCCGTTTCCTACTCAATATTCAATAGACCCAGTTTCCACACTGAGCATGGAGGGTGAGAGCTGATCCAAACGCGCAGCATCCGTGGAAGGTTCAGAGCTACGAGCCTGAAGAGGGCCTCTGGGGCCAGCGAGAGGGCGGGGAAGAGGTGGGGGCGGAGGGGGCGGAGGGGCGGTGAAGGGGCGTGGCCTTGGGGCCAGACCCCGCCTCCAGCTCCGCAGGCTGCACAGAGGTGGGGCGGGTAGCTGGGCACAGGAGCCATTTCAGGACTGTCTGCGCCCTTGAACTTGCTGGTGGGACTTTGCAGACGGAGGAGGCAGACCATTCCCCGCTGGCTTGTGTCTAAACCTCACTCTCCAACTTGGCATAGATGCCTCTGTCTTACCCCTGTGCTGCGAGGCGCTTTCTGATGGTCGGGGTTCTTGTTGGGGTAGAAGGGCTTGTCTTGTTTCCCAGATTTCTCTAGGAGTGCCCCCAGCACAAGCCTTCAGCTCTTATGGTGGGGATGGGGGCTAATGTATTTAAGGGATTAAAGCAATCGACAGACTAATGAAGAACACAGTGTATTAATAAATAGTCATCAAAACTCAGATTCCGTAGTCATCGCGCTAATGACTTTCAGTGACCCTCATATTAGGTATTCTAGTGTGGCCCAAGCCCAGTGTCCCAGGACAGAGGTCCTCTCTGGATAGAACTTGCTGGGCTGGGGCTGACTCATAACTGGCAGCGACAAAGACCTGACGCAGTTCTTGATGCACAAGTGCATCTGGCGCCTGCACGCGCCCTCTGCCGCACCTTCCTCCACAAACACTGCCTCTGTGCTCCGCTACGTTGCTCCAGTTGCGTCCAACTCTTTGGGACCCCAGGGACTAGAGACCGCCAGACTCCTCTGTCCATGGGATATTCCTGGCAAGAATACTGGAGTGGCTTGCCATTTCCGCCTCCAGGGCTCTTCCTGACCCAGGGATCGAACCCACATTTCTTCTGTCTCCTGCATTGGCAGGCGGGTTCCTTACCACTAGCGCCACCTGGGATAATTTTCTGGGAATGCATTTCCTGAGAGCTCTGTCTTGGTAGATCGAGGCCACCAGGAGGGGCCACCTGTCACCCTCAGGTAGGTAGCCCTGTGCTTCCTGTCCCACTGGCAGAGCGTGAAGTCTGACAAATCACATGGTGACAAGTGGAGGAATCCCAGTGGAATCCCGGTGGAGCGGATGATGTGTGCCCCTAGAAAGTCTGGTGGAGGACAGGGTCCAGCACTGAGAAATCCAGAAGAAACCACAGTTGTGATAGAAGAAAGAGAGCTATTCCTATGCAGACTCCTCCCCAAGTTATTAAATTCAACACAACAAATATTTACTCAGTACAGAGCGGGTACAGATTATTAGCCGTCTCTTAACATCAGTTACTCCCCTGCAGCCTGTGATAACATTTGTGATTCGACAGTCATTTCTCTGTTTTTGCCCTTCCATGCCTATTTAAGTGGAAGATAGGCCAGCATTCTCAGAGCTCAAATGAAAGTTCCCGGACAACTTCCAATGAGCAAATCGAAACTCCCCATGAATTAGAAACAGGCTCCTAACTCTGTTCTCCACTTGCTGAACTGGAGAAGCTGTTCCCTGGGAGGAAGTCAGTGGTGCCCATCCTGGGATCGGAAATCCGCTGTATATAGAACACCCAGCTGCAGATGGCGTGGGGCCTGCCACGTCATTCTCTCCCCCCTCCTCCGCCACCAAACCGGAACAACTGGGGAGGAAGACGTGAGCCGCGCGGATGAGGGAGGCAGAATGCAGCTGAGAACGGCCCGTTTTAGGAAGCTGAGAGCATGTGGCTGCACCGCGGCGGCAGGGTTCCCAGGAACCATCTGGGCACCCACGCGGGAGTGGAGGGTGTTGGGTCCTGGCTCTAACCCTGCCGCTCACCTTGAGAAGGACCTTGGGGATGGCGTCCAGAAGAGGCGTCCTAACGCCCGCAGGCATGACTTGTTGAGTTGATGAAGCCTCCAGACTTCACTAAAGTTTGCCAAAGGCGAGATGCACCGGTGTTACCCATCCTGGAGCAGGCAGGCAACCAGAGTCCCGTCCAAGCGTGTTTCTGGAAGCGAACGCAATTACACAGCCTTTCCTCATTTGACTCCAACAACTAAACTGCTAATATCCATTAGAAAAGCCGCGCTTTGTTTATGGGATGAAGCAAGTTATATTTGGAAGCAAATCAAGGCTGGAAATGGGGTTCTGGTCTCTGCTGCCAGCAGGCTTCACCGGCCTTCGTGTCCAGAGGAGTCAGTGCCTTCACTTTGGGGAGTGTAGCTTTTGTGAAGTTCCTCAGCCAGAGCCAGCCTATGGAAGATGTACATAACTGGGCTGACATCCACCTCCGAAGCACTGGGATGCGTCCCCTTCCCACCACCTGGGAACCTTACAGATGAGGCCTCCCACTCCTGCCCCCCGCAGAACTGCCTCACCAGCTCCTAGCACCAGACCACGCAGGCAAGGGCGAAGAGGCTGACAGCCCGGCAGCCTGTGTGTGGGTGTGTGGCTTAGACAAGAGGTTGGTCGTTAAATGCTGACCAATGAGGATGATGTTTTCACTTATTTTGCTCAGCAGTTTAACATACAAGATAAACCAAGATCATGTGCGTGTGCTCAGTCGCTCAGTCGTGTCTGACTCTTTGTGGCCCCCATGAACCGTAGCGCGCCAGGCTCCTCTGTCGCTGGGATTTCCCAGGCAAGAAGACAGGAGTGGGTTGCCGTGCCCTCCTTCCAGGGGATCTTCCTGACCCAGGAATCAAACCCACGTCTCTAACGTCTCCTGCTTTGGCAGGCAAATTCTTTACCACTGGGCCACCTGGGAAGCCCCTTTCATGCACAGAAGTACATTTTAAACAAACATGACTTGTGTAATGGTAGATGGTGAAGGCTATACATTAGGGCGAGAGGGTTTTGCCTGGTGTGGTGCTTTTTCATATTATGAAAGAATTCTCAAACGTTTGATATTTTTTTCTCCAAAAATTGAAGTAGACGTTTCAGATTGTTATGGATTATGAAAGAAATACACATTTTTGGTAAGAATTTTTAAAAGTACACGGCAAAGCACAAAGAGGCAAACAAAAATCACCTTGAAAGGGCAGATACAGAGAATAATAGCAATGAAAACAGGGCCAAAAGTACCAATGTGACAGAAACTTAGAAATGTGACAACATTATGAACTACTCTATCTCAATGGGAAATAAAATAATATTTTAGAAAAATGTAGCAAACACTGGTCCAATAAGAAATGGGACGTTTGAATGGAATATAATCATTAAAATTCAACGAACAGTCAAAACTTATATATTTAAAAAACCCGTGAAGTTCAAAGTATTTAAAGCTGCTTTTTCCCTTTGTATTGAAGGACCAGAGAGTTGGTTGTCTAGTTGTCTAGTTGTCAGCAGGACCTTCTGGAGCATGAGAAAACAGAGAATGCTGTCCAAGTTCTTCTTAAACAGCTAAAAATACTTTTTAAGTTGTAAATTGTGACACATGTATAGAAATTGCGTGAAGGAAAGATGCCCAGTTGATAACTATTGTAAATCAAGATCATGATGGAGCCCATTCAGTTCTGCTGCAGCTGCCGAGCCCACGGTGCCGTCCCCCCAAGGTGCCTCCCGTCTTCCTGAAGACTCAGCCTATCACGCTGTGTCTTCATCCTCATCGTCTATGTATCCATCTCTAGATGCTTTAGTTCCATCCACTTGTGAGCTTTGTGTGGATGTTTCGGATGGAGGTCCAAGGTGCCGCAGAAGGACTTGAGGAAGGGGTAAAATGAATAAGGATTAGAAAGAAGTAATCAAACAGTTATTTGTAAATGATATGATTTCCTACATCAGAGCCCCAAAATAACTCCCTGGGAAATTATTAAAAATTAGGGACTTCATCGAGGCTTCTGGACGAAATGTGCGTGTGCTGCGTTGCTTCAGTCATTTCCAACTCTTTCGACCCCGTGGTCTGTAGCCCACTAGGCTCCTTTTGTCCGTGGGTCTCTCCAGGCAGGAATCCTGGAGTGGGTGGCCATGCCCTCCGCCAGGGGATCTTCCCCACCCAGGGGAGAAATCCAGGTCCCCCGCGTTGCAGGCAGGTTCCTCACCACTGAGTCATCAGGGAAGCCCCACGTATATCTTTATGAGACCCCACGGACTGTGGCTTGCCAGGCTTCTCCATCCATGGACTTTTGCAGACAAGAGCACCAGAATGAGTTGCCACGTGCTCTTGCAGGGGATCTCCCAACTGAGTGATCAAACCGGCATCTCTCTTGTCTCCTGCATTGGCAGGCTGGTTCTTGACCACTAGTGCCATCTGGGAAGCCCTTTGGATGAAACACCTTGTGTAAAAATCAATTTCATTCCTTTTAAAAAAAACAACAATCAAAAAGTTTAATGAAATAATACATTACTATAATTGCCAAAAAAATTCACCCCAAACAAAACAAACTGTATGGTACCTGAGGGGAAAAAACCCAACAAAGAATATGTAAGACCTTTCTGGGAAAAGCTTACAACTCTCTCAAGAGGCATCAACAGAAACGTAAATAAATAGAGTGTTACCATTTTTTATGGGGCTTCCCGGGTGGCTCAGAAGGTAAACAGTCTGCCTGCAGTGCAGAGACCTGGGTTCGATCCCTGAATTGAGAAGATGCCCTGGAGAAGGGAATGGCAGTCCACTCCAGTGTTCTTCCTGGAGAATCTCAGGGACAAAGGAGCCTGGTGGGCTGTAGTCCATGGGATTGCAGAATTGGACATGGATCCTCATCGTCTATGTATCCATCTCTAGATGCTTTAGTTCCATCCACTTGTGAGCTTTGTGTGGATGTTTCGGATGGAGGTCCAAGGTGCCGCAGAAGGACTTGAGGAAGGGGTAAAATGAATAAGGATTAGAAAGAAGTAATCAAACAGTTATTTGTAAATGATATGATTTCCTACATCAGAGCCCCAAAATAACTCCCTGGGAAATTATTAAAAATTAGGGACTTCATCGAGGCTTCTGGACGAAATGTGCGTGTGCTGCGTTGCTTCAGTCATTTCCAACTCTTTCGACCCCGTGGTCTGTAGCCCACTAGGCTCCTTTTGTCCGCGGGTCTCTCCAGGCAGGAATCCTGGAGTGGGTGGCCATGCCCTCCGCCAGGGGATCTTCCCCACCCAGGGGAGAAATCCAGGTCCCCTGCGTTGCAGGCAGGTTCCTCACCACTGAGTCATCAGGGAAGCCCCACGTATATCTTTATGAGACCCCACAGACTGTGGCTTGCCAGGCTTCTCCATCCATGGACTTTTGCAGACAAGAGCACCAGAATGAGTTGCCACGTGCTCTTGCAGGGGATCTCCCAACTGAGTGATCAAACCGGCATCTCTCTTGTCTCCTGCATTGGCAGGCTGGTTCTTGACCACTAGTGCCATCTGGGAAGCCCTTTGGATGAAATACTTTGTGTAAAAATCAATTTAATTCCTTTAAAAAAAACCAACAATCAAAAAGTTTAATGAAATAATACATTGCTATAGTTGCCAAAAAAATTCACCCCAAACAAAACAAACTGTATGGTACCTGAGGGGAAAAAACCCAACCAAGAATATGTAAGACCTTTCTGGGAAAAGCTTACAACTCTCTCAAGAGGCATCAACAGAAACGTAAATAAATAGAGTGTTACCATTTTTTATGGGGCTTCCCGGGTGGCTCAGATGGTAAAGAATCCACCTGCAATGCAGGAGACCTGGGTTTGATCCCTGGGTTGGGAAGATTCCCCTGGAGAAGGGCATGGCAGTCCACTCCAGTGTTCTTGCCTGGAGAATCCCAAGGACAGAGGAGCCGGGTGGGCTATGGTCCATGGGATTGCAGAATTGGACATGACTGAGTAACTAACACTTTCACACTTTTGCCGTTTTTATATATGGAAAGACTGACTCTTAACAATATCAGTTCCCAATATAATTACTCTATAAATTCAATATGATTGCAATCTAACTGTAAAAAAAGAGTTTTATACTTAATAATCCAACTAAAAAGTCATATGGAAAACTACACGACTAAGAATGGAGAAGATAATTCTCAAGAAGAGGTAGCAGGGATGCTTTCAAGACTTATTTTGTAGCTACAGTAATTAAAGCAGTGTGAGAATTAGATCAGAGGCAAAACCTTGATTTATAAACACCCAGAAGCAAAGTAATACACAATGGACACCACGTACATCAAGGTTTTGTTGTTTAGTCCCTCAGTCGTGTCTGATTCTTCTCGATCCCGTGGTCTGCAGCACTCCAGGCTTTCCTGTCCTTCACTATCTCCTGGAGATTGCTCAAGCTCATGCACATTGAGTCATGTACATTGTGATGCCATCCAACCATCTCATCCTATGTCTCTGCCTCCTCCTTCTGCCTCAGTCTTTCCCAGCATCAGGGTCTTTTCCAGTGAGTCAGCTTTTCCCATCAGGTGGCCAAAGTATTGGAGCTTCAGTTTCAGCGATAGCCCTTCCAATGAATATTCAGGATTGACTTCCTTTAGGATTGACTGGTTTGATCTTGCTGTCCTTATGTCAAGGTAGCCTTATAAATCAAATGGGGAATGATGGACTATTCAGTAAATGGTGCTGGGACTCCTGGATACTTATATGCAAAAAATTAGAATGAAAGGTAGACACTGCACGAAAATAGATACGTAGACCAAAGACTTAAGGACAATTTCAAAATAGACCAAAGACCTACAGAAAATTTCAAGTTTGAAATGAAAGCATCAGAGAATATCTGTATCTAACCTCAGTGTAGGAATGGATTTTAAAGGAAAAGATGTAAAAAGTACAAGCCATCGAAGAAAATGAGGATTAAATCAATTGTCTATAAACAGAAACCTCTATTTATAAACAAATGAGAAGACAAATCATAGACTGAGAATTCGTAAAGTATAAAACTGATAAAGTATTTGCTGAATATAAATGTTTAATATGTTTAAACAAATATACTTAAATACTTACATAATTTAATTATATTTAATTAATTCAAAGCAATTCAAAGAAATAAGCTGAGCACCAGAAACTTGATAGGAGACTGGCAAAGGAGGCAAACAGACAAGTCACAGGAGAGGGACTGAAGATCGACATTGAACACACGAATGTGATCCACATCACGGGGGACTTTCAGCTGAAACCGAGTGAGGTACCAGTTCACACTCTCCCGTTGGCAGAGAGGAGAAGGTCTGACAGTTCCAAGTTGTGGTGAGAATGTGGAGACTGGAGACACATATGCTCTGCTGGTGGGGTTGACACAGCCCCTCTGGGAAATAATTTTACATTTCTCCTAAGTTTAAATTTTGCACACTCTACAATCTAGAATTCCATTTCTCAGTATGTATGGGGAAGATTGGTGCAAAAGGAGAGATGCTTAATCTTTGCACCACTGTTAAAATGGGAAAAAAAATGTCTTCATTCGGATTGTCACATTGTAGCGATGCCATCCAACCATCTCATCCTATGTCTCTGCCTCCTCCTTCTGCCTCAGTCTTTCCCAGCATCAGGGTCTTTTCCAGTGAGTCAGCTTTTCCCATCAGGTGGCCAAAGTATAGGAGCTTCAGTTTCAGCGATAGCCCTTCCAATGAATATTCAGGATTGACTTCCTTTAGGATTGACTGGTTTGATCTTGCTGTCCTTATGTCAAGGTAGCCTTATAAATCAAATGGGGAATGATGGACTATTCAGTAAATGGTGCTGGGACTCCTGGATACTTATATGCAAAAAATTAGAATGAAAAGTAGACACTGCACGAAAATAGATACGTAGACCAAAGACTTAAGGACAATTTCAAAATAGACCAAAGACCTACAGAAAATTTCAAGTTTGAAATGAAAGCATCAGAGAATATCTGTATCTAACCTCAGTGTAGGAATGGATTTTAAAGGAAAAGACGTAAAAAATACAAGCCATCGAAGAAAATGAGGATTAAATCAATTGTCTATAAACAGAAACATCTATTTATAAACAAATGAGAAGACAAATCATAGACTGAGAATTCGTAAAGTATAAAACTGATAAAGTATTTGCTGAATATAAATGTTTAATATGTTTAAACAAATATACTTAAATACTTACATAATTTAATTATATTTAATTAATTCAAAGCAATTCAAAGAAATAAGCTGAGCACCAGAAACTTGATAGGAGACTGGCAAAGGAGGCAAACAGACAAGTCACAGGAGAGGGACTGAAGATCGACATTGAACACACGAATGTGATCCACATCATGGGGGACTTTCAGCTGAAACCGAGTGAGGTACCAGTTCACACTCTCCCGTTGGCAGAGAGGAGAAGGTCTGACAGTTCCAAGTTGTGGTGAGAATGTGGAGACTGGAGACACATATGCTCTGCTGGTGGGGTTGACACAGCCCCTCTGGGAAATAATTTTACATTTCTCCTAAGTTTAAATTTTGCACACTCTACAATCTAGAATTCCATTTCTCAGTATGTATGGGGGAAGATTGGTGCAAAAGGAGAGATGCTTAATCTTTGCAGCACCACTGTTAATGATAGCAAGAAGCTGGAAAGACCCTATAGATCCATCAGCAGGAAAATGAACAAAGTATTGGGGTACATTCATAAAATTTAGCATGATAGCAGTTAAAATGAGTGGACCAGAGCTACATGCATGAACATGAATACAAAAGTGACTGTGATATGATTTAAATAAAATATAAAGATCTTCAAAACCAACTTACATATGTTTTTGGAAGCATGCCTTCACAGAAAATGCATTAAAAACATGCATGAGAATAATAAACTTCAAATAAGTGGTTAGACTTGGGCAGAGGGATGGAAAAGGCCTAGGGACTGAGAATTCTTCACAAAATAAAGTGATAGAAAGACAGATGGAGGGCTTCCCTCGTGGTCCAGTGGGTAAGGGCACCACCTTGCAGTGTAGGGGGTGCTGGTTCGATCCCTGACCTGGGAGGATCCCATGTGCTGCGGAGCAGCTGGACTGATGTGCCCAACTACTGAGCCAGACAGAGCTCTGGAACACATTTGCCCAGGGCCGGGGCTCTGCAGTGACAGAGGCCACTGCGATGAGAGGCCCACACAGGCCAAAGAGCAAAGATAAATAAATGAAAGATCAATAGAAGTGACCAAACAAACGAAAAAAGACAGTACGGGAGTTTTCCAATGGCCAGTGGGTAAAGAATTTGCCTGCCATGCAGGAGTATAGGAGATGCAGGCTGGATCCCTGGGTTGCGAAGATCCCCGGGAGTAGGAAACGACAGCCCACTCCAGGATTCTTGCTGAAAAATTCTATGGACAGAGGAGCCATGGGGCTCAGTGGATGGGATTGCAGTCCATGGGGTTGCAAAGATTTGGACATGACTGAGAGACTGAGTATACTGTTCTTTATTAAGAAGTAACATATTTCATGATGATTTCTTATTTTATTTTATTTTTTTTTAAATTTTGACCTCTGTTTATGTATTTATTTTCATCCCTCTGTATTCTTTGGTATGTGTGGGCCTCCCATTGCAGTGGCCTCTCTCGTTGCAGAGCACTGGCTGTGGGCGCATGCGCTCCAGAGTGCTAGCTCATAATTGGACACACAGGTCCAGCTGCTCTGCGGCATGTGGGATCTTATTGGGCCAGGGATCCAGCCAGTGCCTCTTGCACTGCAAGGCAGACTCTTTACCCACTGGACCACCAGGGAAGCCCCATAGTGATTTCTTGATTGTAGTTTAGTGCATACAAAATTTGGGTTTATTTACTTTTATTTATTTTTTGGGGTCACAAAGAGTTGGACACAACTGAGAGACTGAACAGATATTGGGAGAGCAGGTGGAGAGCTGAGCAGTTCCGGCCTTCCTTGGGTTCTCATGGAGCTGTGGTCACCTGATTGCTCTCCTGGACCCTATGACCTAAGGCAACGTCACTGCCACGGTGCCTGTCCACAGGGGCACATGTCTTTGCACCTGGAAGGATGTTCCTGATGTTTTTTTTAGAGTCATGGATAACTTATCTCCAGGAAGTGTTAGTGTGAGAACTTTTTGGTATAATCACAAGAGTCTAAAACTTATTCTCTGTACAAGAAAACTTCAAAATTACTTGATTTTTTTGTCGTTGTTGTTGGAAATGGCTCATAATGACACCCAGCACGTAATTTTCTGAATTGTCACAAAAATGACCAGTCTTGGTAAGAAGTTATTTTTACTTTTTCAACATCTGTGGTAACTACTTACTACCAGATTCCATCAGGAGTGAAGCAGGTATCTATATAAGACTCATTATAACTATAACATCAGCAGTTGAAGTAGAAAAATACAAAAAAGTTTGGACTGTTTCATCTTTACTTGCTGGGCCATTTGTTTATTCACCAAACTCATCTGTTCAGCAGACGTTAATTGCACACTATTTTCTACTGGACTGCAGGAAAAACATAGTGGAATAAAACTATTTGTTCTCCCAAGGAAATAATAATCCAGATGGAAGATGTGAGATGTCCCTAAAAATGATACTACCAGGCAAAGCCAGAAAAAATGCCATAAGGGATTTTTTGGGACCAAGGGTTATGAGCCTTGGAGGGATAAATGTTTTCTTCTGGCCAGAAAGGGAAGGGCTGATATTTGTGAAGAAGGCAACGTGTATCAGAGGCCAGTGATGTGCATCTGAAGTGAGGCGCTCTGCGCTGGTGGTGAGCATGGAGGTCAGAGGAAGGGAGAAGCGACTTCTAGGGGCCTGGGGTTGAGGTTGGGGATGTTCATGAAACAGAAGGTGGACAGCAGATCCAAGGATAAACGAGATGGAAAAACATAGATGCATTTAGACCAAACTGCGGAGAAATGCCAGTAAGGCATTTGGACATTACTCTGTAGAAACAGGAAAACCAACAAGAGAATGATGTGATCAAAATTCTGCTTTAGAAAAATTCTTTTGAAAGAATTCAGAGTTTGCTTAAAGCTCCTTTCTGGGGTGGGAGGAACTGAAGTTGAGCTAAAAAGATACCGGAAAAAAACATAGAAGAGGGTTCTCACAGTGGGAAGCTGGTCTAATTGAACGTGGCCCCTCAACCCCAGGATGACCGCATTGCTTGTTTCCCAGGTCTGGTCACTATTGGTGACCATCTTGTTTGTTTACCTGTTTACTTGTTTAAGGTTTGCCCCTCCTCCCAGCTAGAGGAGACTCTCAGAGGTGATTCCTGCATCATGCTTGATTTTTTGTTCGTTTTTGTTTTTTTTTGGGGAAATGGCTCATAATGACACCCAGCACGTAATTTTCTGAATTGTCACAAAAATGACCAGTCTTGGTAAGAAGTTATTTTTACTTTTTCAACATCTGTGGTAACTACTTACTACCAGATTCCATCAGGAGTGAAGCAGGTATCTATATAAGACTCATTATAACTATAACATCAGCAGTTGAAGTAGAAAAATACAAAAAAGTTTGGACTGTTTCATCTTTACTTGCTGGGCCATTTGTTTATTCACCAAACTCATCTGTTCAGCAGACGTTAATTGCACACTATTTTCTACTGGACTGCAGGAAAAACATAGTGGAATAAAACTATTTGTTCTCCCAAGGAAATAATAATCCAGATGGAAGATGTGAGATGTCCCTAAAAATGATACTACCAGGCAAAGCCAGAAAAAATGCCATAAGGGATTTTTTGGACCAAGTGTTATGAGCCTTGGAGGGATAAATGTTTTCTTCTGGCCAGAAAGGGAAGGGCTGATATTTGTGAAGAAGGCAACGTGTATCAGAGGCCAGTGATGTGCATCTGAAGTGAGGCGCTCTGCGCTGGTGGTGAGCATGGAGGTCAGAGGAAGGGAGAAGCGACTTCTAGGGGCCTGGGGTTGAGGTTGGGGATGTTCATGAAACAGAAGGTGGACAGCAGATCCAAGGATAAACGAGATGGAAAAACATAGATGCATTTAGACCAAACTGCGGAGAAATGCCAGTAAGGCATTTGGACATTACTCTGTAGAAACAGGAAAACCAACAAGAGAATGATGTGATCAAAATTCTGCTTTAGAAAAATTCTTTTGAAAGAATTCAGAGTTTGCTTAAAGCTCCTTTCTGGGGTGGGAGGAACTGAAGTTGAGCTAAAAAGATACCGGAAAAAAACATAGAAGAGGGTTCTCACAGTGGGAAGCTGGTCTAATTGAACGTGGCCCCTCAACCCCAGGATGACCGCATTGCTTGTTTCCCAGGTCTGGTCACTATTGGTGACCATCTTGTTTGTTTACCTGTTTACTTGTTTAAGGTTTGCCCCCCTCCTCCCAGCTAGAGGAGACTCTCAGAGACCTTGTCTGCATCTTGTGCCTGGAACGATGCCACCTGCTTAAGAGCCAATCCTTCATTATATTTGGAAAGAGCCAAGATTCATGGAATATCGAAAAAGGTTAGAAATAAGTGCATCTCAGTTTGACTTTCTCTAGGAAGAGTGAGTTTGGGGAACAAAATGGAGAAAGATCTAATTCCTCTGTAAAGCTGTACTGCTTTCAAAGTACTCCTGCATATTTTATGTATGTGAAAGGCAGTCATTTATTCGCTCGACGTTTATTGAGCAGTTGGTCTGGCCAGCGCTGTGCTGTGTGCTCACAGCTGTGAGACCGTCACTGCCCTCGAAGGTCCAGTGGTCTGACGGCAAAAACCGGGATGCACAGAGAACTGTAATGGACTGTGTTGGTTAGTCAGGGCTTTCTGTAGAAATAGAATAGGTAGGAAGTGCACATATATAAAAAGAGATTTATTATAGAGAATTAACTCACATGGCTATGGAAACTGAGATGCCCCAGAGCCTGCAGCCTGTAGGCTCAACGTCAGGAAGAGCTGATGTTTCAGTGTGAGTCCGAAGGCAAGGGGAAGCCAGTCCAAAGACGGGCAGCCAGCGGAGGGTCGGACTTCTGTCCTGTACAAGCCTCCAGTGACCGTGGGAGGACCCACGTGGGGAGGACCAGTGGCTTTGCTCAGTGTTCCGGTTCCAGTGTTCATCGCATCCAGAAGCATCTTCACGACACAGGCAGACTCTCGTTTGACTAAATGCCTCTGCACCGTGTCCCAGTTGAGTCAATACACACAGTTCATCATCACAGGGTCCACTGTCGTGACAGGGAAATCAGCCAAGGTCCACTCAAGCTAGTTCCATTTTGGACACTTAGAGAAGGCTTTGGCAAAGGATGTAATGAGGGAAATAATTGCTCGCTATTGCTGTCCTCTATTTTTAAAGGAGGGGATAGAAATTTAGGAAGATTCAGTTACTTCCCATCACACAGACAGTGATAACGCCAGGAGCGGAGCCCGCATCTTCTGGTTCCACATATTATACTTTTGCGTTATTCAAAATAAGCAAATAAAGGATTATATTTAAAGACGGTGAAAGACTGACCCGTTAAAAAAATGATGTGTGGCCCAAGCCATAGCTCAGTCACACCTGAAGCTGTCAAAGGGACGTGTGAAGATCACCGTAGAGCCACGGCAGGGGAGGCTCTCTTCGGCCTCGTGGTGCCATCCGCACTGCCCCGGAGCTGGCGGTGGGATGGACAGGGCTGGTCTGTGACTTGGTGCTCAGGGTCTCGTGGTCCTGATTTTGAGATGACTGAGGTAGCTGCACTGTGGAGTCCTGGAGCTCCCGAGTGTAGGAAGTGGGCTTGGAGATGCTGGGGAGTGTTCCGACCACTTGTGCCCCCAGCAAGCTCATTTCCGGGTGCTTCTGTGCGATGTTCTCTCTCTGGCCTGGTTTTCCTCGGGCTTGTTAGCTCTCACCCCCCAATGATGTTGGCAAGCCAGCAACTTCTGGGTGAGAGACGTGTCTGCCCCAACTCCGATGAGCTTATGTAGGTAGGACCAGCATAGTTGTGTCCAGGTGGATTGTTTTTGCTTTTCATTCCAACTCTTAAGGTAAAAGAGAAATAATGCTGTGAGTCCGCTTGGGTCAGCGGTCACTCTGGTACGATGTGCGTAGTCTGTGAGAGCCACCCTATAACTCAGGACTCTGAGGGGATTCTCAGGATGTGAGTGGGCTCAGCAGGAGCCTCCGATGTGTTTCTATGAACATCCTGCTCTTGCCTCCCTTTCGTCTGGGACTCCAGTGCTTGTCCCGTCCATGGCGTGTCCAGGCTGCATCACCTGCTGTCCCTGGGACATCGCAGCGTCCTGCACAAACCACGATGACCGGCCGGATGCCGCGTGCATCCTGTTCGGTGCTGCTGAATTACAGAGGGGAGGGGGACGTGACCCCTGCTCCCCGCCAGCTGCAGGCTGATCACTTTCAAGGCCGTGCTTGCCGTGGGTTTTCAGCTGCCATCTGAAAGGAGCGTTAGTCATCTTAATACCGTGAATTAATCACAAGCCCAGCCTGCTGGACAATATTGCAATCAAAACAACGGAGTCTGAAATGTTCCAGCCGAAATGAGAACTTATGAGCAGAGCTTAACTCAGAAGTATTGCAGCTGCAGTCAACAAGCCTCCAATCAAAAGAGACTTGCAAGCCATATCTGCGACTTTTTGTCTGTTAAAAAGTGCTTTTGTCCCTAAAGGAGTATCAGCAGTGTAATTTCAGACTCAAACAAGGAAGAGAATTACAGTAATTAAGGCCATTCTGTGATACTTCCAAGCAAGTGATGCTGTTGAAGTCGTATCTTTTGGAACCAATTGAATTGTCTTATATATCAATTTTTGAAGAATGTGATTGTTATTAATAAGACATTAGCAGATACCACTTTCTTTGATAATAACTTGGTCTCTGCATAAAAGTGAGTCATTAGAATAATCAGAAGCTGCATTAGAACCTACGAGCTAGAGAAACTGCATTAGACCCTACAAGCTGGAGATGACACAGTGCTTTCTCCCATTTCTGACATATTTGATGCTTTTGAAAATATGCCAACTCCTATTTTCCAACTTGTTTTAAATTATGTGGGAGACAAAAACTTCCCCTTTATTCTTTTTTTGAAGATTTGCAACAAATCTTTTTTGG
The DNA here is from genome assembly GCA_022376925.1 of Tragulus kanchil. Lineage (NCBI taxonomy): Eukaryota > Metazoa > Chordata > Mammalia > Artiodactyla > Tragulidae > Tragulus > Tragulus kanchil. Next base: position 166,471,083 of record JAIOJX010000003.1, on the reverse strand, counting down.
AATGACTGTGCAACTTTAGAATTCTGTTTTCCCTTTTCCCAATCATGGAGTTTAACAGAAAAGAAAGAAACCAACATTGCTCATGTGCTAGGCACTGTGTGCTTTCAAATCATGCAATTATCACAGGAAGTTGAGAATTACTTCCTTATACTAAAAGTTCAGAGGATAAAATAATTGTTTTGGAAGTTTAATTGGGTTGAAATGTTATTTTCCCAATTAATGATTTGCCAAGAAGTGGCCGTTTCCTATAAACATAGGTAACCAATATAAGTGGCAGGTACAAATGCTATAGAAACGTCGTCCATCCATCCATGTGATTTTAAATCAATGGATTGTGAAATTCTTCTGTCAAAAAAATTGATTATGACTCTTTAGGCCCTACTCTAAAATTACCCCTGTCGCCTCTGTGTTAACGTGTTCCCGCCCTTGTTCTGTTCTCCCCGTGACCTCGTCTGTGTGCCCTTGGCTGGTAGACGACCTTGTGTGTGACCTTGTCGTGTGTTCAGGGTGGCAGAGTGATGTGAACAGGGGCATCTCATCCTACAGAGAAAGTTCTCACCCTCTACTGATGAAAAGCAGGCTAAAGCAATGATGAGAGGCCATTTCTCATCCTCCAAACAGAAGATCAGTTGTGAGAGCACACGGCATCGCCAGCTCACAGGTGTGGAGACCAGCACCCTCCTCCACGGCTGGTGGGAGAGGACCTGGCACAGGTTTTGTTCGAGGCAATCTGAACAGAACCATCAAAGATGTTTAATTCTCTTTCCACGCCCAGAATCCAGGCAAAGGATGGGGCAATGTGCTGGTGGGCGCTTATGGACAAGGATGCCCTGCCTTTTTCTGGATGGCAGGTGCAGTAGTGATGACGGGGAAGCCACCTGTCTGCCCACGGCCATCACATCAGCTGTGACGTGTTGTGTGTTGACTTTTCAACTTGTAAAAAAATCATGTAGTATGATTTGATGTTAATACTACATTTTTTTTTACAGGTTGAAAGTGAATATATAAAAGCCATAAATACTGATGATAATATTATATGAAAGTCAGTCAATGAAAATGTCTCTTTGTCCATCTGACAAGATACAGTCTGACCCCAGGCTTCTTTTTTTTTTTTTAAACTTTTATTTTACTTTTAACTTTTACAGAGTTTTGTTGTTTACAGATATGTATGTTCTCAGATTAGTCATATGTATATCCCCCCATCCCACCCCTCCAGACCATCACACAGCACCCCTGAAGGATCTAATTTTCTCACAGAGCAATGACTATAGCTATTTTCTTCACATATGATAGTACAGGCCTTCATGCTACTTCCTTTATGCCTCCCACTCACTGTTCCTTCCCCACAATGTCCATATGTCCACTGTCCATGTCTGTTTCTCCATCGCTTCACTGCATGTGCCATCATCACCATCCTACTAGATTCCATATATATGTGTTAGTATAATGTACTCGGCCTTCTCTTTTTGACTGACTTCACTTTTTATGGTAGGTTCTAGATCCAGCCACCTCATTAGGGCTGATTCTTCTGCACTTCTTTTTACAGCTGTGTAGTATTCCATTGTATATATGAACCAGAGCTTTTGTATCCATTCATTTGTTGATGGGCATCTAGGTTGCTTCCATGTTCTAGCTATTGTGTAGAGAACTGCAATGAACATTGGGGTACAGGTACTTCTTTCATATTTAATTTCATCAGTGACCCCAGGCTTCTTGATAAGCATGAAAGCAACTCTGATGAAGTCAAGTTTCAGCAGGTTTGTGGAGCAGAGGGCCCTTTGCGTACTGGTAGTGAGCATCAAAACTGACCCCTTCACTTTCCAGACAATTGGGTAAAAGAAACATATCCTTTTGATCCAGAAACTCCAGTCCCGGGCATCTGGAGAAACTCATGTACATACCCAGTGGGACACATGCCTTACCATGCTCATAGCCACCTCATTCAGCACTGCAGAGCTCTGGAAGTAATCCATCAGAGCCGAGGGGACACATAAATGCTGGTGTGCTCAGACAGCAGTGGAGATGAACTGCAGGTGCACACATCAGCATGAAAGAACCTCACAAGATTGTTGTGTTGTTTGCTAAGGCTGCCCTGACGAAGTACCAAGGACTGGGCAGCTTCCACAACAGTAATTCACCCTCTCACAGCTCTGAAGGATGGAAGTCCAAGATCAAGTTCCAGCAAGGGTTGGGTTCCTTCCAAGAACTGTGAGGGAGACATCCATCCCACGCCTCTCTCCTTGCCTTGTGGGGGGCCGTCTTCTCCCTGTGCAGCAGTCCTTGGTGTCCCCTTGTCTGTGTCTAAGTTTCCCTCTTTTCTTTTTCTTTTTTTTTTTAAAAGGTCATCAGTCATGTTGGATTATGGTCCATTCTTGAGACATCACTGTAACTCGCTCACTTATAAACAGACCCTCTTCCACACAAGGTCACGTTCTGAGCAACTGGGTAGGAAGACTTCAGCATAGGAGTTTTGAGAAGATACAATTCAATGCATCACAGTCATTCTTTATATTTCATAACCAGGCTATACATATTTATTTGTATTCGATCAAAATACGTACGTACGTCAGTCTGTCACACTGAGAAGGATGTCTGTGACTTTCGGAAGATTCTCAGCGAGGCCTGTGACCTTCAGAGAAGTTGAGGAACAGTTGGAGATTAGGACTTCTTCTGCTGGTGCTCCCACTTCTATTGCTAGTAACGTCAGAGCCAGGAAGGGCTGTTGAAAGCTGCGAAGCTTACGAGGAAAGCACATAGATTCTGTTTATAGGGCATGCAAAGAACAGGGCGCTTCTGTTTGAAATGGTTTACATGTATTACTGCGGGGAGTTATTTTGATAAATCGTCTAGTCACCATCCTGTCTTTAAGAAGGATTGTATTTAAGCCATTTCAGATGTATGGTTATTCAACTTTCTGTGAAAATTCTCTTCCAGTGTGTTTTATATCTCCTAACATGCTTTCCTTAGTGTGTGCTTTTGGATGTAAGAAATATTTAGGACAATCTGAGGGAAATCAAATGATGCATATACTTCCTGACGCATCCTTCCACCTAGGGGATCTCTCGGGGCCGCCCTTTATGGCTGTGTGTGTGTGCGCGCGTGTGCTCAGTTGCGCAGTCGTGTCTGTGTTGTGACCCCATGGACTGTAGCCCACCGGGCTCCTCCACCCATGGCATTTCCCAGGCAAGAACGCTGGAGCGGGTTGCCATTTCCTACGTGAGGGGGTCTTCCTGACCCAGCGATCGAAGCCGAGTCTCCTAAGTCTCCTACTTTGGTAGGCGGATATTTTTAGCAAACCCAGGACAATGACCTTGGCAAGTACCTGCTGCTCTTGCTCTGCTCTCCGTTATCACAGGGCAGGTGGACCTGCTGGGTCCAGACATCTGTCTACCCACGAGCAATACCGAGATAAGGGATCTTGACTTTGGGACTTCATAGATTTGTTGAGAATGACTAAACTCATATTCTAAAATAAGAGCTATATGATTTTTATCATTTATTAACTTAAATATATATATAGCCCTGTAGAGATTTCCAGGGGTTCTGATATAAGCACAATGTGATTGCTCTAATTACCACAAGTTAGGCTAAATTAAAGGGTGTGGAGGAGGGGTGTCTGAATGAATGCGCAGTTTGGAGGGGCCTGAGGTCTGGGGCCCATGGCCCTGGACAAGGAGGAAGGCACGGGCGTCAGAGCTGAGTGTTCCACGTGCCCTCAGATGGCCTCACGTGGAAGCGCCTGTCCACGCCTCCTGTGGACCGACCACCGTGAACTTACTTCACTTAGCATTTGCACATTGTTTTAATTCGCAGCACAAAGACCTCTGGAGAGTTCTCGGCTCTTCCCTGCATATTTATCAAATAGAAATGCATATGAATCCATTAATATTGGGTTGACCAGAAAGTTTGTTTAGGCTTTCCCACATGCTATTATTGGAGAATTTGAATGAACCAGCCCAGTGCTTAATGGGAGCTTCCATTTGAAGCTGTGCTGGGTGGCAAAGGGTCTCCACGTGGCTTCACGGAAAGGTCTGCGTCCTCAAGGGAGGGCTGGGGGCGGGCAGCCGCAGAGGCGGGCCAGGGCTGTCTGCCTTCCCTCGTGTCCTGATCCTCCAATCTGGACCGACTTGTCAGGACCCAAGACTCTCTGCTTGCCTCCTCTCAGGCCTTTCCTGAAGGACGGCATCGGCCCACAGAGATGCCTGGAGCGAGGAGAAATCAAGAAGGGGTGAAGGGGAGCCCAGGAGATGTGTCCCACCTCTCTAGTTTGCTCTGAATTCAAGATTGAACCCCTCAGCTCTGTCTAGGCAGATGGGTCTGCACATTCTCACTAAAGTCATGGGAAGTTCCTAGTTTGCAAAATCAGGCATTTTCATGCATTATAGTCATGTGCAAAAAAGAATAAATGTACTTGCTTTATGGATGCGGCAGTTGTATTTTGGCCAAGAAAGCTCTTTCTCAGCTGTGACCGCAAAGAAACATCTAGGAACTAGTGTCGGAAAAAAAAATCAACGAAGTGCTTGTGTCCTTTGTTTTAAGCTGAAGAAGAAAACAGGGTTTGAAATACTGAAAATTGCTGTACTTTGTTTTAAAGCTGAAGAATGCTAATTTTATTTATTAACTTAAATATATATATAGCCCTGTAGAGATTTCCAGGGGTTCTGATATAAGCACAATGTGATTGCTCTAATTACCACAAGTTAGGCTAAATTAAAGGGTGTGGAGGAGGGGTGTCTGAATGAATGCGCAGTTTGGAGGGGCCTGAGGTCTGGGGCCCATGGCCCTGGACAAGGAGGAAGGCACGGGCGTCAGAGCTGAGTGTTCCACGTGCCCTCAGATGGCCTCACGTGGAAGCGCCTGTCCACGCCTCCTGTGGACCGACCACCGTGAACTTACTTCACTTAGCATTTGCACATTGTTTTAATTCGCAGCACAAAGACCTCTGGAGAGTTCTCGGCTCTTCCCTGCATATTTATCAAATAGAAATGCATATGAATCCATTAATATTGGGTTGACCAGAAAGTTTGTTTAGGCTTTCCCACATGCTATTATTGGAGAATTTGAATGAACCAGCCCAGTGCTTAATGGGAGCTTCCATTTGAAGCTGTGCTGGGTGGCAAAGGGTCTCCACGTGGCTTCACGGAAAGGTCTGCGTCCTCAAGGGAGGGCTGGGGACGGGCAGCCGCAGAGGCGGGCCAGGGCTGTCTGCCTTCCCTCGTGTCCTGATCCTCCAATCTGGACCGACTTGTCAGGACCCAAGACTCTCTGCTTGCCTCCTCTCAGGCCTTTCCTGAAGGACGGCATCGGCCCACAGAGATGCCTGGAGCGAGGAGAAATCAAGAAGGGGTGAAGGGGAGCCCAGGAGATGTGTCCCACCTCTCTAGTTTGCTCTGAATTCAAGATTGAACCCCTCAGCTCTGTCTAGGCAGATGGGTCTGCACATTCTCACTAAAGTCATGGGAAGTTCCTAGTTTGCAAAATCAGGCATTTTCATGCATTATAGTCATGTGCAAAAAAGAATAAATGTACTTGCTTTATGGATGCGGCAGTTGTATTTTGGCCAAGAAAGCTCTTTCTCAGCTGTGACCGCAAAGAAACATCTAGGAACTAGTGTCGGAAAAAAAAATCAACGAAGTGCTTGTGTCCTTTGTTTTAAGCTGAAGAAGAAAACAGGGTTTGAAATACTGAAAATTGCTGTACGTTAAAATAAATCTCGGTGTGATTGAATCATTGCTAATCTAGCAGAGGACAGACTTTGAGCAGCTCCCCACCGCTGACTCCATTTAGTTTTAAAATTTACTGCCTTTTATTATCCTTAGAGTGTGAAGTCTGAATAAATTTTCTCCAGACCTGAGTTCTTTGCCTTCTAACTTGTTTGGCTCCCTTATAATTGCTCTTGGAAGAAAGATAAGTCGGGTGTTTTACGTTGTACATCGCAAAACCTGGGCACTGGCTGGCGGGAGCTCTGGCCACCCAACCAGGGCTGTCCCGTGGCTTCACGCTGGGCTGCGCTGCGCGGCCGCCGCGGGGGAGGGCCGGTGCGCCTGGCGGAGGGGAGGGGCGGCTCTGTCCGACGCCCCCTGGGCAGGCCAGACCGAGGCGAGGCGCAGGGCAGCTCAGGCCCCATGCCCTGCCCTTGGCCCTGAGTACGAACGGTTTTCCCTGCGGGGGCAGCCGGAGGACGGACGCCCCTCCACCTGCCCACCGGCTCCACGGTGGCTGCATCTCCTGACAATTCTTTTCCTCCGAGAAAAACAATGCCCGACCTGGTCCGTTTCTTTTAATGGAAACTCCTTCATATCTCTGAAACAAGTGGTTGTTTTGTGAGCTGCCAACTCCGAGGGACTCTCTCTAGGAAGTAAAACTGAGTGCTGGGAAGAGGGGTCTGTTCTCCTTACCAGCGCCACCATGAGATGAAATCTGGGGCAGGGAGGGCGGGGACTTAGGAGTGGAGTCTGTCACCTTAGGGCCCAGCAATCCCACTGCTAGGCATGTGCGCTGAGGAAATCAAAATGGAAAGAGACGCATGTACCCTGTTGTTCTTTGCAGCACTACTTACAACAGCTGGAACATGGAAGCAACCTGGATGTTCATCGACAGATGAATGGATAAATAAGCTGTGGTCTATATATACAATGAAATATTATTCAGTCATAAAAAGAAATGCATTTGAATCAGTTCTAATAAGACAGATGAATCTAGAACCTATTATACAGAGTGAGGTATGTCAGAGAGAGAAAGATAAATATTGTAAACTGACACACATATATATAGAATCTAGAAAGATGGTGCTGATAAATGAAGATGCAGAGCAGCAATGGAGAGGCGGACATGGAGAACAGTCTTATGGACATTGGGGTGAGGGAGAGGACTGTGCTATGGGACTAGGGGATCTCAGACAGGGGCTCTGTGGCGACCTGGAGCGGTGGGATGGGGAGGGAGATGGGGGGAGCTTCAGGGGGACGTGTGTACACCTAGGGAGGATTCAGGTTGATGTGTGGCAGTAAACAACAAAGCCCTGTAAAAAAATAAAATTTGTATGGAATAATAAAAAAGGAATAAAATATACATATTATTTTTTTATAAAAAGGAGTGGGAGCTCTGGGAAGTGAAAGGATTCGGCCCTCAGTTTGATGGTAGCACACACTAAAGAAGAAAACAGCACATGCTGTCACTTTACTGTGAATTTTCTTCTATTGTTAGGACAGTGATGGAAATGATAAGGAGGCAGACGGATGTATGACTATGAGGCCCGGGGAAGAAGCGTGGTGATTCGGATTAGAGAATCCTCAGGGTGAAGATGATGCTTCAGGCCGCAGACTGGACATCATCCAGCAGAGAGCGCAGACAGGGCGGGGGAGGAGGGACCACCCAGGGCGGAAGGCCTCAGGGCCCAGAGGGAACGGGCAGATGGGAGGGTTCACCTGAGTGTGCGCTCGGCTGTCAGCCTGGGCCGCTGTACGACACTTTTAAAATAAGGACTTCAACAAGATTTGCATTATTTCGAATAGGCATTGCAGAAACATTTTGAATTTTTTACTATCACAAAATTATTTTCCCTCCATGCATTTTATTTATATTTATATTGCATTTGCTTCCCCAAAAAGGGCTTGAGGCAATTTGAGGAAAACCATTAAACTAGAAAATCAAAGTGATAAGGAAGCGGAGGAAGCCAAATGCTGTCTGTGCCCGTGTGCTGTGCCCAGGTGCCCAGGTGCCTCGGCCAAGTCTCACGTTAGCTCAGTCTCCCAGCCACCCACACCAAAGAGAGCAGATGAGGTTGCACAACTGTCTTTAGCTGACAGGAAGAAATGCCCCACATAAGGGAGACAAGGGACTTTTTCTTCCCAAATGCTCAGGAGTGTTTCTTCTGAGTCATCGTCCATGCAATGACGAACAGCATGCCTCCAACATAACAGAGCGGGGGAAACCCTTGCTCAATGTAGGAGTGAAAGATGGTGCTGATAAATGAAGATGCAGAGCAGCAATGGAGAGGCGGACATGGAGAACAGTCTTATGGACATTGGGGTGAGGGAGAGGACTGTGCTATGGGACTAGGGGATCTCAGACAGGGGCTCTGTGGCGACCTGGAGCGGTGGGATGGGGAGGGAGATGGGGGGAGCTTCAGGGGGACGTGTGTACACCTAGGGAGGATTCAGGTTGATGTGTGGCAGTAAACAACAAAGCCCTGTAAAAAAATAAAATTTGTATGGAATAATAAAAAAGGAATAAAATATACATATTATTTTTTTATAAAAAGGAGTGGGAGCTCTGGGAAGTGAAAGGATTCGGCCCTCAGTTTGATGGTAGCACACACTAAAGAAGAAAACAGCACATGCTGTCACTTTACTGTGAATTTTCTTCTATTGTTAGGACAGTGATGGAAATGATAAGGAGGCAGACGGATGTATGACTATGAGGCCCGGGGAAGAAGCGTGGTGATTCGGATTAGAGAATCCTCAGGGTGAAGATGATGCTTCAGGCCGCAGACTGGACATCATCCAGCAGAGAGCGCAGACAGGGCGGGGGAGGAGGGACCACCCAGGGCGGAAGGCCTCAGGGCCCAGAGGGAACGGGCAGATGGGAGGGTTCACCTGAGTGTGCGCTCGGCTGTCAGCCTGGGCCGCTGTCGACACTTTTAAAATAAGGACTTCAACAAGATTTGCATTATTTCGAATAGGCATTGCAGAAACATTTTGAATTTTTTACTATCACAAAATTATTTTCCCTCCATGCATTTTATTTATATTTATATTGCATTTGCTTCCCCAAAAAGGGCTTGAGGCAATTTGAGGAAAACCATTAAACTAGAAAATCAAAGTGATAAGGAAGCGGAGGAAGCCAAATGCTGTCTGTGCCCGTGTGCTGTGCCCAGGTGCCCAGGTGCCTCGGCCAAGTCTCACGTTAGCTCAGTCTCCCAGCCACCCACACCAAAGAGAGCAGATGAGGTTGCACAACTGTCTTTAGCTGACAGGAAGAAATGCCCCCACATAAGGGAGACAAGGGACTTTTTCTTCCCAAATGCTCAGGAGTGTTTCTTCTGAGTCATCGTCCATGCAATGACGAACAGCATGCCCCCAACATAACAGAGCTGTCATAGCTGACTCTCACAGAAGCTCTTTGAGGTGGAGCCTCTATCTTCCCCATTTTACAGATGAGGAAACTGAGGCCGGGGGAGTGAGTAAGGGCATTGCTCAAGGTCACGCAGCTGAGAGGATGTAGAGCCCGGATTTGAACTCAGTTCAGTCTGAGGCCAGTCTCTGAGTGCTTAAGCCCTGTGCTGGACCAGCACTAGGCTGGACCGTCACCAGGCTGGGTCATCCCAGGCTGGACCAACACCAGGCTGGGCCATCGCCAGGCTGGACCAACACCAGGCTGGGTCATCCCCAGGCTGTTTTATCTTTTTCGCTGCATCGGGTCTTAGTTGTGGCCCGTGGGCTTTGTTGCCCGGAGGCACGTGGTACCTTAGTTCTCAAACCCGGGATCAAAGCGGAGTCCCCTGCCCTGGAAGGTGGGTTCTTCTCCACCAGACCCCGGGAGCCCCCATTTCTCTGTCATGTATGTCCTACTCGCCCACCATGGTATCTCCAGGATAGCCTTTCTTCGAATCCTGCTCCATATATTTCTGAAGAAATTTTGCACATCGCTACACACAGTTTACGTATTTCTGTCTGCTAATTGTTAATAAGATAATTTATTTTGCATGTACAAAGTGTGTCCAAGATTAGAAGACAATGCTTTATTCCAGCTCATTTATCCCCACTTCTGGGAACCATGCAACCTTTCTGCAGGGCTTAGAAAATATGTATTTTTCAATACTGTTTGTTTTAATGGGGTCACATATTAGAAAAATATCATAGGATTTATCTTATGATTCAGCACCGTGAATTCTCTTGAGTTTGGCTCTAGGTGTGAAGGCCGACACTGTGTTTTATTTCTGAGCATCACTGATGGCTTATTTGCTTGGCTGTTTTAAAACAGTAAACAAGTCTCACGTTAGCTCAGTCTCCCAGCCACCCACACCAAAGAGAGCAGATGAGGTTGCACAACTGTCTTTAGCTGACAGGAAGAAATGCCCCCACATAAGGGAGACAAGGGACTTTTTCTTCCCAAATGCTCAGGAGTGTTTCTTCTGAGTCATCGTCCATGCAATGACGAACAGCATGCCTCCAACATAACAGAGCTGTCATAGCTGACTCTCACAGAAGCTCTTTGAGGTGGAGCCTCTATCTTCCCCATTTTACAGATGAGGAAACTGAGGCCGGGGGAGTGAGTAAGGGCATTGCTCAAGGTCACGCAGCTGAGAGGATGTAGAGCCCGGATTTGAACTCAGTTCAGTCTGAGGCCAGTCTCTGAGTGCTTAAGCCCTGTGCTGGACCAGCACTAGGCTGGACCGTCACCAGGCTGGGTCATCCCAGGCTGGACCAACACCAGGCTGGGCCATCGCCAGGCTGGACCAACACCAGGCTGGGTCATCCCCAGGCTGTTTTATCTTTTTCGCTGCATCGGGTCTTAGTTGTGGCCCGTGGGCTTTGTTGCCCGGAGGCACGTGGTACCTTAGTTCTCAAACCCGGGATCAAAGCGGAGTCCCCTGCCCTGGAAGGTGGGTTCTTCTCCACCAGACCCCGGGAGCCCCCATTTCTCTGTCATGTATGTCCTACTCGCCCACCATGGTATCTCCAGGATAGCCTTTCTTCGAATCCTGCTCCATATATTTCTGAAGAAATTTTGCACATCGCTACACACAGTTTACGTATTTCTGTCTGCTAATTGTTAATAAGATAATTTATTTTGCATGTACAAAGTGTGTCCAAGATTAGAAGACAATGCTTTATTCCAGCTCATTTATCCCCACTTCTGGGAACCATGCAACCTTTCTGCAGGGCTTAGAAAATATGTATTTTTCAATACTGTTTGTTTTAATGGGGTCACATATTAGAAAAATATCATAGGATTTATCTTATGATTCAGCACCGTGAATTCTCTTGAGTTTGGCTCTAGGTGTGAAGGCCGACACTGTGTTTTATTTCTGAGCATCACTGATGGCTTATGCTGGCTGTAACAGCGTTTAGTGTCGTGTACTTTTCTCAGAAATCTTAGTAAACAACTGGGAGTTGTACCTCGTGAACGGTCCTGACTCAGCAAAAGCGCCTCGTCTTTTCTGAAAGGCAAGCATTTGGCTGTCTCACATGTTTGTGAGGGTGCAGATAATTCAAAGTCAGGAGTGGAGCTGGCTCTCAGCGTCGGCGCGCGGCGAGGTGCTGGTGATCACGCTGACGGCCCCTTGAAGACGTGTACGTCGTCTCCTGGCTTAGCTCCATCAACCAATCCCACAGTTGCCATTTGGCAGGACAGGCCGCGATAGCCAGCAGTTTCTAGAGTATCTACTGTGATACTGTTAACACGATCTACACTCCAGAGATGTCCAGAGTCCTGCGTGTCCCTGCACATCCCTGCCTGGGGGCCCGGCTGCCAGTCTTGTCTGGCCCTGTTTCCGGAGCTGGTCACCTGGGAGGTGGAGGTGACCCCAGCATCTCCCCCATGCCGCAGCTTGCTCCCTGGGGTGACGGCTGGCTTGTTGCCTGTGCGGTGTTCACTCCTTGTTTGGAAAGTTCTGGGCCCCTAGTTTCTGTCTTGTAATGCAAGCACGCTGCCTGCAGGCATTTGTCCTAGGCCTGCATGTTGCCTGTGTGACCAGTGGGACCAGGGGACGAGGAGAACGGGAAGCCCCAGCCATGGCCGTGAGCAGTGAAGTCCTGTCTCTGATCTGGTGTCTTGTGTCTTCTGGAAGAAGTAACAGATTAGCTTCCTGTTTCTGTGCTCAGTTGTGTCTGATTCTTTGGGACCGCAGGGACTGTCCGTGGGATTCTCCAGGCAGGAATACTGGAGTGGGTTGCCGTTTCCTCCTCCAGGGTGTGTTCCTGACCCAGGAATCGAACCCTTGTCACCTGAGTCTCTGCATTGCTGGTGGAATTGTTATGGCTGAGCCACTGGGGGTGTAAACAAGGTCTGTTACAGAGGCTCCTCGGCCTTAAAGTCCCTCTCTCTGGGGACGGGGGTCTTCTTCTTAGCCTCCTGGTACAGGGAGGCACCTTCACTGGGAGATTTACTTCTTGGTCTTGGGGACCAAGCAGGGTCAAACTGTCTCTTTTGTACTGATTATCCAAGTAGCTTTAATTTGAAAGAATCAATATGCCATTGAGGGGCTTCCCCTGGTGGTCCAGTGGGTAAAGACACTGCCTTGCAGTGCAAGGGGCACCGGTTTGATCCCTGGCCTGGGAAGATCCCACGTGCCGTGGAGTGGCTGGATCGATGTGCCCAATTACCGAGCCGGAGCTCTGGCGTGCGTGCACCCAGAGCCAGTGCTCTGCGACGACAGTGGCCACCACGATGGGAGGTCCACAGGAGCCAAGGAACAAAGACGGATGAAAATAGAGAAATGAAAGACCAGTAGAAGTGGCCCGTCCATCCCCCTCCCTCCCCACCCCACCCTCCAAAAGATAAATAAATTTAAAAAAAAAAGATTTATATATTAAAAAAAAGCCATTGAGGCCTGTTTGGGTGTGGCCTGCCCTCAGCCTCCACGCCCCTCATGGTTATGAAATAGCTGCAGTTTCTCTGATGTCACATCTACACCCCAGGAAGAAAAAGAAGTTGCAAAAGCACAGAGGAGTAAGAGGAAACAACATGGAGGAAGAGGAAACAAGGAGTGTCTATTTCAGGAAAAAAATCAGAAACGTCCAGCACACCTCTGCCTGTTGGCTCAGACCGTCTGTAATGCATCCCAAGTGTCTAGTTATATTGAATAAATGTAGGGTTTTGCCCATAAGAAAACAGACTAAGTATTGAGTAGGTTGCTCTTAGCATCTTGAAAAATGCTGGTACCTGTGCAACCTTCAAAATGACCCTTTGATAGACACACTCAGTTCCTTCCTACAGATGCAGAATAAAGGGCCTCAGTGGCCCCAGGCCACACTGCCGGTAAACTGGGAGCAAAGACGGGCTTTCCAGCTCCAGCCTGTTGTTGCTAATAACAGCACACGACTGCCAGTGGCCCCAGAGCCCTCTAAATGGATCTAACAACTATTTTTTGAGCACGACTGCTCCAGCCTGTTTGGGCTGCCATAACAAAATTCCGTGGGCCTTGGTTAAACACCAGGAATTTATTCCTCACTGTCTGAGGGGTTTGAAGTTGATTGGGGTGCCAGCGTGGCTGAGTTCTGGCCAGAGAGCCCCCTTCCTGGCCAGCAGGCGGCTGCCCTCTTGGTGGGTCCTCACTCAGGGTGGGCTGAGGTTGAAGGGGAGAGTGGAGCGGGGGTTTGTGGGAGAGAAGCGTCTGGTGTCTTCTTAGAAGGGCGCTGATCTCATCCTGGGCACTCCACCCATGACCGTGACCTCATCTATACCCAATGGTCTATCCTAGACCACCACACTAGGGATTACTGACTTCAGGATGGGTTCGGGGGGACACAAACAACCAGCTCGTAACAGCCACTGTCTTTTCACAACGTAAAATGCAGGAGTTGTATTGATAGACACACATGCACATACACACAGTGGAGGGGGGAGGGCGCTGGGTCAGACACTCAGTATCTGTAAGTAGTTTGATCTCCAGAAGAGCTGTGTCAGTTTGCCCTCCACTATGATTCCAGTTTTTCACATCTTCTTTAGTATTTGATTAAAGAATGCTTGTCATTTGGATTGGTATCCAGTGCTGTTTCACTGTTTTGGTTTCTTTTTTTTTTTTCATGTTATGAGCATATGAACATCTCACTGTATCTATTAGCCATTTGTTTCTTCTTTTCTGTTTCGTGTACCTTGCTCATTATATTCTAAGAGGTTTATTGTATTTTTCTTAAGACATGCAAATGTTCTTTATCTGTTAATAACCACTCTCGAGGAGATATTAAATTGGGGTCTATGGATGGATATCCCTGGCGGAGGGCACAGCGTCCCACTCCAGTGTTCTTGCCTGGAGAATCCCCATGGGCAGAGGAGCCTGGCAGGCTGCTGTCCGTAGAGTCAAAAAGAGTCGGACATGACTGAAGTGACTTAGCATGTGTGTGGATGGGTATATTTGATGCCTTTTGATAGGAAGAGTTTTACACTCCCGTAGTCATGGTAAGATACAATCACACAAAAATATGACCAGTCGATTACCCGAGAAGTCATGTTAATTAGAGTTCAGAGTTCATCTGGGCTGACCTGAGATGGCTTCAGGAAGAGGTAGGATTTGAACGGGACTCGGAGAATGGTCTTCATGGAAGAACAGGGAGGTGCATGTAAGGAGCACATCCGTCCTTCCTGGGGACAAATCCTGAGAGATAATATTGGGGAGATTAACTATATGTCTAATGGATCTTGACACAAATAGAGACAGATTATTTTAATAAGCAGGCTTTGGGCTTTGGGGTTTTTGGTGTCTTCTTAGAAGGGCGCTGATCTCATCCTGGGCACTCCACCCATGACCGTGACCTCATCTATACCCAATGGTCTATCCTAGACCACCACACTAGGGATTACTGACTTCAGGATGGGTTCGGGGGGACACAAACAACCAGCTCGTAACAGCCACTGTCTTTTCACAACGTAAAATGCAGGAGTTGTATTGATAGACACACATGCACATACACACAGTGGAGGGGGGAGGGCGCTGGGTCAGACACTCAGTATCTGTAAGTAGTTTGATCTCCAGAAGAGCTGTGTCAGTTTGCCCTCCACTATGATTCCAGTTTTTCACATCTTCTTTAGTATTTGATTAAAGAATGCTTGTCATTTGATTGGTATCCAGTGCTGTTTCACTGTTTTGGTTTCTTTTTTTTTTTTCATGTTATGAGCATATGAACATCTCACTGTATCTATTAGCCATTTGTTTCTTCTTTTCTGTTTCGTGTACCTTGCTCATTATATTCTAAGAGGTTTATTGTATTTTTCTTAAGACATGCAAATGTTCTTTATCTGTTAATAACCACTCTCGAGGAGATATTAAATTGGGGTCTATGGATGGATATCCCTGGCGGAGGGCACGGCGTCCCACTCCAGTGTTCTTGCCTGGAGAATCCCCATGGGCAGAGGAGCCTGGCAGGCTGCTGTCCGTAGAGTCAAAAAGAGTCGGACATGACTGAAGTGACTTAGCATGTGTGTGGATGGGTATATTTGATGCCTTTTGATAGGAAGAGTTTTACACTCCCGTAGTCATGGTAAGATACAATCACACAAAAATATGACCAGTCGATTACCCGAGAAGTCATGTTAATTAGAGTTCAGAGTTCATCTGGGCTGACCTGAGATGGCTTCAGGGAAGAGGTAGGATTTGAACGGGACTCGGAGAATGGTCTTCATGGAAGAACAGGGAGGTGCATGTAAGGAGCACATCCGTCCTTCCTGGGGACAAATCCTGAGAGATAATATTGGGGAGATTAACTATATG
Source organism: Tragulus kanchil (assembly GCA_022376925.1). Classification (NCBI taxonomy): domain Eukaryota; kingdom Metazoa; phylum Chordata; class Mammalia; order Artiodactyla; family Tragulidae; genus Tragulus; species Tragulus kanchil. The sequence continues at coordinate 166,455,653 of JAIOJX010000003.1, read as the reverse complement.
TCTAATGGATCTTGACACAAATAGAGACAGATTATTTTAATAAGCAGGCTGTTGGTACATTTACTGGTTAGGAATGTGGGTGAACGTGAATTTATAGCCACCTCATCTCATCTATAAATAGAAGATGATTTGGCTGGTGGAATGGAGGGTGCAGAGCCCCCGAGGGCAGGAACCCCACTCGCAGTGTGGCGGTTCATCTCCTTCCAGGCCGCCTGGCGTGTTATGGTCTGGAACCCCCATCTGCTGGGGAACGGAGATCGAGAGCATCCAGCTGCAGAAGCCGTCCTGCACGCGAGATGCCCATGTAGTAGCAGCTGACTTCTTACCCTTTTGTCTTGCTATTTCTGTAGTTATTAGTTGTTGCTTTTTGATATGGGTGAACCCACGGCTCCACTGGTCAGCGCTGATGGACTCAGGGCGCCGCCTGGGTCAGAAGGAGCCGTCCACAGGCTGGCCTCAGGGCCACCGGCAACCTTGTGGCGGCTCCTGACCTCCTCCCTGGAGGCATCTGATCCAGCGTGGCCACCTCAGTTCTCAGGGCTCCAATGGGATTATTTTAAGGATTTGGAGATGAGGCGATTATCCTGGATTATCCGGGATGCTGGGGGCGGGCACTGTAATTACCAGGGCTCTGACAAGCGGAAATGGGGGCAGAAGAGGAGGTCAGACTGATGCCTGCTGAGCCGGCCTCCGCCTGTGGTGCTGGCTGGGAAGAAGGCGGATGGCGAGGAGGAGTGTTTTCCTGTTTCCATTGGCTGTGGAGGAGTCTTTGGAGGAGCCTGTAGAGCTGTCATTACAGCCGTGGCCCCGAGTTCCTGGGACAGAGGTGAGGAAAGGCGATGGCTGTGCTAGGAAGGAGCTGGGAAGCCAGGGGCCCGCTTCCCTGGGCATTTTGAGGCCTGCAAGCCAGGGCTGGGCATCGGCCTGAGTCTGGGCTGAGCATGCTTTATCTTCTCATCCCCTGAGCGTCTGCATTTGCACCATAACCCAACTGTGGAGGACGCCCGAGAACACTCCTGAGTCTACGTTCACCGGGAACATTGGGCCTGGAGAAATTTTATTTAACACAGAGGAATTACCAGTTCAACTGAGATGATGGCAGGAGTGTTTTTAAAGGAGATCGTACTGCGTGCCTCCTGGCTCCTGTGCCAGCACCGGCCACACCGCGTGTCCACAGCAGACCTTCAGCACGTCCATGAGGCCAGAGTTTGTGGGGTGTTCATCTGAAAATTGAGTTTGATCCATTGACATAAGGGGACTTTCCTGATGGCTCAGTGGGTAGAGAATCTGCCTGCAATGCAAGAGACAGGAGACTTGCGTTCAATAGATAGGTCTGGAAGATCCCTGGAAAAGGGGATGGCCCCCCACTCTAGTATTCTTGCCTGGAGAACCCCATGGACAGAGGAGCCTGGTGGGCCACAGTGCGTGGGCTTGTAAACAGTTGGATACGACTGAGCGACTGAGCACACCCCTCTAAGACCGTGGCTCCTCAGGGCACTGTGTGACTCTTCAGGAGCCCCTGGCCTCTTCATCTTGCGTCCTGGAAAAGGGAGTTAGGTCACTGTTCCTTCAGCCTGCTCATGTGCAGACCCCTGGCGGCTCCTGACCTCCTCCCTGGAGGCATCTGATCCAGCGTGGCCACCTCAGTTCTCAGGGCTCCAATGGGATTATTTTAAGGATTTGGAGATGAGGCGATTATCCTGGATTATCCGGGATGCTGGGGGCGGGCACTGTAATTACCAGGGCTCTGACAAGCGGAAACGGGGGCAGAAGAGGAGGTCAGACTGATGCCTGCTGAGCCGGCCTCCGCCTGTGGTGCTGGCTGGGAAGAAGGCGGATGGCGAGGAGGAGTGTTTTCCTGTTTCCATTGGCTGTGGAGGAGTCTTTGGAGGAGCCTGTAGAGCTGTCATTACAGCCGTGGCCCCGAGTTCCTGGGACAGAGGTGAGGAAAGGCGATGGCTGTGCTAGGAAGGAGCTGGGAAGCCAGGGGCCCGCTTCCCTGGGCATTTTGAGGCCTGCAAGCCAGGGCTGGGCATCGGCCTGAGTCTGGGCTGAGCATGCTTTATCTTCTCATCCCCTGGAGCGTCTGCATTTGCACCATAACCCAACTGTGGAGGACGCTTCCGAGAACACTCCTGAGTCTACGTTCACCGGGAACATTGGGCCTGGAGAAATTTTATTTAACACAGAGGAATTACCAGTTCAACTGAGATGATGGCAGGAGTGTTTTTAAAGGAGATCGTACTGCGTGCCTCCTGGCTCCTGTGCCAGCACCGGCCACACCGCGTGTCCACAGCAGACCTTCAGCACGTCCATGAGGCCAGAGTTTGTGGGGTGTTCATCTGAAAATTGAGTTTGATCCATTGACATAAGGGGACTTTCCTGATGGCTCAGTGGGTAGAGAATCTGCCTGCAATGCAAGAGACAGGAGACTTGCGTTCAATAGATAGGTCTGGAAGATCCCTGGAAAAGGGGATGGCCCCCCACTCTAGTATTCTTGCCTGGAGAACCCCATGGACAGAGGAGCCTGGTGGGCCACAGTGCGTGGGCTTGTAAACAGTTGGATACGACTGAGCGACTGAGCACACCCCTCTAAGACCGTGGCTCCTCAGGGCACTGTGTGACTCTTCAGGAGCCCCTGGCCTCTTCATCTTGCGTCCAGGAAAAGGGAGTTAGGTCACTGTTCCTTCAGCCTGTCTCAGCTGATGAGTGCAGATGCCCCTTGCACTTGCCTGGCTCAAATCTCTCGTCCCGGTTCCTTGCCTGTTCTCACCATGAATTTCACGCTCTCAGTAAACCTTTTCTTGCCTTTTATGTGGTTGCTCCTAAGTCTCTTCTGCTGTCAGAAAAGACATGTCTTCAGTTGCTTTTATGCCTTTTCTAATTACTCCCAGCTGTGTGTGGGACATGGGCGTCTGAATCGTTCTTGAAAGCTGGTGATTCTCCTCTGCGCCCGTCCGGGGACATTGGACTGGGATGTCTGTGTAAAGAGTCTCTGGGCTAAACACACGCCCTTCCTGCCCTGTCTCTTGGGCTCGTGTTCAAACTTAAGGGCCCAGAATTCTATCTGAGAAACATGCGTCAGCCTCTGATGAAGTCTAAGCTGACATCTGTGCCGTTGTTCACCCGGCACTTGGCAGTGTGCTTCCCGTCTGTGCTTTCTGACAACTCACGGGAAAGCTTTGTGTCCCCAGAGGACTTCCTATTCTTTGACAGGAAGGCCTGCAACATGCACTTATGACGCTTCCAGCCCCTGGTGACGGGTACTGGGGACTCAGCACAGACCCCAGGCTGAGCATCAGCACCCTCACTTCCCGCTGTCTCCCCTGAGGGCTTCACTGTGTTTTTTTTTTAAAAAAAATTACTTATTTATAATATGTACAAAAATAAATAAATAAATAAATAAATTAAAAAAAAAAAAAAGAAAGAAAAAAAATTACTTATTTATTTATTTTTGGCCATGCTGGGTCTTTATTGGTGCAAGCAGGATTTGTCTATCTGGGACTAGCAAGGGTTACTCTTCACTGGGGTGTGTGGGCTTCTCTGTGTGGTGACTTCACTTGTTTTGGAGCACAAGCTACGGGCACGCAGGCTTCCTTAGTTATGGCACGTGAGTTTTGCTGCCCCATGGCACGTGCCAGAGCTGGAATTCATGTCCTCTGTATTGGCAGGTGGGTACCTGGGGACTGGACCGCCAGGGAAGTCCCTGCTGTGTGGTTACAGGAGACAGCACCCCTCCAGAGAAGGTCCCCCTGACTCTCCGTCCTGCAAAGGGGCCGCTGACCTGACTGATCCAGTCTAACCGCCAATCAAGCCGCTAGTTACTCTACCCTGAGGCTAGCTGGGCCTCGTCCCGGGTCTGAGGAGTTCTTTGCCTCAGGTCTTTACAGAAACTACTCACGTGTCTTCAGCCAGCAGGAAGCCACGCTTGGTCATGAAACGTGTAGTTCCCTCACGGCGCACTCCAGAGGAGCTGATATGAGTAATCTACAAGGACAGTTAACTTTAATGTGGCCTGGTGGTAAACCCATCCTTTCAAATCAAGTCACTTATAAACCACATGGCCAGGGCTCTTTAGGAAGCTTCTCAAATTTCGTTCACTGCTCCCAGTGTCTATGGGGGTTTCTGATTCGCTTTCCTCTGCGCCCGTCCGGGGACATTGGACTGGGATGTCTGTGTAAAGAGTCTCTGGGCTAACACACGCCCTTACTGCCCTGTCTCTTGGGCTCGTGTTCAAACTTAAGGGCCCAGAATTCTATCTGAGAAACATGCGTCAGCCTCTGATGAAGTCTAAGCTGACATCTGTGCCGTTGTTCACCCGGCACTTGGCAGTGTGCTTCCCGTCTGTGCTTTCTGACAACTCACGGGAAAGCTTTGTGTCCCCAGAGGACTTCCTATTCTTTGACAGGAAGGCCTGCAACATGCACTTATGACGCTTCCAGCCCCTGGTGACGGGTACTGGGGACTCAGCACAGACCCCAGGCTGAGCATCAGCACCCTCACTTCCCGCTGTCTCCCCTGAGGGCTTCACTGTGTTTTTTTTTTAAAAAAATTACTTATTTATAATATGTACAAAAATAAATAAATAAATAAATAAATTAAAAAAAAAAAAAAGAAAGAAAAAAAATTACTTATTTATTTATTTTTGGCCATGCTGGGTCTTTATTGGTGCAAGCAGGATTTGTCTATCTGGGACTAGCAAGGGTTACTCTTCACTGGGGTGTGTGGGCTTCTCTGTGTGGTGACTTCACTTGTTTTGGAGCACAAGCTACGGGCACGCAGGCTTCCTTAGTTATGGCACGTGAGTTTTGCTGCCCCATGGCACGTGCCAGAGCTGGAATTCATGTCCTCTGTATTGGCAGGTGGGTACCTGGGGACTGGACCGCCAGGGAAGTCCCTGCTGTGTGGTTACAGGAGACAGCACCCCTCCAGAGAAGGTCCCCCTGACTCTCCGTCCTGCAAAGGGGCCGCTGACCTGACTGATCCAGTCTAACCGCCAATCAAGCCGCTAGTTACTCTACCCTGAGGCTAGCTGGGCCTCGTCCCGGGTCTGAGGAGTTCTTTGCCTCAGGTCTTTACAGAAACTATTCACGTGTCTTCAGCCAGCAGGAAGCCACGCTTGGTCATGAAACGTGTAGTTCCCTCACGGCGCACTCCAGAGGGGAGCTGATATGAGTAATCTACAAGGACAGTTAACTTTAATGTGGCCTGGTGGTAAACCCATCCTTTCAAATCAAGTCACTTATAAACCACATGGCCAGGGCTCTTTTAGGAAGCTTCCAGTTTCTGATGTGTACTTTCGTTCACTGCTCCCAGTGTCTATGGGTGGTTTATGCTGGTCTGCAGCAAGTTATGTGACATAGTCTTATCTCAGAGTTTTTGCTGAAATTCACAGAGTATCATTGGCAGGCGTCCTATCAGCCACGTGCCGCAGGATCACAGAGGTTTGTTGTATACATTCTTAGTGCCTTTCACGCACTAAAGGGGGTGGCCTAGCTCAGCTGAGCAGGGGGAAGCTGAGCTGCCGGCTGGTGGAGAAGCCGATCAAGGCCACAAACCAAATGCCAGTTCCAGCTGAGACTTTATTTATTTATTTATTTTTTATTCTTTATTTTAAAGGTTTTACAGAGTTTTGTTGTTCACATACATGTACGTTCCCAGATCAGTCATATGCATGTCCATGGTCCCCACCCACCCAGATCCCCCCATCCCACCCCTCCAGACCCTTGCCCCAAGCCATTGTAAGCACTCCTATTCCCTTAGCACTGTGACACTAGCTATCTTTTCCACACATAACACTATAGGTTTCCTTGTTACTTCCTCCATGCTTCCCCCTCCCCATTTATTCGCCACGATGTCCCTATGTCTATGCTCTGTCTTTTTTTTTTTTTCATGAGTTCCCTGTGTGTGATATCAAGACCGTCCTACTAGATTCCATATATGTGTGTTAGTATACTGTATTTGTCTTTCTCTTTTTGACTTACTTCACTTTTTATGATAGGTTCTAGAGCCAGCCACTTCATTAGGATTGAGTCTTCTGCATTTCTTTTAACAGCTGAGTAGTATTCCATTGTATATATGTACCAGAGCTTCTGGATCCATTCATTCGTCGATGGACATCTAGGTTGCTTCCATGTTTTGGCTATTGTATAGAGAGCTGCAATGAACATTGGGGTACAGGGGCCGCTGACCTGACTGATCCAGTCTAACCGCCAATCAAGCCGCTAGTTACTCTACCCTGAGGCTAGCTGGGCCTCGTCCCGGGTCTGAGGAGTTCTTTGCCTCAGGTCTTTACAGAAACTACTCACGTGTCTTCAGCCAGCAGGAAGCCACGCTTGGTCATGAAACGTGTAGTTCCCTCACGGCGCACTCCAGAGGGGAGCTGATATGAGTAATCTACAAGGACAGTTAACTTTAATGTGGCCTGGTGGTAAACCCATCCTTTCAAATCAAGTCACTTATAAACCACATGGCCAGGGCTCTTTTAGGAAGCTTCCAGTTTCTGATGTGTACTTTCGTTCACTGCTCCCAGTGTCTATGGGTGGTTTATGCTGGTCTGCAGCAAGTTATGTGACATAGTCTTATCTCAGAGTTTTTGCTGAAATTCACAGAGTATCATTGGCAGGCGTCCTATCAGCCACGTGCCGCAGGATCACAGAGGTTTGTTGTATACATTCTTAGTGCCTTTCACGCACTAAAGGGGGTGGCCTAGCTCAGCTGAGCAGGGGGAAGCTGAGCTGCCGGCTGGTGGAGAAGCCGATCAAGGCCACAAACCAAATGCCAGTTCCAGCTGAGACTTTATTTATTTATTTATTTTTTATTCTTTATTTTAAAGGTTTTACAGAGTTTTGTTGTTCACATACATGTACGTTCCCAGATCAGTCATATGCATGTCCATGGTCCCCACCCACCCAGATCCCCCCATCCCACCCCTCCAGACCCTTGCCCCAAGCCATTGTAAGCACTCCTATTCCCTTAGCACTGTGACACTAGCTATCTTTTCCACACATAACACTATAGGTTTCCTTGTTACTTCCTCCATGCTTCCCCCTCCCTATTTATTCGCCACGATGTCCCTATGTCTATGCTCTGTCTTTTTTTTTTTTCATGAGTTCCCTGTGTGTGATATCAAGACCGTCCTACTAGATTCCATATATGTGTGTTAGTATACTGTATTTGTCTTTCTCTTTTTGACTTACTTCACTTTTTATGATAGGTTCTAGAGCCAGCCACTTCATTAGGATTGAGTCTTCTGCATTTCTTTTAACAGCTGAGTAGTATTCCATTGTATATATGTACCAGAGCTTCTGGATCCATTCATTCGTCGATGGACATCTAGGTTGCTTCCATGTTTTGGCTATTGTATAGAGAGCTGCAATGAACATTGGGGTACAGGTGCTTCTTTCAGTTTTGATTTCATCAGGATATAAGCCTAATAGTGGGATTGCTGGGTCATAGGGTGCTTCTATTTTTAGTTTTTTAAGAAATCTCCAGACTGTCTTCCATAGAGGCTGTATCGATTTACATTCCCACCAGCAATGCAAGAGGGTTCCCTTTTCTCCGCACCCTCTCCAGCATTTATTGTCTGCAGATTTCTTGAAGATGGCCATTCTGACGGGTGTGAGGTGCTATCTCATTGTAGTTTTAATTTGCATTTCTCTAATAATAAGCGAGGTTGAGCATCGTTTCATGTGTTTTTGGGCCATCTGTATGTCCTCTTTGGAGAGGCGTCTCTTTAGGTCTTTTTCCCATTTTTTGATTGGGTTGTTCGTTTTCCCTGTGCTGAGTTGTCTGAGTTGCTTGTAGATTTTGGAGATTAATTCTTTATCTGTTGTTTCATTTGCTATGATTTTCTCCCACTCTGTGGGATGTCTGTTGAGCTTTTTTGTAATTTCTTTAGCTGTACAAAAGCTTTTAAGTTTCATGAAGTCCCATATGTTCATTTTTCTTTTCAGTTCTGCTATTTTAGTTGGGGGGTCAGAGAAGATCTTGCTTTGATTGATGTCCTTGAGGGTTTTGCCTATATTCTCCTCTAAGAGTTTGATGGTTTCTGGTCTTACATTTAGGTCTTTAATCCATTTTGAGTTGATCTTAGTGTATGGTGTCAGGGAATGTTCCAATTTCACTTTTTTGCATGTAGCTGTCCAATTCTCCCAGCACCACTTGTTGAAGAGGCTGTCTTTGTCCCATTTTATAGTTTCTCCTCCTTTATCAAAAATAAGGTACCCATAGGTGCGTGGGTTTATCTCTGGGTTTTCGATCTTGTTCCATTGGTCTATAGTTCTGTTTTTATGCCAGTGCCATACTGTCTTGAGGACTGTTGCTTTGTAGTAGAGTCTGAAGTTAGGGAGGCTGATCCCTCCAGCTCCGTTTTTCTTTCTCAGGATTGCTTTGGCTATTCGAGGTCTTTTGTGTTTCCATATGAACTGTGTGATCCTTTGGTCTAGTTCTGTGAAAAATGTCAATGGAAGTTGAATAGGTATTGCATTGAATCTGTAGATGATATTTGGTAGTATGGTCATTTTCACAATATTGATTCTTCCGACCCAGGAACATGGAATATCTCTCCATCTGTTTAAGTCTTCTTTAATTTCTTTCATGAGTGTCTTGTAATTTTCTGTGTACAGTTCTTTTGTTTCTTTGGGTAGGTTTATTCCTAGATATTTGATTCTTTTGGTTGCAATGGTGAAGGGGACTGCCTCTTTGATTTCATTTTCTGATTTTTCATTGTTTGTGTATAGGAATGCCAGTGATTTCTGTGTGTTGACTTTGTATCCTGCGACTTTGCTGAATTCGTTGATTAGCTCTAGTAGCTTTGTAATAGAGTCTTTGGGATTTTCTATGTATAATATCATGTCATCTGCAAAAAGAGAGAGCTTGACTTCTTCCTTTCCAATCTGGATTCCTTTGATTTCTTTCTCTTCTCTTATTGCTGTTGCTAGAACTTCCAGGACTATGTTGAATAGTAGTGGTGAAAGTGGACACCCCTGTCTTGTTCCTGATCTTAGAGGGAATGCTTTCAGTTTTTCTCCGTTGAGGACAATGTTCGCTGTGGGCTTCTCATATATGGCTTTCACTATGTTGATATAGGTTCCTTCTATGCCCATTTTCTGAAGAGTTTTATCATGAATGGGTGTTGTACTTTGTCGAAGGCTTTTCTGCATCTATTGAAATGATCATGTGATTTTGTCTCTCAGTTTGTTAATATGGTGTATCACATTGATTGATTTGCGGATGTTAAAGAAGCCTTGCATGCCTGGGATGATCTTCCATTGGTCTATAGTTCTGTTTTTATGCCAGATGACCCATATTTTTTAAAAGGTACCCATAGGTGCGTGGGTTTATCTCTGGGTTCTCGATCTTGTTCCATTGGTCTATAGTTCTGTTTTTATGCCAGTACCATACTGTCTTGAGGACTGTTGCTTTGTAGTAGAGTCTGAAGTTAGGGAGGCTGATCCCTCCAGCTCCGTTTTTCTTTCTCAGGATTGCTTTGGCTATTCGAGGTCTTTTGTGTTTCCATATGAACTGTGTGATCCTTTGGTCTAGTTCTGTGAAAAATGTCAATGGAAGTTGAATAGGTATTGCATTGAATCTGTAGATGATATTTGGTAGTATGGTCATTTTCACAATATTGATTCTTCCGACCCAGGAACATGGAATATCTCTCCATCTGTTTAAGTCTTCTTTAATTTCTTTCATGAGTGTCTTGTAATTTTCTGTGTACAGTTCTTTTGTTTCTTTGGGTAGGTTTATTCCTAGATATTTGATTCTTTTGGTTGCAATGGTGAAGGGGACTGCCTCTTTGATTTCATTTTCTGATTTTTCATTGTTTGTGTATAGGAATGCCAGTGATTTCTGTGTGTTGACTTTGTATCCTGCGACTTTGCTGAATTCGTTGATTAGCTCTAGTAGCTTTGTAATAGAGTCTTTGGGATTTTCTATGTATAATATCATGTCATCTGCAAAAAGAGAGAGCTTGACTTCTTCCTTTCCAATCTGGATTCCTTTGATTTCTTTCTCTTCTCTTATTGCTGTTGCTAGAACTTCCAGGACTATGTTGAATAGTAGTGGTGAAAGTGGACACCCCTGTCTTGTTCCTGATCTTAGAGGGAATGCTTTCAGTTTTTCTCCGTTGAGGACAATGTTCGCTGTGGGCTTCTCATATATGGCTTTCACTATGTTGATATAGGTTCCTTCTATGCCCATTTTCTGAAGAGTTTTTATCATGAATGGGTGTTGTACTTTGTCGAAGGCTTTTTCTGCATCTATTGAAATGATCATGTGATTTTTGTCTCTCAGTTTGTTAATATGGTGTATCACATTGATTGATTTGCGGATGTTAAAGAAGCCTTGCATGCCTGGGATGAACCCAACTTGATCATGATGTATGAGTTTTTTGATGTGTCGTTGAATTCCGTTTGCTAGGATTTTGTTGAGGATCTTGGCATCTAAGTTCATCAGAGAAATCGGTCTGTAATTTTCCTTTTTTGTGTTGTCTTTGCCTGGTTTGGGTATCAGGGTGATGGTGGCCTCGTAGAATGTGTTTGGAAGTTTTCCTTCCTGTGCAATTTTTTGAAAGAGTTTTAGAAGGACAGGCATTAGGTCTTCTTTTAATGTTTGGTAGAATTCGGCTGTGAAGCCATCTGGCCCTGGGCTTTTATTTTTGGGTAGATTTTTAATCACAGATTCGATTTCTGAGCTTGTGATTGGGTTGTTCAAAGTTTCTGTTTCTTCCTGGCTCAGTCTTGGGAGATTGATCTTCCCCAAGAAACTGTCCATTTCTTCCAGGTTGTCCAGTTTGTTGCCATAGAGTTGCTCATAATAGTCTCTTAGAATCCTTTGGATTTCTGCATTATCTGTTGTAATCTCTCCTTTTTCGTTTTTGATTTTGTTGATCCGGTTCTTCTCCCTCTTTTTCTTGATGAGTCTTGCCAGAGGTTTATCGATTTTGTTTACCTTTTCAAAGAACCAGCTTTTTGTTTTATTTATTTGAACTATAGTTTCTTTCATTTCTTTCTGATTTATTTCTGCTCTAGTCTTTATAATTTCACGTCTTCTGCTGGCTTTGGGATGTTTCTGTTCTTCTTTTTCCAATTGTTTTAAGTGGAGGGTTAGGGTCATTTTTTTCTAGTATCTCTAACTTCCAGGACTATGTTGAATAAGAGTGGTGAAAGTGGACACCCCTGTCTTGTTCCTGATCTTAGAGGAAATGCTTTGAGTTTTTCTCCGTTGAGGACAATGTTCGCTGTGGGCTTCTCATATATGGCTTTCACTATGTTGATATAGGTTCCTTCTATGCCCATTTTCTGAAGAGTTTTTATCATGAATGGGTGTTGTACTTTGTCGAAGGCTTTTTCTGCATCTATTGAAATGATCATGTGATTTTTGTCTCTCAGTTTGTTAATATGGTGTATCACATTGATTGATTTGCGGATGTTAAAGAAGCCTTGCATGCCTGGGATGAACCCAACTTGATCATGATGTATGAGTTTTTTGATGTGTCGTTGAATTCCGTTTGCTAGGATTTTGTTGAGGATCTTGGCATCTAAGTTCATCAGAGAAATCGGTCTGTAATTTTCCTTTTTTGTGTTGTCTTTGCCTGGTTTGGGTATCAGGGTGATGGTGGCCTCGTAGAATGTGTTTGGAAGTTTTCCTTCCTGTGCAATTTTTGGAAAGAGTTTTAGAAGGACAGGCATTAGGTCTTCTTTTAATGTTTGGTAGAATTCGGCTGTGAAGCCATCTGGCCCTGGGCTTTTATTTTTGGGTAGATTTTTAATCACAGATTCGATTTCTGAGCTTGTGATTGGGTTGTTCAAAGTTTCTGTTTCTTCCTGGCTCAGTCTTGGGAGATTGATCTTCCCCAAGAAACTGTCCATTTCTTCCAGGTTGTCCAGTTTGTTGCCATAGAGTTGCTCATAATAGTCTCTTAGAATCCTTTGGATTTCTGCATTATCTGTTGTAATCTCTCCTTTTTCGTTTTTGATTTTGTTGATCCGGTTCTTCTCCCTCTTTTTCTTGATGAGTCTTGCCAGAGGTTTATCGATTTTGTTTACCTTTTCAAAGAACCAGCTTTTTGTTTTATTTATTTGAACTATAGTTTCTTTCATTTCTTTCTGATTTATTTCTGCTCTAGTCTTTATAATTTCACGTCTTCTGCTGGCTTTGGGATGTTTCTGTTCTTCTTTTTCCAATTGTTTTAAGCGGAGGGTTAGGTCATCTGCTTCATATTTTCCTAGTTTCTTGAGGTGGGATCAGCTGAGACTTTAGTCTCTCACTGCCATGGTACGAGCAAGAGGCCAGACCAGAGAACGCACGACTCCTGTTCCATTTCCTCCATGAAACATCACACTGATTGAGGTTCAGGTGGACCAGCACAGACAGGGGGAGTCCTCCTATTGCCGAAGAAGCCTCAACCCAGGGCTCTGTCAATTTTATGGACCTAGTGCTGTGGGGGCCTGGGAGGGGCTGGGCGTGGATGGTGCTGATGATGGATGAGCGTGCAGACAGCACCTAGGCCGCTGCCCCCCTCCAGAAGGAGGTCTCCCAGATGTCTGAGGGGCTCCCTGTTGCAGGCCCCAGTAAAGAGGCTCCAAGGGCAGGGCCCTGGGTGGGAATGCACACACACCTGAGCCAGGACTCCTTGTTCATAAGTGCCATACAAGAGGATGAAATACGAGGGGCATTTCTCAAACATTTTCCTTCTTTTGCACATTCCTTGTGACTGGTATTCTGAGTTCAGAATTACCAGACTTTCTCCCTGTAGCTGTTCGAAGTTTAGTCTTTCAATTAGGGCTTAAATCAGGGCTTCCCTGGTGGCTCAGATGGTAGAGAATCTGCCTGCGGTTCTTTACCTGCAGGAGACTCGAGTTCAGTCTCTGGGTGGGGAAGGTCCCCTGCAGGAGGAAATGGCCCCCCACTCCAGTAGTTTTGCCTGGAGAATCGCATGGACAGAGGAGCCTGGTGGGCTACAGTCCGTGGGTTGCAAAGAGTCGGACACACCTGAGCAATGAACACTTTCCCCCTAATATACAGATGCTGTTAGTAGCATTTTTTTTGATTTAGCTAAAACTGCACACAGCTGTGCCTTTCCTCATCCCTCGTGTGTGTCTAATGACACCTGCAGAATCCTGGCAGCACATCCTAAGGGTTTAGAGGTCACCTCCCAGGGGCAGAGGGCAAAGGTCAGACCTCTCTTTGGGTCAGAATGGATTCTTTATATACAACTAGCTGCTACAACTATTTTCCAGTTTACAGATCAAAAAACAAAAACTTAAAGTGGTTAAGTAACACTTTGTCATTGAAGTTTGGTCTCAAACCCACAGAATTTGCTTCCAGAGGCCAAATATTTAAAAAAAAATTCTGTTTGACTGCGATGAGTCTTAGTTGTGGCCTGTGGGACCTTCTGTCTGTGCTGAAGCCTGCAGGGTCGTCAGCTTTGGCAGGTGTGATCTAGTTCCCTGACCAGGGATCGAACCGTGGCCTCCCACGTTGGGAGTGTGCAGTCTGAGCCACTGGCTACAGGGAAGTCCCCAGAGGCTGATTCCTAAGCATGGTTTCTTGTTGGTGCTGTTTTCATTCAATCGGCAGTCTTGTTTGACCCTTTGCGACCGCATGGATGGCAGCACGCCAGGCTTCCCTGTCCTGCCCTGTCTCCTGGAGTTTGCTCCGACTCGTGCCCATTGAGTCAGTTTTTCATGAAGTTATTAACAGAAAAGAATCGTCTGTCTTGAGCAAATGATTAATTTAGACACAGCTCTACATGGTATCAAATAAATCACAGTCGGATAAACCTCCAGCGTAAGCCTGATATTAACACACTGTCCTTTCATCTCCAGAGGAACCTGGGAGACGCCTGTCCTTACTCTTGTCCTTCTGGCCAAGGTCACTCCTGGCCATTGGCTCACGGGAATTGCCAGCCTGTGGCCCGTGTCTGCAACTGCTCAGCGTTCAGCCTAGAAGCTCTTCCTTAACTTTGTTGCTAAGTCTCTGGCTATTTCTTTTCCTTTAATGGCTAATGCCACAGCCGGAGGGCGAGACTTCCCTCCTGTGCCAATGTATTTGGAGATGACTGTTACAAAACATTTTTCTGCAGAATGTCTATGACTGCTTCTAATTGCTTCTTTCCTGAACTGCTATAGTTGAAAAATTTTTTAAAAATATGAACTGGTGGGCTTCCCTGGTGGTCCAGTGGGTAAGGAGTCAGTCTTGCAGTGCAAGGGGCACTAGTTCAATCCCTGGTCTGGGAAGATTCCACATGCCACGGAGTGGCTGGACTGGTGTGTTCAATTACAAGCCAGCACTCTAGAGCACATGCGCCCTGAGCTGGTGCTCTGCAGTGAGAGAGGCCACTGCGATGGGAGGCCCACATAAATAATAAGATGAAGAATAAAAAGATGGATGAAAATAAATATAAATAAAAGAGGCAAGATGGGGAAAAGAAAAAAAATTAAAAACGAAACAAAACACACTGTCGGCCTTCCTTGGTGGTATGGTGGATAAGAATCTGCCTGCCAAAGCAGGGGACACAGGTTTGATCCTTGGTTGGGTAAGATTTCACATCCTGGGAAGCCAGAAAGCCTGTGCACCACGACTACTGAGCCCGAGAGCCTTCGAGCCTGTGATCCAGAGCAAGAGAACCCACTGCAACGAGAGGCCTGCCCGTCACACCAGAGGTGGACCGCGCTTGCTGCGTGAAAGCCCGAGTGCAGCTGTGGAGACCCAGCATGGCTACGATAAATAAATTTTTGAAAAAATTAAAAAATAGAAGTGTTCTATTAAAGGACACACACACAGGCTATTGGCTCTTCCACCTCCTGTGACGACTATGAGGGACTGTGTCCTGCCCCTCGGGGTCCTGACCTGCGCCTCCCTCACCACACACGCCGTTCCTGACACCGCATGGCCGTCTCTCCTCAGCCAACATGTGGGACACACGGCCCTGCCCGCGTGACGGAACACAATGGTACACAGGGCATAATATTTTTTCCCAGGAAACTCGAGGCATATGGTCTCCGTATGGACAGAATCTATGTCCTCGCATGCGTCTGTTTGCTGATGATTTTCTCGTCACATGAATATGTAACAATAGTAATGTGATTTTTATAGCCTTGCTATCTGGGCCTTTCCATTTGGAAAAGATATTCATCATTTCTGTTTATGGCCAAATTGCTTCTCTCAATTTTGTGACCAGCCTTACATGATAAGTCATGCATCTTGGTTCCGATGTTCTTTGTGAGTATATTTTCTAACTTCTATTTAAGGATCTGAGCTCTGTCTAGGCCAAAAAAAAAAAAATGCTGTGTGTGTTCATTTGTTCTGAAAATGCCTGTGGAGGAGGTTACTTGACAGGAAATCAGTGTAGGGAGTGATTTCAGGGGAGTGTGGGGAGGAAGACGGAGAAAATAGGATTAAAGTTTACAAAGTTGTCTCTCTGCTGGGGTCAACGCAGATGGGCATTCTGTGTTCTTTTTCTTTTTTTGTAACATGGGTGTTCTGAAAGGCAGAGTAAGTGATGAATGAAGGGAGGATGAGAACGTGGCAGGAAGATGGAAACCGTCATGGTGTGGAAGGCAGTTTTCCCCAGGCACCCTCCGCTGCAGCCTGCGCCCGGCGGCTGCTGGAGTAAACACGTGGAGAGGTGACTTTCACCCACAGTAGAACCAACAGCGGTGCCAGGAGATGCAGCAAACGCTGACGAAACCGGGGAGTGTTAATTAAATGTTAATTAAATGTGTTTGAGTAAAGAATGTAACACAGCGAGTAAACAATGAACACAGCGAGCACTTATTAATATTCATAAAAATCCTGAAAGCGGCAATGGATGACATTCTGGTAGATAGGACCCCTCTAAAGAAAGCAAGAGATGTGTTGGATCAGAATAATGAAAACGAAAAAAAGTTCCTTTTGAAAATACCCCCCCTTGGACTATGAGGGACTGTGTCCTGCCCCTCGGGTCCTGACCTGCGCCTCCCTCACCACACACGCCGTTCCTGACACCGCGTGGCCGTCTCTCCTCAGCCAACATGTGGGACACACGGCCCTGCCCGCGTGACGGAACACAATGGTACACAGGGCATAATATTTTTTCCCAGGAAACTCGAGGCATATGGTCTCCGTATGGACAGAATCTATGGCCTCGCATGCGTCTGTTTGCTGATGATTTTCTCGTCACATGAATATGTAACAATAGTAATGTGATTTTTATAGCCTCGCTATCTGGGCCTTTCCATTTGGAAAAGATATTCATCATTTCTGTTTATGGCCAAATTGCTTCTCTCAATTTTGTGACCAGCCTTACATGATAAGTCATGCATCTTGGTTCCGATGTTCTTTGTGAGTATATTTTCTAACTTCTATTTAAGGATCTGAGCTCTGTCTAGGCCAAAAAAAAAAAAAATGCTGTGTGTGTTCATTTGTTCTGAAAATGCCTGTGGAGGAGGTTACTTGACAGGAAATCAGTGTAGGGAGTGATTTCAGGGGAGTGTGGGGAGGAAGACGGAGAAAATAGGATTAAAGTTTACAAAGTTGTCTCTCTGCTGGGGTCAACGCAGATGGGCATTCTGTGTTCTTTTTCTTTTTTTGTAACATGGGTGTTCTGAAAGGCAGAGTAAGTGATGAATGAAGGGAGGATGAGAACGTGGCAGGAAGATGGAAACCGTCATGGTGTGGAAGGCAGTTTTCCCCAGGCACCCTCCGCTGCAGCCTGCGCCCCGGCGGCTGCTGGAGTAAACACGTGGAGAGGTGACTTTCACCCACAGTAGAACCAACAGCGGTGCCAGGAGATGCAGCAAACGCTGACGAAACCGGGGAGTGTTAATTAAATGTTAATTAAATGTGTTTGAGTAAAGAATGTAACACAGCGAGTAAACAATGAACACAGCGAGCACTTATTAATATTCATAAAAATCCTGAAAGCGGCAATGGATGACATTCTGGTAGATAGGACCCCTCTAAAGAAAGCAAGAGATGTATTTGATCAGAATAATGAAAACGAGAAGTTCCTAAAAGAAAAATAGTCCCTCGGGCAGTTAGACGGCTGGACACGATGCGGCTCTTTAAGGTGGCTGAGCGGAAGCACGGTCTCGGGCAGGCTTTGTGTGCTACGCTGACCTTCGGATGGGCGAGCGAACGCGCTTGAAGCACCAAAGAGAGGGCTGAATGGGGCAGGGAGCCCCTTCGATTTTCCTCTTTGTTAGGTATTTTTAAATGAAATACAAGCTCCATTTTCAAATTGTTTTGGTTTGTGGCAGCCGTTGTCTCCAGCGTAGTCTCGTTTCCCCACCAGGCCCTTGGGTAACCTCTGCTCCATCCCTTCCACTCTGTGCAGAGAAAAGGCCACACTGGCAAACGGCTGTCCCGGCGTCTCCCGTACGCCTTGGTGGAAAGAGTCCGCCGCCCGGCGACACTGGTGCCGGTGCCGGCCGCCTCCTCGCCCTAGTGGCCGCTTGGCAATGGCCGAGTCTCTGCTGGTGGACCAGCTCCTCGAGGGGCACCCGACTCTCAGCCAGGGTGGGTTACCCGCCACGGACTCTCGCACGCTCTTTCTTTATCGTTCTGTATGTCTTCTGTTAAATGTTATTGATTGATTTTAATTGAAGGATCGTTACTGTACTTCATGGTGACGGTTTCTGTCTTACGTCAGGATGAATCGGCCATAGGTGTGCCGGCGTCCCCTCCGTCAGGAGCCCCTCACGCCATTTCTGGCTCCGGAGGGGCTAAAGATGGCCTCACCAGGAGTTAGCTGGGTGTGTGGGCCCTGGGCCCCCGGCTGCCCGGCTTACTAGCTGGGTGACCCTGAGTGAAAGAAGTGTCCTCTCTGTGTCTTGGCGGCTGCCCACTGAGGGCCGCAGAGAAGCGTCGTTGCCCGGGGGAGGCGCTGGGAGGCAGGAAGAAGCTGCCCACACTAGCTCTCCCACCACCGCTCTGCCATCCAGAGACCTGGGGGTCGTCACTGCCGGGGTGCAGACTACGGGAGCAAAGTCTGGCTTCATAGAAAATCAGCTTGTGGGGCAGCGGCCAGAAGCCCTCACCCTGGGATTTTCTTCCTTTCAGTCTTTTATCCTGGTCACAGATGATTTCTGTGGATTTTGTTTACATAGCACCTGTTGGTTAACTTTGGGGTGCTGAGACGAGTGAGCTATGTCCGTTCTAAAACAGCAGTTTTGTTTCAAGCCATTGAGAGGGCGAGCGAGCGCTTGAAGCACCAAAGAGAGGGCTGAATGGGGCAGGGAGCCCCTTCGATTTTCCTCTTTGTTAGGTATTTTTAAATGAAATACAAGCTCCATTTTCAAATTGTTTTGGTTTGTGGCAGCCGTTGTCTCCAGCGTAGTCTCGTTTCCCCACCAGGCCCTTGGGTAACCTCTGCTCCATCCCTTCCACTCTGTGCAGAGAAAAGGCCACACTGGCAAACGGCTGTCCCGGCGTCTCCCGTACGCCTTGGTGGAAAGAGTCCGCCGCCCGGCGACACTGGTGCCGGTGCCGGCCGCCTCCTCGCCCTAGTGGCCGCTTGGCAATGGCCGAGTCTCTGCTGGTGGACCAGCTCCTCGAGGCACCCGACTCTCAGCCAGGGTGGGTTACCCGCCACGGACTCTCGCACGCTCTTTCTTTATCGTTCTGTATGTCTTCTGTTAAATGTTATTGATTGATTTTAATTGAAGGATCGTTACTGTACTTCATGGTGACGGTTTCTGTCTTACGTCAGGATGAATCGGCCATAGGTGTGCCGGCGTCCCCTCCGTCAGGAGCCCCTCACGCCATTTCTGGCTCCGGAGGGGCTAAAGATGGCCTCACCAGGAGTTAGCTGGGTGTGTGGGCCCTGGGCCCCCGGCTGCCCGGCTTACTAGCTGGGTGACCCTGAGTGAAAGAAGTGTCCTCTCTGTGTCTTGGCGGCTGCCCACTGAGGGCCGCAGAGAAGCGTCGTTGCCCGGGGGAGGCGCTGGGAGGCAGGAAGAAGCTGCCCACACTAGCTCTCCCACCACCGCTCTGCCATCCAGAGACCTGGGGGTCGTCACTGCCGGGGTGCAGACTACGGGAGCAAAGTCTGGCTTCATAGAAAATCAGCTTGTGGGGCAGCGGCCAGAAGCCCTCACCCTGGGATTTTCTTCCTTTCAGTCTTTTATCCTGGTCACAGATGATTTCTGTGGATTTTGTTTACATAGCACCTGTTGGTTAACTTTGGGGTGCTGAGACGAGTGAGCTATGTCCGTTCTAAAACAGCAGTTTTGTTTCAAGCCATTGAGAGGGCGAGATCTGCGCTGACCGTGAGACCTGTCTCCTCGGGCTGGCCACCGGGAGAGGATGCCTCCTCCGTCCAGCCCTGGGTGCCTTCCACGTACAAGGCCACCCATGCTCCTGCTCATCTCAGGAAAGGTGCTCGAATGTCTCCTGGCCAAGGGGGCAGGTGCAAGTCGCAGTGTTTCCAGAGGCTGTGCTCCAAAGTGGCCAGGGTCAGACTTCTGCCAGGGCGAGTTTCCCCAGAACAAGCCTTGGGGTGGCTTCCCCCAAGAAGCCACACGGGGTCTCACTACCTGGAGCCAGTTCCAAGGAAGGGACCTTGTTTTGCTTTGGATAAAAGCATGTGTCTTCCAATAGAAGTGGCCCATCTGCCCCTCCTCTCCAACCCGCTCCCCGCTCCCCCCACCCACACACAAAAAAGCATGTGTCTTTTGGAGTCTGGCCTCCACTGCAGCATTATTTCAGGACTTCAGAAATTCCGGGTGCAGACCACACACCTGGAACAAGTGACGAGGGAATCTGATGCCCAGAGTGGAATTAAATGGCGCTGATAAGGCTTTAAAGCCAGGAGATCTTTTCCTTTGATTACATAATTACTTGCTGCACGCAGCGTAAATATGAGCCTCCATGACTTGGGGAGAGAAATCCAATTTGATCTCTTTTTATGGAGCATGTTCATTTTCACGGAAAGATCCAGTTATGCCCTCACTTGCGAGGCCATACACGGGTTTGCTGGGCCGGTTCCGGACCCCGTGCTCCAGCATTGTTCAGATTTGTCTTTGTTTTTCTAAACTGGTCTTCTGCCTCCCGCTCCTGGAGCCAGGAAGAAGCTGCCCACACTAGCTCTCCCACCACCGCTCTGCCATCCAGAGACCTGGGGTCGTCACTGCCGGGGTGCAGACTACGGGAGCAAAGTCTGGCTTCATAGAAAATCAGCTTGTGGGGCAGCGGCCAGAAGCCCTCACCCTGGGATTTTCTTCCTTTCAGTCTTTTATCCTGGTCACAGATGATTTCTGTGGATTTTGTTTACATAGCACCTGTTGGTTAACTTTGGGGTGCTGAGACGAGTGAGCTATGTCCGTTCTAAAACAGCAGTTTTGTTTCAAGCCATTGAGAGGGCGAGATCTGCGCTGACCGTGAGACCTGTCTCCTCGGGCTGGCCACCGGGAGAGGATGCCTCCTCCGTCCAGCCCTGGGTGCCTTCCACGTACAAGGCCACCCATGCTCCTGCTCATCTCAGGAAAGGTGCTCGAATGTCTCCTGGCCAAGGGGGCAGGTGCAAGTCGCAGTGTTTCCAGAGGCTGTGCTCCAAAGTGGCCAGGGTCAGACTTCTGCCAGGGCGAGTTTCCCCAGAACAAGCCTTGGGGTGGCTTCCCCCAAGAAGCCACACGGGGTCTCACTACCTGGAGCCAGTTCCAAGGAAGGGACCTTGTTTTGCTTTGGATAAAAGCATGTGTCTTCCAATAGAAGTGGCCCATCTGCCCCCTCCCTCTCCAACCCGCTCCCCGCTCCCCCCACCCACACACAAAAAAGCATGTGTCTTTTGGAGTCTGGCCTCCACTGCAGCATTATTTCAGGACTTCAGAAATTCCGGGTGCAGACCACACACCTGGAACAAGTGACGAGGGAATCTGATGCCCAGAGTGGAATTAAATGGCGCTGATAAGGCTTTAAAGCCAGGAGATCTTTTCCTTTGATTACATAATTACTTGCTGCACGCAGCGTAAATATGAGCCTCCATGACTTGGGGAGAGAAATCCAATTTGATCTCTTTTTATGGAGCATGTTCATTTTCACGGAAAGATCCAGTTATGCCCTCACTTGCGAGGCCATACACGGGTTTGCTGGGCCGGTTCCGGACCCCGTGCTCCAGCATTGTTCAGATTTGTCTTTGTTTTTCTAAACTGGTCTTCTGCCTCCCGCTCCTGGAGCCCTGCCAGCAATTCAGGAGGATGAAATAATCCTCTCCCAGCTTCCTACATGTGCTGCTATTTTGTTCTCTCCCAGATGCCACCCTCGGCTCACACGTGTCCACGGCCGAGGGTTTCGGGCATCTCTGTCACTGGCTGCCCCGTGCCGGGACCCCGACGAGCAGGGTCCTCCGAGGGGACGCTGCCTTGGGGCTCCGAGCGGATCCCATCCCAGGAGAGCCCCCACGCAGATCCATTTGCTCTGCTGGAAGCAGAGGCCAAGAGGATCAGCGGGCATGCGTTCTGAGGCGTGTGCCCAGTCGTGTCCGATACTCTGTGACCCCGTGGACGGTGGCCCGCCACGCTGCTCTGTCCATGGGATTCTTCAGGCAAGAATACTGGAGTGGGTTTCCATTTCCTTCTCCAGGGGATCTTCCAGACCCAGGAACTGAGCCTGCGTCTCTTCTGTCTACCTGCATTGGCAGGCGGATTCTTCACGACTAGCACGCCTTGGGAAGCCCTAGGCTCCGAGGACAGGAAGAATGATGCCCTGGGGCAGAGAGCGGGCGCTCAGCCAGCCGCCGGGGCCTCCCGCAGGAGGGGTCCTGCGACCTGGGCTTCCTTCACTCCGCTGTGACCTACGTGAGATTCCTCCAAGGCACCTAGAAGACCGGGGCGGGGCCAGGCCTGCTGCCTCTTGAGTTTCAGGCGGGGCGCGGTTAGCGCCAATTGTACCTTCCTGCGGGCTCCCAGGCGTCCAGCGGGGAAACGCCTGCCTTTACCGCTCTGTGGAACCCGTGGGAGACGCAGGTTCAATAGGTGGGTCAGGAAGATCCCCTGGAGGATGGCAGCTCACTTCCAGCATTCTTGCCCAGAGAACCCCATGCACAGAGGAGCCTGGCGGCTACAGTCCATGGGGCAGGACTGAGCGACTGACACACAGACACGCCTTCCTGCGGGTGGACCCGGAGGAGGGGGGAGCGCAGGGAGGGTGCAGCTGGCGGTGCCCGCGCCTCTCCTTCCCCACGACGTAGACTCTTCCCACCTCCAAAGTCTCCGTCTGGTTGGAGAGCGTCCAGGCCGACTCCCGCCCCTCGGACACCCCTCGGGGATCTCCAGCTGGCTCCTGCCGGCTCCCTGCCGAGTCACGCGGGGGTCCAGCGCCTCCGTGGGGGTGACTTCCTGCCGCTCCCCTCGCTCACCTTTTCCCTTTAGTGAGAAAAGCTCTGCCCAGGCTGTGCCTTCCTCGGGGCTCACCTGGTCCTCAGCTCCAGCTGCTCATCCATGCCAGGAGCACTGTAGGGTCTTGGCCAGGCGGAGCCCTGACCCACCGGGTGGACCAGAGTCTCCCCGGAGGATGCCCAGGCCGGCGTGGGCTCAGGATGGGTCCCAGGTGCTGCTTCGTGCAGCCCGGATCCAGGGCAGGGGGCTAACCCTTGGCTTCTCTCATCCTGTGGATTCAAAAGGTGTCCAGGACCTGTGTAAATACAGACAAAACGACAGACTTGTGAGTGTCCCTCACCCAAGGGAACCCCGAGGAAGGGAATCACAGCTCACGAGGAGCAGGCAAGGGGTCCTGGGGACGGGCGTGCAGAGAGGTCAGGGCCTTCCCAGCAGGGAGGCCATCAGGCGAAGGGAGCAGGTGCCGAGGCAGGGGCGAGCTGCTGGCCATGCTCGGAGATGGAGCAGAGCCTGGATGGCAGAGCCTCACCCAGAGCAGGGCCGGGACCAGGTTGTGCCCGCCGCCAGGTGCCCAGCTCAGGCCTGTGTCCTCGGAGTAGGGACTGGCGGAGGCTTCCCAGCTGGTGCCCGTGGGCAGCTCTGAGTCCTGAAGTCACAGTCTGTGGCGCGGATGGAGGCTCTGCTGGGGCTGGACCGGGGGCATCGGCATGCAGAGGAGGGGCTGCCCTGAGCTGAGGAGGAGCTTAGCCCAACCCTTTCCCCCCCGTGTTTCCGTTTCTGCTCCTGCTAGCTTCTGACCTCTCCTTGGACTTCAAATCTCACCCTCATCTTAAGCACTGCGGCATCTCCTCCCCGTCCTCCTGATCTCAAGTCTCACTCCATCCAGATGAAAACCCTTTCGTTCTATAAATATGTGGCTCATCATGCTCCTGTAGTAGCCTGAGCCTGGTATTCACAGCAAGTTGTAATCTGGCTGCCAACCTACTGTCCATGTTTAGCTCCTGGTGCTCACAGTAGGAGCCTGTACCTCGCTGGTTCCTACATCTGGGCTTGCAGTTAAGTTTGCGTCTCAAAGCCCCTGCGCTTGAATGGCCCAGCATTGTCCCCTTGCCTTCCCAGCTCCGATGTCTCCTTGAAGGTCCACAGCAGGTCTGACCGTCCCCGAGAAGCCTCACTTTAGCCGGAGGTGGTTTTGGTGTGCCAGTACCTCCGTCTACACCGTGTGAAGGCTGAGGTGCTCACTTCGCCGTGCCATTGCCCACAGGCAGATCTGGCTCTACGCTCCTGATGGTAGGGAACTAGGTTTTTTTGCAGGGGAAATAAGGCTATTCTGTCACTGTGTGAACTAATACACAGTTCTACACAAATTTCTGGGTCAAATGAGGAAGGCAGTCCTTAAACCCTGATGTCAATTAAAAAGAGGCAAGACAAATATAGGTTCAACGTATTTAAATATATTCAAGATTATATATCTGTGCTGATAAACAGGTTGGCTTGAAGGTAAACAAGTTTTGCTTGCAATGTGTACCGTGGCTTGAATGTCTGTGTCCCCCAAAACTCACAGGGCTGACACCCGAAGCCCCAGGGTGATGATAGTTGGAGGCCTGGCCATGCTCGGAGATGGAGCAGAGCCTGGATGGCAGAGCCTCACCCAGAGCAGGGCCGGGACCAGGTTGTGCCCGCCAGGTGCCCAGCTCAGGCCTGTGTCCTCGGAGTAGGGACTGGCGGAGGCTTCCCAGCTGGTGCCCGTGGGCAGCTCTGAGTCCTGAAGTCACAGTCTGTGGCGCGGATGGAGGCTCTGCTGGGGCTGGACCGGGGGCATCGGCATGCAGAGGAGGGGCTGCCCTGAGCTGAGGAGGAGCTTAGCCCAACCCTTTCCCCCCCGTGTTTCCGTTTCTGCTCCTGCTAGCTTCTGACCTCTCCTTGGACTTCAAATCTCACCCTCATCTTAAGCACTGCGGCATCTCCTCCCCGTCCTCCTGATCTCAAGTCTCACTCCATCCAGATGAAAACCCTTTCGTTCTATAAATATGTGGCTCATCATGCTCCTGTAGTAGCCTGAGCCTGGTATTCACAGCAAGTTGTAATCTGGCTGCCAACCTACTGTCCATGTTTAGCTCCTGGTGCTCACAGTAGGAGCCTGTACCGCTGGTTCCTACATCTGGGCTTGCAGTTAAGTTTGCGTCTCAAAGCCCCTGCGCTTGAATGGCCCAGCATTGTCCCCTTGCCTTCCCAGCTCCGATGTCTCCTTGAAGGTCCACAGCAGGTCTGACCGTCCCCGAGAAGCCTCACTTTAGCCGGAGGTGGTTTTGGTGTGCCAGTACCTCCGTCTACACCGTGTGAAGGCTGAGGTGCTCACTTCGCCGTGCCATTGCCCACAGGCAGATCTGGCTCACGCTCCTGATGGTAGGGAACTAGGTTTTTTTGCAGGGGAAATAAGGCTATTCTGTCACTGTGTGAACTAATACACAGTTCTACACAAATTTCTGGGTCAAATGAGGAAGGCAGTCCTTAAACCCTGATGTCAATTAAAAAGAGGCAAGACAAATATAGGTTCAACGTATTTAAATATATTCAAGATTATATATCTGTGCTGATAAACAGGTTGGCTTGAAGGTAAACAAGTTTTGCTTGCAATGTGTACCGTGGCTTGAATGTCTGTGTCCCCCAAAACTCACAGGGCTGACACCCGAAGCCCCAGGGTGATGATAGTTGGAGGTGGGTCTTCCAGGAGGTGATTAGGTGGGGCCCTCGTGAGTGGGGTTAGAGACTCCAGAGTTCCTTTGTCCCCTCTGCCGCCTGAAGACACAGAAAGAGGTTTACGGACCTAGAAGTGGCCTGTGCCCAGACACCGGACCCGCCGGCACCTCGATCCAGGACTCCAGCCAGTAGACCGGTGGGAAATAGGTCTCCATTGGCTACAAGCCACCCAGTCTCTCGTATTTTTGTTATAGCAGCTCCAAGCATGGGGTAAGCTGTCGCGTGATTTTAACCCTTTAAGGGTCTTTAGAGCAGCAGGTGGGGGAGGCGCTCAGGAGGGCTGGTTTCTCTGCCTTGGCCTCGTTGACCCTTGGCGCTTCTTCTTTGTCGTGAGTGGTCTTGGGCACTTACGGATGGGGAGCAGCCACCCAGGCCTCGCTCCACCTGAGGCCAGCAGCCACCACATCCATTTGAGACATCCCCAGACGTTTCCACCCGCTGACTAATGGCCCCTGTGTGTGGGCAAAATGGCCCCAGTTTGGACACAGCTCGAGTGCAGGGTTTCAGCCAGGAGTGACGCTCAGCCCTTTGGAAGAGGCGGGTTGCTGTCCTGACGGGGTTCTCTGGGGAGGAGCCAGGGGCCGTCGCCTCGAGTGGACAGAGCCTGGTTATGCTTTCCCGCTGCTGCCGCTTGGGGACACTCGGGGCATGATGAAGGGACTTGCCTGAGGGCTTACACCGCGACTTTGCTCACAGGAGACCTCGGGGCTGGGGGGACGCCCCAGGGATCCTCGCCGTTGGGTGACCCTGGTGCCTCCTGCACCCGAGTGTCTCCATGTGTCAGCGCTCTGGCCCCAGTGGGGACGGCACTCTAGAGGGACATGTCTGACCGACGGCGCCCCTCAGAGCTGGAGGGGCCTGTTGGAATTTGGCCGCTTACGCTGCCTGCCAGTCCAGGTCTGTGACCATCCAGACGTTCGCCTGATTTATGATTCCAAGGGGACAAGGGGGGGGGCCTTTGTTTTTTGAGTGCCCGAGTTCAATGTGTACCGTGGCTTGAATGTCTGTGTCCCCCAAAACTCACAGGGCTGACACCCGAAGCCCCAGGGTGATGATAGTTGGAGGTGGGTCTTCCAGGAGGTGATTAGGTGGGGCCCTCGTGAGTGGGGTTAGAGACTCCAGAGTTCCTTTGTCCCCTCTGCCGCCTGAAGACACAGAAAGAGGTTTACGGACCTAGAAGTGGCCTGTGCCCAGACACCGGACCCGCCGGCACCTCGATCCAGGACTCCAGCCAGTAGACCGGTGGGAAATAGGTCTCCATTGGCTACAAGCCACCCAGTCTCTCGTATTTTTGTTATAGCAGCTCCAAGCATGGGGTAAGCTGTCGCGTGATTTTAACCCTTTAAGGGTCTTTAGAGCAGCAGGTGGGGGAGGCGCTCAGGAGGGCTGGTTTCTCTGCCTTGGCCTCGTTGACCCTTGGCGCTTCTTCTTTGTCGTGAGTGGTCTTGGGCACTTACGGATGGGGAGCAGCCACCCAGGCCTCGCTCCACCTGAGGCCAGCAGCCACCACATCCATTTGAGACATCCCCAGACGTTTCCACCCGCTGACTAATGGCCCCTGTGTGTGGGCAAAATGGCCCCAGTTTGGACACAGCTCGAGTGCAGGGTTTCAGCCAGGAGTGACGCTCAGCCCTTTGGAAGAGGCGGGTTGCTGTCCTGACGGGGTTCTCTGGGGAGGAGCCAGGGGCCGTCGCCTCGAGTGGACAGAGCCTGGTTATGCTTTCCCGCTGCTGCCGCTTGGGGACACTCGGGGCATGATGAAGGGACTTGCCTGAGGGCTTACACCGCGACTTTGCTCACAGGAGACCTCGGGGCTGGGGGGACGCCCCAGGGATCCTCGCCGTTGGGTGACCCTGGTGCCTCCTGCACCCGAGTGTCTCCATGTGTCAGCGCTCTGGCCCCAGTGGGGACGGCACTCTAGAGGGACATGTCTGACCGACGGCGCCCCTCAGAGCTGGAGGGGCCTGTTGGAATTTGGCCGCTTACGCTGCCCGCCAGTCCAGGTCTGTGACCATCCAGACGTTCGCCTGATTTATGATTCAGGGACAAGTCTGTGTGAGTGCAGAGTGGGGGTGCTCGGGGCTTAATTAAGTGCACGTCTGTCTTGGACCTGTGCCCAGACGCTCTGCGACGGGTGAATCTGAAAATCAATAACAACAGGGAAAGACAGATAGGGTAGCACTAATGAGCTTCATAATCGTCGCTTGTGAAACACGGCCCAGTTTTGCAGGCTTCCCAGGGGTCATGTGCACTTGGAATGCCAAGGAGGGGTCACTCTACCAGCCAGGAGGCCCTCGGTGTTCTGGGAATAGAGAATGGAGTGCAGGCGGGGGGTCTCCTCAGACTGAGAGGTCTGCAGAAGCTCCGGTGCCTCCCAAGAGTCCTGGCCTCTGAGGGCCTCCACCGGGCGACTGCTCGGAGCTGGGCGGTGAGCAGGGCCCTTGGGCGGGAAGGCGAGCTGGACGCGGGCCTGGAGGGAGAGCAGAGCCATCTGGCGGCCATGGGGCCTCTCTGCAAGTGTCTGTCTTGGCGCCTGACTCGGTGGCCTCCCAGCGGAGGTGGCTGCTGACCAGACCCGGGGAGGAACCAGCGTCAGAATCATGCTGGGAGTTTAGGCTGCAGAGAGGGCCGCGCTGGAAACGAAAGCAGGACTCACAAACGCCTTCCCAGGGTCGAGTTGGAAAATCTGCCTCCAGTCATCCCTGGACTGAGACAGGGGAAGTGGAAAGACAACGGGGATAATGGAGTCATTTATTTGTTCAAAATGACGGATAAACCAATGTCTGTCCCCAATCACTCAGCGCTTATCTGCTGTTATTTGTTTGCTAGGACCCAAAGGATGTACAACAGAAGGAACTAACCCTAATGTCAGCTACAGGCTTCGGTTGGGAGGGATGCGTCCGCGGAGGCTCTTCAGCTGTCACGGGTGGGCTGCACCCCTGTGGGATGCTGCGGCCGGGTAGTGGACGCATGCTTCGGTGGCAGTGGTCTGTGGGACCTCTCTCTGCTTTTTTGCTCAGTTTTGTTGTGAACTTAAAACCTCTCCAAAATGTATTAATATAAAACTTCTTTATATTAAAAAAGAAAACTCTATCTTTTCTCCCACTCCTTTTTAAACGGAGGCCCAGAGGTTAAATGAGGGTATGAGATGATGGCAG
The DNA here is from genome assembly GCA_022376925.1 of Tragulus kanchil. Classification (NCBI taxonomy): domain Eukaryota; kingdom Metazoa; phylum Chordata; class Mammalia; order Artiodactyla; family Tragulidae; genus Tragulus; species Tragulus kanchil. The sequence continues at coordinate 166,427,410 of JAIOJX010000003.1, read as the reverse complement.
GTGTTAAGAGACGCTGTGCAGATGTCCCTGGGGATGAGGCTTGAGGCGCATCACTGCATCCCCTCCAACTGTTCAGGCTCCTGGTGTCCTCCACCCTGAGCTCAGTTGTGTCCAACTCTTTGTGATCCCATGGACTGTAGCCTGCCAGGTTCCTCCGACCATGGGGTTCTCCAGGCACGAATACTGGAGTGGGTTGCCGTTCCTTTCTCTGGAGGATCTTCCCAACCCAGGGATCAAACGCACATCTCCTGCCTTGGCAGGTGGATTCTTTACCACTGTGACGCCTGGGAAGTCCTGGTGTCCTGAAACTCCAGCTTGTGATGGGGCTGGTCTCAGCCTCCATGGGCTCAAGGGCTGTTATGTCCTCTGGTCCGTTATTTTGTCAGCTGGATTTGCAACCAAACCCAAGTGCAGCTGTCACTGCTGAGATGTCGATGTAGAGAGGCAAGTTAGAAACGGAAAACCTTTTAATCAGAAAAGCCAGTGGTCTGGGAGGATAGTGCACTTGTGTCCAGAGACCAACTCCAAAGATTCTGCTCAGCCAGGACAACTTTTAAAGGGAAAAATGGAGGGAGAAGAACCCCAGTGAATCCTGGTGGTGGCCGAGCTGCATGGGGGCTCTCCTTCCTTCTCAACTGCATGCAGACTGGCCAGCTCTCTCTTGAGATGTAATCTTGCCCGGTAGTCTGTCTGCAGGATATTAGGGGGGCTGGTCTTACTTTTTATACAGGAAAAGAATCAACAGGTTAGCCAGCGCATGAGATGCATTCAGGAGTGCATAATTCTGCAGTTGGTTTCAATTGCCTAGTGATCACATGCCTATAATCTGACTTTTTTTTTTAAGGGTTGCGGCCTTTTGATAAGATCATAACGTGGGACTTCCCAGGTGGCACAGCGGTAGAGAATCCGTCTGCCAATGCAAGAGATGCAGGAGACTCAGTTTCGACCCTTGGGTTGGGAAGATCCTCTGAGAAGGAAATGACAAGCCACTCCAGTACTCTTGCTTTGAAAATCCCATGGCCAGAGGAGTCTGGCAGGCTACAGGCCATGGCATCGCAGAGCCAGGTATGACTCAGAGACTGAGCACAACTTAGAGGGGACAGAAATGTGCAAACAGGAAAGGAGCAGAAGGGCTGCTGTCACGTGTCTGAAATCATGTTCCTTTGCTATGAGAGCCAGAGAGAGGAGGGTGACGCCTGAGCCCAGGTTGGGGGATCGGGGCTCTTTCCAGCCTGTTTCAGCTGTGTGTCCTGGACAAATTCACATCCACTCTCAGCCTCAGTTTCCACGATTTTGAACTGGGATCAGTAACACTCGTTGCATGGTTATTATGAGGATTATTCAGAAGATATAAAGATAGGCCTTTTTGGGCCCTGAACTCTATTTTTTATTGAGTTTCTGTACTACACACACCCAAAATGTAGGTGGAGGGAATTCTCGGGCCCTCAGAAGTGAGCACCTGCTTTCAAGCAGACCTTGACCTGCTCAGAGCCTCTGTCAGGATGCCCTTGATCCACTGGAGAGAGGGTGGACTCTCAGCATATTCTTAAAATAATCTCTGATGTGGAAGGCATGTTTTCAGGAAATGCTGTGTGATCCCTTTTAGACATTGTCCAATATTCTATTATCGGCACCAAACTCAGATTTCCGTTTGGCCATTAGGTTCAGTGCTGGTGATATTAGCGGGCCTTCCATCCCTGTCTCGTTCCCCAGGAGGCTTCCAGGGAAGGTGTGGCGCTCAGAGGCTTTCAGCCACACTGTGCTGGGGGATTGGTCCTGCTTGATTAAGGAATGTCTCCATTTCAGCCCATTTTTTAAAAAACTTTTATTTGACTTTTAACTTTTACAGAGTTTTGTTGTTTACAGATATGTATGTTCCCAGATTAGTCATATGTATATTCCCCCCTTCCCACCCCTCCCGACCATCACATAGCACCCCTGAAGGATCCCCTTTTCTCACAGAGCAATGACTATAGCTAGTTTTTTCACAGATGATAGTATAGGTTTTCATGCTACTTCCTTTACGCCTCCCACCCACTGTTCATTCCCCACAATGTCCATATGTCCACTGTCCATGTCTGTTTCTCCATCGCTTCACTGCATGTGCCATCATCACCATCCTACTAGATTCAGCCCATCTTTTAACCCGTTATTTGGTAGTGGTGGTTTAGTTGCTAAGTTGTGTCCAACTCTTGTGACCCCGTGGACTGTAGCTCGCTAGGCTCCTCTGTCCGTGGGATTCTCCAGGCAAGAGGACTGCGGTGGGTTGCTGTTTCCTTCTCCAGGGCATCTTCCTGACCCAGGGATCGAACCTGCGTCTCCTGCATCACCAGCGGGTTCTTTACCACTGAGTCATTGGAGAAGTACCGCATTTGGACTGAACTCACTTTACAATAACTCAATACAAATGACACGCCTCTTTCACCCAGATCGATGCACGGATGTCTTATTCCATTTCTGATCAGGGTGGGCAGGTCATGAAACTCAGTCCTCAGCTGTGCAATAAACTTTTCCATCTTCTCCCAGGGTCAGCAGTGTTATTCCTTTCTTCAGAGTTTTGTACTACACACACCCAAAATGTAGGTGGAGGGAATTCTCGCCCTCAGAAGTGAGCACCTGCTTTCAAGCAGACCTTGACCTGCTCAGAGCCTCTGTCAGGATGCCCTTGATCCACTGGAGAGAGGTGGACTCTCAGCATATTCTTAAAATAATCTCTGATGTGGAAGGCATGTTTTCAGGAAATGCTGTGTGATCCCTTTTAGACATTGTCCAATATTCTATTATCGGCACCAAACTCAGATTTCCGTTTGGCCATTAGGTTCAGTGCTGGTGATATTAGCGGGCCTTCCATCCCTGTCTCGTTCCCCAGGAGGCTTCCAGGGAAGGTGTGGCGCTCAGAGGCTTTCAGCCACACTGTGCTGGGGGATTGGTCCTGCTTGATTAAGGAATGTCTCCATTTCAGCCCATTTTTTAAAAAACTTTTATTTGACTTTTAACTTTTACAGAGTTTTGTTGTTTACAGATATGTATGTTCCCAGATTAGTCATATGTATATTCCCCCCTTCCCACCCCTCCCGACCATCACATAGCACCCCTGAAGGATCCCCTTTTCTCACAGAGCAATGACTATAGCTAGTTTTTTCACAGATGATAGTATAGGTTTTCATGCTACTTCCTTTACGCCTCCCACCCACTGTTCATTCCCCACAATGTCCATATGTCCACTGTCCATGTCTGTTTCTCCATCGCTTCACTGCATGTGCCATCATCACCATCCTACTAGATTCAGCCCATCTTTTAACCCGTTATTTGGTAGTGGTGGTTTAGTTGCTAAGTTGTGTCCAACTCTTGTGACCCCGTGGACTGTAGCTCGCTAGGCTCCTCTGTCCGTGGGATTCTCCAGGCAAGAGGACTGCGGTGGGTTGCTGTTTCCTTCTCCAGGGCATCTTCCTGACCCAGGGATCGAACCTGCGTCTCCTGCATCACCAGCGGGTTCTTTACCACTGAGTCATTGGGGAAGTACCGCATTTGGACTGAACTCACTTTACAATAACTCAATACAAATGACACGCCTCTTTCACCCAGATCGATGCACGGATGTCTTATTCCATTTCTGATCAGGGTGGGCAGGTCATGAAACTCAGTCCTCAGCTGTGCAATAAACAGTGTAATTAACTATCCAGCATGAGTTTGTATCTTCTCCTATAAAAATTCATGTGGATTTACAGCAGCTGTTATTGCTCTTCTCCAGCCGGTGTGCTGACTCAAATTCCACATCTAACTAGGCAGTGAGAGCATTTGAATCAGGTGGGTAGTTTATTATATTATGTAAGTATGAAGGCACTTTGGAAGAATATAAAGGGGCCATTAAAATGTATTAAAATTCAAAAGGTTGAGATGGCGTTTCTGTTTATTCAAATGCAGTAAGTGACGGATTGAAATCCTAGTTGTTGGGGACTACACATTGCCTCCCTTGGAGCACCTTCCTTTCATATATTTGCATTTAGCAAACATAGGACATTAATAACATATTTAACAAAAACATAAATTAACCCCAGATAGCTTATTTCTCTTTTGGCCTTTTGTATAGTTATTACGGAATGTGTGTGTATGAAGTATGCATTTTGAGTACACTCTCCTGCCTGGTTGGGCAAATACACTCGTAGAAGATCGTTCCTTGCAGGGAAAGGTGAGCTGTAAGGAAGGCAGCTCTTCAGAGTAGAGGGTTAGAGCTTCAGAATTGTTTTCTTTATGCATTCGGCTGCGCTGGGTCTTCGTTATTGTGCTTGGACGTTTCTCTAGTCATGAGCAGTGGAGGTGACTCTTGCGTTGCGATGTGAGTCGGCTTCAGGAGTTGCGGCTCCCGGGCTCTAGGGCACAGGCTCAGTCACTGTGGCTCACCAGCTTGGGCGTCCCGCGGCCGTGGGATCTTCCCCGACTAGGGATGGAACTGGTGTCTCTTGCATTGGCAGAATTCTCAACCACTGGACCACCAGGGAAGCCTCAATATTGGCTGTTGACTGAGTATGTGCCACTGACTTAGTTCTCTGCACAATTGCTATCAGCGAAGAGCAGACGTTAGAAGGCTCTTGGGACGACACGTGGCTCCTGTTTCTAACCCCCGGTCCCCGCGTCACCTGTCCTCGAGGGTATGGAGTGCAGAAGGTTGAAGGGCTTTCTCCCTCCTATTAATATTAGCTAGTTTTTAAAATCAGAAGTACTTAATCATTAGCTCATTCATTTAACAGCCTTCTAAAATATGCAAATTATATTCTTCTCAATTAGCACTTGATAATAATAGAATAAATCACAGGAGAACTTTTATTTTTATTCTCTTCTCATTACATACAGATATAGTTAGGGGAAAAGGTCTATTTGTTAAGGGGATTATTTTGCTCTAAGCCCCTAAGTACATATAATTAGGGGAAAATGAAATATACCAAATGACAAAAGAGTGCGCAACTGTGGTTTTTCAAATGCTGCTTTCATTATTTAAAAAAATTTGGCCTTCTAAGTTGAGTAATTATGTTGTGAAACCGTGTCCTTTTATACTTGAGGTCTTTGTGATGACCTAGAAAAAGAAGTGATAAATGAATCAAGGTGAAAGTCCATTCGGGACTATGGCGTGAGTGATGCGGAGTCAAGGAAGTTACCTGGCCGTGTGGGACCTCAGACACCCTCTGCGGTCTCGGTCTCTTTTCCTGGAGAACAGTGGATTGGGTCCCTGATGTACAATAACTTGCAAATTTTAGGTTGAGATATTTTCAATTTTCAGCAAATTGTATGCTACATTGAAACTGGTTTTCATAAATAGGAGAAGGAGAGCGTCTTAATAGAGAAGAACTCTTCCAATTTACTTATTTACTATGCTGCTGTTGTTTTGCCTCTAAGTCGTGTCTGACTCTTTCGTGACCCCATGGACTATGGATCTCCAAGCTCCTCTGTCCAGGGGATTCTCCAGGCAAGGAGACTGGAGAGGGCTGCCGTTCCCTTCTCCAGGGGATCTTTCTGACCCAGGGATCCAACCCGTCTCTCCTGCTTCTGCTGCCTTGGCAGGTCAGCTAAGATCAGAGAGGACACACCCCTACCAGGAGAGCCGTCGGAGCTGCTGGTAGATGGTTGGGCTTCGCGTGAGCACCGAGCTGATGGCCGCTTCACTCGCTGGGCGCCCTTCCCCGAGCGGCCTTTGAACCGAGGACCTCGGGCAGTGCGCGGGTTGAGCTGACAGCCAGGCTCGGGTGTGGTGCTCTCAGGGCACGTTACCCTCTCCTGGGGACTCGAGGAACTCTCAAGTCCCGACTTCACTGTGATTCTAATTCACATTCTCTGTGCTGGGGGACCAGACGGTGGTGATGGACAATACCTGTTTTCAAAAGGAAAACCATCGCTTTGGGATGAGGCAGGCCATTCCCTTTCTTCCAGTGGGTGTGATCCATGAAATAGGTGACTTGATAAAAGAATAAATCACAGGAGAACTTTTATTTTATTCTCTTCTCATTACATACAGATATAGTTAGGGGAAAAGGTCTATTTGTTAAGGGGATTATTTTGCTCTAAGCCCCTAAGTACATATAATTAGGGGAAAATGAAATATACCAAATGACAAAAGAGTGCGCAACTGTGGTTTTTCAAATGCTGCTTTCATTATTTAAAAAAATTTGGCCTTCTAAGTTGAGTAATTATGTTGTGAAACCGTGTCCTTTTATACTTGAGGTCTTTGTGATGACCTAGAAAAAGAAGTGATAAATGAATCAAGGTGAAAGTCCATTCGGGACTATGGCGTGAGTGATGCGGAGTCAAGGAAGTTACCTGGCCGTGTGGGACCTCAGACACCCTCTGCGGTCTCGGTCTCTTTTCCTGGAGAACAGTGGATTGGGTCCCTGATGTACAATAACTTGCAAATTTTAGGTTGAGATATTTTCAATTTTCAGCAAATTGTATGCTACATTGAAACTGGTTTTCATAAATAGGAGAAGGAGAGCGTCTTAATAGAGAAGAACTCTTCCAATTTACTTATTTACTATGCTGCTGTTGTTTTGCCTCTAAGTCGTGTCTGACTCTTTCGTGACCCCATGGACTATGGATCTCCAAGCTCCTCTGTCCAGGGGATTCTCCAGGCAAGGAGACTGGAGAGGGCTGCCGTTCCCTTCTCCAGGGGATCTTTCTGACCCAGGGATCCAACCCGTCTCTCCTGCTTCTGCTGCCTTGGCAGGTCAGCTAAGATCAGAGAGGACACACCCCTACCAGGAGAGCCGTCGGAGCTGCTGGTAGATGGTTGGGCTTCGCGTGAGCACTGAGCTGATGGCCGCTTCACTCGCTGGGCGCCCTTCCCCGTGCGGCCTTTGAACCGAGGACCTCGGGCAGTGCGCGGGTTGAGCTGACAGCCAGGCTCGGGTGTGGTGCTCTCAGGGCACGTTACCCTCTCCTGGGGACTCGAGGAACTCTCAAGTCCCGACTTCACTGTGATTCTAATTCACATTCTCTGTGCTGGGGGACCAGACGGTGGTGATGGACAATACCTGTTTTCAAAAGGAAAACCATCGCTTTGGGATGAGGCAGGCCATTCCCTTTCTTCCAGTGGGTGTGATCCATGAAATAGGTGACTTTACTGCCGGGTTTATCTTCTCTGGCCTCCCTGGGGGCTCAGAAGGTAAAGAATCTGCCTGCGATGCAGGAAACTCTGGTTCGATCCCTGGGTGGGTAAGATCCCCTGGAGAAGGGAATGGCTACCCACTCCAGTGTTCTTGCCCGGAGAGTCCCATGGACAGAGGAGCCTGATGGGCTACAATGCGTTGGGTCACAAAGACTTCTCTTGGTGACAGAGGCACTGGTATCCCAGATGGTGGGCTGCCTGCCTTCATCATGGAAGGAGTTGCTAAACTTTAATTAGTGGTGAGTGAAAATAAAGATGCAATTTCCGCCCCCATCAAAGGGCCCACTGTAGTCTTTCTGCAGCCTCTTAGATACTTTGATATTTCTGAGAGGGAGTTCTGTGGGATGCTAAAGAGTCTTAGGATATAAAAAGCATGTGGAACAGGCTCTGTTGAACAAAGGAAACAAATTTCTTTCTTACTGGGCTTTTCAGATCCCTTACATCAGGTTTAGAGCCCCCAGAGGGCTGTTTGCAAGCAACTGGACCGAGTGACTCTTTTTGAGGAGCGCAGGGCGAAGTCAGAATGCCCTTTGGGAAATGCTTCTCTGGCAGGTGAGCCTGGGTGGGGCACAGCGCGGGGCGGGGCGTTGGTGCGGAGCAGCCGAGCCCCCAGGGGAGACGGCCAGAAGTCACCTCCCCTGGGGCGGCGCCCGCCCGTGAAGCTCCTCTGCAGCCGTGGGCGCAGTGCACCTGCTCAGGGCGGCTGTGCTCTCCGCGGTCCCCAGGCGCGGCAGCCGTCAGGTCTGCCCGCCGGAAGTGACCCAGAGTTCCCAGGAGGGGGCGGCCAAGCCGGCTGTGACCTGTTGCCCTGGGGGGAGGTCGCTCTGGCTGTGTCCAGTCGGTGTTTCAGGGCTGCCTGCGCGGGTTGAGCTGACAGCCAGGCTCGGGTGTGGTGCTCTCAGGGCACGTTACCCTCTCCTGGGGACTCGAGGAACTCTCAAGTCCCGACTTCACTGTGATTCTAATTCACATTCTCTGTGCTGGGGGACCAGACGGTGGTGATGGACAATACCTGTTTTCAAAAGGAAAACCATCGCTTTGGGATGAGGCAGGCCATTCCCTTTCTTCCAGTGGGTGTGATCCATGAAATAGGTGACTTTACTGCCGGGTTTATCTTCTCTGGCCTCCCTGGGGGCTCAGAAGGTAAAGAATCTGCCTGCGATGCAGGAAACTCTGGTTCGATCCCTGGGTGGGTAAGATCCCCTGGAGAAGGGAATGGCTACCCACTCCAGTGTTCTTGCCCGGAGAGTCCCATGGACAGAGGAGCCTGATGGGCTACAATGCGTTGGGTCACAAAGACTTCTCTTGGTGACAGAGGCACTGGTATCCCAGATGGTGGGCTGCCTGCCTTCATCATGGAAGGAGTTGCTAAACTTTAATTAGTGGTGAGTGAAAATAAAGATGCAATTTCCGCCCCCATCAAAGGGCCCACTGTAGTCTTTCTGCAGCCTCTTAGATACTTTGATATTTCTGAGAGGGAGTTCTGTGGGATGCTAAAGAGTCTTAGGATATAAAAAGCATGTGGAACAGGCTCTGTTGAACAAAGGAAACAAATTTCTTTCTTACTGGGCTTTTCAGATCCCTTACATCAGGTTTAGAGCCCCCAGAGGGCTGTTTGCAAGCAACTGGACCGAGTGACTCTTTTTGAGGAGCGCAGGGCGAAGTCAGAATGCCCTTTGGGAAATGCTTCTCTGGCAGGTGAGCCTGGGTGGGGCACAGCGCGGGGCGGGGCGTTGGTGCGGAGCAGCCGAGCCCCCAGGGGAGACGGCCAGAAGTCACCTCCCCTGGGGCGGCGCCCGCCCGTGAAGCTCCTCTGCAGCCGTGGGCGCAGTGCACCTGCTCAGGGCGGCTGTGCTCTCCCGCGGTCCCCCAGGCCCTGCAGCCGTCAGGTCTGCCCTCCGGAAGTGACGCAGAGTTCCCAGGAGGGAGCGGCCAAGCCGGCTGTGACCTGTTCCCCTGGGGGGAGGTCACTCTGGCTGTGTCCAGTCGGTGTTTCAGGGCTGCCTGCCACTTGATACTTTGTATGAATACCTTCTGCCTGTCTCAAGGGCATATATGGCATCTTTCCACTTCCACAAGGGACAGAGGTAAGTAATAAGCGCCTTTTTATGGAGCACGTCTTTCAGGCCGGGTGCTGTGCTGGGAGCTTTGTACCTGCCCGTGTCTTTGACCTTCGCTATAGACCCTGACTAGTCATGTCCACAGAGGCTGGTGGGGGACCGACCGACTTCTGTGGGGCTGGCGCTCGGTTGGTTGGTGCGTGGTCTGAGGTTGACGGCTGCCCGCAGGGTCTGGGGGTTACTTGACGGCATCCACTGCATCTCATCTTTACGGAGTGGGGAGGCATGGGATGGAGAGAGGATGCCATCCCTGTTTAGACCCTCAGCCTGTCTCCTTGAGAGGAAGGGCCGGCCACCGTCTCCCAGAGCACGTCTTGCTTTATTTGGTTGACAAAGAAATTACCCAAGAGTGAAAGGAAAGCTGCCTCATCTCCTTACAGGGCCTCAGCCCGGCAATGTGAAGTCTCACGTTTAAATGAATAAATTAGACCTAACGTGACCATCAGCAATTTCACGCCATAATTGACAATAAATAGCTGCTTGTGAAAATACTCCCACGGCCACGGCAACCTGATTCGGAGCAGGGCCACGCTGCTGCACGTGTGCCCGGGGAGGAGTGTTTATTCCAGGACGTCAGACCGAGACGTTCAGCCTTGGGCCGCTGTCTGGAAAGGTCCACGGGTGGAAGCCACCACGGCACCCTTCCTGGATCAGGTTGTGTTGTGCATAGACCTCACTTGGGTAAACATTAAAACATAAAAGCCAGACTGAGTAGAGACAATCTTTGCTTTAAACAGTCCGCACTGCTATTGTTCTTGGGGAATTTGTTTTCATTTCGGAAGTTGCAGTCTCCTCTTCAGCCATCTCAGGATCCACACTGCAAACTCAGCATTATGCTCCCGCATTTTCCATCGCCTCTGGTTTTGGCTTGAGGTTTGAAAATGCTGAAGCTTGAGGCTGTCTACCTGCGAGGGTGCTGAGTCACCGCAGTCGTGTCTGTCTCTTCGTGACCCCGTGGACTGTAGCCCACCAGGCTGCTCTGTCCATGAGATTCTCTGGGCAAGAATGCTGGAGTGGGCTGCCGTGCCCTTCTCCAGGGGATCTTCCTCACCCAGGGATCTAACCCACGTCTCCTGTGTCTCCTGCATTGGCAGGCAGATTCTTGACCACCAGCACCTGGGAAGTCCTTGAAGCGTATATCCAATATTAAAAAAAAAAACCCAAACTGGATATATACCTAATATGTAATCTAGGTAAGTTGGCATGTGCTTCATATCTAAGTACTTCCTAATATGTTAGTTTCTCACATTTGCAAGGCACTTTCAAAAGTGCTTTGAAGCTCTTTTATTATACAATTTTTGTTAGATGAGCTTATTTCCTTCCTCCAAAGACCAGTCCTTTAAAATTGTGACTCATTTTACATTTAGTTGTTGAGTGCCTGCTGTAAGGTAGGTCCTGTTTTAGACATGTGAATACAGAGATGTTTAATGCAGTCAAAGAAATTACCCAAGAGTGAAAGGAAAGCTGCCTCATCTCCTTACAGGGCCTCAGCCCGGCAATGTGAAGTCTCACGTTTAAATGAATAAATTAGACCTAACGTGACCATCAGCAATTTCACGCCATAATTGACAATAAATAGCTGCTTGTGAAAATACTCCCACGGCCACGGCAACCTGATTCGGAGCAGGGCCACGCTGCTGCACGTGTGCCCGGGGAGGAGTGTTTATTCCAGGACGTCAGACCGAGACGTTCAGCCTTGGGCCGCTGTCTGGAAAGGTCCACGGGTGGAAGCCACCACGGCACCCTTCCTGGATCAGGTTGTGTTGTGCATAGACCTCACTTGGGTAAACATTAAAACATAAAAGCCAGACTGAGTAGAGACAATCTTTGCTTTAAACAGTCCGCACTGCTATTGTTCTTGGGGAATTTGTTTTCATTTCGGAAGTTGCAGTCTCCTCTTCAGCCATCTCAGGATCCACACTGCAAACTCAGCATTATGCTCCCGCATTTTCCATCGCCTCTGGTTTTGGCTTGAGGTTTGAAAATGCTGAAGCTTGAGGCTGTCTACCTGCGAGGGTGCTGAGTCACCGCAGTCGTGTCTGTCTCTTCGTGACCCCGTGGACTGTAGCCCACCAGGCTGCTCTGTCCATGAGATTCTCTGGGCAAGAATGCTGGAGTGGGCTGCCGTGCCCTTCTCCAGGGGATCTTCCTCACCCAGGGATCTAACCCACGTCTCCTGTGTCTCCTGCATTGGCAGGCAGATTCTTGACCACCAGCACCTGGGAAGTCCTTGAAGCGTATATCCAATATTAAAAAAAAAAACCCAAACTGGATATATACCTAATATGTAATCTAGGTAAGTTGGCATGTGCTTCATATCTAAGTACTTCCTAATATGTTAGTTTCTCACATTTGCAAGGCACTTTCAAAAGTGCTTTGAAGCTCTTTTATTATACAATTTTTGTTAGATGAGCTTATTTCCTTCCTCCAAAGACCAGTCCTTTAAAATTGTGACTCATTTTACATTTAGTTGTTGAGTGCCTGCTGTAAGGTAGGTCCTGTTTTAGACATGTGAATACAGAGAGATGTTTAATGCAGTCTTGCCTTTGAGAACAGAACAATGGAATATTTTTTATGTTTTCAAAGAAATAATTTAATTCTGATGCCTAGGAATATAAGGAGATTAAAATACAGGATTAAATAATCTAATCATCCCCAAAGGATTATCTGAGGAAGAAACATTAAGTTCTTAGAAATTATTTCATAATCTTATTTTGCCCAAGATGATTGAAACGAAAGTTAAAGCAGTATTTAGTGTCCATCCTTGAATGTGTGCCCAGTTATAGAACACATTTAAGAAAATGAAATGTGTGTACAAATATAATAGAATCAAGGCCGGAAGTTTTCATAAAAACCATGAGCTAAGAATTGGAGCACCGTCATGGACTTACTTCTCTGCGTGTTTGTTGAAATTGCCTACAAACTTCTATAAATCTGAGTTTCAGATTTAGGCTTTTATCCAGGAAATGTGTTACAAAGGCTCTGGAGAAAAAGCAAATTGATAATTTAATGAAGAACTTGGAAGATCCAATGACGGCTAAGCCTAAGCTATGAGCTGCCAGAGGTTTTTCTAAATTCTTCAGAGTTTATTTTAGCTTCAGGTGTTTAAAAGTCAGCACTGTTTTGATTTAAAGGTTTAAAGAGCTTAGAGTTTTCTAAGAAAGGTTTAAAGAATTTGAGGAAGGGAAGGCAAGTTAACCCTAGATGTGAATTCCGTTGAAACACCTGATTCAGTTTTTTTAAAAATCGTAATAGTCACCAGAAGTTGGAAGGCATTCTGTTCATGTGATCTACCTTTGATGTTTAAATTAATTTTCAAATGCTTTTCGGAGATCAAAGACAAAGGTTGCGGGCTGATTTACCTCCGCGCCTCTGCTCAGTAAAATCAGGATGCGCCCACAGCCCTCGTGGTCCTGCGTGAGCTCCGCCCTGGTTGTCAGAATCTGTGGGATTGTTGATTCCTGGGGGTCGCCGTTGGGCAGTGACACCCCCGACAGGTTCTGGTTCTGCTGGGTTTCTGGAGAGGAGACACAGAACTCAGATGAAGGGTTCGACTCCCAGCGAGACTGCAGATTCCAGAGACACAGAGGAGGGGTCAGAGCCAGTGCAGAGAGACATTCTAGTTTCTCTATTTGGGGCAGAGTCTGAGAACAGTTGTATAGGAGACCCCTTTGTGGGGAGTGGTTTTTCCGAGGCCTTCTTTCTTCTTTTCCTTTTTAAAAAACTTTTATTAATTGAGTTTGGCTGTGCTGGGTCTTCAACCCTGCATGGACTTTCTCTGGTTACAGAGAGAAGGGGGCTACTCTCTGGTCGCAGCGTGCAGGTCTCTCGTTGCATCGCCTCACTTGTTCCCGAGCACCGGCTCTAGGGCACGCAGGCTTCGGTAGCTGCAGCACCTGGGCTCGGTCGTTGTGGCTCCCTGGGTCTAGAGCGCAGGCTCAGCGGTTGTGGTGTTTGGGCTTAGTTGCTCGGAGGCATGTGGGATCTTCCTGGACCAGGGATGGAGCCCGTGTCCTCTGCCTTGGCAGGTGGATTCTTTACCACGGAGTCGCAAGGAAGCCCTCTGGTGCCTTCTTCCTGATCTCCTCTCCTAACTTGGCTGGGCTTGTGCAGACCTCTGTGCTCGGGGCTGGGAGGGTGCTCCTGCACTGAAGGGCACCCGGGTCTGGGCTGAGGGGTGGTAAGAGCTGGGCTCCTCCTCCAATGGCGGCGAGGGTGGCCGACCCTGAGGAAGACCCCACCCAGAGGAAATGCACTTGACTGAAGTCAGCGTTGGCTCCGTCATCCGCTGTGTCCTCCTGGTGTCTCTGGAGACAGTGTGTGGAGGCACCCGGCCTCTGGAGGCTGAGCGGCAGGGGAAATAGGAGGATGCTGAGCGGCGCCTAAGGCAGGGCATGGGGACCACCTGTTGGAAGGTAGAGATGGAGTCATGGTCAAATCACTTGTTCTCAGTCGTGGGAAGTTGGCAGCATCCCGGAAAGGTGGCAGGGTGGCTGGGACCACAGGAACAGTGTCACGGAAGTCTGAGCAGGGGTTGGAAAAGAATGTTCAGACACAGAGTGTGGCAGAATGGAGTTTTTTTTGTTTTTTGGTTTTTTTAAACACAAAGAGCAGCGATGATGGGACGCTGTGAGCAGAGTAGACCAGACTCCTGACGGGCCAGGGAGGGTCGACCCGACACAGAACAGTGTTTCAAGAGAGAGCTGACCGACACTTTTCGTGAGCTGCTAGCCAACTGTTATAGCCTCAGGACAAAGAAAATCCCTGCTGGAAGAATGGTGCTAGGTAATTGCTTAGGGCGCTTAGGGTGAGCACCGGGCTGGGTATGCTTAGCTAACTTGGGGCCAGGAAGCTGCCCAGTAAGGATCAAGGGAGACTTTAGGGGAAAAGCTACAGGCGCGCAGTCACTTCTGCAGATGGCCGAGGCTCTGGGCTCATGTCTGTGGCCTTGCTGCAAGCCCTCGCACCTGTGGCCTTGGTGTGGACTCCACGGGGAGCGCAGAGAGTAAGAGAGGGCTTGGGAAGTGGCCACTTACCAGTCGCTCGTGGTAAGAGCCCGCCTGCCCGGGCAGGAGACATAGAAACTGGGTTCGACCTTAGACCAGTGTCCTCTGCCTTGGCAGGTGGATTCTTTACCACGGAGTCGCAAGGAAGCCCTCTGGTGCCTTCTTCCTGATCTCCTCTCCTAACTTGGCTGGGCTTGTGCAGACCTCTGTGCTCGGGGCTGGGAGGGTGCTCCTGCACTGAAGGGCACCCGGGTCTGGGCTGAGGGGTGGTAAGAGCTGGGCTCCTCCTCCAATGGCGGCGAGGGTGGCCGACCCTGAGGAAGACCCCACCCAGAGGAAATGCACTTGACTGAAGTCAGCGTTGGCTCCGTCATCCGCTGTGTCCTCCTGGTGTCTCTGGAGACAGTGTGTGGAGGCACCCGGCCTCTGGAGGCTGAGCGGCAGGGGAAATAGGAGGATGCTGAGCGGCGCCTAAGGCAGGGCATGGGGACCACCTGTTGGAAGGTAGAGATGGAGTCATGGTCAAATCACTTGTTCTCAGTCGTGGGAAGTTGGCAGCATCCCGGAAAGGTGGCAGGGTGGCTGGGACCACAGGAACAGTGTCACGGAAGTCTGAGCAGGGGTTGGAAAAGAATGTTCAGACACAGAGTGTGGCAGAATGGAGTTTTTTTTGTTTTTTGGTTTTTTTTTAAGAACAAAGAGCAGCGATGATGGGACGCTGTGAGCAGAGTAGACCAGACTCCTGACGGGCCAGGGAGGGTCGACCCGACACAGAACAGTGTTTCAAGAGAGAGCTGACCGACACTTTTCGTGAGCTGCTAGCCAACTGTTATAGCCTCAGGACAAAGAAAATCCCTGCTGGAAGAATGGTGCTAGGTAATTGCTTAGGGCGCTTAGGGTGAGCACCGGGCTGGGTATGCTTAGCTAACTTGGGGCCAGGAAGCTGCCCAGTAAGGATCAAGGGAGGCTTTAGGGAACAGCTACAGGGCGCGCAGTCACTTCTGCAGATGGCCGAGGCTCTGGGCTCATGTCTGTGGCCTTGCTGCAAGCCCTCGCACCTGTGGCCTTGGTGTGGACTCCACGGGGAGCGCAGAGAGTAAGAGAGGGCTTGGGAAGTGGCCACTTACCAGTCGCGCTCGTGGTAAAGAGCCCGCCTGCCCGGGCAGGAGACATAGAAACTGGGTTCGATCCCTGAGTCTGGAAGATCCTCTGGAGGAGGGCATGGCCACCCACTCCAGTGTCCTTGCCTGCAGCATCCCTTGGACCGAGGAGCCTGGGGGGCTACAGGGTCAAACACGATTGCAGGTACTTAGCATGCATGCACCGTGTCACCATATCAGAACCTGGGGCAGCTGTGCAGAGCTGGTGTCTGATCTTGGTCACAGTATTGGCCGCGGACAGACTGTTTTACCTCTGACTTTGAGTTCCTTCATCTGGGAAAAAGAGGTGTTAGTGACACAGCCTTTGTGAAGTTGCCCCGGGGGTTAAGTGAGATAATGCTTGACAAGCGCTGAGCCTAGTGCCCGGCAAGCAGAACCTGTTCAGTAAATGGTGGCTGTGATCTGGTTCCCGCTTTCTGCCTGTTGTGACTCATTTTTTTAAAGGATTTTAAATGAGAAAGCATGGTAGGAATTGAGCACTCTTCTGGAGGAGATTAGACATTGCTGTTTAGATTTTATTTGTGCATAGATTTCTGCTTAAATTTTATGATAATCTTCAACACATTGATAGGAGAAAATGCAAAAATGATGCTTTAATCTGCTGTGTTATTACCACCATAACTAAATAGTTGCAGGCTCAGAGATTGTGCCTCTGATGTAGGGAATGTCTTGCTTATGCAACTTGGGAATAATTTCTTCATTCTTTTCAAGGTACTGGGCCATCGCCTCTGAATTGCAGGTGTTTCTAGATGCTTTTCTGTTGTCCTGTGATGGGAAAAGGTCATAGAAAGGTTTAAGTGAAATGAACTCTGATAAGAACAAGTCTTATTTAATATTTATTTAATCTGAACAAAATGCCTTGGAACATTCTGGACACACACACAGGTCAGAAAAATGTTATGAAATATTATGTGAATAGAACTCTTTTGAATGCACAAAGTAGCTTGCTAACTAAAAGACTATTTTCAAGCAAATAAATGTTTCCAATGTGTTTTACTTTATAAAATTTCCCGTTCACATATTTATTTAAGTTGCTGTAAGTATTGGGTGTGTATTGAAGCATATGTTCTTTTTAAATATTCATTTATTGTTATTATTTATTTGGCTGCATTGGGTCTTAGAGGTGGGACGTGGATCTTCTCTGCTGTCCATGAGTCTGGAAGATCCTCTGGAGGAGGGCATGGCCACCCACTCCAGTGTCCTTGCCTGCAGCATCCCTTGGACCGAGGAGCCTGGGGGGCTACAGGGTCAAACACGATTGCAGGTACTTAGCATGCATGCACCGTGTCACCATATCAGAACCTGGGGCAGCTGTGCAGAGCTGGTGTCTGATCTTGGTCACAGTATTGGCCGCGGACAGACTGTTTTACCTCTGACTTTGAGTTCCTTCATCTGGGAAAAAGAGGTGTTAGTGACACAGCCTTTGTGAAGTTGCCCCGGGGGTTAAGTGAGATAATGCTTGACAAGCGCTGAGCCTAGTGCCCGGCAAGCAGAACCTGTTCAGTAAATGGTGGCTGTGATCTGGTTCCCGCTTTCTGCCTGTTGTGACTCATTTTTTTAAAGGATTTTAAATGAGAAAGCATGGTAGGAATTGAGCACTCTTCTGGAGGAGATTAGACATTGCTGTTTAGATTTTATTTGTGCATAGATTTCTGCTTAAATTTTATGATAATCTTCAACACATTGATAGGAGAAAATGCAAAAATGATGCTTTAATCTGCTGTGTTATTACCACCATAACTAAATAGTTGCAGGCTCAGAGATTGTGCCTCTGATGTAGGGAATGTCTTGCTTATGCAACTTGGGAATAATTTCTTCATTCTTTTCAAGGTACTGGGCCATCGCCTCTGAATTGCAGGTGTTTCTAGATGCTTTTCTGTTGTCCTGTGATGGGAAAAGGTCATAGAAAGGTTTAAGTGAAATGAACTCTGATAAGAACAAGTCTTATTTAATATTTATTTAATCTGAACAAAATGCCTTGGAACATTCTGGACACACACACAGGTCAGAAAAATGTTATGAAATATTATGTGAATAGAACTCTTTTGAATGCACAAAGTAGCTTGCTAACTAAAAGACTATTTTCAAGCAAATAAATGTTTCCAATGTGTTTTACTTTATAAAATTTCCCGTTCACATATTTATTTAAGTTGCTGTAAGTATTGGGTGTGTATTGAAGCATATGTTCTTTTTAAATATTCATTTATTGTTATTATTTATTTGGCTGCATTGGGTCTTAGAGGTGGGACGTGGGATCTTCTCTGCTGTCCATGCAGGATTCCACGTTGTGGTGCATGGACTCTAGATGTGGCCCATGGGTTCCAGACCGCTTGGGTCCAGTAGTTGTGGCATGTGAGTTTAGTTGCTCCATAGCATGTGGGATCTCCGTTTTCTGACCCGGGATCAAACCTGCATCTCCTGCATTTCAAGATGGATTCTCAACCACTGGGTCAACAGGGAAGTCCCTTTTTTATAAGCAGATTTGAGGGGCTCGAATTCACATACTGTAGAGTTTATCCACCTAAAGTACACAATTCAATGGTTTTCCCTGTGGTCAAAGATTTGACCAATCATCACAATCAAGTTTTGGACATTTTCATCACCCCAGTAAGTGTTCTGTCATGTATTTGTGAATATCCCAAATTTCTCTTATTCGCTTCTAATTTCATTCTGCTGTGGTCAGAAAACATACTTGGTGTGATTTCAGTCGGGGCTGTTCTGGGTGCCAGTGTCAGGCTCAGACTCCGGGAGGTGGTGGAGGACGGGGAGGCGTGGCATGCTGTGGTCCGCGGGGTCATGAAGCGTTGGACAGGACCGAGCGGCTGAGCGACATGAACAAGCAGGGTTTGTGCTGGACAGACATGCGCGCGGTCGGAGCAGGGAGCGTGCGGTGGGGCGGCTGGCTGCAGGTCGGCAGCTGTGTCACGTCCGCTTGGTTTGCAGTGTTTACATCTTCAGATTCCTTGTCGAGCTTCTGAACGGCTACCATAATGCACTGACCATCGTTCCACCAAGTACTGGACGCTGAAGTCTCCAGTTCCTGACGTTGAATTGTCTGTTTCTCCCTTCGGTTCTGTCGGTTTTAGCTTCACGGATATTGGGGTTCTCTGTGGGGTTTCACTGCTCTGAACTGAGAGCCGAGGAGACGGCATTCTCTGGTCCCGGCAGCACCTTCTGTTGGCGGTTTTCATCTCGCTTGGCTGGGTCGTAGCTCAAATGCAGAGTCTGGCTGTTTTTACTGAGATTTAGTAGATTTTCTTGCATACATGTTTTTCTATTTCCTGTATCCCCTGAGAAAAATTTCCAGAGATTTTAATGGGTGGTTTTGTTACAAATAAATTTCACCAGTCACAGTTGTTCTTTTAGGGAAGGTGTGTGGTCCTTCGCATGCTGTTGTTTCAGAAAGTTCCTCCCTCTCAGTTCCATTATTTATCTACTTTTTAGAATTTGTTTATTTATTTGGCTGTATTGGGTCTTAATCTTGGTGTGTGAGCTCCAGAGCATGGGCTTGGCTGTCCCAGGGCATGTAGGATCTTGTTTCCCAAGCCAGGGATTGAACTCTTGTCCCCTACGTTGGAAGGCAGATTCTTAGCCACTGGACCACCGGGGAAGTCTCCATGTGTGCTCCTTTAGAGCATTCAAAACAAAACGACTCATAACATGTGTGCTAATCTTTTCCAAACAATCAAAAAGTTTTGGACATTTTCATCACCCCAGTAAGTGTTCTGTCATGTATTTGTGAATATCCCAAATTTCTCTTATTCGCTTCTAATTTCGTTCTGCTGTGGTCAGAAAACATACTTGGTGTGATTTCAGTCGGGGCTGTTCTGGGTGCCAGTGTCAGGCTCAGACTCCGGGAGGTGGTGGAGGACGGGGAGGCGTGGCATGCTGTGGTCTGCGGGGTCATGAAGCGTTGGACAGGACCGAGCGGCTGAGCGACATGAACAAGCAGGGTTTGTGCTGGACAGACGTGCGCGCGGTCGGAGCAGGGAGCGTGCGGTGGGGCGGCTGGCTGCAGGTCGGCAGCTGTGTCACGTCCGCTTGGTTTGCAGTGTTTACATCTTCAGATTCCTTGTCGAGCTTCTGAACGGCTACCATAATGCACTGACCATCGTTCCACCAAGTACTGGACGCTGAAGTCTCCAGTTCCTGACGTTGAATTGTCTGTTTCTCCCTTCGGTTCTGTCGGTTTTAGCTTCACGGATATTGGGGTTCTCTGTGGGGTTTCACTGCTCTGAACTGAGAGCCGAGGAGACGGCATTCTCTGGTCCCGGCAGCACCTTCTGTTGGCGGTTTTCATCTCGCTTGGCTGGGTCGTAGCTCAAATGCAGAGTCTGGCTGTTTTTACTGAGATTTAGTAGATTTTCTTGCATACATGTTTTTCTATTTCCTGTATCCCCTGAGAAAAATTTCCAGAGATTTTAATGGGTGGTTTTGTTACAAATAAATTTCACCAGTCACAGTTGTTCTTTTAGGGAAGGTGTGTGGTCCTTCGCATGCTGTTGTTTCAGAAAGTTCCTCCCTCTCAGTTCCATTATTTATCTACTTTTTAGAATTTGTTTATTTATTTGGCTGTATTGGGTCTTAATCTTGGTGTGTGAGCTCCAGAGCATGGGCTTGGCTGTCCCAGGGCATGTAGGATCTTGTTTCCCAAGCCAGGGATTGAACTCTTGTCCCCTACGTTGGAAGGCAGATTCTTAGCCACTGGACCACCGGGGAAGTCTCCATGTGTGCTCCTTTAGAGCATTCAAAAACAAAACGACTCATAACATGTCTATGATAAACAGAAATCTGGAGCACTGAATGAAGAGTTACTCCTAGACCCAGGATTTACAGTTCTCACAGAACAGTCATTGCTAAGTCACTTATATTTACTCTCCTCATTACATGGTACCTGTGTACAAAGAAACTAAAGCAAATAGTCTTGGGCCTCAGAAGGTTATAGAATAAAACAGCTCTTTAGTAGGCATTAAATTACACTATTTTGTGCTCATGGACTGGCTAAATATTGTTAAAATGCCTTTACTACCTAAAACAATATGCAGATTCAGTGCAATCTCTATTAAAAATACCATTGGCCTTTCTCACAGAACTGGTATAAGTACTTCTAAAATTTGCATGTAACCACAAAAGACCCTGAATAGCCAATGCAATTTTTAGGAAGAAGAATAAAGTTGGATATGTCATTTCCTTGATTGCAGCTGTCCCGCACTGCAGGTTTAGCATCTTTTCTTGTGCCTTTGGCCGCTGAATGTATGTTAAAAGTCTAGTTGAGAGACTTCCCTTGCCGTCCAGTGGTTGGGACTTGACCTTTCAATGGAGGGGTTGCAAATTTAATCCCTAGTCAGGAAGCTACAATCCCACGTGCCTTGAGACTAAAAATCTGAAACATAAAGCAGAAGCAATATTGTAAGAAATTCAACAAAGACTTTAAAAAATGTCAAGAAGTTCAGACATTTTAAAATTCTGGCTTAGACATTTCTTTTTAGTTATTTAAGAATAAAAACTTTTGGTTTCATTGTCTTTTTTTCTCCACCTTCCCCTTCCCCTCTTTTCTCTGATGTTCCTTTGAGATATCTCCAAAGGGGAGGTCATGTAGGCTGCATTTGCTCTTGAATTCTCTCATCATTGTCCTTTTCTACTTTTAGAATTTGTTTATTTATTTGGCTGTATTGGGTCTTAATCTTGGTGTGTGAGCTCCAGAGCATGGGCTTGGCTGTCCCAGGGCATGTAGGATCTTGTTTCCCAAGCCAGGGATTGAACTCTTGTCCCCTACGTTGGAAGGCAGATTCTTAGCCACTGGACCACCGGGGAAGTCTCCATGTGTGCTCCTTTAGAGCATTCAAAAACAAAACGACTCATAACATGTCTATGATAAACAGAAATCTGGAGCACTGAATGAAGAGTTACTCCTAGACCCAGGATTTACAGTTCTCACAGAACAGTCATTGCTAAGTCACTTATATTTACTCTCCTCATTACATGGTACCTGTGTACAAAGAAACTAAAGCAAATAGTCTTGGGCCTCAGAAGGTTATAGAATAAAACAGCTCTTTAGTAGGCATTAAATTACACTATTTTGTGCTCATGGACTGGCTAAATATTGTTAAAATGCCTTTACTACCTAAAACAATATGCAGATTCAGTGCAATCTCTATTAAAAATACCATTGGCCTTTCTCACAGAACTGGTATAAGTACTTCTAAAATTTGCATGTAACCACAAAAGACCCTGAATAGCCAATGCAATTTTTAGGAAGAAGAATAAAGTTGGATATGTCATTTCCTTGATTGCAGCTGTCCCGCACTGCAGGTTTAGCATCTTTTCTTGTGCCTTTGGCCGCTGAATGTATGTTAAAAGTCTAGTTGAGAGACTTCCCTTGCCGTCCAGTGGTTGGGACTTGACCTTTCAATGGAGGGGTTGCAAATTTAATCCCTAGTCAGGAAGCTACAATCCCACGTGCCTTGAGACTAAAAATCTGAAACATAAAGCAGAAGCAATATTGTAAGAAATTCAACAAAGACTTTAAAAAATGTCAAGAAGTTCAGACATTTTAAAATTCTGGCTTAGACATTTCTTTTTAGTTATTTAAGAATAAAAACTTTTGGTTTCATTGTCTTTTTTTCTCCACCTTCCCCTTCCCCTCTTTTCTCTGATGTTCCTTTGAGATATCTCCAAAGGGGAGGTCATGTAGGCTGCATTTGCTCTTGAATTCTCTCATCATTGTGCATCGGCTCTGTCTGTAAAGAACGAAAATACACAGAGGTCAGACAAGACTGGATATTATTACTCAATGAGGCTCTAAGTATTACAGAATCCTCACACAGACTAAGTATTATTTTTACAAGTAAAAGACTTTGTTTTCAGCCAGCAGAGGTATTTTCATACTGGGGCTCTTTTTGAGAAAAGAAAAAAAAGCACCTTTGATTTACACTTGTATAAACCTCAGTGTCAAGGTTATACCAAGTATAATGTTAAGCTTATAACTCATGCAGTTCTTATTTCAGACTTGCGTTTGTGGTAAGGTTCACTCTAAATTAAACCTACAATGCCTGTAGCTGTCTGCACTTAGACTACTTAATAAAAATAAAATCAAGTTTCTATATATTCTTTTGTTTCTCATCTCAATTTTCAGCTTTTCTATGTCTCCCCACTTGTAATGCAAAGAAATTGCTCAGCAGAATTCATCATCTACAGCATGTCTTTTGGTTTTCTCTGTTTAATACACATTTGTCAACAAATCCTGGACAGTTTATGAGGCTCCGGGGATCATGTTGGGGCTGAAGTGGCAAATAACAGAGGATCCAGGGCTGTGCGATGTGTGTCTCCGAGTTTCTCAAAAATGCTACCTCCACTTAAAAGTGGGTTAAGGATTGAAATAAATCCTGGCATGAGTGAGGTAATGTAGTATATCATAGAAGGTCTTTCTGAACCGTTTAATCTAATAGTGTGCTTCAACTAGCAAAGCCCTGCAATTGACAACGGCAATTTGTGTTATAATCAATCTGAAATGAAAGAGGTTGTTTTTATTTAAAAATTTAGGTACGTAGGATGTCACCTTTCCAAACCCAGAGCTTCATGAAAGATCCGCTATGTTTAAAGATACTAAATACATCTTGGCTTTGCTTCAAGTACATTGAGTTTTCAAAGATGGTATGGAGACATTTAAAAGACTGACGTGACAGGAAGAAATGGATTTGGGATAGTGACTTTGTAGGTCTACATTAGAAACTACCTACAGTAGAGATTACTGAATTTAGAATATGCTATCAAATTGAGGCATGGGAGGCATGGGAGGATCCCCCTACTGCCCACTCTAGTGTTCCTGCCTGGAGAATCCCATGGACAGAGGAGACGGAAGGGCTGCAGTGCACGGGGTTGCAAAGAGTTGGACACAACTGAAGTGACTTAGCACACCCACATGCAAACCAATGTGAAATAATGCAGTCTACGGGGGTTTTTGTTTTCAAACATTTCCTCCTATCCCTGGGCA
The DNA here is from genome assembly GCA_022376925.1 of Tragulus kanchil. Lineage (NCBI taxonomy): Eukaryota > Metazoa > Chordata > Mammalia > Artiodactyla > Tragulidae > Tragulus > Tragulus kanchil. The sequence continues at coordinate 166,403,978 of JAIOJX010000003.1, read as the reverse complement.
AATCATACAGGGTTCATCTTTATCTTTACCCTTTCTTTAAAAATATTCACCTTAGTCCAATTAATGATGACCATTTCCAAGTCACATAGGAGCCGGCACCATCAGATGCGTGGCCCAACAGATGCGAGTGCGGCTCAGGCTCTGCAGGGAACAGACACCCCCACGCCGGTGTTACCAAACCGAGCCTGGGTCCACTCCCGCTGCACGCAGTCAGCCTGCTGTCACTGGAGTTGTGAAGAAAAGCTGCAGGAAGGGGACCCTCTTCCAGGGCCCAAGAATGGGCTCTTCTATGAAAGCTAAGAACGCCATGTTTTGGGGGCCACTGGATTTGCTTTGCTATGGCCCACACTCTGTCTGTGGAGTGTGCTTTCTCTGAATCTGAATAAATTTGTTTCTTACCTATCAAACAAAACAAAACAAAAAAAAGAATGGGCTCTTGTCGAAGGCTCAGAAGTGAATTGCGGGAGGAGCCCATGGCCGACAGAGCAAGCGGCTTTGCTTGGAAGGCGCCCCCGGGCAGAGAGCAGCAGGTACGGGCGCCCAGGAGGCCGGCCCCACCGCGGGGCCCACGGTCTGGGGTTCAGGGTGACGGGGTGAGTTTCTGGGCTGTCTCTAGCCAATCACTCTGACTCGGAGTCCCTCCTGGTGGCGCCCCCGTCACTCAGCCAAGGAGGATTCTGGCGAGAAGGATCCTGGGAAGTTGGTAGGACGTATGGCATCTCCTTTCGACCTTTCCCGGTTGGTGGTGGCTTGTTAGTTCCCTGTTCCTTACCAGGATCTCCTGTCACAACTCGTGCTGCGGCTACTAGGGTACCTGACCAGAACGGGCGGCCTCAGCCAGGGTCTCCCTTCACAAAGGTCCAGAGTTTATTGCAGGGCCAAGAAATAAGAACGGGCAGCTGGCGCTCCAAAGGCCTGTGCACCCTGGTGGCTTCCAGGGGAGGGTTCCCAGGCGCCATTTGGGCTGAGGGTTGCCGCTTGGGAAGCTTCTTCTAACTGGCTGATGGTGAGGTCACTGTGTGATGTTTGAGGGAAAGTTTAATCATCGACCTTCTGGTTCCATCCAGCCTGCCTGTGTCTGGTCCACGCACAGCGCTCATCCTCCCCTGGGCTGGGTGGGGTGTCTTCGTGTCCACAGAACAGCTCTGAGAGACGTGTCAGACAGGGTTCATCTTTATCTTTACCTTTCTTTAAAAATATTCACCTTAGTCCAATTAATGATGACCATTTCCAAGTCACATAGGAGCCGGCACCATCAGATGCGTGGCCCAACAGATGCAGTGCTCAGGCTCTGCAGGGAACAGACACCCCCACGCCGGTGTTACCAAACCGAGCCTGGGTCCACTCCCGCTGCACGCAGTCAGCCTGCTGTCACTGGAGTTGTGAAGAAAAGCTGCAGGAAGGGGACCCTCTTCCAGGGCCCAAGAATGGGCTCTTCTATGAAAGCTAAGAACGCCATGTTTTGGGGGCCACTGGATTTGCTTTGCTATGGCCCACACTCTGTCTGTGGAGTGTGCTTTCTCTGAATCTGAATAAATTTGTTTCTTACCTATCAAACAAAACAAAACAAAAAAAAGAATGGGCTCTTGTCGAAGGCTCAGAAGTGAATTGCGGGAGGAGCCCATGGCCGACAGAGCAAGCGGCTTTGCTTGGAAGGCGCCCCCGGGCAGAGAGCAGCAGGTACGGGCGCCCAGGAGGCCGGCCCCACCGCGGGGCCCACGGTCTGGGGTTCAGGGTGACGGGGTGAGTTTCTGGGCTGTCTCTAGCCAATCACTCTGACTCGGAGTCCCTCCTGGTGGCGCCCCCGTCACTCAGCCAAGGAGGATTCTGGCGAGAAGGATCCTGGGAAGTTGGTAGGACGTATGGCATCTCCTTTCGACCTTTCCCGGTTGGTGGTGGCTTGTTAGTTCCCTGTTCCTTACCAGGATCTCCTGTCACAACTCGTGCTGCGGCTACTAGGGTACCTGACCAGAACGGGCGGCCTCAGCCAGGGTCTCCCTTCACAAAGGTCCAGAGTTTATTGCAGGGCCAAGAAATAAGAACGGGCAGCTGGTGCTCCAAAGGCCTGTGCACCCTGGTGGCTTCCAGGGGAGGGTTCCCAGGCGCCATTTGGGCTGAGGGTTGCCGCTTGGGAAGCTTCTTCTAACTGGCTGATGGTGAGGTCACTGTGTGATGTTTGAGGGAAAGTTTAATCATCGACCTTCTGGTTCCATCCAGCCTGCCTGTGTCTGGTCCACGCACAGCGCTCATCCTCCCCTGGGCTGGGTGGGGTGTCTTCGTGTCCACAGAACAGCTCTGAGAGACGTGTCAGACAGTTGTGGGGGTTCCTTGAAGGGGAACTAGGACTGTCGTGTTTCTGAACTGTTGACTAGGCTGTCGTTACTTTTATGGTTGTTGTAACTGCTGTGCTCAGTCGTGTCCAACACTTTCATGACCCCACGGACCGTAGCCCGCCAGGCTCCTCTGTCCCTGGGATTCTGCAGGCAAGACAACTGGAGTGGGCGGCCATGTCCTTCTCTGGGGGATCTTCCCGACCCAGGGACTGAACTCTCGTCTCCTGCATTGGTAGGCGGAGTCTTCACCACTGGGAAGTTATTACCTTTAATTATTGCTTGACTGCTTTTCCTTTTTTCCTGAATCCTCTCACCTCACTTCCCTAATTAGCTTGAAACTGCTCTTTGGAACTCAGGGAAGGCCTTGGAGACGAAAGCCTGTTTTTTTTTTTTTACAATAAAGAAATGGGGGTACAGGGGGATGTTTCTATCCAGAAGGCTCCATGGGTCCCCCTAGGTTTCAGTTGTCCTTTTCTTTGATCTTTCTCCATCTTGAGGGTAACAGAGAAGGGACAAGAAATGAAATTAAAGTTTTAGAAAGCTTGAGTTTAAAAAATGATTATAAGATTAACATAAAAATGAAGAGCTTCTTAACTATTAGCAATTAGCTGCTAAACATGGAAATGTGAAAGTTTTCATTCATAATAATAACAAAAACTATGAAATAGCCAGGAATTGTTTTAATAAGCAATTAACATGAAAAATAATTATAAAACAGTGTGAGGGGTGAACAAAACATTTTAAACAAGCACATAGACTTAAACTGTGGATGGAAATTTTAAATAACTGAGCATTATTAAACAATTTATCCACAATGTACATGTACAGGTAGTTAAACCCCAATGAGAAGCACATTTAAATGTAAACACCTGGCCCCTGTCTAGGGAGGGTTCCCAGGCGCCATTTGGGCTGAGGGTTGCCGCTTGGGAAGCTTCTTCTAACTGGCTGATGGTGAGGTCACTGTGTGATGTTTGAGGGAAAGTTTAATCATCGACCTTCTGGTTCCATCCAGCCTGCCTGTGTCTGGTCCACGCACAGCGCTCATCCTCCCCTGGGCTGGGTGGGGTGTCTTCGTGTCCACAGAACAGCTCTGAGAGACGTGTCAGACAGTTGTGGGGGTTCCTTGAAGGGGAACTAGGACTGTCGTGTTTCTGAACTGTTGACTAGGCTGTCGTTACTTTTATGGTTGTTGTAACTGCTGTGCTCAGTCGTGTCCAACACTTTCATGACCCCACGGACCGTAGCCCGCCAGGCTCCTCTGTCCCTGGGATTCTGCAGGCAAGACAACTGGAGTGGGCGGCCATGTCCTTCTCTGGGGGATCTTCCCGACCCAGGGACTGAACTCTCGTCTCCTGCATTGGTAGGCGGAGTCTTCACCACTGGGAAGTTATTACCTTTAATTATTGCTTGACTGCTTTTCCTTTTTTCCTGAATCCTCTCACCTCACTTCCCTAATTAGCTTGAAACTGCTCTTTGGAACTCAGGGAAGGCCTTGGAGACGAAAGCCTGTTTTTTTTTTTTTACAATAAAGAAATGGGGGTACAGGGGGATGTTTCTATCCAGAAGGCTCCATGGGTCCCCCTAGGTTTCAGTTGTCCTTTTCTTTGATCTTTCTCCATCTTGAGGGTAACAGAGAAGGGACAAGAAATGAAATTAAAGTTTTAGAAAGCTTGAGTTTAAAAAATGATTATAAGATTAACATAAAAATGAAGAGCTTCTTAACTATTAGCAATTAGCTGCTAAACATGGAAATGTGAAAGTTTTCATTCATAATAATAACAAAAACTATGAAATAGCCAGGAATTGTTTTAATAAGCAATTAACATGAAAAATAATTATAAAACAGTGTGAGGGGTGAACAAAACATTTTAAACAAGCACATAGACTTAAACTGTGGATGGAAATTTTAAATAACTGAGCATTATTAAACAATTTATCCACAATGTACATGTACAGGTAGTTAAACCCCAATGAGAAGCACATTTAAATGAGATAAAAGCTCCCTATAGAAGATAAATATCTGAAAATAAATAAGAAAATAGTGCCAGATATTAAAAGGAACTACACAGACCCAAACAGAATAAATATTACAGAAGCAGAAATAGATCACATAGGCTTCCCCTGGTGGTCCAGTGGGTAAGGACACCGCCTTGCAGTGCAAGGGACGCCAGTTCGAGCCCTGGCCTGGGAAGATCCCACGTGCTGCTGAGTGGCTGGACCCACGTGTCCAATTGCCGAGCCCAAGCTCTGAAGCGCATGCGCCCAGAGCCGGCGCTCTGCAACAACGGATGCCACCGCGATGGGAGGCCCACAGGAGCCAAAGAACAAAGACGGATGAAAATAGAGAAATGAAAGATCAATAGAAGTGGCCCGCCCGCTCCCCTCCCTCCCCAACCCGACTCCCGCCCAAAATAAATAAATAAATAAATCTTAAAAAAAAAAAGAAAAAGAAATAGATCACAGATGTATTGGAATTTTATATGTGGTGAAGTGAACCCTTCAGAACAATGGTCACATATTTCCTTAATAATACATACAATATGTAATCAGTTGATAGCACCATTGGAAGTAAAATTAAACTTTTTATTTCATATATAAGAATTTATATATGATTTCTCAGATGATTTTCAGATGATTCAAAGCATAAAGATAGAAACTCTTCAATATTAAGTGGCAATTTAGATGACTGGTAATTGAGGATATATTTCTAAGAAAGAAATCTAAAAGCTTTAAAAGAAAGATACCAAACATGAAATGAAAACAGGCAAATGATGACTTAAAAAAACATTTGCAAAAAATGCTTTGTCTTTTTCTTTTAAAATGAAAATAACTGAACTGGGGGGCAAAAACCACACAAATAAAGACATGCTAAATGATCTTATATAATCCCATTTTTATGTGAGTACATGTGTGCAGGTATGAGAAATCAGTGGTTCTTTTAGAAATGTGGTCTTTTAGGTCACTCATACTTATTTCAGCATTTACGTGTTGCCGAAAAAATTTTTTATGATCGTGTTAAATTAATATTATCTAGCAAGAAGCTTTTTTCATCTTCAAAACAAAACAAAACAAAAACAAAAAAATTGCTTCACGTCTTTCTGGGAAGGTAATTGTGGGCATTACTTTCCAAACAGAATACCATGAGATCTCTGGTATTCTATTTGCATGAACGTTACTATGATTAAAAAATAACCTGTCACTTCTGAAATTGCTTTCCTATTTGGACCCTGTTTTCAATATCAACTTAATTTTTAGACAGAAGCCCTTGGTCGGGCAGTGTAATGAATCTGGAAGAGCCCCATTTCATAGGGGCTTGACATTCCTATTTGTATCTTCTATTCTGTCCTTGCTGACGGCAGCCACGTCCAATCCCCAGTCAGTGTTTGTGGATTTCCTGGGGCTTGTGTCTTGAGAATCCATGCATCACAGGACAAAGGGACAAACCTCAGAAATGCTGTCAAAGGTACTTTATCATTCATTTCCTGGGTGTCGAAAAGCATCAACTGCCGTCCAGAAAACCAGTAACCCTTCAGGAAGAAAATAGCGTATCAGGGGCTTTCCCTGCTTTAGTTAGACATGTGACAGCAATTGCTTCACATATTTCCTTAATAATACATACAATATGTAATCAGTTGATAGCACCATTGGAAGTAAAATTAAACTTTTTATTTCATATATAAGAATTTATATATGATTTCTCAGATGATTTTCAGATGATTCAAAGCATAAAGATAGAAACTCTTCAATATTAAGTGGCAATTTAGATGACTGGTAATTGAGGATATATTTCTAAGAAAGAAATCTAAAAGCTTTAAAAGAAAGATACCAAACATGAAATGAAAACAGGCAAATGATGACTTAAAAAAACATTTGCAAAAAATACTTTGTCTTTTTCTTTTAAAATGAAAATAACTGAACTGGGGGGCAAAAACCACACAAATAAAGACATGCTAAATGATCTTATATAATCCCATTTTTATGTGAGTACATGTGTGCAGGTATGAGAAATCAGTGGTTCTTTTAGAAATGTGGTCTTTTAGGTCACTCATACTTATTTCAGCATTTACGTATTGCCGAAAAATTTTTTATGATCGTGTTAAATTAATATTATCTAGCAAGAAGCTTTTTTCATCTTCAAAACAAAACAAAACAAAGACAGAAGTGTTGCGTCACGTCTTTCTGGGAAGGTAATTGTGGGCATTACTTTCCAAACAGAATACCATGAGATCTCTGGTATTCTATTTGCATGAACGTTACTATGATTAAAAAATAACCTGTCACTTCTGAAATTGCTTTCCTATTTGGACCCTGTTTTCAATATCAACTTAATTTTTAGACAGAAGCCCTTGGTCGGGCAGTGTAATGAATCTGGAAGAGCCCCATTTCATAGGGGCTTGACATTCCTATTTGTATCTTCTATTCTGTCCTTGCTGACGGCAGCCACGTCCAATCCCCAGTCAGTGTTTGTGGATTTCCTGGGGCTTGTGTCTTGAGAATCCATGCATCACAGGACAAAGGGACAAACCTCAGAAATGCTGTCAAAGGTACTTTATCATTCATTTCCTGGGTGTCGAAAAGCATCAACTGCCGTCCAGAAAACCAGTAACCCTTCAGGAAGAAAATAGCGTATCAGGGGCTTTCCCTGCTTTAGTTAGACATGTGACAGCAATTGCTTCACATTCTGTAATTTTCGACTATTAAGATGCAACATGGCTTTTGAGAAGACATTTCCTATCCTGGATAGAAGTGGGTTTCAGTGTTGTTAAGTCCTTATTGATCTTTGACCACAGGTTTTGAAGGGAGGTTTACTGAACCCTTGAAGGTTATATACAAACTCGGTGAAAGGTCTGGACAAAACACCTTCAACTGCTACAGGTCTAATGAAGCCCGAAGGGAGCTCATTCTACTTCCTGACTGTGATATATGTCCACAAATTGGGTTTTGCCAATAAAATTTCTGTACCCGCATACTATTTTAATTTGGATTTTTCTCTCTTCCTGCATGTTCTGAGGAGCCCTAGAAAATGTCTTCACGTTGAGATTTGATAAGTGGTTGCGGTTACCAGAATGTTCTTTGCTCATGTGAATCTGTGTTCATGAAGTTCACAAAATGGCTGAAACTGAGACCAAAGGAGATTCTTTCAATTCAGGATCTTGGAAAGATGACCCGAAGCCCACTGAGATGAACTGAAGCCCTACTGCCGAGTCAGACATACAGATAGTCACTTACTTAACCTAGGCAGAATGACAGCTCTGTGCCCGCGTGTGGCTGTGTGTGCGTGTGTGCCTGGGTGAGTGTGTGTGTACACATGCGTTTAGGATGGATGGCCTCGTCTCTTAGAAAAGCTCCAAAGAGGTTTGCACTGTCATGCGGGCTCTCCTGCTAGTCTCTAATTCTTCTCAACTCCAAAGTGAGAGAAACGCATCTCTCGTAGCCCAGGACCAATTGATTTTTCTTCACTGTCTTGACTCTGTGTTGTCTATGCATCTTTCCTTCGTTCAGAGCAATTACGCTCCTGAGTGATTATTTGCTTACACCAGGGCACGGAGCGCCAGTTGGCCTCTAATTGCTTATTCTACAAGAACCAGCCTCCATCTGTGGAGTGTGAGCTCTCTTGCCTGGGGGCCTTCGTTCACCCCGGGTGGTTGGGGGCTCCTGTGTCCCCTTTGGCGTCTGTCAGGAGGCGAGGTATCCCGGGAAAACCAGTAAACCCTTCAGGAAGAAAATAGCGTATCAGGGGCTTTCCCTGCTTTAGTTAGACATGTGACAGCAATTGCTTCACATTCTGTAATTTTCGACTATTAAGATGCAACATGGCTTTTGAGAAGACATTTCCTATCCTGGATAGAAGTGGGTTTCAGTGTTGTTAAGTCCTTATTGATCTTTGACCACAGGTTTTGAAGGGAGGTTTACTGAACCCTTGAAGGTTATATACAAACTCGGTGAAAGGTCTGGACAAAACACCTTCAACTGCTACAGGTCTAATGAAGCCCGAAGGGAGCTCATTCTACTTCCTGACTGTGATATATGTCCACAAATTGGGTTTTGCCAATAAAATTTCTGTACCCGCATACTATTTTAATTTGGATTTTTCTCTCTTCCTGCATGTTCTGAGGAGCCCTAGAAAATGTCTTCACGTTGAGATTTGATAAGTGGTTGCGGTTACCAGAATGTTCTTTGCTCATGTGAATCTGTGTTCATGAAGTTCACAAAAATGGCTGAAACTGAGACCAAAGGAGATTCTTTCAATTCAGGATCTTGGAAAGATGACCCGAAGCCCACTGAGATGAACTGAAGCCCTACTGCCGAGTCAGACATACAGATAGTCACTTACTTAACCTAGGCAGAATGACAGCTCTGTGCCCGCGTGTGGCTGTGTGTGCGTGTGTGCCTGGGTGAGTGTGTGTGTACACATGCGTTTAGGATGGATGGCCTCGTCTCTTAGAAAAGCTCCAAAGAGGTTTGCACTGTCATGCGGGCTCTCCTGCTAGTCTCTAATTCTTCTCAACTCCAAAGTGAGAGAAACGCATCTCTCGTAGCCCAGGACCAATTGATTTTTCTTCACTGTCTTGACTCTGTGTTGTCTATGCATCTTTCCTTCGTTCAGAGCAATTACGCTCCTGAGTGATTATTTGCTTACACCAGGGCACGGAGCGCCAGTTGGCCTCTAATTGCTTATTCTACAAGAACCAGCCTCCATCTGTGGAGTGTGAGCTCTCTTGCCTGGGGGCCTTCGTTCACCCCGGGTGGTTGGGGGGCTCCTGTGTCCCCTTTGGCGTCTGTCAGGAGGGCGAGGTATCCCGGGAAAAAGTCTGCTGTTGCACAGAATTTACTGAGGTCCTTGATCCTCTCTGGGAACCAGAATCAAGCATCCCTTTCCATCGGTGATTAGAATTTGCACCTAAGTATTTTAAGTCAGTTGGGCTAGAAATTCAAATAATGTTAAGAAGTCCATTTCAGCCTGGGGTGTGTGTTAAGTCATTTTCTTCATGTCCAACTCCTTGTGATCCCGTGGCCCATCAGGCTCCTCTGTCCACAGGGTTCTCCAGGCAAGAATACTGGAGTGGATTGCCACGCCCTTCTCCAGAGGATCTTCCCAACCCAGCGATCGAACCCGCAAGGTTTCCCATGACTACTGGCACTGATGTTCCAGATTATCTATGACATTCATGCCCTCCATACCCAGGCATGTGCCCGGATGAACAGAAGCAGAACTCTCTGAGGAACGTGGGAGGAGAGGCCACGTTTCTCAGGGCTTTAGAGCCCCTGAGGTTAGACGGCTAGATCACGCTTATTTAAGGATCCAAGGAGAAAACCATTTAAATCTGTGCAGTGCCTTCTCTGGGATTCCTGAAGGTGGCGCTAGTGGTAAAGAACCCGCCTGCCAATGCAGGAGATGCAAGAGAAATAGGTTTGATCCCTGGGTCGGGAAGATCCCTTGGAGGAGGAAATGGCAGCCCACCCCAGCACTGTTGCCTGGAGAATCCATGGACAGAGGAGCCTGGTGGGGTACAGTCCACGGGGTCATACAGAGTTGGACACGACTGAAGTGACTTCATTTAGCCATTTTGGTCCTTGAAATCTGTTTCTGTGTTACTGTTTCCACTTTGCGGTTGACACTCAAAGCCCAGGGAGAGGATGAGTTGCCAAAAGACATCACCAGGCTGGTGGGTAATAGGGGAATTAGAACAGAGCACATCTCTCGTAGCCCAGGACCAATTGATTTTTCTTCACTGTCTTGACTCTGTGTTGTCTATGCATCTTTCCTTCGTTCAGAGCAATTACGCTCCTGAGTGATTATTTGCTTACACCAGGGCACGGAGCGCCAGTTGGCCTCTAATTGCTTATTCTACAAGAACCAGCCTCCATCTGTGGAGTGTGAGCTCTCTTGCCTGGGGGCCTTCGTTCACCCCGGGTGGTTGGGGGCTCCTGTGTCCCCTTTGGCGTCTGTCAGGAGGGCGAGGTATCCCGGACAAAGTCTGCTGTTGCACAGAATTTACTGAGGTCCTTGATCCTCTCTGGGAACCAGAATCAAGCATCCCTTTCCATCGGTGATTAGAATTTGCACCTAAGTATTTTAAGTCAGTTGGGCTAGAAATTCAAATAATGTTAAGAAGTCCATTTCAGCCTGGGGTGTGTGTTAAGTCATTTTCTTCATGTCCAACTCCTTGTGATCCCGTGGCCCATCAGGCTCCTCTGTCCACAGGGTTCTCCAGGCAAGAATACTGGAGTGGATTGCCACGCCCTTCTCCAGAGGATCTTCCCAACCCAGCGATCGAACCCGCAAGGTTTCCCATGACTACTGGCACTGATGTTCCAGATTATCTATGACATTCATGCCCTCCATACCCAGGCATGTGCCCGGATGAACAGAAGCAGAACTCTCTGAGGAACGTGGGAGGAAAACCACGTTTCTCAGGGCTTTAGAGCCCCTGAGGTTGACGGCTAGATCACGCTTATTTAAGGATCCAAGGAGAAAACCATTTAAATCTGTGCAGTGCCTTCTCTGGGATTCCTGAAGGTGGCGCTAGTGGTAAAGAACCCGCCTGCCAATGCAGGAGATGCAAGAGAAATAGGTTTGATCCCTGGGTCGGGAAGATCCCTTGGAGGAGGAAATGGCAGCCCACCCCAGCACTGTTGCCTGGAGAATCCATGGACAGAGGAGCCTGGTGGGGTACAGTCCACGGGGTCATACAGAGTTGGACACGACTGAAGTGACTTCATTTAGCCATTTTGGTCCTTGAAATCTGTTTCTGTGTTACTGTTTCCACTTTGCGGTTGACACTCAAAGCCCAGGGAGAGGATGAGTTGCCAAAAGACATCACCAGGCTGGTGGGTAATAGGGGAATTAGAACAGAGCACAGGTCTTGTCCTCCAGGGATGGACTGTGGGCAGCCTGGCTGGGCCCTGGCCAAGCAGTGGGGTCTAGCTAGGGTGGAGGGGTGATGTACTGGGGCAGGATGGGCTGCAGCTGTGGGATGCCGAGGCCTGAGTCCAGCGTTCACAGTCAGCACCCGAGGAAGCGAGGGGCAGGCTGGGCGCGTCGGTGCTGCGTGTGCAGTGGGGTAGATGGAGCCCCAGAGATTCCTGCCCCTGCCGGGCCAGCGCCGGGTGGCGGTGCATCCTCTGCTCCCAAATCTGGTGCTGAGCACCCCGCCCCCCAGCTCAGGGATGTGGCCTGTGCTGCTTCTTTTGATATGGTAACAAATCAGTGAAATGCTCATGTCTAATCATCATTAAGACTCTATTCTAAGGATGGGTAATGAGCGTTCCTCCTCCTGGACTTCACTTATTTATTTTTTTACAATATGAACTGTGTGGGTCCAGGAATTTGAATTAGCTAAAGATAGTTCTGAATTTTTTATAAGCGGCTTTTCATAAGTAAAGTGAAATGAATTTCATAACTCAGCTGGTAATCTTTTCACTCTCTTCAAAATGGCATTTGAATTTGGCAGAAAAGGAAAGCTGCTATCATGGAGGTTTCAAGACAAGATCCTCCTGATTCAGAAGGATCACCTGGCCCGCCCCTCACTTCCTCTGACTTAAAGAAACTTCTCTATCGAAGAAATATTTCTCTTTTTATTGCAGATAGATAGTTTGGAAGGAAGCTAAGCGATCATTTGAATATGTGACAAGACTTTTTTTCCCCTGGATCCTGCCCTACTCTGTTAAAAGAAATCGTCCTGTGTCAGGTTCTGATCACAGACGTGGCTGTTGAAGCAGGAAGCAGAGGTCAGGTGGAACGCAGCATCACAGTGCTGGCCTGCTTTGTTCTACAGATATTGGTGTTCGGTTGCTCAGTCTTGTCCAACTCTTTGCGACCCCATGGACTGCAGCACTCCTGGCTCCCCTGTCCTCCACTATCTCTTGGAATTGGCTCAAATTCATGTTCATTGAGTCCGTGATGCCATCCAACCATCTCGTCCTCTGTTGCCCCCTTGTCCTCCTGCCCTCAGTCTTCCCCAGCATCAAAGGCTTTTCTAGTGAGCCGGCTCTTCACATCAGGTGACCACAGTACTGGAGCTTTCATAGTTGAGGAAGTAAACTGCTCCAAGACTCTCCTCAGGCCATGCAGCTGGCTTGTGAAGAGCTGGTTGGAATCCAGTTCCTTGCAGCCCAGCACTTATCTCCACATGACCCAACGCCCCTGCTCCGCATCTTGCCCGTTGGTCAGTACTTTGAAAGAAAACATTTCTAATCAAACGCTGGTCGCCACTCATCGGTCAACACAGTTTGTATTTGTTGATGATTCCTTAAGGACAGTGGAAGGAAACAGCCATCCCAATGTCGTGTATTCTTATGCAGTCAGGACTTTGGCACTAGGTTCTTAGATGGATGAAAATCTGTTTGGTTTTAATGCACAATTCTCGGAACTGCTGAAGTCGTCAGCCTGCCCACTGACTCAGCAAGTCCGCACAGAACACCTGCTAGGTGACAGCGTGTACCTGGGGACACCACCTTGTTGGTTTGTCTGGAGAGCCGTGTGAGGCCCTGGGGTGCTGAGGTGGGCGATGGACTGGTAATCTTTTCACTCTCTTCAAAATGGCATTTGAATTTGGCAGAAAAGGAAAGCTGCTATCATGGAGGTTTCAAGACAAGATCCTCCTGATTCAGAAGGATCACCTGGCCCGCCCCTCACTTCCTCTGACTTAAAGAAACTTCTCTATCGAAGAAATATTTCTCTTTTTATTGCAGATAGATAGTTTGGAAGGAAGCTAAGCGATCATTTGAATATGTGACAAGACTTTTTTTCCCCTGGATCCTGCCCTACTCTGTTAAAAGAAATCGTCCTGTGTCAGGTTCTGATCACAGACGTGGCTGTTGAAGCAGGAAGCAGAGGTCAGGTGGAACGCAGCATCACAGTGCTGGCCTGCTTTGTTCTACAGATATTGGTGTTCGGTTGCTCAGTCTTGTCCAACTCTTTGCGACCCCATGGACTGCAGCACTCCTGGCTCCCCTGTCCTCCACTATCTCTTGGAATTGGCTCAAATTCATGTTCATTGAGTCCGTGATGCCATCCAACCATCTCGTCCTCTGTTGCCCCCTTGTCCTCCTGCCCTCAGTCTTCCCCAGCATCAAAGGCTTTTCTAGTGAGCCGGCTCTTCACATCAGGTGACCACAGTACTGGAGCTTTCATAGTTGAGGAAGTAAACTGCTCCAAGACTCTCCTCAGGCCATGCAGCTGGCTTGTGAAGAGCTGGTTGGAATCCAGTTCCTTGCAGCCCAGCACTTATCTCCACATGACCCAACGCCCCTGCTCCGCATCTTGCCCGTTGGTCAGTACTTTGAAAGAAAACATTTCTAATCAAACGCTGGTCGCCACTCATCGGTCAACACAGTTTGTATTTGTTGATGATTCCTTAAGGACAGTGGAAGGAAACAGCCATCCCAATGTCGTGTATTCTTATGCAGTCAGGACTTTGGCACTAGGTTCTTAGATGGATGAAAATCTGTTTGGTTTTAATGCACAATTCTCGGAACTGCTGAAGTCGTCAGCCTGCCCACTGACTCAGCAAGTCCGCACAGAACACCTGCTAGGTGACAGCGTGTACCTGGGGACACCACCTTGTTGGTTTGTCTGGAGAGCCGTGTGAGGCCCTGGGGGTGCTGAGGTGGGCGATGGACTGTCCTGTCACAGTCCAGGTAGCTGCCTCCTTTCTCCGAAAGGCAGCTGGGTGCTCACTGCTGCAGGCAAGCTGCAAATGTCCTCAGCCCTGCAAACCGCTCAAGTTAACTAAATACAAATGTCGCTTCTGCAGTTTCAATCAAACCTCAAATGCAGTGCCAGAAATTAATATGCCGGAGCTCCAGATGACCAACATTATGAAAAGCGTTTATGCATTCTCTGGACTGTGACTACATGTTTAATATCCAATTAAAGAATAGGGGCTTTTGCTGGTAATGATAAGAGACAAACAAAGCTGTAATTAGCCAGAGAGAAACGGGTGATGCATGACTCCAAAGCACAAAATTAAACACGGAGTGGCATTTCCATACCTCTACTGAATTACTCCCAGAGTCAGATTTTGGTTTGGGGATTCTATAGTTACATACTCACAATGTACGCTTGTCCATAAAATTGTACTTTTGATATACGCAATATTTCCAAGACCTCGATTTTTTCAGGAACCCCTTGGACAGTCTAGTGGAAGAGTTGATTTCGTGTGCAATCAGGAGTGAAGTTTCCAAATTAGACTGAGACCAGGTTCTGCATCTGGGAAACAGGCGTTAGGGATGGTGCCAGATCTTCTCCGGGTGTCTTTGATTACCCTTCAAAATCCTGCAGATTTCAAAATTGCCATCAGCACACCTGAGAGTGGAGTCTGGAAGCGAGGGAGTGTTGAACACCTGGCTGTCTTTCCCTCTTAGGACGCACAGACTGTTGACACGCCAGCGACTGACTGCTGTGATGCCCCCCCCACCCCACCCCGAGCACCCTTCAGAGCCACGGCAGCCCACGCTGTGGGGTCACATGGGTTGATGAGGGTCAGGATGGGTCTTTCAGAGTCTTAAGGCCATTTCTCATCTTGCAGTCAGGACTTTGGCACTAGGTTCTTAGATGGATGAAAATCTGTTTGGTTTTAATGCACAATTCTCGGAACTGCTGAAGTCGTCAGCCTGCCCACTGACTCAGCAAGTCCGCACAGAACACCTGCTAGGTGACAGCGTGTACCTGGGGACACCACCTTGTTGGTTTGTCTGGAGAGCCGTGTGAGGCCCTGGGGGTGCTGAGGTGGGCGATGGACTGTCCTGTCACAGTCCAGGTAGCTGCCTCCTTTCTCCGAAAGGCAGCTGGGTGCTCACTGCTGCAGGCAAGCTGCAAATGTCCTCAGCCCTGCAAACCGCTCAAGTTAACTAAATACAAATGTCGCTTCTGCAGTTTCAATCAAACCTCAAATGCAGTGCCAGAAATTAATATGCCGGAGCTCCAGATGACCAACATTATGAAAAGCGTTTATGCATTCTCTGGACTGTGACTACATGTTTAATATCCAATTAAAGAATAGGGGCTTTTGCTGGTAATGATAAGAGACAAACAAAGCTGTAATTAGCCAGAGAGAAACGGGTGATGCATGACTCCAAAGCACAAAATTAAACACGGAGTGGCATTTCCATACCTCTACTGAATTACTCCCAGAGTCAGATTTTGGTTTGGGGATTCTATAGTTACATACTCACAATGTACGCTTGTCCATAAAATTGTACTTTTGATATACGCAATATTTCCAAGACCTCGATTTTTTCAGGAACCCCTTGGACAGTCTAGTGGAAGAGTTGATTTCGTGTGCAATCAGGAGTGAAGTTTCCAAATTAGACTGAGACCAGGTTCTGCATCTGGGAAACAGGCGTTAGGGATGGTGCCAGATCTTCTCCGGGTGTCTTTGATTACCCTTCAAAATCCTGCAGATTTCAAAATTGCCATCAGCACACCTGAGAGTGGAGTCTGGAAGCGAGGGAGTGTTGAACACCTGGCTGTCTTTCCCTCTTAGGACGCACAGACTGTTGACACGCCAGCGACTGACTGCTGTGATGCCCCCCCCACCCCCCACCCCGAGCACCCTTCAGAGCCACGGCAGCCCCACGCTGTGGGGTCACATGGGTTGATGAGGGTCAGGATGGGTCTTTCAGAGTCTTAAGGCCATTTCTCATCTTGCGATGCCTCAGAGCACCAGAGAAAGAGCTACATTCTGCTCAGAAGGTCAGACAGTATTGGCATTTGTGTCTGGTATATTTTTTTTCCATATCACAGTATCTTTTAAGAACCCCCTTCTACAATTTTATGTATTTATTGTTGGTTGTGCTGGGTCTTTGTGGCCATGGGCAGGCTTCTCGTTGTAGAGGCTTCTCTTGTTGTGGAGCTCAAGCTCTAGACCTTCGGGCTTCAGTCGTTGCAGCACGTGAGCCCAGTGGTTGTGGTGCACGGGCTTAGTTGCTCTGTGGCATGTGAAATCTCTCCAGGTCAGAGATCGAACCCGTGTCCCCTGCATTGAAGGCAGATTCTTATCCACTCAGCCACCAGGGAAGTCCCTCCTGACCCCCTTCAACATGCCAGCACTCAGTCCATCAAGAGGGTGGAGGGCTTTCGATGGTTTCTTTCAAGAAGCCCACCTGGGGCCCTCGTCCTGTCCCCTCTGCTCCTGGCGTTCTGTGAAATACGACAAAGAGCAGAGGCACTCACTAGCGCTAGCGACTGTGACCTGAACTCTGGTTTTCTCTTTGAACCTTGGATTGTATCCTGAGCTCCCGTCATCTCAGTGTTGTTTGTAACACGTGTACGAGGCTCCCTTCACGGAGGTATCATTGACCTGGAACATTTTATCATTTTCGGGCGTATGGCATGATGCCTGGCTATCTGTGTGCATTGTGAAGTGATCACCACGCTAAATGTAGCACAACATCCATGTGCAAACACACGTTTTTCTCTTGTGATGGGAACTTATAAGATCCCCACATTTAGCTGTTAACTATCATCACCGTGCTGTGCAGTACATCGCCAGGATTGACTTGTTTCATGACTGGAAACTTGTGCCTTTTGACCGTTATTACCCATTTCACCTCCCCTTCTGCCTCCCCCAGACCCTCAGCAACCACCTATCTAGTCTCTGGTCATGATTTGTTTGAAGATAGAGACAAAATTGTTTGCTTCTTTGTATCACGTACAGTGCATAACATAGTATTTTGCTCATAGAAAGTACACAGCGAATAGCTCTGGACTCTACAGTATTTGTAAAGTACACTTGTATGTCCAAAGAGTGTGCTTCTGTCTAGATTTATAATGTCAAGGCTAACTTTTTAATGTAAGCATGCTTTTTCAATGACAGCCCTGAGCACATAGAGGTTAATTCACTGAGTCTTGTTTCCGAGAGTGAAATACGAGACGGAAGCCATGCGGACTGAGCCCCGGGAGCCGTGGTTCTCACCGAGAAGTTCTCGGAGAGCTCCGAGGTCAGACACACGAGCAGAACCCCAGGGCACACCGCAGGCGATTGATTTTCTCTTATTGTGAAGAGGTTCGGATGCTAGAAGCTGCTTGCCGTGCTTTGGAGGCCGACCGCCCCGACCTTGTCCTGTGCGGACACTGTGACACGACGACGGCTTACAATCAAAGAGCGGCCGATGGTGGACGTATTTCAGGAACCCTGAAAAGTGCAAAATATTTTCCGACTCATCCTGAGTCAGTGAGCATTTACCATTGACTTGTTGCAAGTTTATTTATGCAGAACACCTACTTTTCCTTTCCCTTTCCTTCGGTATTAACTTTATCTCTTGGCATCAATTTTATTCAATTCCAGAATATATATATATATATATATATATATATACACACACACACACACACATAATTTTTTTGGTTTGTTGTTTGAGGCTTTAGCTGTGTTTAAAAAATTTATATATATATATATATATATATAATTTTTTTGTCTGTTGTTTGAGGTTTTAGTTGTGTTTTTAAAAAGGGAGAAGAAATGCACTTTATCTCCCTGGTGCTGTTTTCCTTCTGTTTCTAGCTGTTGTCCACACGTGGTTGGCAGGCAGTAGGATGTGGCCTGAAGTCCAAGGACTGCTGGGCCCACATTGTAATTCTGCCGTGTACTCGGCCTATGACCTTGAGCCCAGCATTCAGCCTCTGTGGGTTTAATCAGAACAATGTTATAACACTCACTCTGCCATTCTCTAATATGCGATGATACTGTTACATGACAGATGATTAAGACATCCTGTTGAAATCCATGACTGTTGAAAATACAAGGACACTTGTGTCCATCTGCTTTCCTTCCAGGTCCTGTGCCTTTGGAATATTTTTGAGATGGATTTTTTGTTTACTTCTGTCGGTGCGTCCTGGGAATGCCCTTTGCTCGTCTCTTGATGCGTCCGGGGCTCTGCTTGCTCCCAGGCCTGTCTGGGAGCCTTGGGGGCCCTGTAGTCCACAGTGTCCCTCCTCTTCCTGCTCGTCCAGCCTCTCCGGCGCCTTCACCCCACCCTGTGGCGTTCTCCCCCGACTCCAGAATATCGCTGCCCTCTTCCCGTCACAGTGTTTTCTTCTGTCATCTCCCGTTTCTTCATTCTCTCAGCCTCTGTTTTGCAAGTACCAGAAATACCTCCAGTTCTAAAATGAACGCACCCTCCTCCAAGAATGCCCTCACCTCCGCGTTCCTGAAGCCCGAGCGTTCCTCCGGCAGCGGCTCCTGTGCTCGGGTCCCTCTGAGCCAGTGGTGTCCAGACACGCCCACCGCCCCGGGTCACCCCCAGGCTGCTCTGCGGCCCCTTTTCCAGACCCCCCTCCCAAAGCGCAGCGCCTGAGGGGACCTCCTTTCCTCTCCCATCTGGATAGACACCGTTCCTCACCCCCTCCCGCAGGCTTGCTCCCTGCCCCCAGGCTTCCTGCCTTCACTCTGCTCAGACCCTCCCCACCTCAGGCTTGGTAACAACCCTGGACTTTCTGGTCCCTGGAGCTGCTTCATTGTCAGACCTTCTCCTGGGCTCCTGCCAGAGCCGCTGTGGCCCAGCAACTCTCCTCTGCCCCCCATCCCAAGAGGCCCCAAGAGCATCCTGCCTCCTGGAGCAGAGCTCCACCGTCAGGACCCCCGGCTCCGCAGGCTTGGGAGGGGGAGTGAGTGTGCATGAATGTCTGACCCTTTTTTTTTCTCCCCAGGAACAGCAATCAGAGCGCCTTATCCGGTCATCAGAGTGCTCTGATGTCCCCGAAGATTGTCTTCAGCACCTCCCCAGGGCGGTGGGGCTTCCTTCCCAGCTCCTGGTCCATCCCCTGTCTCATCTTTTGCCTCCCCATCTCACACGCAGTGTTTCCAGCGCGTTCTTTCTCATTTTGCCTTATCTATGCTGTTCTCTCCAGCTAGAAAATCCTTGTCTTTGAGTAACTTTCTTTTGTCTCGTAAGAATCAACTCTAGTCGTCCCCCGGGGAGACCTCACTTGAGCCTCCCCATTTGGAGCCCTGTCCATCCTGCAGCCCCACCCAGGGACACGGTGACCCGCCCAAGGGCATATCGCTTCGGAGCAAGCAGATGGGATCTGCAGTCGTGTCTTCTGGCTCTCAGGGTGTCACGAGGAGCGTGTCCGTGGCACCCTGTGCAGTTTTCACGAGTGCCGGCTGCTGCACGACCTTCAGCGTCACGTGCAGAGACACAGCAGCCTTCGGGGGCTTCGCTCCGGTTCGCAAACGGTGGCGTTCTAGAGGGGGCCTTGAGATGTTTAGCTTTCAAGGAACGCTCGAAGATGCCTCAGTGTTGAGCCAGAGGGGCTCAGTTAGAATGGAGTAGAAAAATCAGCCGAGGGGCGAGACAGTTCACTCTCTAAGTCCTGGGAGCCAGGGCCATCCCCTCGGGTGTTGGTTCCTCTGCCCGATGTGAAGAGCCGACTTGCTGGAAAAGCCCCTGATGCTGAGAAAGACTGGGGTCAGGAGGAGGAGGGGGAGTGACAGAGGATGAGGCGGTTGGATGGCATCACTGACTCCCTGGACATGAGTTTGAACAGACCTGGGGGATCAGGAAGGACGGGAACCTGCCTTCACTCTGCTCAGACCCTCCCACCTCAGGCTTGGTAACAACCCTGGACTTTCTGGTCCCTGGAGCTGCTTCATTGTCAGACCTTCTCCTGGGCTCCTGCCAGAGCCGCTGTGGCCCAGCAACTCTCCTCTGCCCCCCATCCCAAGAGGCCCCAAGAGCATCCTGCCTCCTGGAGCAGAGCTCCACCGTCAGGACCCCCGGCTCCGCAGGCTTGGGAGGGGGAGTGAGTGTGCATGAATGTCTGACCCTTTTTTTTTCTCCCCAGGAACAGCAATCAGAGCGCCTTATCCGGTCATCAGAGTGCTCTGATGTCCCCGAAGATTGTCTTCAGCACCTCCCCAGGGCGGTGGGGCTTCCTTCCCAGCTCCTGGTCCATCCCCTGTCTCATCTTTTGCCTCCCCATCTCACACGCAGTGTTTCCAGCGCGTTCTTTCTCATTTTGCCTTATCTATGCTGTTCTCTCCAGCTAGAAAATCCTTGTCCTTGAGTAACTTTCTTTTGTCTCGTAAGAATCAACTCTAGTCGTTCCCCCGGGGAGACCTCACTTGAGCCTCCCCATTTGGAGCCCTGTCCGTCCTGCAGCCCCACCCAGGGACACGGTGACTCGCCCAAGGGCATATCGCTTCGGAGCAAGCAGATGGGATCTGCAGTCGTGTCTTCTGGCTCTCAGGGTGTCACGAGGAGCGTGTCCGTGGCACCCTGTGCAGTTTTCACGAGTGCCGGCTGCTGCACGACCTTCAGCGTCACGTGCAGAGACACAGCAGCCTTCGGGGGCTTCGCTCCGGTTCGCAAATGGTGGCGTTCTAGAGGGGGCCTTGAGATGTTTAGCTTTCAAGGAACGCTCGAAGATGCCTCAGTGTTGAGCCAGAGGGGCTCAGTTAGAATGGAGTAGAAAAATCAGCCGAGGGGTGAGACAGTTCACTCTCTAAGTCCTGGGAGTCAGTGCCATCCCCTCTGGTGTTGGTTCCTCTGCCCGATGTGAAGAGCCGACTTGCTGGAAAAGCCCCTGATGCTGAGAAAGACTGGGGTCAGGAGGAGGAGGGGGAGTGACAGAGGATGAGGCGGTTGGATGGCATCACTGACTCCCTGGACATGAGTTTGAACAGACCTGGGGGATCAGGAAGGACGGGGAAGCCTGGCGTGCTGCAGTCCTTGGGGTTGCAGTCAGGCTGAACAACAGCAGTGGCAGCAAGGTCTGGGTTGGCTCTAGTCACAACTCGATTGCACATAGGTCTCTAGTCCAATTATGACATGATCTCTCTTTTTCTAGGCAGTTGATGACTCCCTGAGAGTTCTCCTCGAATGGCTGATTGCCGTCTGTCTGCTTGCAGTAGACCAGTCTATGCATTCTAATGTATTTTCAGGGCTGTTTGTGGCTCTGTGTGTCCTCTGACTTGTGTTGCACGATTCTGATGTTTGGTTGGGTCGCTTTTCTGCATTCCTGCTTTTGATAGGAAACAGGAAGTTCCATCTATTTCTGTGCTTTTGCAGAACTGACCCTAAGACAGGCTGCAGGGGAAGGAGATCCGACCTCACAGAGGTAGCAATTTCAAGAGAAAGTAAGAGGAACATTTTCACAAAGCTGTCTGTAATCACCACTCTGCCTGAAAAAAACAGACTGCGTTTTCCGAATAGCGTTAATTTCTGACAACTGCAAAAAGTCACACGCGTTTATTCTCGCCTCACATCAAGATTTAGTGGACAGGTTTACTCCAGCATCATGCTGAGATGATCAAGTAAGACAGGAGAAAAACGGGAAAACATGCTCATTGCTTTTATAGCTTGACAGGTAGTGGCTTAAGAGAGGGGTGTACCCATTTAGGTTTCACATGGTTCATGGAAAAAGCAGCGCCTCGAGTCATGCTTGCATTGTCATGGCAATGCCGTGAGTGGCTTTTTTTCCTCTGTGGCTGCAGGTCTGTCCACCTGCACAGGGACTGCTGAGGCCTCCTGCGACCGCTGCTCTGGGAGCGACAGACCTCGAGGGATGTGTACTGTCCATCGGCAGTATTGTCAGTTGTCGGCCCTGGGCTTTGACACCAGAGAATTGAGCTCCAGGGCGGAAGGACTCCTGGCTTTAAAAACACTGGGGTCAGGAGGAGGAGGGGGAGTGACAGAGGATGAGGCGGTTGGATGGCATCACTGACTCCCTGGACATGAGTTTGAACAGACCTGGGGGATCAGGAAGGACGGGGAAGCCTGGCGTGCTGCAGTCCTTGGGGTTGCAGTCAGGCTGAACAACAGCAGTGGCAGCAAGGTCTGGGTTGGCTCTAGTCACAACTCGATTGCACATAGGTCTCTAGTCCAATTATGACATGATCTCTCTTTTTCTAGGCAATTGATGACTCCCTGAGAGTTCTCCTCGAATGGCTGATTGCCGTCTGTCTGCTTGCAGTAGACCAGTCTATGCATTCTAATGTATTTTCAGGGCTGTTCGTGGCTCTGTGTGTCCTCTGACTTGTGTTGCACGATTCTGATGTTTGGTTGGGTCGCTTTTCTGCATTCCTGCTTTTGATAGGAAACAGGAAGTTCCATCTATTTCTGTGCTTTTGCAGAACTGACCCTAAGACAGGCTGCAGGGGAAGGAGATCTGACCTCACAGAGGTAGCAATTTCAAGAGAAAGTAAGAGGAACATTTTCACAAGGCTGTCTGTAATCACCACTCTGCCTGAAAAAAACAGACTGCGTTTTCCGAATAGCGTTAATTTCTGACAACTGCAAAAAGTCACACGCGTTTATTCTCGCCTCACATCAAGATTTAGTGGACAGGTTTACTCCAGCATCATGCTGAGATGATCAAGTAAGACAGGAGAAAAACGGGAAAACATGCTCATTGCTTTTATAGCTTGACAGGTAGTGGCTTAAGAGAGGGGTGTACCCATTTAGGTTTCACATGGTTCATGGAAAAAGCAGCGCCTCGAGTCATGCTTGCATTGTCATGGCAATGCCGTGAGTGGCTTTTTTTCCTCTGTGGCTGCAGGTCTGTCCACCTGCACAGGGACTGCTGAGGCCTCCTGCGACCGCTGCTCTGGGAGCGACAGACCTCGAGGGATGTGTACTGTCCATCGGCAGTATTGTCAGTTGTCGGCCCTGGGCTTTGACACCAGAGAATTGAGCTCCAGGGCGGAAGGACTCCTGGCTTTAGCCAAAGGGAGTGGGCGTGAATCAGAACACAGGAGGTCAACAGATGTGAACTGAGGAGGAGAAAGAATCAATCCAAACAGAAGTGCTGAAGAAGCCTGAATGGGGGCCTAAATAGTTTTCTAAACAGTTTTGTGTTTGGGGCTAATTAGATTCTTGTCCTGATTTGCAATCAGTGACTGTGAGCGAAGGCCAGGTGGTGCACTTCCGTTGTCGCAGCATTGGTTCTTAGGGGATCTGTGGCCTCGTTTGGCATCATCTCTTCGAAAAGCCACAAGGTTACTGTGTGTCTGGGGAAGCCCAGAGCAAGCATTCCGTTCTGATGGGACGCTGGAGGGTTTAAGCAGCTCCCTGCCAGCGGCGGGCCGAGTGCCCCATGGGGTCAGGGAATCTTTCAGTTTGGGGCCCTGCTAAGAGCTGAGAATGGTTATTTGCTCTCAAAAATGTTCTTTTGGAAAACTCTTCTACCATGGCTCTTCTCCTGAGAAGCCCAGAAGGCTCTTTTTTTCCCCCAGTAACTGTGACTTTTCACTTACACTGAAATAGAGCTGGCATTCATATTCATATTTTGGAAGTATAAGAATTTTTAATGGTCATAAGTATAAATTCCAAAAGAAACATGATGAGCTAGCTGTCTACTGTCAAAAAAAAGGTGAGACTAGTATTTATTTTCTACAAGCACAACCAAAAGGAAAACAAGACTATTAAACCCACTTGATGTTTGACACACCTTAGTCCTCACATCCAATGTAACCCCTCACTGTAGAATTCACAGATGATGTTCACATCGATAAGAGCTAGTGGAACTTGAGTTAGTTCTGAAACTCACAGTCTTTCGACATGAATCAAAATAGTTAAATCTAAATCACCGTTGGCCACATGCCCCTAAGCCTTTTATCACATAGATTTCTATAAATAAGTTGCTTATAAAATGCAAAGACAAAAGCGTGGCTGCAGGTCTGTCCACCTGCACAGGGACTGCTGAGGCCTCCTGCGACCGCTGCTCTGGGAGCGACAGACCTCGAGGGATGTGTACTGTCCATCGGCAGTATTGTCAGTTGTCGGCCCTGGGCTTTGACACCAGAGAATTGAGCTCCAGGGCGGAAGGACTCCTGGCTTTAGCCAAAGGGAGTGGGCGTGAATCAGAACACAGGAGGTCAACAGATGTGAACTGAGGAGGAGAAAGAATCAATCCAAACAGAAGTGCTGAAGAAGCCTGAATGGGGGCCTAAATAGTTTTCTAAACAGTTTTGTGTTTGGGGCTAATTAGATTCTTGTCCTGATTTGCAATCAGTGACTGTGAGCGAAGGCCAGGTGGTGCACTTCCGTTGTCGCAGCATTGGTTCTTAGGGGATCTGTGGCCTCGTTTGGCATCATCTCTTCGAAAAGCCACAAGGTTACTGTGTGTCTGGGGAAGCCCAGAGCAAGCATTCCGTTCTGATGGGACGCTGGAGGGTTTAAGCAGCTCCCTGCCAGCGGCGGGCCGAGTGCCCCATGGGGTCAGGGAATCTTTCAGTTTGGGGCCCTGCTAAGAGCTGAGAATGGTTATTTGCTCTCAAAAATGTTCTTTTGGAAAACTCTTCTACCATGGCTCTTCTCCTGAGAAGCCCAGAAGGCTCTTTTTTTCCCCCAGTAACTGTGACTTTTCACTTACACTGAAATAGAGCTGGCATTCATATTCATATTTTGGAAGTATAAGAATTTTTAATGGTCATAAGTATAAATTCCAAAAGAAACATGATGAGCTAGCTGTCTACTGTCAAAAAAAAAAAGGTGAGACTAGTATTTATTTTCTACAAGCACAACCAAAAGGAAAACAAGACTATTAAACCCACTTGATGTTTGACACACCTTAGTCCTCACATCCAATGTAACCCCTCACTGTAGAATTCACAGATGATGTTCACATCGATAAGAGCTAGTGGAACTTGAGTTAGTTCTGAAACTCACAGTCTTTCGACATGAATCAAAATAGTTAAATCTAAATCACCGTTGGCCACATGCCCCAAGGAAGTGAGAAGCCTTTTATCACATAGATTTCTATAAATAAGTTGCTTATAAAAATGCAAAGAAAACAGAGACATGCTTCTATCAGGGCTTTCCACAAAAACCTGTGGCAGCTGGGATGACCAAGTGAAGCCGAATTTAATGTCCCCATTAAAGTGTTTGCAGTTTTTATTCATGTAAGAAAAATGCCTTTGCCTAAAGATAGTTTGAGGCAATAAACAACAATATGAACAAAACTCTGAATTTAAAGCAGGTTTTAGAGCGACGACTTTCCACAGGCAAGTTTGGTAGCCTCTTGAAAGAACCCCAGAGAGCTCAATTTAAAATTTATGGAAGACACTGGGTTTCAAGTTTCTGCATTCAGCCAGTGAAGAGAGCTAATCTACCAGAGGAGCCGTAAGGATGGAGTAACAGCCATCCTGGGGTGGGACTGAAACCCCTCCATGGGGCTCTAGGGAGCCAGTCCTGTCCACCCACAGGTCCAGAAGGGATGTGGTAAGCCTGGAGAAGTGTGAGGGGCAGCCTCTGGTGTGGGGAGGACCGTGAAGAACCAAGGGACAAGCAGAGAGCAGGGAGAAGCAAGAATGGCAGGACTTAGGATTCTAAAACACCGACATCGGTGGTGTGGATTTCTGTGACTAGGAGAAAAGTCAAAGAGTAGACCCGGGGCTTCCCTGGTGGTCCAGTGGGTAAGGAGTTTTTGCAGGGCCAGTTCGATCCCAGGCACAGGAAGATCCTATGTGCCGTGGAGCGTGTGCCGCCAGTTCGGCTCTTCTCCTGAGAAGCCCAGAAGGCTCTTTTTTTCCCCCAGTAACTGTGACTTTTCACTTACACTGAAATAGAGCTGGCATTCATATTCATATTTTGGAAGTATAAGAATTTTTAATGGTCATAAGTATAAATTCCAAAAGAAACATGATGAGCTAGCTGTCTACTGTCAAAAAAAAAAAGGTGAGACTAGTATTTATTTTCTACAAGCACAACCAAAAGGAAAACAAGACTATTAAACCCACTTGATGTTTGACACACCTTAGTCCTCACATCCAATGTAACCCCTCACTGTAGAATTCACAGATGATGTTCACATCGATAAGAGCTAGTGGAACTTGAGTTAGTTCTGAAACTCACAGTCTTTCGACATGAATCAAAATAGTTAAATCTAAATCACCGTTGGCCACATGCCCCAAGGAAGTGAGAAGCCTTTTATCACATAGATTTCTATAAATAAGTTGCTTATAAAAATGCAAAGAAAACAGAGACATGCTTCTATCAGGGCTTTCCACAAAAACCTGTGGCAGCTGGGATGACCAAGTGAAGCCGAATTTAATGTCCCCATTAAAGTGTTTGCAGTTTTTATTCATGTAAGAAAAATGCCTTTGCCTAAAGATAGTTTGAGGCAATAAACAACAATATGAACAAAACTCTAAATTTAAAGCAGGTTTTAGAGCGACGACTTTCCACAGGCAAGTTTGGTAGCCTCTTGAAAGAACCTCAGAGAGCTCAATTTAAAATTTATGGAAGACACTGGGTTTCAAGTTTCTGCATTCAGCCAGTGAAGAGAGCTAATCTACCAGAGGAGCCGTAAGGATGGAGTAACAGCCATCCTGGGGTGGGACTGAAACCCCTCCATGGGGCTCTAGGGAGCCAGTCCTGTCCACCCACAGGTCCAGAAGGGATGTGGTAAGCCTGGAGAAGTGTGAGGGGCAGCCTCTGGTGTGGGGAGGACCGTGAAGAGCCAAGGGACAAGCAGAGAGCAGGGAGAAGCAAGAATGGCAGGACTTAGGATTCTAAAACACCGACATCGGTGGTGTGGATTTCTGTGACTAGGAGAAAAGTCAAAGAGTAGACCCGGGGCTTCCCTGGTGGTCCAGTGGGTAAGGAGTCTACCTTGCAGTGCAGGTGGCGCCAGTTCGATCCCAGGCACAGGAAGATCCTATGTGCCGTGGAGCGGCTGGACCTGTGTGTCCAATTACGAGCCAGCACTCTGGAGCGCATGCGCCCAGAGCCGGAGCTCTGCAACGAGAGGGGCCACTGCGATGGAAGGTCCACACAGGCCAAAGAATAATAAAGGTGGGTGAAAATAAATGGATAAAAAACAATAAAAGAGGCCAAAATTTTAAAAAAAGAGAGAGTAGACCTGGAATGGTGGAATCAAATCAAGATGAGAGAAGGAAGGGTCTTAGTTTCAAAGTATAGGGGAGAAGCTGTCCAGTTCCATCCAGTTCAGACCATGAGTGAGGAGCTGTCCAGCAAGACCACAGGTGCCCGAACACTCACTCAGGGCTTTGTCGTGAGGTTGTAGGTCTTTGTTGAGGAACTTTAATGAGTACCTCCGTGTGTGTAGGTTTGCCTTTTGGAAAAATTACTTTGGTGACAGGAGAAAGGACTGAAAGGGGTTCAAGTTGGATCCAGTGGGAAGGCACCACAGGATCCAGGTGAGCCATGGTGAAAAGCCCACGCTGAGATGCTGCAGTGTAGGTTATGCAGAGTGGTGTTTAGGAGAGTGAATTGGAAGGGATTTATCATCAAATGGATGGCAAGGGAGATGGAGGGGTCTAGTGTGACCATCAGAATAAAGATTCCGGAAACTGAGAACCTGGTTACACTTCTCATCAAGAGAAGGAAGAATGTATGGAAGTGGATACCAAGGAAGAGATGGTACACACAGCCCATCCTTAACGGCACGGGCTCTCATGCTGTCTCTCTGGTGTGGCGTCTTGGAAGGAATCTCATAAGAAATAGTGTATAAGCATAGTGTAAGGAAGATCACTGATGGAGCATAATTCTTGTCTCTGAACCAAAAAAGAGTTCTACAAACACGATCTGTCTCTGTCTGTCTCTGTCCCTCCACTCTCTCTCTCTCTCTCTCTCGCACGCGCACACACACACACACTTGCTTGAGAGGAAACAGTCACATCCAGTTACAGTTTCAATGACAGGTCCTGGAGACAAGTCGTTAGGTAGCTCTCTCTCTCTCTCTGTGTTTAATGGCTCTTCTATGGACCATCTGGGGGCCCACATACTTCATCTGTGGCTCTGGCATTTTTGGGGATGAGTAATTCCGTAGGTTTGCTGTTTACATCAGTGATTCTGCTGTCCCAGGTTCCAAGAACTCTGGGTACAGAATGTTTCATAAACTTGATGTTTTCTAAAGGTCTGACATCAGATCAATCCTTTCTGGAAGGAGAGCCTTCATCATAGGGCGTTCAGTTGAACTTATTCTCAACTGGCTAAAGCCTTGAGATGTTGGTGAATTTCCATCAAAATATATCCATTTTTTCTTGCCCACAAACCTGTACCTATGACGTGCTCACACTGCTGTGTTTCCAGAAGATTTCCATTCACTTACTGACCTAGAATTATTGTCAGTCACTTCTTGACAAATGGTTTCCAGACACATCACGTTTTTGGGGAGAATATTCTGGAAACAAATCCAGGTGTGCTGAGAGTCTGCAGAGTGAGTTACCTGGAAAGTCCTGTGCTGCTCTCAATAGTGCCGATTCTCTGAAGAAGACGGGTTTGGCTGGGACCCCAGGGCTTCCTTCAGAGCCAGTCCTGACCCACCCCCACCGGAGGGAGCAGAGGCCAGTTTGCTACCTGGAAGCAAAATGCCCTCCAGCCACACAGGCCCGCGCCTGCTGCGAGAGCCTTGCACTCTCTGGAGCCTCACGGCTCCCTCCCAAGTGCCGGTTTGAGAGGCACAGCCCACATGCCCCTGTGGTGGTGGTTGTGGTCTGAGGGGCTGCTGGTGGCCGCGACTTCGCCGTTTCTAATTTCCTCTACTCTCAGCAGTTCTGCTGTGAAGCTCCGCCAAGGGAACAGACCTCCCTTTCGTGCCTCCGTATGATTGCCAGGCCACCAAAGACTCTCCAGTGACCCCATGTCAGAGGCCCGCTGGTGTCCGAGAAGGCGACCTGGGAGATGACGATCTGCTGTTGAGTAAAGCAGGACAGGTGCCTGGCTCCGGACTTTATCTCACACTCGTTGTCAGATTCTTAGGCTGTGTCTTTTGTACACTGGGTGCTAAACTATGCGGGGGAGACAATAATAAATCAGACCTGCTTCCTTCCCTCGACCAGAGGGACAGATAAACCAGAGGCAGCGATGGAGTGAAATTGGGGTGCCGCGGGACCCTGGAGGAGGTCTTAGTCCACACTGTCTGGGGGATGGGGTGCCAGAGAGGGTGAGGGCCTGAGAGGAGTTCTGCAGCACAGCAGCGGGGTGAGGAACTCCTGCAAAGCGAAGAGAGTGTCTGGAGACCCAGAGAAGCTGCCATGTTTGGAGACACCGTACAAGCTCACTATACCTGCAGCCTGGATCTCAAGCAGTGGGCATTGGTGAAATACAGCCTCCTGGAAAGTGAGGAAGGGTTTTGCCACATGACTCTAAAAGTTAGACAGGGGCATTTTGTCATGCGGGCGGTGGGGACACACTGAAGAGATTTTAATCAGGAGTAAAGTGAGCAGAGATTTGCAAGGCTCTCTTCCAGAACTCATTCAAGAGACCAAATTACAGATTTGAAGATTGCCTGATGAGCAGAAAATTGGAGCAAAGGAGCTGAATTATCTGAAGAAATGCTCCCAGCCAAGTGGGCTCCCTGGAGGGGCGGCACCTCCACCCCCGGGGATCACCTGTCTGAAGACCACAGACAATCGGACCGTCTGCCGACCCAGTCCTGCACAGTCCTTCCCAGGTATCAAGAGCAGGCTCCCCTTTTGGGGGATCCCCACCTCCCAGGCCTCTGCGTCAGTGTGTTCTTGTTCCCGAGCTTCTTGATAATTTCACATTAAGCTCTTGTTAGATTGACTTTTCCCCAGTGATCCCTTAGGCTCCATTCATTAGTGACACACTCAGATTCTGTTTCTTTGGGCAGATTGCTGTGGGAAGGGTGGCCACAGAGAATGTGCTCCTGTTCTTGCACTTGGGGACGGACCCTGTTTGTGTCCCAGTGCCCTGGGGACCGCCCTGTGTATTAGCAATAAGAACAATCAAAAAGGAAAAAAAAGCCTGGTTGGATGAGAATCAACCATGGGACTGAAAAACCTGAAATGAGAAGTAGGATCATGCAAATGCTGTTTCTTCTCTCTCATTTATTGTTTGACTTTGGGTGAACGATGTCATTTATCTGTACTTTAGTGTTCTCATACAAAACACAGTTAATGAGGCCATCCTCACGTGGTTTCCAAGAAGACTTGATGAGTTAATGATTTGGAAAATGATTTGTAAACTGTCGCTTCAGGAAAAGAGCAACATCAAAGCATGTGTTGGAGTGCTTCTGTTTTTACAAAAGAAACTTGCCTGCACTTTTTAAAAGTAGTCCTCAAAGTAATCGAGTGTCTGGAGACCCAGAGAAGCTGCCATGTTTGGAGACAGTACAAGCTCACTATACCTGCAGCCTGGATCTCAAGCAGTGGGCATTGGTGAAATACAGCCTCCTGGAAAGTGAGGAAGGGTTTTGCCACATGACTCTAAAAGTTAGACAGGGGCATTTTGTCATGCGGGCGGTGGGGACACACTGAAGAGATTTTAATCAGGAGTAAAGTGAGCAGAGATTTGCAAGGCTCTCTTCCAGAACTCATTCAAGAGACCAAATTACAGATTTGAAGATTGCCTGATGAGCAGAAAATTGGAGCAAAGGAGCTGAATTATCTGAAGAAATGCTCCCAGCCAAGTGGGCTCCCTGGAGGGGCGGCACCTCCACCCCCGGGGATCACCTGTCTGAAGACCACAGACAATCGGACCGTCTGCCGACCCAGTCCTGCACAGTCCTTCCCAGGTATCAAGAGCAGGCTCCCTTTGGGTGATCCCCACCTCCCAGGCCTCTGCGTCAGTGTGTTCTTGTTCCCGAGCTTCTTGATAATTTCACATTAAGCTCTTGTTAGATTGACTTTTCCCCAGTGATCCCTTAGGCTCCGTTCATTAGCGACACACTCAGATTCTGTTTCTTTGGGCAGATTGCTGTGGGAAGGGTGGCCACAGAGAATGTGCTCCTGTTCTTGCACTTGGGGACGGACCCTGTTTGTGTCCCAGTGCCCTGGGGACCGCCCTGTGTATTAGCAATAAGAACAATCAAAAAGGAAAAAAAAAGCCTGGTTGGATGAGAATCAACCATGGGACTGAAAAACCTGAAATGAGAAGTAGGATCATGCAAATGCTGTTTCTTCTCTCTCATTTATTGTTTGACTTTGGGTGAACGATGTCATTTATCTGTACTTTAGTGTTCTCATACAAAACACAGTTAATGAGGCCATCCTCACGTGGTTTCCAAGAAGACTTGATGAGTTAATGATTTGGAAAATGATTTGTAAACTGTCGCTTCAGGAAAAGAGCAACATCAAAGCATGTGTTGGAGTGCTTCTGTTTTTACAAAAGAAACTTGCCTGCACTTTTTAAAAGTAGTCCTCAAAGTAATCTTTTTTTTTTTTTTTTTAATACATAAGAAGACCAAGACCCCAGGAGATGAGCCGCCCTGGTCATGATCCAGGGGCCGTGAAGGGGAAGCATGGCGGTCTGTCCTCCCCGCCTCTCGGCCAGCGCGCGCCCTCACACGCCGTCGGGGTCTCTCGGCATAGACTGAAGACTCATTTCTCTAGCTTCTGCCTCTCAGTCAGAACTGTGTGTACTTTTCTCTTCGGAACTGGAAAAGCAGACACTTAATTATCACATTTGATTGCCTGAAATTATAGGACCGTAGACTGACTGGCACGTGTTTCTGAGAAAAATCATACTCTAAACCCTGAAATAATCATCTCCATTGTTTTTTTTTAATCACTTTCGGGATGAACACAGAGACTGGCTTCATTTGCGTGACACGTATTTCCTAGGATGACTTGCAGGTTTTGAAAGGAACTCGTCTGGATGTAGAGGGTGGGTTGTTGCAGCACGCGTCTCCATGTGGTGAGCTAGGTTTCAGCTGCTGCCTCCCCAGATCATTAGGAAGAATTTGGGGGCCTTGCCTGTGGCCCCCTAGTCACAGGAGGGTGTAGCCTCCTGCTGGTGGCCAGGTTTGGGCTCCCCTGGTGGTTCAGAGGTGAAGAATCCACCTGCCAGGGCTGGAGACCTGGGTACGACCCCTGGTTCCACGAAGACCCCCTGGAGTAGGAAATGGCCGCCCACTCCGGCATTCTTGCCTGGGAAATCCCACGGACACAGGAGCCTGGTGGGCGACAGTTCATGGGGTCGCAGAGAGCCAGGCACGACTGAGCACAAACAGCCTCATTCTAACTAGATTCCTGCTTCAAAGACCCCGTCTCTAAACAAGGTCTCCCTCCGACACGTGCTGGGTGAAGATCCACCATTTCTTTTATTGGAGGGAGGGTCACAATTCACCCTATCACAAGCATCATGCTTTTTCTTTTTCTTTTGTTTTCTATGATTTGCTGAATTTGGGTGAGTGAATTAGATGTAGGTGTTGGTAGTTCCCCCCCACCCCAAAGATACGACAGGGAAAGACAAGAGATTGATAAAAGGATCAGCAACACTGCCCTCGCCCCGCTGATAGGATAAACAAAGCAGAACTCAGCTCGGAGCCTCGCGTGGGGTCTTGCTGTGATGTCACCATGTGAGCCTTTCCTGCTCACTTGGCTGCTCCTGGGGCCCCCGGCTTCAGGCAGTGGACACCAGCCTGAGACAAAGGGCCCCCTGGCTGGACCTTCCCAGCAGGCACAGACACAAGACCTGTCCCTTCTTTGTTAGAGATGGTTCTGGAAGGCATTCAGATCCCTGTGAGATTTTCATGGAGAAAATAGGAAACAGACTCTTTCGTGGCACCTGCTGACGTCTGCTCTCTCATCACAGTGGAACAGATGACCGTTCACGGATCAAGCGTCCCTCCTCGTACACGGCAGGCACAAACAAGTTCAGCCGTACCGGATCAATACCAATGCCATGTTTAGGCCTGGGGATTATTCACTAGCGAGGCAGGACCCGGCAAGCCGTTCTGTCTGTGCTGGGAATTGCCAGCGTCTACTCCCCGTGGGCGGCCAGAGGACCGAATGTTTCCCTGGACAGCATTTTCAGGGCCCTGGGCTGATGTCTGTGTCAACAGAGAAAATTCTGAGGTTGCACGCATGGAGGAATGCTTTCTCCATAGACTTCTACTAGCCATAGCTCATAGCGTTTCTTATATTTTATTTTTTTAATTAGAGAATAATCATTTTAAAATACAGTGATGGTTTTTGCCATGCAACATGAATCCGTATTAGGTATACATAGGTCCCCTACCTCTTGAACTTCCCTCCCACCTCCCTCTCCAGAAGGGGAGATCATAAATTTTTGCTGGCTGTCATGACACTTGAAGAAAGAGATGTCAGACTTGCTGAAGCATCCAACCACTCTGGGATGGGTGGGAGCCCTCCTCTGTACCTGATGTGAGAGCTGGTGGGGCCACCTGTGGGCATGTCTGAGGCAGGAGCTCAGGGTGCAGCCCCAAATGAACTTGGGGTTGAAGGAAGAAGAATATGAAACAGTTATGAGATGCACTTTTACCAGCTCTCATTGCCACTGGATGTTTGTTCAAAGCTCTGCTGTATAAATGACTTTGGATCTTCTGACAGAGCTTGGAACTAACAGGTGACTAGACCCTGTATGAAATGAATTGCCTGTTTTTTTAGGCATGTGGATAGAAAATTGCATTTTCTCTAAAACTGGCATCAGCGAAGCTCTGTTCCTGGTCATAATAACATGTGTACCAACTACTTACCATGATCAGGACGGGCTTGTTACAGGATCCCTTGTGAGCCCATTGTTTAGGGCCTCTTGCTCTCCTGCATCTTTTGGCCTCTTCCTGCTCCCAGCATGGGACCGGGGCAGGACTGGTTCTGGAAGGCATTCAGATCCCTGTGAGATTTTCATGGAGAAAATAGGAAACAGACTCTTTCGTGGCACCTGCTGACGTCTGCTCTCTCATCACAGTGGAACAGAT
Organism: Tragulus kanchil; assembly: GCA_022376925.1. Classification (NCBI taxonomy): domain Eukaryota; kingdom Metazoa; phylum Chordata; class Mammalia; order Artiodactyla; family Tragulidae; genus Tragulus; species Tragulus kanchil. The sequence goes on along the minus strand of JAIOJX010000003.1, from coordinate 166,370,048 downwards.
GACCGTTCACGGATCAAGCATCCCTCCTCGTACACGGCAGGCACAAACAAGTTCAGCCGTACCGGATCAATACCAATGCCATGTTTAGGCCTGGGGATTATTCACTAGCGAGGCAGGACCCGGCAAGCCGTTCTGTCTGTGCTGGGAATTGCCAGCGTCTACTCCCCGTGGGCGGCCAGAGGACCGAATGTTTCCCTGGACAGCATTTTCAGGGCCCTGGGCTGATGTCTGTGTCAACAGAGAAAATTCTGAGGTTGCACGCATGGAGGAATGCTTTCTCCATAGACTTCTACTAGCCATAGCTCATAGCGTTTCTTATATTTTATTTTTTTAATTAGAGAATAATCATTTTAAAATACAGTGATGGTTTTTGCCATGCAACATGAATCCGTATTAGGTATACATAGGTCCCCTACCTCTTGAACTTCCCTCCCACCTCCCTCTCCAGAAGGGGAGATCATAAATTTTTGCTGGCTGTCATGACACTTGAAGAAAGAGATGTCAGACTTGCTGAAGCATCCAACCACTCTGGGATGGGTGGGAGCCCTTCTCTGTACCTGATGTGAGAGCTGGTGGGGCCACCTGTGGGCATGTCTGAGGCAGGAGCTCAGGGTGCAGCCCCAAATGAACTTGGGGTTGAAGGAAGAAGAATATGAAACAGTTATGAGATGCACTTTTACCAGCTCTCATTGCCACTGGATGTTTGTTCAAAGCTCTGCTGTATAAATGACTTTGGATCTTCTGACAGAGCTTGGAACTAACAGGTGACTAGACCCTGTATGAAATGAATTGCCTGTTTTTTTTAGGCATGTGGATAGAAAATTGCATTTTCTCTAAAACTGGCATCAGCGAAGCTCTGTTCCTGGTCATAATAACATGTGTACCAACTACTTACCATGATCAGGACGGGCTTGTTACAGGGATCCCCTTGTGAGCCCATTGTAGACTTTCAGGCGACCTCTTGCTCTCCTGCATCTTTTGGCCTCTTCCTGCTCCCAGCATGCCCGGCACGGCGGTGAGTGCCAGGATGTTTGGGACGAGGCCTCTGTGACGAACCTGAATGTCCACCTGCATCGCTCCACACGTCCCTGGGGCACCTAGGCTGGCATTTAATTTCTGATTAATATGATACTCTTTGGGAACTTCTGGAGCCCAGTTTGCTTCTTTTCAAAAGCTGTACATTTTTAATTTTTGTATTTAAAGAAATCTGGGAAGTTCACGCTTGGAGAGCTTATCACGCAGCCTCAGTGCTGTCCACTGTGGAAGCATGTGATTGGTGTTTCCATGTCTGAGCTTGGTCTGGTCCACCAACATGAGACAACAGAATCTGTGACAGTGCTCAGCAGCCATTGTCGTCTGCTGGGGGCTTTCCCAAGAGCTGGGCTGCCTGTCTCCTCATCAAGATGTGGGAGGATGTCCATCTCCTAGAACTTTGGGTCTCTGGTTGACAATCTGTTCCTCATGGCAGATGCCTGTGATCTGGGAGAGTTGGCAGTCTTTCAACACCTAACTTCAGCAGGAAGATCTAAGGCGAATTAATGGTAAGAAGCGTGTGGAAGGGATTATATTAATCAGTTTGCAGTCACTCAAACTTCAAAAAAATGTTCCTTTGAAAACAACTAATTTGCACAGCTTCTCAGCCTATGATGAATCTCTAGGAGCAGCAGAAATTTCACGTCCGAAGTCCTGACAAGCTCTGAGTTTTCATCTCCATTTAGTTGGGTTTGGTTCACGGAGATTCATTTTCTCTCTCTGTCACCCCACCCCGCCTCTTTGGACAAATTATTGCAAAGAGGCGTTTCCTGCAGGACCTGCTTTGGGGTGACTTTATTAAGACCGGTTTCCCCGAGCTTCCTCCCAGACCATATTTCAAAACCATTTTTCCAACCAAACAATCGTCAAATCCAGCATCTAATTTGACATAAAATAAACTGGCATCAGCGAAGCTCTGTTCCTGGTCATAATAACATGTGTACCAACTACTTACCATGATCAGGACGGGCTTGTTACAGGGATCCCCTTGTGAGCCCATTGTAGACTTTCAGGCGACCTCTTGCTCTCCTGCATCTTTTGGCCTCTTCCTGCTCCCAGCATGCCCGGCACGGCGGTGAGTGCCAGGATGTTTGGGACGAGGCCTCTGTGACGAACCTGAATGTCCACCTGCATCGCTCCACACGTCCCTGGGGCACCTAGGCTGGCATTTAATTTCTGATTAATATGATACTCTTTGGGAACTTCTGGAGCCCAGTTTGCTTCTTTTCAAAAGCTGTACATTTTTAATTTTTGTATTTAAAGAAATCTGGGAAGTTCACGCTTGGAGAGCTTATCACGCAGCCTCAGTGCTGTCCACTGTGGAAGCATGTGATTGGTGTTTCCATGTCTGAGCTTGGTCTGGTCCACCAACATGAGACAACAGAATCTGTGACAGTGCTCAGCAGCCGTTGTCGTCTGCTGGGGGCTTTCCCAAGAGCTGGGCTGCCTGTCTCCTCATCAAGATGTGGGAGGATGTCCATCTCCTAGAACTTTGGGTCTCTGGTTGACAATCTGTTCCTCATGGCAGATGCCTGTGATCTGGGAGAGTTGGCAGTCTTTCAACACCTAACTTCAGCAGGAAGATCTAAGGCGAATTAATGGTAAGAAGCGTGTGGAAGGGATTATATTAATCAGTTTGCAGTCACTCAAACTTCAAAAAAATGTTCCTTTGAAAACAACTAATTTGCACAGCTTCTCAGCCTATGATGAATCTCTAGGAGCAGCAGAAATTTCACGTCCGAAGTCCTGACAAGCTCTGAGTTTTCATCTCCATTTAGTTGGGTTTGGTTCACGGAGATTCATTTTCTCTCTCTGTCACCCCACCCCGCCTCTTTGGACAAATTATTGCAAAGAGGCGTTTCCTGCAGGACCTGCTTTGGGGTGACTTTATTAAGACCGGTTTCCCCGAGCTTCCTCCCAGACCATATTTCAAAACCATTTTTCCAACCAAACAATCGTCAAATCCAGCAGCTTGTGCTGCCATAACCAGATGTCCCAGATTAGCCTGAGGAGGGAGCAGGCCCCTTGCTGGAGCAGGGAGCCAGGAGGGAGGCAGCTAGGGACCAGCTGACCTTGAGCCTGTGGAAGAGGGGAGGGTCACTGAATGAAACAGACCCTGAGACACTGCGTAATTAGCAAGTGGTCTACTGTTAGAGCTGGATGTGGGGGAGGGGTTTTAAATATATCGACCATTTATTATCAGTTTTATTTTTAAAGTTAAATTCACACAGAGAGTCCCTTAAAATTCTATCTGGTGAAATTTTTCTTTTCCCTGAATGATAGCAAGATCGTGACTGTATAGCCCTCAGAGATGGCCCAGTTATTGATAAATGTCAACGAGTTTGGAAACAACCAACAAGTAAATGTTGACTAGTTTGAAAAAACCCAACAAAGTCGAGTAGGACCAAGTCTTTCATGCCATATTTATTCTTTGCAAGGGTAGAAAAATGCCTCCAAATCAAAGGCCTGTTTTAAAAAACACTGCTGTTTGCATGTGCATATATGGTCAGTCGATTAGTCGTGCCCAGCTCTTTGCAACCCCATGGACCGCACCTCTCTAGGCTCCTCTGTCCACGGGATTCTCCAGCAAGAATACTGGAGTGGGTTGCCATTTCCTTCTCCAAATATCTTCCCAGCCCAGAGATCAAACCTGGTTTTTCCTCCCTTGTAGGCAGATTCTTTACCGTCTTAGCCATGTGCTTTCACAGCACAATTAGGTCGATCATTTTGGAGCAAGTGTGAAAATGTGGCTTGTGTGTGGCTGAAATAGGTCCCGAATGAAGTGGAGCTCTGAACACTCCAGAAGCATCAGCAGGGGCCTCAGGGGCTGGGGATGGGAATGAAGAGATGACTCTCGTTTCACAGCTGGATCTTTGCTCCCTGCCCCTCTTTGGATTATGTGTCACAAGTACAGTAACAGCATCCTTCATATTGGAGCAGCTCAAGCACATAAGGCATCTCAAGTGGCTGGCAAGTTGGACCAGGCTATCTGAGGATACCTGCACACATGTTTACTCGCTCGACTTGTCTGGTTAATTCTTTGTCGCATTTACCTGTTTGATCTCAAGTGAGTTGCACTGCCAATCATGTCAACTAGTTAGAGGTCTGGGGACAGATCCTAAAGATACTGAGAACTATTTACTACAGAGGATAAACTCTGTAGTGTATCACAGATCTTGGCGTTGTTTTCTTGAAAGCTGAGATGAGTGAGGCCCAGAATTGCAATGTGTTTTTCAGGAGGTTGTTCAGCAGCTAACAGTAAGACCAAGAAAAGAACCTCCTAATTCTTCACTGTCTCTCTTTTTTGTTGTTTAGTTGCTAAATCGTGTCTGACTCTTTGAGACCCCCTGGACTGCAGCACACCAGGTTTCCCTATTGTTCACTGTCTCCCAGAGTTTGCTCAAACTCATGTCCATTGAGTCAGTGATGCTGTCTACCCATCTCATCCTCTGTTGCCCGCTCCTTCTCCTCCTGCCCTCAGTCTTTCCCGGCATCGGGATCTTTTCCAACGAGTTAACTCTTCACATCAGGTGGCCAAAATACTACAGCTTCAGCATTAGTCCTTCCAGTGAATATTCACGGTTGATTTCCTTTAGGATTGACTGATTTGATCTCCTTGCTGTCCAAGGGACTCTTAAGAATCTTCTTGAGCACCACAGCTCAAAAACATTAATTCTTTAGCACTTATCCTTCTTTATGGTCCAACTTTCACATCGGTTCATGATTAGTAGAAAAACCATAGCTTTGACTATATGGACCTTTGCTGGCAAAGTGATGTCTCTGGGTTTTTAATATGCTGTCTAGGTTGGTCATGATTTTTCTTCCAAGGAGCAGGCATCTTTTAATTTCATGGCTGCAGTCACCATCCTCAGTGATTTTGGGGTCCAAGAAAATAAAGTCTGCCACTGTTTCCATTTTCCCCCCACCTTTTCACTCCCAGACTGACTTCCTTCTGAAACTAGGATTGCTGATGCTGAGAGAAACCCGGGAAACCCTCTCTTTATTGTGTTTCCATTTTTGTTTAAATTTGTACGTTCAAGATGTTCTTTGAAAAGAGAACTTTCCTAAGGTAAGCAAGAATTCCAGTGATGCTCCAGGCAGACTTTATTTTCTTGGCTTTAGCTTACTCCTGACTCATGTCCCTTGATAACTGAATTCTTCTTTACCTGGAAGTTCAATTATTTTCATCACTGGTTCTTCCACTGTTCTTTGGCCAGATTTGTCCTGTTTTCTTAGATGCTTGGCCCCAAATCAGGAATCCCAAGGGCAGAAGGATGCCTCCACTATTCACGCTCTTATAAGCCAGAGCTCAGGGTGGCCCATGGATGTTGTATCTTATGACAATTCAGGTGGACGAGGGTTTAGCAGAGGAGGAACGTTTTGGCTGGAGCCTAAGCTGAAATCCAGTTAGGAAGAGAAGTCACTGGGAGGTGCCGTGGAAGGGGGCATTCTGTGTATTTCGCCTTTGGTCATGGAAAAGGGATTTGCATGGGTGCCTGCAGACAGAGAAGCTACTGAAGCTGCCTGTCTGGCCATCGGTGTGAAGCCTGGTCCTCCAGGAATGGGGAGCCTGTCAGGAGAAGGGGAGGGGAGATTCCTTGTGTTCTGAGAGCATCAGCCTGCTGAGGTTTCAGCTGGGTCCCGTCATCCTGGCTTACATCAGGGCCTGTGGGAGGGAAGGACGAGGCGTGAGTCACCTGTGCATTTCTTAGAATTCTCCATGGCCTGGTTGTGTCCCTAGGGCTGAGTACTTCTGCTGAGGTGCAGAGAATCTACATTATGGATTTAGAATAAATGGAATTTTCCTTTTACCCTCCCCCTTTTGCTTTCTAACCTGTATTTTAGGTATCTGTGTTTATTCGAATTCAATTTTAACATGAAATCCTTTGAAGATGAGGTTATTTTGATATTGATGAACCCGTGGGATATTCAAAGAAAGATGCGTACCCATCCATGGTGGCTATTTGAACACAGAGACGCAGTGAAGGTCAGAGGAAGGGCAGAAGGAAACGGGATCTCCATTAACAAAAGCAGAGTAAAATGTGCTTTCTGAAAAGATGAAAGCAAGCCCATTGTCAAGGTGTTTCAGTTAGGGTTGTTACAGAAAGGAAGCTAAGCATATGAGCAGTTTGCCACATGGTAGAATTGCGATAAATAAACATCCTCAGAGACATTCATGGATGTGTGTAGTGTGACCGTGCTAGACATCTGCATACATGGTAGGCAATTTATGATCTCAGTCAGGCCGACCACTTACCAATTAGGCACTTACTTCTTGCCAAGCACTCTTCTATTATCTACAATTCATAGAGGCTTCCCAGATGGCTCAGCAGGTAACGAATCTGCCTGTAATGCAGGAGACACAGGAGACGTGGGTTTGATCCCTGAGTTGGGAAGGATCCCCTGGAGGAGGAGCGGGCAGCCCTCTCCAGTGTTCTCACCCGGGAGATCCCACGGACAGAGGAGCCTGGTGGGCTACAGTCCACGGGGTCGCAAGGGTCCGACATGACTGAGTGACTAAATGAACGTATCCATAGAACAGATAATATTTCATGTTCTTTACACGGTCCTTCCAAGAGCCTCGTGATTCGTGCTCTCATCCGGGTTCACAGGTTTGCTAGGACCCTGGCCGTGTGGTCTGTGGGGGGAGAGCTGGGGTCTGAGCCCCCGCCCAGCTGACGAGGTGGCGCATCCACTGGCCCCCAGCCGGAGCACTGAGGGGAGACTACTGCCAAGGCGTTGCCGCCATGCACCAAGGAGGCTCGAAGACAAGTGTGTGGCAATGTCACTGAGGAACCACGAGCGAAGAGCATGATCTATCTGTGTCCTTAGAAACTTACAAACTGAGCTTTTCCAAACATTTCCATGCCTTTCCCAGATAAATTGGAAGCTGTGATTCCTATTCAAAACATCCTTGAGAAGTGGAATAATCATTTTATCAGTAAAAGAGGTATTTGGAGTCTGGACTTCTGTTTGGAGAAGGCATACATTAAGCACCAATGTATATATATCCAACAAGCTCTCATTGAAGGATGGGTTTGTATTTCTCAGAGGCTTTCTCTTCAATCGTAAAACAATACATAATTCTCACCCAATACTTTTAAACTAATTTTTATTGGCATGTGATTGCTTTGCAATGTTGTGATAGTTTCTATGGTATAGTGAAGTGAATCAGCTCTTCTGAAAAGATCAGGTATTTTTCTGGATTTCTTTCCCACAGAGCACTGCAGCGCACTGAGTAGAGTTCTCTGGGCTCTCGAGTGGGTTCTCATGAGTTATCTATCGTAGACACAGGAGTGTATGTATATATGTCAATGTCAGGCTCTCAATTCATGCCCCCGTGTCTTTGATTCAGCACAACTCATTTGTTCATCTCTAATGTCTTCGAGGAGGCTGTGACTGACTTCCTCTTCTATCTCTTCTCTTCCCTCTGGCTCTGCCCTGGAGGGGAAGGAGATGCACAGGTGTGCTCTGGTGGAGGGTCCCCTGCAGACCTCGAGGGGAGCCCTGAGCAGACTGGACGGAGGCTCAGCTCCGCCCTGTTACTGGCTGGCTCCAGCACTGGCCCAGGTTTCTTTATCCAGCATCTGAGGTGGGTCGGCCTAAGACCTGGGTCTTTAACCATGGCAGCCATTCTCCGAACAGCAGGATAACCACTGAGCAGGCGATTCTCCAATTCCCACTCCAGTTTCTGTGGCAGAGTGGTGTTGTCATCTCTGTCCAGCAAGGATTTTGCGTGGGGGCTGTTGCTGACCCGCACTGGGGCACAGCTGATCTCCCCCATCTCCCTCCTCCCTGGGGCGCCAGCATCCATGGCCATGGCTGAGCCCTGAGGACCCCGTCAACTCTCTTCTGGAGGGACTTGGTAGCACCTTCTTTAAGGACACAAGGAGAAGTACAAATTAGAAATAAGAGGCTTAACACTCTCTGTTGAAAATAAAGGAAGAGGTGTCTCCATCTCTTTCTTTTTTGATTAGTCACCTTACAAAATGTGCCACTTAGAAATGTGTACAAATCCTTCTGGAGATGAGGCGGGTCTCAGCCAGCTTGAGGACCTAGGGCGGTCTTTGTCAAGGACTGGGAGCCAGTCTCTTGGAAATGCAGGTATCAAGGAAGATGGCATCTCTATTGCCTGGCCTCCACAGAAGGGCAGCGGGGGCCTTACTGCAAGTGGCAACACCCCCTGCTGTCCTCAGGGTATGAGAAGTTTGTTTTCCCTCTGAGTAAAGCCACTTAGCTGGCACCGATGGCCCCTGATTACCAGGCGAACCTGGGAAGCACTGTGGGGACACAGCGCCATCAGGTCCTCTTGTTGCAGACTAGTCTCTTTTTACCTTGAGAGCATGTCTGTAGTGGGTTGTAGCTGCTTGGCTACATGACAGGTGAGATTTCTTTCTGTCTTTACAACCTCTTAGCAGATGGCCTACGACTCACGTCTCATTCTGGCTCAAGGCTTAGTCACTAATAAGAGTGCTTTTGTTCTTTTCTGTCTTTGTGGAGTGGCTTTCTGGGTTGGGAGGACATTTGGTTCTTACTTGTATCTTCCCAGCAAGGGATGCTGGTGTAGCTGGAAGAGGCTGGTCCTGTTGGCAGAGAGGGCCCACACTCTCCTGGGCGCTTAGGAGGTCCTAGGCACCTCCTGTCTCTGGACCTCTCTCCCTTCCCAGCCAGCATCCTTCACAGTCACCACAGTGCTCTGATCTCATCGGTCACCCGGAGGCCACAACCCTCCCACCAGACTCCCAAGCCTGCTTTGTTGGGGCCTCTTGGAGAAGGGCGGTCTGTATCTACATCCCTTGGTAACTGGGGAGGAATCTCTTCCCGCTGTGCCTCAGGCAGCATCCCCATCTCCCAGGGCACATAAGTGACTGACTGCTGGATGGAACGTGGCCTTCCCAAATCCACGTGTTTCAGTCCTGACTCCTGTGCGCTCAGGATGCACCTGCCTTTGGAGCGAGGGCCTTTGAAAGACATGATTAGGGTGAACCTGGTGGCTCAGACAGTTAGGAACCTGCCTGCAAGGGCGGAGACTCAGAGTTGATCCCTGAATGGGGGAGATCCCCTGGAGAAGGGAATGGCAGCCCACTCCAGTCTTCTGGACTGGGGGATCCCATGGACAGAGGAGCCTGGTGGGCTACAGTCCATAGGGTCATGAAGAGTTGGGCACGACTGAGCAACTAACACTTTCGCTTTCAGGGTGAAACGAGATCCTTAGGGCAGACCCCCTAAGAGCAGCGGCCTCCCACACCTTGAGCGCCAGGGACTGGTTTGCTGAAAAATGACTTTTCTGTGGACAGGGCTGGTTTGGGGCTGATTCCTGCACATTTCATTTATTGTGCACTTTATTTCCATGATTATCTCATCACTCCACCTCTGATGGTTAGGCATTAGATCCTGGAGGTTGGGAACCCCTGCTCAAGGAGGAGGAAAAAGCTTCCTTCCACCCTTCTAGGTTCTGGGCTTGGTCCACAAATTCATCTGATGTAACACTGACACAGAGGAGAAAAAACAGTCCCTATAATTATGTATTTATGAACTCATGAGAGGTTCACAAAAACATGAGTCTCAAGGAGGCAGGTGACCAGATGACTAGGACACGTGGCCCCACCCCTGAGCTCTGGAAAGGGAGAGGGGTTTGGAGCTTCTAGAGGCGTGGGGGGCAATTGATGGGAATGGGAGGGAGGGAGTTATGATAGAGTCTGAGTGTTGTGGGGAGAGTAGTCTCTCCAGCGAGACCGTTGCCTCTGGGAGGAGCTCTCACCCTGCCGTTGCTGCTCAGGCGCTCAGTCGAGTCTGACTCTGAGACCTTTGGACTGCCGTCCACCAGGCTCCTCTGTCCACGGGATTCTCCGGGCAAGAGCACTGGAGTCGGTTGCCTTGTCCCCCATCGGTGGATCTGCCCAACCCAGGGTTCGAACCTTAGATAATGAATGGAAGTTTCTTTACAAAAGGGGATACTTAACATCATCTTAAGTGGGTAAGGGGGAATTAAAGAGTCTTTTCTGTGTCTGCTGGTTCTCCATTGCCTTCAGTTCAAAATAAGCTATACACCTAAGGGGCATATTTGGGGGTTGTGTGTTCTGAGCCGCTTCGGCCCTAATTGATTATGACTCCTGATGAGAGGAGATAGGGACACAGGCTGAAAGGGAAGGGCATGTGGGGAGACAGGGAGAAGGCGGCTGTCCCCACGCCAAGGAGAGGAAGCAGCCTTAGGAGAAGCCAACTCTACTGTCACCTGAATCTTGGCTCTGCTCTCCAGATCTGTGACCAAACGCACTTCTGTGGTCTGAGTCACCCAGACTGTGGCGCTTTGTCACTGCAGCCACAGAAAACGCACACCCTGACCCAGGAGTGTTTCTGGGTGAGGTTCCCCCGTATCTTATTATGTTACTTGCGGACAGGCGCGCTCACTCAGAAGGGCACGGCGACCCACTCCAGAATTCCTGCCTGGAGAATCCCATGGACAGAGGAGCCTGGTGGGCTACAGTCCACGGGTCGCAAAGAATCAGACACGACTGAAGCGACTGAGCATATCCACAGTGTTGCTCCTCTGAAGTCTCAGAGCCTATAGTTTCTATAACTCAAAAAAATACCAATGTGGTCGTTTCCTATGGGTGTCTGTCTGAAAAAATCTTCTGAGGCCCTCTTTTTGAAAACTCCTTATCCGTCCTGTCCTCTAAGTGGCCCCAAGATGCGGGGCAGAACCGTGAGTACCTTGGCTGAGGAGGTCCTGGCGACTCCTAGAATCCTCTGCTTTCAGTCTGTATCTTTTTGAAATGGGGAATGTTTTCTGTCGAAACTGACCTTGCATTTATTTGACGGTGTCACACATGCCGTGAGTCCTCCGTGTCAGAAGTAAGCTGTGGAAGGTGTCCTGCCTCGGGTTTTCACCCGGAGCTTCATTTGATCCACTTACGTTGTGCTGCTCTGGGGGCTGAGTCCAGCCACCTGGGCTGAGCGTGGTGAGCACAGCGCCCCAGGGGGGGCTCACAGGGACCTGCCTCGAGGATCATTTAAGATAATGAATGGAAGTTTCTTTACAAAAGGGGATACTTAACATCATCTTAAGTGGGTAAGGGGGAATTAAAGAGTCTTTTCTGTGTCTGCTGGTTCTCCATTGCCTTCAGTTCAAAATAAGCTATACACCTAAGGGGCATATTTGGGGGTTGTGTGTTCTGAGCCGCTTCGGCCCTAATTGATTATGACTCCTGATGAGAGGAGATAGGGACACAGGCTGAAAGGGAAGGGCATGTGGGGAGACAGGGAGAAGGCGGCTGTCCCCACGCCAAGGAGAGGAAGCAGCCTTAGGAGAAGCCAACTCTACTGTCACCTGAATCTTGGCTCTGCTCTCCAGATCTGTGACCAAACGCACTTCTGTGGTCTGAGTCACCCAGACTGTGGCGCTTTGTCACTGCAGCCACAGAAAACGCACACCCTGACCCAGGAGTGTTTCTGGGTGAGGTTCCCCTGTATCTTATTATGTTACTTGCGGACAGGCGCGCTCACTCAGAAGGGCACGGCGACCCACTCCAGAATTCCTGCCTGGAGAATCCCATGGACAGAGGAGCCTGGTGGGCTACAGTCCACGGGTCGCAAAGAATCAGACACGACTGAAGCGACTGAGCATATCCACAGTGTTGCTCCTCTGAAGTCTCAGAGCCTATAGTTTCTATAACTCAAAAAAATACCAATGTGGTCGTTTCCTATGGGTGTCTGTCTGAAAAAATCTTCTGAGGCCCTCTTTTTGAAAACTCCTTATCCGTCCTGTCCTCTAAGTGGCCCCAAGATGCGGGGCAGAACCGTGAGTACCTTGGCTGAGGAGGTCCTGGCGACTCCTAGAATCCTCTGCTTTCAGTCTGTATCTTTTTGAAATGGGGAATGTTTTCTGTCGAAACTGACCTTGCATTTATTTGACGGTGTCACACATGCCGTGAGTCCTCCGTGTCAGAAGTAAGCTGTGGAAGGTGTCCTGCCTCGGGTTTTCACCCGGAGCTTCATTTGATCCACTTACGTTGTGCTGCTCTGGGGGCTGAGTCCAGCCACCTGGGCTGAGCGTGGTGAGCACAGTGCCCCAGCGGGCGGGCCGTGCTCACAGGGACCTTGCCTCGAGGGGGCAGGAGGCGGAGGGTGGTGCTGCCCCAGGGAGAAAAAAGGTGCGGAGTGGTTTGGGAGTCATGGGTGTGTCCGCTCCAGGCAGGAATAAAGCATCTGATTAAACTGCCATTTATGGGAAACATTAGACTCCCGCTGTACAGGCCTGATGGCCTGGTGCTTAAGCTCACGTCTCATCGGTGACCCACGGTGTCAGGAGTTGTGAGCGCAATGCAGCCTGCTGCTTCTCGCATGTCGCCCGAGTCATATCAAACTCCCCTGCTCTGCAATGCTCGGAGACAATGGCAGACACAGGTGGTCGTGGTCTTGCAGCGGGGACAATCGCCTCGTTAGATGAGAACCCAGGGCAATTTCCCCGTCGCCTGCCTTTTTGGAGCCGGCATGAACTTCAGCAGGCACGGGGCACATGGCACTCAGACGGCATCTTATTAATTAGTGTCTCTGCTGCTTGCTTGGGAGGATGATGTGCGAGTTCTGAATGCATGTGAGCACAGACAATCAGGACCTGCTTCGATATTCCAGTTACCATGCCAACTACCTTGTGTTCATTTTCTGATGACACTCTTGATGGATTCTTTAGGGAGCGCTGGTTACCTCACAGACTGCAGGCAGTCTTTTTTCTCCTTGCTATCTTGCCAGCAACATCTCTCTTCTCTCCAAGGGAAATACAAATGCTTCTTCATGGTGGGTATTTCGGTCTGAGCTTGCACATTTTATTATGACATATTTATCAGAATTAAACAAATGATGCCATTAGTTATTAACACTGATCAGGTTTTTCAGTGGTATTGGGGCTTTGCCTCAAGGGGTCCATCACAGCCGCGATTGCCTATCTGATCCACTAGGTGGAGGAAGTGAGAAAGCATTTGCATTTGGCTCCCGAAAGGACTTGAAATAAATGATGAGGCTCTTGATAGGTGTGTGGATAAAGTAATGACTGTTTGCCTTTCCTGACAACTTCGGTAGAGATCTTGGGAATGAAAGATCTGCTTGACAGATTCCTATCTCCCCAGCATGAAATCAATTACATTCCTAGTTAAGCATATCAAGAGGAGATAGACTTTTAATTCAAATTCAGGTGTGTTATTTTATTGAATTTATTAACTTTTTTGGTTTATTTTATTTTGTTTTTAGAGTACTCCTTACTTTTCTGAAGGCAAAAAGAGAACGTATAACAACCTCCTTTACCGTCTTCATTTATATATATGAATGCAACCTTCCCCATGAGGTCTCTATCCTGCTTGGTTTTAAACTTCAGGTTGTAAAAGCTTTTCCGGAGGGGTATTGTATCCTCGGAAATGGAAGCAGCGAGCAGCTGTGTGCATTTGTGATGCTCCGCACCTCGTGCATGGATCACACTGTCCTCCCGTCGAGCGCCTGGGTCACCCCGCCAGTGGCCGCGACGACAGAGTGAGAAGCCTCTTCAGGAGCCGGGGGACAGACGTGCTCCGGAACGGACCCGCACGCCGCCTCGCCGCGCCCCGGCGCTCACTCAGGCCGCCCACTAGAGGTTGCGCTGCATCTGAGATGATGTCCCGCGACGGCCCGTCTGATTGCAGCTTCTGCTCAGGAGCTTGGCCAGGTGCTCTGGGTCAGCACTGGGACTGTGAACTTTCTCAGTGGCTTAGTTTTACGTTTTACTGATACACACTCTTTACAGAAGAGGCGCCCCTTAGATGGTGAGCTCAGCTATTATTATGGGTAAACAGGAAGTGTTATGACCTCAGTGGAGAACAATCTGGCAAATACAGCAGCATTTCGAGGACATATATCCTGTGATCCAGCCCATCCAGGGCTCAGAAATGAACCTGCATGCATGCTCACACACAAAATCAAAGGCATCCATGTGAAGATTTTTTTTTTTTTTAAACTGCAGCCTTGTTTGTAAGAACAAAAGCCTCCGTCCAAACGGTCGCCCCTAAGGAACTGAGTAAATGGATCAGAAATGCAGAGGAGTCATCACAGTGACTCTTGTTGTTTAGTTGTGAGTCCTGTCTGACTCTGTGCAACCGCATGGACTGTAGCCCGCGGGGCTTCTCTGTTCATGGGATTCTCCCGGCAAGAATACGGGAGTGGGCTGCCAGTCCCTTCTCAGGGGATCTTCCGGACCTGCATTGCAGGCAGATTCTTTGTCACTGAGCCATCGGGGACTGGGAAACAAGGATGCAAATCCACTGGTGTATCATTCTTAAATTGATTATTCCCACACGGTGTTCAAGAATTATTAAGTGAAAAACAATGCAGACTGATATGTATGATGCGGTACCATTTATATAAAAAGTAGGGATATATTAATTACATAGGTACATGTATGTGTGTATACTTAGCATAGAAAAATCTGGAAAAACACAAGAAAATAGTAACTGTCATTTTCAGAAAATGGAGCCGAGGAGACGGGGGAAAATATTTTTCTTCTTCATTTGTAGTCCTCAGTAGGATTTGTCTTCTTTTCTTCTAGCCTTTAAATACATTGTTTTAAAAACACAGTGGATTCTCTGACCGCTTTACTCTCTGAAACTGTGTCTCCATCCGCGTACCCGTTGATGGTGTGGGAGCATCCGTGGCTGACGCCCGGGCTGGATATTGACGCCCAGGAGCTGTGGGCACTGGCTCGTGTGGCATTGCCGAGCAAACTGGTCCTCCACGCGCTCTGAGGCCGCACCCGGCTTCTCCGCCAGCTGCAGGCGGTGCACCTGCCGCTGCCGCCACCCGTGCTTGGCCTGAGCGCGGCAGGTGCGAGGGACCCAGGGACTTGCTGACCTCTCCAAGGTGATAGCGATGGTCCTGGAACGCGCGTGGTGCTCTCGGCTAACTTGCCAGCTGCTCCCAAATTGCTGCTCCTCCTCCTCCACCTTTCCGCCTGAGGTAGACTCTGGGAAATTGTGGTTTTGCAGACCCAGAGTTCCCGAGGCCAGAAGCGCACAGGACTGGGCAACGCAGGCCTGCCCCAGTGACAGGATCAGCTCCCTAATGATCGCATTAAAGAGACCAGGTCCTCTCACTGTGCAGCCAGGGCTACCGTCGTTTCTCAGAATTACTTCTGCCCTATTTTTTCCTCCTGAATTTGCAGCACAGATGTGAGCAGTTTGCACCTAGCAGCTTGGAACCTTGCCAGCCGACCGGCTGAGTGACCGCCCCGTTGGTGGAGGGCTTGTTCCGGTTCCGGAGTGGGGAGGGGGCGCTAGCAGCCTGTCCTCCCTTCTTCCCGAGCCCTGTGGAGGAATGGAGACCCCGCTTCTCCCGGTAGCACCCAGGGCTGGAGAGTGGCCTTCTTATGCAGTGGACAGGCCCAGAGAGTCCCAGGCTTGTCAAGAATGGCTCTTTTGATGAATTACAAGTCAAGGATAATATGCTAGCTGCAACCTTGACTGTGTTTTTCTATGCAAGATCTATATACTCAGCCATTTGGTACACGTTCTGTTATATGCACGTCTCTTTGTTTTTTCCTCTGTTAGAGAAATAAAGCCAAGCGATCTGTCTTTAGTTTCTTTTCCTGTCCCTTGCCCTACTCTAGGAAGACTACCAGTGTCTGCCAGACGGCATACCTGGAACCTGGCTCCCCCAGGGCTGGGGAGGGGTGGCGGGCTGCGCCGAGGCCGGGTCGGGCTGGTGTCTATGCGTCCTGGTTGTCTGAGGGCGTTTGGATGAAATGAAATGCGGAGAGTGCACCCGAGAGGATTCGCTTGTTGCCTCCGGGCGGGACTGGCTGGAAGCAGCCGCTGTGGGATTGCTTCACAGATGTGGGATTTTACGGTGGAGGCTGCGTCAAACGTGTGTTCAGCAATTTTCTGAAGTGAAGTTGACTAAACAGCAAGACCATCAGCCACGGCTGGGTTTCCCTCGGCTCTGGCGACCTGTCTCCACGTAACCCCGGCATTCCCTGTGGTCAAGGCGGGAGGGGGGCGTGACTTTCCCTCTCCTCCCAGAGGTGACATTGGTTCATTACCACTGTCCCCACCTGTGATTCTCAAATGCAGATGCCTGGGCTCTCCCTGCAAAACTTGGCAGGAACCTAGAGAGCGTAACTCTCCGCTTTCTGTTTCCAGGAGCTCAGAGAGATGGGAGAGTTGTCCTCCTGGGTACATTCTTCCACACTCATCCTCTGCCTCAGTGGATGGGTTTCCTCTGCTTCTCCCTGTATACCAGCTCCTTCTTCTGAAATGGCACGGGTTGTTGGGGGACGGGGGCAGTATCCACTTCTGGGGCCCAGGCTTCTCTGTTCTCCTTCTCGGCTGACGCACTGCCCCCTGAGGCTCAGGTTCCCTTTATCTCTTCCCGACTTCTCTCTAGTGATAGGGCTTGGGGCCAGGTCTTCTAATGTTGTGTCTTTGGGTTTTGTTTCATGGAAGGCTTTCCTGGCAGCTCGGCGGGTAAAGAACCTGCCTGCAGCACAGGAGACACTGGTTCAATTCCTGGGTCAGGAAGTTCCCCTGGAGAATGGATAGGCTACCCACTCCAGTATTCTTGGGCTTCCCTGGTGGCTGAGACCATAAAGAATCCCTGGTTTTTGGAGTTTAGAGGAAGAGATCCAGGAACAAGATGGAAACTACCCCCTGCCCGTGCTGTCAGGAGGAGCCCACCCCACCACCCACTGGCGCCCCCCACCCAGGAGAGCCTTCAGGGTCTGGAAGCCCGGGCAGGGCCTCTTCACTCGTTGCTTGATGGGAAGCACCAGTTCCACCCAGACAAGTGATATTTCTCTTTTCCTGGTGGTTTTTAGTAGGTGTTATTCTTGGAACTGGCCAAAATCCTTCAGCGCGAAACCCAGTCTTTCAGTAAACGTGACTCTTGGAGTGTCATTCCCTGAGAGCAGTGGCTCTGAATCGGTTTGCCAGGTTTGCATTCAAGCAGTGGAGAATGCCCAGTTAAGGCTGCATTTCAGATAAACAACAAAGAACTTTTTCCCCCTGAAATTTAAAATTTTCTGGCCATCGTACCTCTGAGACCAAACCTCAAACGGGTTCTTTTTATGAGACGCTGTCTCTGAAGAAATGTTGACAGCAGAGCGCCTTTTCTCTCTTGCTCATCTTTTATCCCTTCCACAAGCCGTCACCATTTTTCTCAATACTGTCTCTAGGAAGACTCATTTCTCCTCTTCATTTTGAATGAAGGAGTCAGCAAAGCTTAGCTCTGTTGAAAATTCTTAGGATTTGTACCCTTTCTTACCCAGTTAACCTTGTTGACTACAGGCAATGGATCCCTGGAATAGGTTCCGCAAATTCCCAGAGCAAAGGAGAAGAGCTGATGTTTCTGGATTTTCAAACCGCTCCCAAGGAAGTCCAGAGCAACACTGTCTGGTTTGCCCTGTTTTGTATAATAACAACCGTCTCCTCGCCTCTGCACCTCACTTGCAGTAAAGGTCTTTCGTGATTAATTAAACAGAGTCACTTCTTCAACTTCAGCACTGAAATAATCACAGCTGTTGGTTTTTGCTACACGTCCTAATAGCGATAGAAGCATTTGTTTGAATAGCCCTTTATGCCGGAGCACCCCGGCGAACTAGGTGCTTGGAGATGGCGGGGGAGCAACGGGAGCTTTTTTTCTGTAAGAGGGACAGAGGCTCTGTGGTTGTCCTGGTGGCTCAGATGTTAAAAAATCTGTCTGCAGCAAGGGAGACCCAGGTTTGAGCCCTGGGTCGGGAAGCTCCCCTGGAGCAGGGCATGGCAACCCTCTCCAGCATTCTTGTCTGGAGAATCCCACGGACAGAGGAGCCTGGCGGGCCACGGTGCATGGGGTCGCAAAGGGTCAGACACGACTGAGCAAGTGACACTTTCACTTTTATCTGTATTTACCAGAGAACCTCAGTCACTTACCTGGGAAATCAGTGATCCCAACCCCCACCACCCAAGGTGGCTGCTCTTGGGTAGTGGAAACAGGAGGGAATGAGAAAGCACAGGGAGACGGGACAGAAGCCTGCGTGGCCACTCGGTGGACTGCAGGCTGCGCTCTGAAGGCAGAGACGCTGTGGCCCTGCAGCTTCGACCGAGTGCCCGATACGGTGCTGGTGGTGGCTACCTCTTCATCTAACCAGGCAGTTTTGTCCTTGACCTTCTGCCTTGAGTTTCTCTATGCTCTTTTTTTTTTTTTTTCAGTTTATACAATCATGCCTCTTTTTGTTGGCCCTTTTTATTGGTTATTTATCTGTTTATTTTTCATCCATGTTTATTCTTTGGCCTGTGTGGGCTTCCCATCTCAGTGGCCTCTCTCATTGCAGAGCACCGGCTCTGGGTGCACGGGCTCCAGAGTGCTGGCTTGTAATTGGACACACTGGTCCAGCCGCTCCACAGATTTGTACCCTTTCTTACCCAGTTAACCTTGTTGACTACAGGCAATGGATCCCTGGAATAGGTTCCGCAAATTCCCAGAGCAAAGGAGAAGAGCTGATGTTTCTGGATTTTCAAACCGCTCCCAAGGAAGTCCAGAGCAACACTGTCTGGTTTGCCCTGTTTTGTATAATAACAACCGTCTCCTCGCCTCTGCACCTCACTTGCAGTAAAGGTCTTTCGTGATTAATTAAACAGAGTCACTTCTTCAACTTCAGCACTGAAATAATCACAGCTGTTGGTTTTTGCTACACGTCCTAATAGCGATAGAAGCATTTGTTTGAATAGCCCTTTATGCCGGAGCACCCCGGCGAACTAGGTGCTTGGAGATGGCGGGGGAGCAACGGGAGCTTTTTTTCTGTAAGAGGGACAGAGGCTCTGTGGTTGTCCTGGTGGCTCAGATGTTAAAAAATCTGTCTGCAGCAAGGGAGACCCAGGTTTGAGCCCTGGGTCGGGAAGCTCCCCTGGAGCAGGGCATGGCAACCCTCTCCAGCATTCTTGTCTGGAGAATCCCACGGACAGAGGAGCCTGGCGGGCCACGGTGCATGGGGTCGCAAAGGGTCAGACACGACTGAGCAAGTGACACTTTCACTTTTATCTGTATTTACCAGAGAACCTCAGTCACTTACCTGGGAAATCAGTGATCCCAACCCCCACCACCCAAGGTGGCTGCTCTTGGGTAGTGGAAACAGGAGGGAATGAGAAAGCACAGGGAGACGGGACAGAAGCCTGCGTGGCCACTCGGTGGACTGCAGGCTGCGCTCTGAAGGCAGAGACGCTGTGGCCCTGCAGCTTCGACCGAGTGCCCGATACGGTGCTGGTGGTGGCTACCTCTTCATCTAACCAGGCAGTTTTGTCCTTGACCTTCTGCCTTGAGTTTCTCTATGCTCTTTTTTTTTTTTTTTCAGTTTATACAATCATGCCTCTTTTTGTTGGCCCTTTTTATTGGTTATTTATCTGTTTATTTTTCATCCATGTTTATTCTTTGGCCTGTGTGGGCTTCCCATCTCAGTGGCCTCTCTCATTGCAGAGCACCGGCTCTGGGTGCACGGGCTCCAGAGTGCTGGCTTGTAATTGGACACACTGGTCCAGCCGCTCCACAGCATGTGGGATCTTCCCGGGCATGGATCGAACCGGAGCCCCTTGCACTGCAAGGCAGATTCTTTACCCACTGGACCACCAGGGAAGCCCCTATGTTCTTTTTTAAAAATATATATTTTAATTGGTCTCTATGTTTCTTTTATGTACAGTATTTTGTGTGTAATAAATCTTGACTACTTCCTGGTTTGATTTTTGTGTAGTCTCAGATTGTTAAAATTCTGATTAAAAGACTTACATGAAGGTCAGAAGAAGTCAGCTTACTAGCTTTCAAGAATTCTCATCAGTCTTCAACAGACGGTGCTGGGAGAACTGGATGTCCCAAGTGCAAAAAAAAGAAAAAAAAGAAAGAAAGAAATTGGACCCTCATCTTAAACACAAAAATTAACTTAATAGATTTAAATCTAAGACCTGAATCTATACTGCTCCTAATGAACATACAGGGAAACAACTTCACGGCATTGGTCTGCATAATGATTTCTTGGATCACACCTGGACTCAGGTGCAAACCTGGCAGTGTGGCCCATTCCATCTGCTGTCCTGGCAATCCTGAGACCTTCCGCACACTGCTGCTCTGGGTGTCCCACCAGGACTGAGCTCACATTCACAGCAGTGAACAGCCCAACCCACACCTGCGTGCTCATTTTCCCTCTTGCCACTCTGCAACTTCTGTTCTTGAGATCACATGTCTCCATATAGTTCCTGTGCTTGAGTTGACCTCTGGCTCTGCTTTTTGGGAAAAAAACAAGGAGAAAGTGGCTTTTACGATGGTGTTCTAGAGCCGAGTTATGTACGGGAGAGCTGGGGGTAGGGGTGTAGGAGCCTCGCTCTGCAGGGAGGTCCTCATGGTTCTGAGTGTACCTGGGCGGAGCTGCAGGTGAATGTGAGCATGGCCGCCTGAAGGCTGGGCTCTGTGGTGCCCGGAGGAGGGGGACCCCTCCGGCTTGTGTCGCCGCCCCCCGCGAAGCCGGGCGACAGTGGTAGGCTCAAGTGAGGTGACAGTCAGTTGAAGGTCCACTGTCAACCCCTGAGGCTTCCCAGGCAGCCTTCAACAGAGCCACTCGGCCTCAGCGCTGGCTTCACTCTAGACTCACGTCATCTGAGGTCCGGGCTGTCCTAGACCAGTTCATTCACAGTTTCTAGAAGGAGGATTCAAGTGGCTGCTTTTGAAAGCTCAAATTAATTCCGCCCAAATTAAGACCTGCTGGTGGTCCGTGCCACCTGGGCTGTGGTATGGCTATTCGTAGCTGCAGGACGGAGCATGCTTCCAAGGGAACATGCGAGAAAATGTTCTCTATCTCCACCCTGCGCTAATTAATACCAGCTTTTCATTTAACCCAGTTCAGTGAGGCTTTCAGCAGACTAGTTTGTTCTTGTTTTTGCTTTTCTCCAGTGGATATTCTCATCTGTTTTCTTTCTCATTTGTTTATTGTGTCTCTGAGGGCATTTCAAGTTCAGAAAAGCACACTTTGAAGGAATTCTTCCCGTGTGTGAGTAGTGGCTTTTTCATAGTTGTAAACTGTTTCCTGGTCTATTTTGAACCTCCAGTGCCTGGTAAACACATCAGGTCAAGTAAACTCTTGAGGTGCTGGTGACCTGAACGGCCATGCCTACCACCGCCGCGGAGAGCTCGTTTATGGATCCGAGCTAATACCTTGCTGTGGCTCTGAATGCATTTCTTCACATGCCTTCTTTTAGAAAGCAATCGCTTTAAGAAAAAGATAACACTTTAAGAAAAAGATATCGATGGGCGGCTATTTCCTATGAGCCGAAGGATGGCATTGTTGGTGCTCTCTCTTCCATTTTGGGAATGAAGACAGAATGACTTCTCTAAGGCTCCAGGTGCCGCCTCACAGACTACGATCCCACTGAGAAGCGCTCCCAAGGGCGAGCTGCTCGAGGGTGGGGCTGAGCCCACTGGATAATCACCCCACGCCGTGGTGCTCACAGGCTGGTGTCTGCTGGTCCCCCAGGATCGCCTGGGGACAAAGCGGGCGATTGGAATGGCCCAGGGGGTCTTTCTGCACCTCCCTCAGTGGCTCCCCCTCCTCCCTGATGCTGGTTTTCGTGTCTTCACGGAAGAGCCTGAGCCAGCCTGTCCAGTCGTGGTGCCCCCGCAGCTGAGCACTCGGGCAGGCTCAGCAGGGCTGAGTGAGGGCAGGTGCCTCGGGACAGGCGAGTGAGGGCAGGGCGTGAGGGGCCGCGCTGGGGCGGCTCAGGCCCGCGCCTGCCTGACAAGCACTTGCTGCTTTTGAAAGCTCAAATTAATTCCGCCCAAATTAAGACCTGCTGGTGGTCCGTGCCACCTGGGCTGTGGTATGGCTATTCGTAGCTGCAGGACGGAGCATGCTTCCAAGGGAACATGCGAGAAAATGTTCTCTATCTCCACCCTGCGCTAATTAATACCAGCTTTTCATTTAACCCAGTTCAGTGAGGCTTTCAGCAGACTAGTTTGTTCTTGTTTTTGCTTTTCTCCAGTGGATATTCTCATCTGTTTTCTTTCTCATTTGTTTATTGTGTCTCTGAGGGCATTTCAAGTTCAGAAAAGCACACTTTGAAGGAATTCTTCCCGTGTGTGAGTAGTGGCTTTTTCATAGTTGTAAACTGTTTCCTGGTCTATTTTGATGCTCCAGTGCCTGGTAAACACATCAGGTCAAGTAAACTCTTGAGGTGCTGGTGACCTGAACGGCCATGCCTACCACCGCCGCGGAGAGCTCGTTTATGGATCCGAGCTAATACCTTGCTGTGGCTCTGAATGCATTTCTTCACATGCCTTCTTTTAGAAAGCAATCGCTTTAAGAAAAAGATAACACTTTAAGAAAAAGATATCGATGGGCGGCTATTTCCTATGAGCCGAAGGATGGCATTGTTGGTGCTCTCTCTTCCATTTTGGGAATGAAGACAGAATGACTTCTCTAAGGCTCCAGGTGCCGCCTCACAGACTACGATCCCACTGAGAAGCGCTCCCAAGGGCGAGCTGCTCGAGGGTGGGGCTGAGCCCACTGGATAATCACCCCACGCCGTGGTGCTCACAGGCTGGTGTCTGCTGGTCCCCCAGGATCGCCTGGGGACAAAGCGGGCGATTGGAATGGCCCAGGGGGTCTTTCTGCACCTCCCTCAGTGGCTCCCCCTCCTCCCTGATGCTGGTTTTCGTGTCTTCACGGAAGAGCCTGAGCCAGCCTGTCCAGTCGTGGTGCCCCCGCAGCTGAGCACTCGGGCAGGCTCAGCAGGGCTGAGTGAGGGCAGGTGCCTCGGGACAGGCGAGTGAGGGCAGGGCGTGAGGGGCCGCGCTCGGGGGCCGGCTCAGGCCCGCGCCTGCCTGACAAGCACTTGCTGTCCCTGAAACTGCTGTTCTGTCCCCAGCACTGCCTGCCAGGCCGCCCGCCTCCTCTACCCCAGAGGTTCACAGGAAGTTTGAATCCAAAGCCCCTTCTGCTATTTCTTGCATTCTTCTCCTGAGGGTAGTATGCGTGGAAACCTTTCTTCTAATCCAAGGGGTCTCTTGCAGACCAGTCCCCACAGGACCTGGCTACTCTGCTAGGGAAGCAGGACACAGAGAACACAGAGCACCCCCTCTGGACCCGAACCTGCGGGAGCTGGAACAGGACTATGAATCGGTTGCAGACATCTTTCCGGTGTCTTCACTGCCGTATTTTCCCTTTGCCAAGTCTTACTTTTACATTAGTTAGTCGGGAAATGACTGTTTTCAAGGAACTCTGACAGTATCTTGAGAAAGAATGGACTGAATCAGCATTGTGCAGAATCAAATGTCCTAAGGAGTGTGGAGCTCCATAGACAGGAGGCAGCGAACGCTGAGCAGCTGTGCTGAGTTCAAGGAAAGCACAGCTTGAAATGCACATCGGGACTTGACAATGGGCCGAGAAAGATTTCCTCTAGATGCTTGCTGGGAACCTCATCCTTAAGGATCACTGTGGCTCGTGGTCTCAGGGGTCTCTTGCTGCTGTCGTGTGGATCACAGCCTCACGGGTCACCCGTCTCCACTCGTGTCCCACGACGAGAGCGAAGGACGATCCTTCTGATGCCTCCGCCCACAGCGAGTGGTTAACCCGGACTGCCTCTCAGGGTTGCTCGATTTGCTGGTTTTAAGAGATTTGAAACAGTGGCTGGAGCTGTGGGGGACTCTGACATGTGCTTTGGCTTTTAAACAGCTACACTCAGGGCCTTTCATGCACCTCGGGCAGGCCCCAGGCTCCCCTCCTCCCTGATGCTGGTTTTCGTGTCTTCACGGAAGAGCCTGAGCCAGCCTGTCCAGTCGTGGTGCCCCCGCAGCTGAGCACTCGGGCAGGCTCAGCAGGGCTGAGTGAGGGCAGGTGCCTCGGGACAGGCGAGTGAGGGCAGGGCGTGAGGGGCCGCGCTCGGGGGCCGGCTCAGGCCCGCGCCTGCCTGACAAGCACTTGCTGTCCCTGAAACTGCTGTTCTGTCCCCAGCACTGCCTGCCAGGCCGCCCGCCTCCTCTACCCCAGAGGTTCACAGGAAGTTTGAATCCAAAGCCCCTTCTGCTATTTCTTGCATTCTTCTCCTGAGGGTAGTATGCGTGGAAACCTTTCTTCTAATCCAAGGGGTCTCTTGCAGACCAGTCCCCACAGGACCTGGCTACTCTGCTAGGGAAGCAGGACACAGAGAACACAGAGCACCCCCTCTGGACCCGAACCTGCGGGAGCTGGAACAGGACTATGAATCGGTTGCAGACATCTTTCCGGTGTCTTCACTGCCGTATTTTCCCTTTGCCAAGTCTTACTTTTACATTAGTTAGTCGGGAAATGACTGTTTTCAAGGAACTCTGACAGTATCTTGAGAAAGAATGGACTGAATCAGCATTGTGCAGAATCAAATGTCCTAAGGAGTGTGGAGCTCCATAGACAGGAGGCAGCGAACGCTGAGCAGCTGTGCTGAGTTCAAGGAAAGCACAGCTTGAAATGCACATCGGGACTTGACAATGGGCCGAGAAAGATTTCCTCTAGATGCTTGCTGGGAACCTCATCCTTAAGGATCACTGTGGCTCGTGGTCTCAGGGGTCTCTTGCTGCTGTCGTGTGGATCACAGCCTCACGGGTCACCCGTCTCCACTCGTGTCCCACGAACGACGAGCGAAGGACGCATCCTTTTTGATGCCTCTGCCCACAGCGAGTGGTTAACCCGGACTGCCTCTCAGGGTTGCTCGATTTGCTGGTTTTAAGAGATTTGAAACAGTGGCTGGAGCTGTGGGGGACTCTGACATGTGCTTTGGCTTTTAAACAGCTACACTCAGGGCCTTTCATGCCGACCTCCAGAAATGTCTGCGGCTCAAATCTGGGCGGATGTATCCTGGGCTGAGATTTCGCAGTCTTCCAGCCGTCTGCAGCAGGGATGGGAGCGGAGAGGAGACGGAAGGTTTCTAGAGCCCACTCCTGGCGCTTCTGCTCCAAGGGCTTCACTTCCACGTGAGGTGGTTTCCTTAGAGCAAACTCCCGAATAGGAGCATCTTTTGTCTTTTCTGCTTTTCTGTGATGTGCTGAGAGCTTCAAGCAGAGGGGTCCCTACTGCAGTCGTGCGAGACGACCTGTTCCCTAGGTGAGAAGACGGAGCTCACGCATCCGGCCCGAGGATGCTGCGCCGGTGACCAGGCGGCACAGCGCGTGAGACCCGGTGCTGCTAATGAGACTTCCTTCTTGGGGATGAGGAAGTGAAGCAAAAGTGGTGGACAGACGGGGTTCAGGTGCTTCCATGTCGGGTCCACAGGGGTCCTGAGCGCGGCTGGAGGGTGTCATTGCTGGCGTTGGGGTGAGAGGAGACTCGGTGGCTCAGTCACACGCGGCCCTGTTTCCACGCTCCTAGACAACCTCCATCATTGTGTGTTCATTGGTTTATCCTGCTCACATCCCTTGCCCTGGGAGTGCAGACTTTGACAATTTTTCTTGTTCACCACTTATACCCATGTGTCTGGCACAGAGTGAATCCTTAATACATAATTTTAAAAATGTATTTATTTTTTGGCATGTGGGATCTCAGTTCCCTGACCAGGGATCCCTTCTGTGGACCCTGCACAGGTGGCCTGGAAGCTTGGAGTCTTAACCACTGGACCTACAGGGAGGTCCCCTTAATATGTCATCGTTGAATGGGTGGCCAGATCGCATTAGCTCACTTTCCTCCAAGAGCAGCTACTTTTTAAAAGCTCATTTGTGTTAAGCCTACTTAAAATAATTTGCTAAATTTATCCCATATTTATGTGCCCGTATAAATTTCTTATCAATGTGTATGTTTGAAATGTTCGCATAAATGCTGCCGTATGGTTCATATTCTTTGCCATCTTTTACTTTTCTGATTCCAAAATGTCTTTGAGATTTGAAACAGTGGCTGGAGCTGTGGGGGACTCTGACATGTGCTTTGGCTTTTAAACAGCTACACTCAGGGCCTTTCATGCCGACCTCCAGAAATGTCTGCGGCTCAAATCTGGGCGGATGTATCCTGGGCTGAGATTTCGCAGTCTTCCAGCCGTCTGCAGCAGGGATGGGAGCGGAGAGGAGACGGAAGGTTTCTAGAGCCCACTCCTGGCGCTTCTGCTCCAAGGGCTTCACTTCCACGTGAGGTGGTTTCCTTAGAGCAAACTCCCGAATAGGAGCATCTTTTGTCTTTTCTGCTTTTCTGTGATGTGCTGAGAGCTTCAAGCAGAGGGGTCCCTACTGCAGTCGTGCGAGACGACCTGTTCCCTAGGTGAGAAGACGGAGCTCACGCATCCGGCCCGAGGATGCTGCGCCGGTGACCAGGCGGCACAGCGCGTGAGACCCGGTGCTGCTAATGAGACTTCCTTCTTGGGGATGAGGAAGTGAAGCAAAAGTGGTGGACAGACGGGGTTCAGGTGCTTCCATGTCGGGTCCACAGGGGTCCTGAGCGCGGCTGGAGGGTGTCATTGCTGGCGTTGGGGTGAGAGGAGACTCGGTGGCTCAGTCACACGCGGCCCTGTTTCCACGCTCCTAGACAACCTCCATCATTGTGTGTTCATTGGTTTATCCTGCTCACATCCCTTGCCCTGGGAGTGCAGACTTTGACAATTTTTCTTGTTCACCACTTATACCCATGTGTCTGGCACAGAGTGAATCCTTAATACATAATTTTAAAAATGTATTTATTTTTTGGCATGTGGGATCTCAGTTCCCTGACCAGGGATCCCTTCTGTGGACCCTGCACAGGTGGCCTGGAAGCTTGGAGTCTTAACCACTGGACCTACAGGGAGGTCCCCTTAATATGTCATCGTTGAATGGGTGGCCAGATCGCATTAGCTCACTTTCCTCCAAGAGCAGCTACTTTTTAAAAGCTCATTTGTGTTAAGCCTACTTAAAATAATTTGCTAAATTTATCCCATATTTATGTGCCCGTATAAATTTCTTATCAATGTGTATGTTTGAAATGTTCGCATAAATGCTGCCGTATGGTTCATATTCTTTGGCATCTTGCGTTTACTTTTCTGATTCCAAAATGTCTTTGAGATTAAGCCATGTTGATACCTGTAGGTACAGTGCATTGATTTAACCATGTGCCCTTTCATTGAATGGAGGAACCCTGGTTTGTTTGTTCATTCACTGCTGAGCTGTAGTGAAGTCATTTTTTTAAGTTGTTTTTGGTTTTTAGAGGGAGGAGTCTGTCTCTGCACGTCTGTGAGAACTGCTGCCAGTGAAATCCTTGGACATGGAATTGCGAAATGGAATTTATGTGCAACTTGCACTTGACCAGAGGAATCAGGTTGCCCAACTTGTTGGTATCATTTCTCAGAGTACAAGAATTCCACCCTCTATGTCCTAATCCACATTTGTTCTTGCCATATTCAAAACGGTCGCCTCTCTGACAGGTGTCTTCTGCGTCTCTGTTTCGTTTTAGCTTGCGTTTCCCATGTGACTGGACACTACTATCTTTTCTCCCTGTGTTTATTGGTCATTCATGTTTCTTTCCTTCTGAAGTGCTTGCTCATGTTTTTGCATATTTTTCTCTTAGGTTGTTTATCTCTTGTTGGTTTGATGGAGGTCTTTACGGACTCTCTATAAAAGTGTACGGTGGTTCTTTCACACAGCAGGTATCATCCCTCAGTCTATGGTTTTCTTTTCAACTTATTTGTGTTGTCTTTTTCCTCTATATGTTTTAAATTTAATGCAGTATTTCTCATCGTGTTTACTTTGTTTCTCTATATCTTAAAACAAATCCTTCCTTGCTCTGATGTTATAAGAAATGTGCTCCTATATTTCATTTTCAAGTTTAAAGTTTTCTCTCTCCAAGTCTGAGTTGGGGGAATATGGTATGAGACAGGGGTCTATCTGTGCTAGTGTTGTGTAAACGTGTCACGTGGTTATCTGAACAAGAAAATAGACACGTGCTTTGAAGATCAGAATAATGTCACAAAACACGAACGGAGTGGTCTTCCTCTTCCCTCTGCCCTTTGACCTTCCTCTGTCCATGTAGGCAGTCCATCCTTGTGGTGTTCTGTGTTTCTGTCTGCAAATAAGGCAGTAGGAGAATATATTCTTTTTTTAAAAAAATTGCACTGTGTATTTTATGTTGGGGCATAGCCAGTTCACAAGGTTTTGATAGTTTCAGGTGAGCAATGGAGGGACTCAGCCCTCCATGTCCGTGTATCCATTCTCCCCCAGACTCGCCTCTCGTGCCGGCTGCCACACGACACTGGGCAAAGTTGGAGGAACCCGGGGTAGCTGTAGTGAAGTCATTTTTAAGTTGTTTTGGTTTAGAGGAGGAGTCTGTCTCTGCACGTCTGTGAGAACTGCTGCCAGTGAAATCCTTGGACATGGAATTGCGAAATGGAATTTATGTGCAACTTGCACTTGACCAGAGGAATCAGGTTGCCCAACTTGTTGGTATCATTTCTCAGAGTACAAGAATTCCACCCTCTATGTCCTAATCCACATTTGTTCTTGCCATATTCAAAACGGTCGCCTCTCTGACAGGTGTCTTCTGCGTCTCTGTTTCGTTTTAGCTTGCGTTTCCCATGTGACTGGACACTACTATCTTTTCTCCCTGTGTTTATTGGTCATTCATGTTTCTTTCCTTCTGAAGTGCTTGCTCATGTTTTTGCATATTTTTCTCTTAGGTTGTTTATCTCTTGTTGGTTTGATGGAGGTCTTTACGGACTCTCTATAAAAGTGTACGGTGGTTCTTTCACACAGCAGGTATCATCCCTCAGTCTATGGTTTTCTTTTCAACTTATTTGTGTTGTCTTTTTCCTCTATATGTTTTAAATTTAATGCAGTATTTCTCATCGTGTTTACTTTGTTTCTCTATATCTTAAAACAAATCCTTCCTTGCTCTGATGTTATAAGAAATGTGCTCCTATATTTCATTTTCAAGTTTAAAGTTTTCTCTCTCCAAGTCTGAGTTGGGGGAATATGGTATGAGACAGGGGTCTATCTGTGCTAGTGTTGTGTAAACGTGTCACGTGGTTATCTGAACAAGAAAATAGACACGTGCTTTGAAGATCAGAATAATGTCACAAAACACGAACGGAGTGGTCTTCCTCTTCCCTCTGCCCTTTGACCTTCCTCTGTCCATGTAGGCAGTCCATCCTTGTGGTGTTCTGTGTTTCTGTCTGCAAATAAGGCAGTAGGAGAATATATTCTTTTTTTAAAAAAATTGCACTGTGTATTTTATGTTGGGGCATAGCCAGTTCACAAGGTTTTGATAGTTTCAGGTGAGCAATGGAGGGACTCAGCCCTCCATGTCCGTGTATCCATTCTCCCCCAGACTCGCCTCTCGTGCCGGCTGCCACACGACACTGGGCAAAGTTCCCTGGGCTGGACACCAGCCTCTTGTTGGTGATCCACTTTAAATAGAGCTGTGTGCACCTGCTTATTTTCTCTTTCTTGAGTATAAGTAGAAGTTCATATATTCTGCTGGGAACCTTGATTTTCTCATGTCACTGTTTATCCTGCAGGGCCTATACAGGGAGCGTCTCACCTGCTTTTTCAGCTGAATGTTGCTCTGTTCTGTTGAGCTATCTGGGTATGTGTAACATTTTCCTCTTGGAGGGGCACGTGGGATGTCCTCAGGCTTTTTCCAGTTACTGCTAACAATGCAGCAATACATGACTGTATCCACATATCATTTCACTAGAGCTGAACTCCCAGGAGTGGGTTCCTGGGCAGAAGGGACCTGCACGCGGTTTGTAGTTATGATGGACGTTGCTGGTCAGTCTGCATGGCTGTTGGATCATCCTGCATTTCTGTTGGAGATCTATGGGCCTGTCCCTTTCCTCACAGGTTTGCCAATAGCAGGTGGTCAAACCAACCAGCTTTTGCCAGGTGAGAATGGTTATGAAGGGTACGATTTGGGTTTCCATTCCTTTATTTGCTACTTGAGATTTCTTTTTAAAACATTGAGGTATAACTACAGTTATGCATACAAATCTAACCTAATCTAATTTAATGTAGTCACACAACATTTTACACATCTGTACTCATGAAGCCTCCACCCAGGTAAGAGACAGAGTGTTTCCAGCATTTGGGGGGCTCTCACACTGTCCCAATCAGTACCCACCACCCAAACCAAACCCTGTCCTCACAAATGAGTTTTCCATTAACATTTTATGTCATTGGAATTATAGATTGAATGCTATCTTGTTTCTTTTACTTACATCTGTGAAATGCTATGCTATTCTCTGCGTGTGTGCTCAGATGTTTACAACAGCTTTAGTCACAGTTGCCCAAACTTGGAAGCAACCAAAATCTCATTCAGTAGGTGAAAGGACACATAAACTGTGCTCCATCCAGACCGCAGAATGTTACTCGTCACTAAAAAGAAATGAGCCATCCAGGCATGAAAAGACACAGAGAGACTTTAAATGCATATCACTAAGTGAAAGAAACTAATCCTAGAAGACTGTATAGATGCCAAATATTTGACATTCTGGAACAGGCAAAACTATGGTGACAATAAAAAGAATCAGGGGTTGCCCGGGCTTGTTGGGATGAATGGATGGAACACAGAGGATTTTTAAGGGAGTAAAACTGCTCTGTATGATCCCAGAATGGTGGGTGCGTGCGTGGGTACATGCTCAGTCATGTCTGACTCTTTTTGACCTCATGAGCTGTAGCCCACCAGGTGCCTCTGTCTGTGGAATTTTCCAAGTAAGAATACTGGAGTGGATTGCCATTTCCTACTCCAGGGGATTTTCCCCACTCAGGGCTCAAACCCACATCTCCTGGGTCCCTTGCATATTCTTTCCCTTGAGCCACCTATGAAGCCCATAAAGGTGAATACATGCCCTTATATTTTGTTTAAAACTATAAATTTGTACAACTCCAAGAGGGAATGGTAATATAAACAATGGGCTTTGGGCAAATGATGTGTTGATGTAGGTTCATCAGTTGCAACTAATGTCCACTCTGGTGGGGGAGGTGGCCAATGAGGGAGGCGACACTCCTGCTGCAGCAGGAGTGCGTGGGAAATGTCTGTACCTTTCATTGATCTGAGTATTTTCTGTTACGTGTATGTCAGTTCTGGGGTAGAGGTGAGGGTTATACTGAAAGTATAACCCAGTGCCTTGCTCCCCAGAGATAGTGGTGGTGTAATTTGAACACCTTTCTGGTAAAGCACCAGTCTACCTAAATATAATTTCAAATATGAGGAAAGTAACGTAGTTGTCCACACGTTTGTAAAATAAAAAAGTCTAAAAAATTTGATTAAATATCATGTTCTATTAAAAAACTGTATTTAAAGAATGGAGTGTTAAAAATCCCCTCACGTCTGCAGTTAAACGTTCCACGAGAGGTCTCAGATGAACCACGAAGGAGCTAGACTGGTCGGTGGCCTGTGAAGGATGCTCAGGGGAGAAGCTCCTCTGTTCTCCGTCCAGAGACATTTCTCCTACATCAGTCCAGCACGGGGATCCAGGCATGAAAAGACACAGAGAGACTTTAAATGCATATCACTAAGTGAAAGAAACTAATCCTAGAAGACTGTATAGATGCCAAATATTTGACATTCTGGAACAGGCAAAACTATGGTGACAATAAAAAGAATCAGGGGTTGCCCGGGCTTGTTGGGATGAATGGATGGAACACAGAGGATTTTTAAGGGAGTAAAACTGCTCTGTATGATCCCAGAATGGTGGGTGCGTGCGTGGGTACATGCTCAGTCATGTCTGACTCTTTTTGACCTCATGAGCTGTAGCCCACCAGGTGCCTCTGTCTGTGGAATTTTCCAAGTAAGAATACTGGAGTGGATTGCCATTTCCTACTCCAGGGGATTTTCCCCACTCAGGGCTCAAACCCACATCTCCTGGGTCCCTTGCATATTCTTTCCCTTGAGCCACCTATGAAGCCCATAAAGGTGAATACATGCCCTTATATTTTGTTTAAAACTATAAATTTGTACAACTCCAAGAGGGAATGGTAATATAAACAATGGGCTTTGGGCAAATGATGTGTTGATGTAGGTTCATCAGTTGCAACTAATGTCCACTCTGGTGGGGGAGGTGGCCAATGAGGGAGGCGACACTCCTGCTGCAGCAGGAGTGCGTGGGAAATGTCTGTACCTTTCATTGATCTGAGTATTTTCTGTTACGTGTATGTCAGTTCTGGGGTAGAGGTGAGGGTTATACTGAAAGTATAACCCAGTGCCTTGCTCCCCAGAGATAGTGGTGGTGTAATTTGAACACCTTTCTGGTAAAGCACCAGTCTACCTAAATATAATTTCAAATATGAGGAAAGTAACGTAGTTGTCCACACGTTTGTAAAATAAAAAAGTCTAAAAAATTTGATTAAATATCATGTTCTATTAAAAAACTGTATTTAAAGAATGGAGTGTTAAAAATCCCCTCACGTCTGCAGTTAAACGTTCCACGAGAGGTCTCAGATGAACCACGAAGGAGCTAGACTGGTCGGTGGCCTGTGAAGGATGCTCAGGGGAGAAGCTCCTCTGTTCTCCGTCCAGAGACATTTCTCCTACATCAGTCCAGCACGGGGGATCCAGTAGATCACTCAGGTGGTGTGTGGAGAAACAGATTCTATAAAATAGATTGGAAGGGATTGAGAGGGAGTGTGTTTTTATTTAAATGACTTGACCTTAAGCATCATGAAAATAAGCTATTGAGTTTCAACTCCTTTTACTTTAGAACTTCTGTGCTATTGATCTTTTGCTTTCTCTGTATTAGGAGCGAAAGTAATCTGTAGTTCTTTATCCCTTCTTAATGAATCTATAACACTTCCCTGCATTTCAAGCTGTTTGAGGTCCAAGGTGTGGCCAGCTCTCTCCATCCCCCGCTTGCTGTGAATAACTAATGAACCATAAAAACCGTCTAGAGCTCCAATAGGAAATACTGGCCTGAATCTGTTTTATCTGTACTTTTAACGGGACTTGCATTTTCATTTTTTGAAGACACGCCAATTTGTCATAGGCCAAGTTTAATGGCATTTTTGTGGCCCCTGTTGTATGGAATTGTTTAAATGCCTTTCAATCTTTAGATGATTATCTTTTTAAGAAGGCTCATTTTTGTTTGGCCCTGTCTTTACTCTGGACAGATGTTATTATAAATTAGATCCTTCCAACCAGGAGAGAGTTTTGGCTATTACTTGAGGTTTTAATAGCATGGAAGAAGTGAAACCAATGGCAAAAGGAAACTTCATTTTATTTAAAATGCAAATAGGCATCAAGAATCTTTGCTGAAGAAAGTCAGTTCAGATGGCAGAGGGTCCAAAAATAGGAACGCACCTTTTCTCTTGTACTTTCTATGCCTGCAGTAACTTGCAACCTGCTAGGCAGGTTCTTTTCTAAGCCATTTCTATGTCTAAGCTGCTTCTTTGCAAAAAGTTAAAGTAGATGCTAAAAAAGCAAATGATATATTTCTTTCCTGGAGAAATTTATATTTCTAACAAAAGAGTTCCTGCCTCTTTTTTTGCCAACATTCTGACCTTCATAATGCAGTTAAGGAATAACAAGAAAGGTGAACCTTTCACAGTAACATGCAAAGGCTATACTCTTTATAAAAATATTTATAGACACTCTCTTGTTTTTACTATCTGCTATTTCAAACCTATATGAATTAACCAAATGAGAAATATATATGCTATTCTGAGAGTGATCCATATATCGCCAAACCAAAGAAATTCTAAGTCTAACCACTTAATTTTTATGTAATTTAGAATTTTAAAATATCACCTTTATCTTAAAGTTTATACAATATAGAACTGGTGAATGAATGACACTAAATCTTATTCTCCAAAGTCCTTAGAATTGGGAAAACCAGTTAATCTGGCATTTATCTATTTATTTAGTCTTCTGTTGTTGTCATTTGTGTTTTTAGTTTTTGGCCACATGGCATGTAGGATCTTCGTTTCCCAACCAGGGATTGCACCTTGCGGTGGAAGTGCAGGGTCTTAACCAATTTCACCAACTAAATAAATGTTTGTTGTTTTGAGCAGTTACATTTGGGGGTTAGTTTGTCCCGATCTATTATTGTTATAAGGGATAACTGGTACAGAGTAATAACTACAATGACGATACCTACTGGTCGCTACTCAGTAATTTTTGAGGCATTTTTGTGGCCCCTGTTGTATGGAATTGTTTAAATGCCTTTCAATCTTTAGATGATTATCTTTTTAAGAAGGCTCATTTTTGTTTGGCCCTGTCTTTACTCTGGACAGATGTTATTATAAATTAGATCCTTCCAACCAGGAGAGAGTTTTGGCTATTACTTGAGGTTTTAATAGCATGGAAGAAGTGAAACCAATGGCAAAAGGAAACTTCATTTTATTTAAAATGCAAATAGGCATCAAGAATCTTTGCTGAAGAAAGTCAGTTCAGATGGCAGAGGGTCCAAAAATAGGAACGCACCTTTTCTCTTGTACTTTCTATGCCTGCAGTAACTTGCAACCTGCTAGGCAGGTTCTTTTCTAAGCCATTTCTATGTCTAAGCTGCTTCTTTGCAAAAAGTTAAAGTAGATGCTAAAAAAGCAAATGATATATTTCTTTCCTGGAGAAATTTATATTTCTAACAAAAGAGTTCCTGCCTCTTTTTTTGCCAACATTCTGACCTTCATAATGCAGTTAAGGAATAACAAGAAAGGTGAACCTTTCACAGTAACATGCAAAGGCTATACTCTTTATAAAAATATTTATAGACACTCTCTTGTTTTTACTATCTGCTATTTCAAACCTATATGAATTAACCAAATGAGAAATATATATGCTATTCTGAGAGTGATCCATATATCGCCAAACCAAAGAAATTCTAAGTCTAACCACTTAATTTTTATGTAATTTAGAATTTTAAAATATCACCTTTATCTTAAAGTTTATACAATATAGAACTGGTGAATGAATGACACTAAATCTTATTCTCGCAAAGTCCTTAGAATTGGGAAAACCAGTTAATCTGGCATTTATCTATTTATTTAGTCTTCTGTTGTTGTCATTTGTGTTTTTAGTTTTTGGCCACATGGCATGTAGGATCTTCGTTTCCCAACCAGGGATTGCACCTTGCGGTGGAAGTGCAGGGTCTTAACCAATTTCACCAACTAAATAAATGTTTGTTGTTTTGAGCAGTTACATTTGGGGGTTAGTTTGTCCCGATCTATTATTGTTATAAGGGATAACTGGTACAGAGTAATAACTACAATGACGATACCTACTGAGGACTTACTACATGCTGGACTCAGTATTAAATCCTTTTTAGCATTTCTTTCTGACGCATCTGGGTAAGAATCACCTAAAAGCTTGTCAGAATGCTCCAGAGCCCCAACTTAACTTTGTTGAGTGTGAAAAAAACCCTGAAGGAGCCTGAGAACCTGCATTTTAATTACCTCTCCCTTGGTTCTTACGCACCCTGACATCGGGGACCTATTGACACTGTAAATGTCCCCCCTTTTTTTTTAATGAGAAGACTGGGTATTACCATCCTCATCTTCCTTCCCACTGCTAAGCAGGCCTGGAACACCTGTTGTGGAGGTGTGAGAGAACCTGCCTCCTCTTCCTCCTCATAAGGACTAAGCTCACCAGGGCTGGCTCTAGGGTGGAGCTAATGAGGTCGCTGTCTGTAGCACAGAGGTGGAGAAGACACCAGGAAATTCAGCGGTCAGACGGACAATTGTCACTTGCCTCACCCAGACTTCACCCTGCCGAGAACTTGCTCTCTGCAGGGTCCTGTTCTAAAAAGTTTATCGGTGTTTCTCCCATAGTGATTTGAATAACCTGTTTAGGAAGGTGCTGACCTCTTTCCAATGGGGGAGCCACTGATGGCCGAGTCCACACAGTCAGTAATTAGTAGAGGTAGAATTGGGACCCAGACTTTATATCCTAAGTAGAGTTTCTTTCCCTTTAAGAAACAGAGTCTGTCTACGTGGACAGGCTGGGGAGTCACAGCTGTGCAGAGGTCAGCAAAAGTGATGCTGCTTCAGTGGATGAATGGATGGAGAAAACGTGAGCTATTTATATTAATAACTCAGCCTTATAAAAGAAAGCAATCCCGCCTTTTGCGACAACAGGGAGGAACCTGAAGGACATAATTCTAGGTGGGATAAATCAGACCAGAAAGATGAATACTGCATGGTCTCAGTTACATGTGGAGTCTGAACAATGCTGAAGTCATAGAAGCTAGCAGAAAGAGGTGGCTGCCAGAGGCTGGGGCTGGGGAACTGTTGGTCACAGAGTTGTTTTGAGCAGTTACATTTGGGGGTTAGTTTGTCCCGATCTATTATTGTTATAAGGGATAACTGGTACAGAGTAATAACTACAATGACGATACCTACTGAGGACTTACTACATGCTGGACTCAGTATTAAATCCTTTTTAGCATTTCTTTCTGACGCATCTGGGTAAGAATCACCTAAAAGCTTGTCAGAATGCTCCAGAGCCTCAACTTAACTTGGTTGAGTGTGAAAAACCCCCTGAAGGAGCCTGAGAACCTGCATTTTAATTACCTCTCCCTTGGTTCTTACGCACCCTGACATCGGGGACCTATTGACACTGTAAATGTCCCCCCTTTTTTTTTAATGAGAAGACTGGGTATTACCATCCTCATCTTCCTTCCCACTGCTAAGCAGGCCTGGAACACCTGTTGTGGAGGTGTGAGAGAACCTGCCTCCTCTTCCTCCTCATAAGGACTAAGCTCACCAGGGCTGGCTCTAGGGTGGAGCTAATGAGGTCGCTGTCTGTAGCACAGAGGTGGAGAAGACACCAGGAAATTCAGCGGTCAGACGGACAATTGTCACTTGCCTCACCCAGACTTCACCCTGCCGAGAACTTGCTCTCTGCAGGGTCCTGTTCTAAAAAGTTTATCGGTGTTTCTCCCATAGTGATTTGAATAACCTGTTTAGGAAGGTGCTGACCTCTTTCCAATGGGGGAGCCACTGATGGCCGAGTCCACACAGTCAGTAATTAGTAGAGGTAGAATTGGGACCCAGACTTTATATCCTAAGTAGAGTTTCTTTCCCTTTAAGAAACAGAGTCTGTCTACGTGGACAGGCTGGGGAGTCACAGCTGTGCAGAGGTCAGCAAAAGTGATGCTGCTTCAGTGGATGAATGGATGGAGAAAACGTGAGCTATTTATATTAATAACTCAGCCTTATAAAAGAAAGCAATCCCGCCTTTTGCGACAACAGGGAGGAACCTGAAGGACATAATTCTAGGTGGGATAAATCAGACCAGAAAGATGAATACTGCATGGTCTCAGTTACATGTGGAGTCTGAACAATGCTGAAGTCATAGAAGCTAGCAGAAAGAGGTGGCTGCCAGAGGCTGGGGCTGGGGAACTGTTGGTCACAGAGTGCAGAGAGTCAGGTACACAGGAAGCGTAAGTTCTGGGAGCTGATGTCTGGCGGGTGACGGGAGCTGGCAATACTGTGTTAGGTATCTGAAATTTGTTAAGAGAGTAGGTCATCCATCTTCCCATAGAAAGAAAGAAAGAAATGAAAGAGGAAGGGAGGAAACAAAGGAAGGAGGCAGGGAAGAAAGGAAAGAATGAATGAAAGAAAGAAAGAGAGAGAAAGGAAGAAACAGAAGGAGGAAAAGAGAATGTGAAGCGGTGTGTGTGTCGTAAGCAGCTTGACTGTGGTGATCATTCCACGCTGTACCTGTGATGTGTACGAAAACCTCAAGTTGATGATTCCT
Source organism: Tragulus kanchil (assembly GCA_022376925.1). Taxonomy (NCBI): domain Eukaryota; kingdom Metazoa; phylum Chordata; class Mammalia; order Artiodactyla; family Tragulidae; genus Tragulus; species Tragulus kanchil. The sequence continues at coordinate 166,332,382 of JAIOJX010000003.1, read as the reverse complement.
ATTTGCCATGTACGCCTCCATAAAGCTTTTAAAAACAGCAATGAAAAAGAAAAAAAAAATGAAGCAGCGATGCCTCAAAGACACTGCATCTGCCTTTAAGGGTGGATTCCCGAGCACGTTCATGAGACCCATGTCTATCTGACCACTCAGAGGAGTACCTGGGACTTTCCATCACTTGTTCTTTATTCCGTTATTCTGTTAAAAATCACACTTCTCTTTTCCATGGGTCTCTAAATAAAGTATATGTCTTCTTACACTTTTGAAGGAATGTAAACTTCATGTCTTCTGGCTTCTTGTCTGCTTTACAATAAAGGCACAATGAGGTTGAAAACAGGGTCTTATGCCATTACTTCAGTCTGCTTTAAAAAGCATCCATCTTGCAGATGCTTGTCAAAGTAGAATTTGGAAAAGAAAGGCGGTTTTTCAGGAACTGAACGCTCTGCTGAAAGGAACAAAGAGCAAAGGAACTCTTGTATTTTCCTCCTGCATAATTGCAGCATTTGAACATTATTATTGACTTTTTTTTTTCCTTTGAGGGAACATTGTGATGAATTGAACGATTAAAGAAAACCGTTTCCGTTTGTGCTGTTTTGCTCCAGATAATGCGAATCACTATTGAATTCTGCAGTAACACGGCTTAAAGGAATGCATTCAGTCTTGGCAATTTGTAGACTTCTTTCTCTCCCACCCGCTCTTTATTTTCCTGAGGAAAAGCTCACCTCACAGCTCAGAGATAATGAGACAAAAGACGGAGGAGAACAATGGTGCTAATGCGGTGTCATCCTTCGCACTCTGTTCAAAGCTCCTGCCATCAAGTGCTATTATCGTTGCTTTGCTGATGAAAAATTAGTCTCAATACTGTGTTAGGTATCTGAAATTTGTTAAGAGAGTAGGTCATCCATCTTCCCATAGAAAGAAAGAAAGAAATGAAAGAGGAAGGGAGGAAACAAAGGAAGGAGGCAGGGAAGAAAGGAAAGAATGAATGAAAGAAAGAAAGAGAGAGAAAGGAAGAAACAGAAGGAGGAAAAGAGAATGTGAAGCGGTGTGTGTGTCGTAAGCAGCTTGACTGTGGTGATCATTCCACGCTGTACCTGTGATGTGTACGAAAACCTCAAGTTGATGATTCCTATTTGCCATGTACGCCTCCATAAAGCTTTTAAAAACAGCAATGAAAAAGAAAAAAAAAATGAAGCAGCGATGCCTCAAAGACACTGCATCTGCCTTTAAGGGTGGATTCCCGAGCACGTTCATGAGACCCATGTCTATCTGACCACTCAGAGGAGTACCTGGGACTTTCCATCACTTGTTCTTTATTCCGTTATTCTGTTAAAAATCACACTTCTCTCTTTTCCATGGGTCTCTAAATAAAGTATATGTCTTCTTACACTTTTGAAGGAATGTAAACTTCATGTCTTCTGGCTTCTTGTCTGCTTTACAATAAAGGCACAATGAGGTTGAAAACAGGGTCTTATGCCATTACTTCAGTCTGCTTTAAAAAGCATCCATCTTGCAGATGCTTGTCAAAGTAGAATTTGGAAAAGAAAGGCGGTTTTTCAGGAACTGAACGCTCTGCTGAAAGGAACAAAGAGCAAAGGAACTCTTGTATTTTCCTCCTGCATAATTGCAGCATTTGAACATTATTATTGACTTTTTTTTTTCCTTTGAGGGAACATTGTGATGAATTGAACGATTAAAGAAAACCGTTTCCGTTTGTGCTGTTTTGCTCCAGATAATGCGAATCACTATTGAATTCTGCAGTAACACGGCTTAAAGGAATGCATTCAGTCTTGGCAATTTGTAGACTTCTTTCTCTCCCCACCCCGCTCTTTATTTTTCCTGAGGAAAAGCTCACCTCACAGCTCAGAGATAATGAGACAAAAGACGGAGGAGAACAATGGTGCTAATGCGGGTGTCATCCTTCGCACTCTCTGTTCAAAGCTCCTGCCATCAAGTGCTATTATCGTTGCTTTGCTGATGAAAAAATTAGTCTCAACGGCACAAATGAACCTCACACTTCAAGTTTCCTCTAAGTGATTTCTCTTTCTTCTCAAGCATAACAAAATCATAGAGAAAAATGTTTGCAATTACCCCAACCCTCAAAATGCCAGATTTATTCAATAAACATTTATTGAGTATCTGCTAAGTCCTGAGTGAAGGTGGTTCATATGTGGACTTAGAAGGAACTAGATACAAGAAGGTCAAGTGATGCACGGAGTTGGGGCTGGGGTGGGGGCCCTGGGAAGTTCTAACTCCACCAGTCCGTCATCCTTTGACCCCTTGTATGGCTGAGACTCACAAAGCACCAGGATGTCCTCTGCTTCTGTGTTCAGATTCTTCCAAATATTGCTGAGAAAGGGTTTCTTTCCTCTCCATTGAACCAATGAAATGTCATTAAAAACGTTCCCGTCACCTTTGGACTGCGTGGGGCAGATGAAAGACAAGGAGATTTGGTTCCAAGTCTTACTGAGCTGTCTGAAGCTTTTTTTAGAAATGGGCTGAAGGTCAGTACTCTTGACTGTACAACCAAATGCTGATCATAGTAATACCAGGCTTTTCCATGGGTTGTGGGTTATGGTGGAGATGAAGGAAGGTCACTGGTCATGAAAGTACTTGTAAACTCTACATCTTAAATGTTTTTATTATTGATGCTGCTATTTTATTATTGAATTCTGGTCTAAAGTCAACCTCATCAAAAACTGTCACTGAAAAATGAGAGTGCTTTCCCGATGGGTCAGTGGTAAAGAATCCACCTGCCAATTCAGGAGACTCAAGCTTAATCCTTGGGTCAGGAAGATCCCCTGGAGAAGGAAATGGCAACCCACTCCAGTATTCTTGCCTGGAGAATCCCATAGACTGGGGAGCCTGGCAGGCTACATTCCAGGCAGTTCTGAAGAGTCAGATATGACTGAGTGACTATCACTCACTCACTCAAAGGACTTGTCTGAGGGAGTTCAATTTATAAATAACTAGGGAGTGACCCCTGCCCAGGCTGGTTTTATCCATGAACATGCCAAGGACTTCTTTAGGGTGTCTGGGACCCCATGGCTGACTTCTGGCTGCCATCTTGGATTCAGGAGGCTTTGATGGCATAACCTTATTGATTCTATTCGGCTCCTCACCTGCCAAGACTTTCTGAGGGTGAACCGGATCTGGCTTTCAGCGAACCAGTAGTGGAAGTTGAATACATTTATACTAATTATTTTTAAGGATCGTATGCTTGCTAAACAAGGAAGAATGTTGACTCTTACTTGCTAAGAAAGGTACATAAAATGTCATCCTTTTTTTAAAAAAATTTTTATAATGGTGTGTTGTTTTCTGCCGTAAGACAATAAGAATCAGCCATGGTTGTACATATATCCCCTTCCTCTTGAATGTTCCCCTCTTTCACCCATCCCATCCCTCTGGGGCATCACCGAGCACCAGGCGATGACCCAGGACTCCCTCTGTGACCGCGGCCCCTCACCTGCTCCCCACTGCACGCGGCATCCTGTGGCTCTGCTGGCGCTGCTTGCTCTGTTCACCTCCCTCCCTCCCTCCCCCACTGGGCCCATACTTTTGATGTACAGAAAATTCTGTCATTAGCTCCTTTAAAAGACCCATCTGTTGAGTAAATTAAATCTTTACGGCTTATGATGTGGATTCTCTTTTCTTTTTTTGGAAATTTTCTCAGAATGAGTTCTGTTGGCTAGACGTCTGAAATCAAGGTGTCAATAGACCGTGCTCTCTCTAAAGTGTCTAGCGAAGGATCCTTCCAGGCTTCTTTCTAGACTCTGGTGGCTCCGGCAATCCTTGGTGTTCTTTGGCCTGATGCCTTATAATTCCAATTTATATTTCAATCTACATATAATCATTTTCTCTCTGTGTGTCTCTGTCCACATTTCTTTTTTCTTATAAGCATACACTGTTGAAGGCAGGCCCAGCCTGACCCATTATAATCTTATCTCCACTTGATCACATCTGCAAAGGCCTATTTCAAAAAAGGTCATGTTCACAAATTTAATCCATAACAGCTAGTGTTATAATTATCATTCTTTCTGTGGATTTTTAAATAGAGCCTCTGTATTGCAACCTTAACATCATGATCGTGACTGATTTTTGTTGCTCCAGGAATGTCAGTTTAAGCGTTAATAAATTTGCCATTTTTAAACAGCTATTTTCAAGTCATGGCTGTTGCATAACACACCAGCCATTGTGATGAAAGTGAGGAATTCGTCACTCTGGAAGTGCACTTCCAGCCCTGATAATTCTCAGTTGTTTCCCAAGGAGCTTTGGTTCTCACTGTCAGAGTGAAAAAAGGCATCTTCATTTCCATCAGAGAATGAGGCTGTGTTGTGTTCACCAACGTGTTTTATTGGAGTCCCGAGGTGCTACAAGAGTGGTGAAAGGAAGGGGAGGTGCTGGCTGCTCTCACGGGACAGTGAAGAGGTGAAGAGAGACGCTTCGTGAGCCAGCCACACGTGTGCGCCTTGACACACGTCCACAGACCCGGAGCTTTCAGCTTCAGAAGAGCCTCTTGTATGACTTCTACTCTACACTTGTGAGTATATACTTAGACTAAATTCTTACACAAGTAGGCTTATACATGTTTAAGTATTCAGTATACCCTGAATTCACTGGAAGGAACGATGCTGAAGCTGAAGCTCCAGCTACCTGATGTGAAGAGACAGCTCATTGGGAAACAGCCTGTTGCTGGGACGAATAGAAGGCAAAAGAAGAAGGGGAACACAGAGGATGAGATGGTTGGAGGGCATCGCTGACTCAATGGACATGAGTTTGAGTGAGCTTCAGGCGATAGTGAAGGACAGGGAAGCCTGGTGTGCTGCAGTCCATGGGGTCGCAAAGAGTCAGACACGATTGAGCGACTGAACTGAACTGAATAAGGGGGCTCAGATGGTAAAGAATCCGCCTGCCATGCGGGAGCCCTGGGTTCCATCCTTGGGTTGAGAGGATTCCCTGGAGAAGGGCTGGCAACCCATTCCAGTATTCTTGACTGGAGAAACTGCATGGAGAGAGGAACCTTGTGGGCTACAGTAAATGGATCACAAGAGTTGGACACAACTGAGTGACTATGCATGGCACAGCACACATACATATGCTATAATAATACATAATATGCATATGTCTGGTATATGGTATAGTTATACTGTATGTATGTATATGTGTTATAATATTATACAATATAAAAGCCATATATATTTTATCCTTATATGTAATATATGCTTATCCTATATATTATACTACTTCTGTCATAACTAGATGGGCAGATTTTGAAATTAATGAATCTTGGACTTTATAACGCAAGGTCAGCTATTGGTTTGAAATTCAAACCATTTTTACCCACAGATCTTGAAGACTTAACCAAAACACCTCCAAAATTTGATGTATCCAATATTGTTTCTCCTTTCCTTGATCATATTTGCTCTTCCAAGTCCTTTGGAGAATGTCCTAAGTGGATTTTACCTACTCTATTTCCTGTCTTTCATTTCATTGATTCTCCTGGTAAAGTCAGATATGTGCACAACAATCTTAGAAGGATGTGATTTTCACAGCTGATATGAAACCATTTTCTAGACATCTTGGTGCACATTTTAGAGCATTCACATTTTTCTCAAAAGCAGCTTCCCAAATATCTCTCTTCTGTGTGATCTGCGCACTTTGTAGACATACAGTTTAAAGCTGAAAGAGGCCTCCATGACGAGCGTGGAAAGCGGTTTAGGTTCCCACGGGGTGGTGCCGCTCTGCCGTCCTGCACGTCACCTGCCAGGGACAGTGGCTGAGGCTCTCACCTTCCTTTGTCATTGTTGGTGTCATTTTCAACATTATTTTGTAAAATAAAAGTAAACCTGGGGAAGGAGGTCAGGGCAAAGTAAGCAAGGGATTAAAGCCAAGAGGCTACTGTCACTCTGGAGCCTGGGTTTATTTGAGTTCTGCCACCTCTTTGCTGTGCTGAATAGCATGACGTCCATGAGCTTCTGCTCACGTCTGTGTATTGCTGGTGACCATGGTACCCACTGCCCAGGGGTCTAGGGAGTATGAACGCTGGTATTGATAATTCTCTAGTAATCAGAGAAGTGCCTACCACATGAGAAATATTATATAAATGTTAGTCATTGCTATTGTGTTCTTACTGGATCTAAAAGAGGTGATGACAAATAACTTAAAGCATCAAACACAGCAAAAAGTGTAAGTTATCCTTATAAGCAAATAATGACAGCACATAAGGAATGGGTAATGTATGGGAGTGGTTTCCTTCTCTCTGACCACTTCTTACAGGCAGAGAATCTCACTAGAACAGTTGCTGGTGTTATTGTTCATGTCTGATTCTTTATAACCCCATGGACTGTAGCACATGAGGCTTCCCTGTCCTTGACCATCTCCTGGAGACTGCTCAAACTCATGTCCATTGAGTTGCTGTTCAAGGGACTCTTGAGGGTCTTCTCTAGCACCATAGTTCGAAAGCATCACATCTTCAGTGCTCAGTCTTCTTTATAGTCCAACTCTTACATCCATGCATGACTACTGGAAAAACCATAACTTTGACTATTCGGACCTTTGTGGGAAAAGTGAAGCCTAGGTCTGTCATAGCTTTTCTTCCAAGGCAGCAAGCATCTTTGGAAGTTATGCTGCAGCTAACTGGCAACAATCATATCCTGAGGTCAAACAGGACACAGGGTTGAAATTGGCTTGGCTGAAAGATTTTATCCTGATGCTTCATTGACTGATGAAACAGCTAGATCTGTTTTAATTCTTTGCCTTTTTATTCTAACCACTGACCTGAAAAACAAACCCTACCTTATTAGAACTGAGTATGTGTAAGGTTTGTTCAAGGGAAAAGTGACAAGGAGCTGCGGCATGATGCTGAAGGAAAAGAACCCTCCTTGTCTCTCCTCTCTTCCTTCTCCCTCTCACTTTCTGGCCCCATCTCGTGGCCTTGAGGGCTTCAGGGAAGCTACGTGACTTAGCTCACATTCCCACACCCCTATAACTGCCTTGTAGCTAGCCTTGTTTAATGATGTAACAGCCTTAGCAGATACATAACCCATGTAGGTCGTGATTGATTTCTCTGTAAATTCCCTGTGCCTGCCTGCAGAGCCAGAGAGTCTGAAACCCCCGAATAAACATGGCTAACTACCCCCTCCCCAGTGATGGAACCTTTTCTAAAGACATAGAAGCAAATGTTGGTCTTTGCTCTGGGCCCAGTTTTTGGATGCAAATCCACTGGGGCTGTTCACACACAGTAAATCAGCTTCCAGGAGAAAGGCCTCTGTATCCCGTTTTTTGCCACTTCCCATGATGAATCTTGCTACATGGTCACATAACTCATGTCTGTAAACTGCAAATATATACAGATTATACACGCTCTTCCCAGGTGGTGCAGTGGTCAAGAACCCTGCCCGCCAATCCAGGAGATACAAGAGACGCGAGTTTGGTCCCTGGGTTGGGAAGATCCCTTGGAGGAGGAAATGGTACCCATTCTGGTCTTCTTGCCTGGAGAATTCCATGGACAGAGGAGCCTGGTGGGCTTCAGTCCATGGGGCCTCAAAGAGTCAGACATGACTGAGCACGCATGGATACCTAAATCAGTATGTGTGTGTGTGTGTGTGTGTGTGTGTGTAGTTGCTTCAGTCACGTCTGACTCTTTGAGACCCTGTGGACTGTAACCCACCAGGTTTCTCTGTCCACAGACTTTTCCAGGCAAGAATACAGGGGATCTTCCTGACCCAGGGGTCGAACTTGCAGCTCTTAGTTCTTCTGCATTAACAGCAGGTTCTGTACCACCAGGGCCACCTGGGAGGGCCGTAAACCAGAGTGGTGTTCTAAAGAGAGATGGAATATGGAGTAGGGAGAGTGCGTGATCTTTCAAGCAAAGCAGTTAAAATCAAAGGTTCCACTGGATCAAGAGAAATAGGTCCTTGTTATATTGTCAGAGAATTAAAATATTTTCCAGCCTGAAAAGAAAACCCCATGACAGGGAGTCAAGGTTCTGAAGTCTTCAGGGAGGAGACTCTCCTGGGTAAAATGGGCTTCAGCTGCTGGGTGAGCACGTAGGTACTCTCCCTGCACTCGCCCCCTCCAAGGAGCATGACCATCTAGTTTATGATCCATTCGGCACCATCCCTGTGGCATAAGGGGCACTAATAATAGCTACACTGGGACCCTGCTGTAACCTGTGTCGGTGCAGATGACCGAGGGGCTCTAGATGTTTGAGAAATATATAGAGACAAATGCTTGCAAAATACCACTTCATGTTAAATACCTAGACAGAGCCCAGATGAGTCCCAGGTGACAGGCCCTTCCAGAACCATGGCTGGGCGTGGGGACACACTGATCGACTGTGTACCTAAATGATGGAGACGCAGCTACATAAACAGGGTGCAGTATTTCCAGGTTCCTCCCTGGTGATTTCTGTTTCTTTAGATGACTCACTGGAGTTTGGGTGTCTGTGAAATGTGTTGGGTAGTCATAGAAGCTATATAAAGTTTATGGAGCTTCCTGGATTGTTATCAAATAAGCAGTACAGTTACAAAGACCATATAAAGCAGATTTTTAACCCCCGTAATTCCCTTTACTCACTGGATGACCTTGGGCATCTGCCCCCTAAGTTCATCAGAATTGTTCTGGTTCTCCCTCCTCTAGAGTGTGGGAAATAGACAGAGGATGAGATGGTTGGCGGGCATCATCGACTCAATGGACATGAATTTGAGCAAACTCTCAAGGGCAGGGTGAAGGGCAGGGGTGCCTCGTGTGCCGCAGTCCAGGGGGTCACAAAGACTCAGACGCAATTGAGCAACTCAATGATAAGAGCAACTTTGAAGGGAAAGACATAACATGCACAACTCACAGAAGACTGTTAGCCAGACCTCATACGTGGATGGAAGAGAACTGAGGTGGCAGAGCGTTAAAAATCCTCTTGCCGTGAAATTTTCATTTAATGCATCATGGTGGCCTCCGACCCCGCACGGGGGCGGTTGTGAATACGTTCTGTTCATGTCCATTTTTGCTGCTCCCAAAGGCAGACTCACCCCATTATGATATTTATTATGGCATGCAAAGGTCCAGTTCCTTCTCTGCTCTCACGGAATCAAAGCTTTCACTCCCTGTAGGGTGAAACTAATTATGTTGGAAGTTTCCCATTCAAATTATTTTTAAAAGGATGATCCCTTATGACTTGCAAGGTGTGACTTAAGGAATAAAAAAGCAAAGTGAGAAGCGATCTCACTCAAGTGAAGGGAAGATCATGGCCTTTCTGTCAATAGCTGAGCCTCTGATGTGTCTCGAGTAGCAGCTCAGTAATGATGGTGGTGTTGTCAGGACAGGAATTTTCTGTCAATGGTTTCCACGATCTCACCACGTACCACGGCTATATGGATGTGAACATTTCCAGAATGCACTTCTCTGAGTTGCACTTTGGTTTTAGACTGTCTAGTTGATGTCTCCATGTATCGGGTGGGCCAAAACAATTGTTTGGGAAAGACATGAACAAACTTTTGGGCCAACCCCTTGTGTGTTTGATCAAATAGCTCATGCTCAATGTAAACAAAACAGACACTGGTTTTTCATCCCCAAGAGTGTTCCTTCTCAGCTCTTTCTCATTCATCCCTTCGTTCAGTTGTTTTTTCCTGAATTAGGCTCTACGTACCCACCAGGTGCCAAGGAGTGACCGAGACACAGGTGATACAGCAGGCTGCAGACAGACACAAACCCGTGTCTTCACAGAGCATTTTTACTGAGGCAGGAAACCAAAGCCTATACAAAGAAATACATCCCACAATGCCAAAAAGCGATAGTTACTCTGAAGAAAAATAAAACTGTATTAGGGATCCTAGAACAGCATCTCCATAAGCATTTGAGATTATAACATGGAAATCTCTTTCTCTCAAATTCTCCAATGACTTCTGATAACCCAGAGCAAAAAGAATCCAAACTCTTCATGGTTTTGCCACCTTTGGTATCACACTGTATAATTCCCGGTACTCAGTGGGTTCAAGCCATACTTTCTTCTTCCTCTTGCTTGACTTTTCCAAAGATTTTCCTGCCTCCTCACTTTCCTCTGGATTCCTCTATGGTCGCGTTCTGCATATTTGCACATTATTGTTTCCTCTCCGCTTTCAGGTCTCGGCTCCAAAGCTGCCTCTAAAGAGAGGCCTTCCTGACTTTCTTGCTGTTTCCTCATCCCCTCACACCTAGCCTTTTCTGTTTTATGTGATGCTCCGTGGCACCTATCTTCTTGGCTTTCTCGTTTACAGTGATATTTCCTTCCACCAGGATTTAGGCACTGTGATCAGCAGGGCTCACCCGTGTTCGCAGCTGGACCATTGTTTCTTAGAAGAGAGCTTGGCGTAAGGGGGCAATCAGCAGATATTTGTTAAATAGTGCTTATACAGCTCCTTTGAAAAACTTGTGTAGAATTTAAGAAGGTAAAGTCAAGTCCCTTCTGCGACCCAGCCAAGAGGAATTTATTGTTTGTTTGTTAGACTGTATTTCATTTACACAGCATTGCTCTAGTGTGTCATCAAAGGTGGATAAAGTTGTTCAGATCAGAGAAAGTGTCTAGGGCATTTTTAGGTAACGATTTAGGGCCTGAAGGTGCAGTTGTTTTCTTTTCTTTTCTTTTCTTTTCAAAGATATATTTCTTTATTTATTTTTGGGCGGGGGTCGGGTTGGGGAGGGAGGGGAGTGGGTGAGCCACTTCTATTGGTCTTTCATTTCTCTATGTTCATCCATCTTTGTTCTTTGGCCCTTGTGGGCCTCCCATCGAGGTGGCATCTGTTGTCGCAGAGCGCCGGCTCTGGGCGCATGCGCTCCAGAGTTCCGGCTCGGTGATTGGACACATCAGTCCAGCCGCTCCGCGGCACATGGGATCTTCCCAGGCCAGGGATCGAACCGGTGCCCCTTGCACTGCAAGGCAGTGTCCTTACCCACTGGACCACCAGGGGAAGCCTCAGTTGTTTTCTCATAGGCCACATTAAATGCTTTGTATCTGAAGACTGGAATCGTGACATGATTTGCTGGAGAAATCAAATTTTCTAGTTGTGTTGCACTGTTGAAACCAAAGATAGTGTGCAAACACACCTTTTCAATACATTCCAGTATGTGCATTTCAAATGAAAACATGCAAAAAACCAGTTGGAAACCAAATCTTATTCTGAGAGAAGAAAAGAGAAAAAAATTTTTCTCAGAAAATAATTTTTTTTTGGTCAAGATCTTCATATAGAGAACATGGTGTCATCATTAATTAAGTGCCACTGGTTGTTACTACAAAGGCAATTTCTATAGTAATTTAAGATCAGTTCTAAGTTTAGCCCTCTAAGGTGTATTTCCTTCCATGGCTGAACGTGTGGTGGCACTCTTCCTGTAGGCTGAATGTAGGCGTTTCTCTGTTTGAACACCTGGGACACGAGGCCTTTGGTGCTCTGGACACCTGCCACACGCGTACAGATGTGCCACATGGCCACATCACAGGAATCTCAGAGGAACCTTCTCTACTCAAGAATCCAGGGGCGAGGAGCAGCCAGAGCAGGGATTAATATCTTCTGAGAAGGCGAGGCCTCATTTATTCTAAGTCCTGCTGAAGATTACTTTTCCATGAGGCTCATTTGATGCCTTGATGGCAGGATAAACGAAAGCTCATCATTAGAAGCCACAGAGCCTCCTCAGTCATAGCTGCAGCTCAGTCACTTGATGTTCTTCCAAGGCAGCCATCCATAGAGCTTTATTTATTTTTGGGCGGGGGTCGGGTTGGGGAGGGAGGGGAGTGGGTGAGCCACTTCTATTGGTCTTTCATTTCTCTATGTTCATCCATCTTTGTTCTTTGGCCCTTGTGGGCCTCCCATCGAGGTGGCATCTGTTGTCGCAGAGCGCCGGCTCTGGGCGCATGCGCTCCAGAGTTCCGGCTCGGTGATTGGACACATCAGTCCAGCCGCTCCGCGGCACATGGGATCTTCCCAGGCCAGGGATCGAACCGGTGCCCCTTGCACTGCAAGGCAGTGTCCTTACCCACTGGACCACCAGGGGAAGCCTCAGTTGTTTTCTCATAGGCCACATTAAATGCTTTGTATCTGAAGACTGGAATCGTGACATGATTTGCTGGAGAAATCAAATTTTCTAGTTGTGTTGCACTGTTGAAACCAAAGATAGTGTGCAAACACACCTTTTCAATACATTCCAGTATGTGCATTTCAAATGAAAACATGCAAAAACCAGTTGGAAACCAAATCTTATTCTGAGAGAAGAAAAGAGAAAAAAATTTTTCTCAGAAAATAATTTTTTTTTGGTCAAGATCTTCATATAGAGAACATGGTGTCATCATTAATTAAGTGCCACTGGTTGTTACTACAAAGGCAATTTCTATAGTAATTTAAGATCAGTTCTAAGTTTAGCCCTCTAAGGTGTATTTCCTTCCATGGCTGAACGTGTGGTGGCACTCTTCCTGTAGGCTGAATGTAGGCGTTTCTCTGTTTGAACACCTGGGACACGAGGCCTTTGGTGCTCTGGACACCTGCCACACGCGTACAGATGTGCCACATGGCCACATCACAGGAATCTCAGAGGAACCTTCTCTACTCAAGAATCCAGGGGCGAGGAGCAGCCAGAGCAGGGATTAATATCTTCTGAGAAGGCGAGGCCTCATTTATTCTAAGTCCTGCTGAAGATTACTTTTCCATGAGGCTCATTTGATGCCTTGATGGCAGGATAAACGAAAGCTCATCATTAGAAGCCACAGAGCCTCCCTCAGTCATAGCTGCAGCTCAGTCACTTGATGTTCTTCCAAGGCAGCCATCCATAGAGGAGAGCCTCCGCACTGGATTATCTGCATCAGTACGTCTTGAACTTTCAGGCAAATAGAAGTACCTTCCCCTCACCCACTGGCAAGCCCTTGTTCTTACCGTTTGCACATCTTACGCTGCTTTGGGAGAGCTGCGGTCCACACCCTCTGGCACATACAGTTGAGTGTTGGTCTGTGATTAGCTGGGTGCAGGGCTTACCAGGTGGCTCAGTAGTAATGAATCCGCCTGCCAATGCAAGAGAAGGAGACATGGGTTCAATTCTGGGCCAAGAAGGTCTCCTGGAGGAGGAAATGGCAACCCACGGCATTATTCTTGCCTGGGAAGAACCATGGACAGAAAAGACCGGGAGGCTATGTCCACGGGGTTGCTGAGAGTTGGGCACGACTGAGCGTGCCTGCACCACCACCACGTGCCGTCAGCCGGACACCTGGGCGGAGAGGCCTACCTGGCCTACAGTGCTGTGGCTCCACAAAGCCCCTGGAACCCAGGCTGACTTCTCACCCTCAACACTCCAGCCTCACATGGGCCTGTGTTCCGACTAAACCAGGTCTTGTTGGCTCTTGCTTAGAACCTGCACTTGACGTGCTAGGTGGGAGTTTGGATGCTAGGGGTGATTTTCTTTCGTTTTTAAAAATATTCATGTATGTATTTGGTTGTTCCATGTCTTAATTGCAAGATGCAGGCTCTAGGTCTCAGACCAGGGATCGAACCTGGGCCACCTGCATTGGGAGTGTGGATCCCTAGCCACTGGGCCACCAGGGGAGTCCTGGCTGCTTTCCTTAGCTCCTGCCTCCCGTCTTGCATGGCTCTGTCCTTGTTCAGCTGTGGCTCTTTCCCATACACACCCTCGGCTGGGCTCCAGATGGGGAGAGGCTGCACCACTCCCGAATCCCCCAGCACCTCCGAGGCATGTGGCTGTTGTTCAAGATAGGTCCGCTGTCTGATTTTTCTCTTCCCCATTTCCACTTCTGGCAGTTGTGCTTGATGGCAGGATAAACGAAAGCTCATCATTAGAAGCCACAGAGCCTCCCTCAGTCATAGCTGCAGCTCAGTCACTTGATGTTCTTCCAAGGCAGCCATCCATAGAGGAGAGCCTCCGCACTGGATTATCTGCATCAGTACGTCTTGAACTTTCAGGCAAATAGAAGTACCTTCCCCTCACCCACTGGCAAGCCCTTGTTCTTACCGTTTGCACATCTTACGCTGCTTTGGGAGAGCTGCGGTCCACACCCTCTGGCACATACAGTTGAGTGTTGGTCTGTGATTAGCTGGGTGCAGGGCTTACCAGGTGGCTCAGTAGTAATGAATCCGCCTGCCAATGCAAGAGAAGGAGACATGGGTTCAATTCTGGGCCAAGAAGGTCTCCTGGAGGAGGAAATGGCAACCCACGGCATTATTCTTGCCTGGGAAGAACCATGGACAGAAAAGACCGGGAGGCTATGTCCACGGGGTTGCTGAGAGTTGGGCACGACTGAGCGTGCCTGCACCACCACCACGTGCCGTCAGCCGGACACCTGGGCGGAGAGGCCTACCTGGCCTACAGTGCTGTGGCTCCACAAAGCCCCTGGAACCCAGGCTGACTTCTCACCCTCAACACTCCAGCCTCACATGGGCCTGTGTTCCGACTAAACCAGGTCTTGTTGGCTCTTGCTTAGAACCTGCACTTGACGTGCTAGGTGGGAGTTTGGATGCTAGGGGTGATTTTCTTTCGTTTTTAAAAATATTCATGTATGTATTTGGTTGTTCCATGTCTTAATTGCAAGATGCAGGCTCTAGGTCTCAGACCAGGGATCGAACCTGGGCCACCTGCATTGGGAGTGTGGATCCCTAGCCACTGGGCCACCAGGGGAGTCCTGGCTGCTTTCCTTAGCTCCTGCCTCCCGTCTTGCATGGCTCTGTCCTTGTTCAGCTGTGGCTCTTTCCCATACACACCCTCGGCTGGGCTCCAGATGGGGAGAGGCTGCACCACTCCCGAATCCCCCAGCACCTCCGAGGCATGTGGCTGTTGTTCAAGATAGGTCCGCTGTCTGATTTTTCTCTTCCCCATTTCCACTTCTGGCAGTTGTGCTGGCTCTGCACACCAGTTCAGTTCAGTTCAGTTGCTCAGTCTCGTCCGACTCTTTGAGACCCCACGGACGGCAGCACACCAGGCTTCCCTGTGCGTCAGCATCGCCTGGAGCTTGCTCAAACTCACGGCCTTTGACTCAGTGACGCCATCCAACCTTCCGGTCCTCGGTCGTTCCCTTCTCGCTGTGTCTTCTATAACTCCAGGCTCGGCGTTTTCACCCACCTCCGGCCAGGGCTCCCCCTGCTGGTGTTTCTCCTTTCCGCAGCCCCTGTCCTGTCTCAGCTCTGCAGCCCTGGCCGCTGTGGCCGCACCTCGCTGCCTCCTTGTTTCCGGTGCTCGCAATGAAACAGGTGGCTCCATTCCAGAATGCAGATCTGAGTTCCAGCAGGAAGTTCAGTCTCGCTGATGAAGATCCAATGTTCCTTTTGGAGATGAAAATACAGATGGTAACCAGGCATTTTTCACTGTCAGGTGAAAATGAAAAAGAAGTCTGCCTACATTAAATAATTAGAATATAAAGAGATATAATTTCCAAAGCATTAAGATCCTGTTAATAAATATTTCATATTCTTTTATAATTCACATATTCTCTGTAGATGAACATTGGTGGAGTTGGTGACTTTAAATATAGACAAAGAAGATATAAGGCTATATATCTGAAACTCTAAAATGGGCAAATCAGTGAAGCCAATTAGAAATTAGCTAATGTATTTTTTTTTTTTTTAAGATTTATTTATTTATTTTGGGCGGGGGTCGTGTTGGGTAGGGAGGAGAGTGGGCGGTCCACTTCTATTGGTCTTTCATTTCTCTATTTTCATCCGTCTTCGTTCTTTGGCTCCTGTGGGCCTCCCATCGCGATGGCGTCTGTCGTTGCAGAGAGCCGGCTCTGGGCGCATGCGCTCCAGAGCTCCAGCGCTCCGGCTCTGTAATTGGACACATCGGTCCAGCCGCTCCGCGGCACGTGGGATCTTCCTAGGCCAGGGATGGAACTGGCGCCCCTTGCACTGCAAGGCGGTGTCCTTACCCACTGCGCCACCAGGGGAAGCCCTAGCTAATGTATTTTTATTATAGTTCTTAAAAGAAAGTACCTAATACATAAAGCCTGATTTGTATTGAAGATTTTAATATAGACATTAAGCTTCACTATATATGTTTCTAAATAATAGTCTACTTTTATCAATTTTTCAATCAAATTTCTGAAATTGAATAATGTTTGCTAATTAAAATGTATATGCTTAAATATTGCATAAAATGACTTGAAATGGTGTAAACTGAACCATTCCTCAGAGTCTAGGATTTGTCAAAGAGATGCTCTTATAATTAGAATGGGGCCACAGATTCATGAGTCTCCAGGGCTTTGGCAAGAGCGTAAATTGGAACCTAAATACTTGGCCATAGTGACTCAACGTTGGGCCATTGTTGTTGTTCAGTCTTGTCGTGTCGGAGAATTTGCGACCCATGGACTGCAGCGCACCAGGTTTCTCTGTCCTTCATCATCTCCCTGAGTTTGCTCACACTCATGTCCACTGACCCGGTGATGCTATCTAACCATCTCATCCTCTGCCACCCGGTTCTCCTCCTGCTCTCCGTCTTTCCCAGCACCAGGGTCTTTTCTGATAAGTCGGCTCTTTGCATCAGGTGGCCGAAGTGTTGGAGCTTCAGCATCAGTCTTTCCAATGCCACAGTGACCCCATATTGAGCCACAGGGAGAGGCAAGAACTGTGACCAATTAGAGGGTAAATAATTGGCCTAAAATGCTGAAATTGAATAAATTTTAAAACTCACCTATTTGTCCTGGTTGAGCAAACATATGAAAGATGCAGCAGGCAAACTTTTGTTTGCAAAAACTTTGTATTTTCAAATCCACACATGATATAAATTTAGAATGTAAATATTTAAGACAAAGTCTATCTAAAGCAGTATTTTACATAACCTGAAGTTAAGAATGTAGCCGAATGAAAGTTTAGTGTAGTGTTTTATTCAGTGGGAAAAATCTTAGAACTTAAACCCTGGGACAGCATCTCAGGTAGCCTTGAGAGACGGCTCCGAGGAGGTGGGGGAGGAAGTCAGGCTAATACAAGTTAGCAACAAAGAGGGCAGGCAGTCTCAGTCTCAAAGATTATTGTTAATAAGAAAGCCAGGTATCAAGTTAAAGGATTGTCCTGTGTATGGGCAGATGCAAGAGTCTGGGAATAATCCTTTCATACGCATCTCAGCTATCTGGGGCCGGCATGCCATCTCTCTGATTTCTCACCCCTCCCAATTCCTCAGTACTCCTCATGTTGGGGTGACCAAAATCTGCTGGATCACAGGCATTATTTCCCTTTGGGAGCCTTCATTCATATTTGGGGGATTCCCTTGTAGCTCAGCTGGTAAAGAATCTGCCTACGATGCAGGAAACCCTGGTTCGATTCCTGGATCAGGAAGATCCCCTAGAGAAGGGATAGGCTACCCACTCCAGCGTTTTGCCTGGAGAATTCTATGGCTCTTCCATGTGTCTCAAAGAGTCAGACAAAAACTGGGCGACTTGACTTTTTGACTCTATTCGCATTTGGAGACCTGAAATTGCTGATGTTTGTTACGTCCTTGTTAACTGATACGGCAGAGGATGTTGTGCCTCACAACCTGATGCGAAGAGCCTGCTCACTGGGAAAGATCCTGATGCTGGGAAAGACGGAGGGCAGGAGGAGAGGGAAGGTGACACAGGACAAGGTGGTTAGACAGCGTCATGGACTCAGAGGACACGAGTCTGAACAAACTCTGGGAGACGGTGAAGGACAGGGAAGCCTGGGCTTGCAAAGAGCAGGACATGACTTAGAGACTGAACAACAACAACAAGGTAGCAGTGAGTGGGCCTGGGTTTTGGAGCGTTTCCTGGAGGAAAATGAAGTCTTCTTCCTGCCCAGTGCCTGTGTGTGGGGGAAGGAGGAGCGTTTGGCGAGGTTTAAGACCTCCTGGGCACAGCACACTAGCGGTGCTCACAGTCGTCACATGCTCCTTGTTTAATTAGCTGATAACTCTTTCTCTCCAGCTTCAGCTCCTGTGTCATCAGCCCTGCACGTGGAGAAACAGAAGAAGGAATTGGCTGAGGGGTAATTTCCATTTTTTTCTACATTGTCTAGGAGCCAAGGCCTTGAGGCAATTTCGTTTAAGTGATGTCCCAGATGCTTAGGTCTGCGTCTGTCCTGGTGAGTGCCCACGGTGGCCAGCGAGGTGTCGATGCTCCTCTGGACGGCGTGTGCCTTTGTCAGCGCTACCCTTCTGTTTCAACAATTAGGGAGTGCAGAGCGTGGTCTGAGCTTATGAGTGAGTCAAACTTTATTGGATGTGGGAAGCCTATGTGTGAGTTTGGAACATATTATTTCAAGTGACGGACAGGTAACCTCTGAGTCCCTGAAGGAGCCGAGAGAATTGGCAGCCAGGGCTGTCGATCGAAAAAATGGACAGATTTCAAGGTACAGGACAAATATAGGTGAGGTCAGCTTACTGCTCACACAAGAGACTCAGAACCTGTTCTTGCATTTGTGCTAATTCATGACTGCAGCAACAGCAACTAAGGTGTGTATGAGAAAGCACAGGCTGTTATGCCAGGAAAATCAAGTGCACCAGAACAAACCTAAAGCCGACCTAGGCTGGGTGTCTGAGGTTGGCTCCACAGTGAGAAGGAGGACCATTTGCAGAAAGGTAGGTCATGGGTGCATTACAAAAGGTAGGGAGTAAGGAGAAGAAGAGAATTTACTGATGGATATTTGATGTTAAAAAATTACTGAGAGTGAGTGTCATGCATAGAATGTTGTATGTGGGTACCCGTGCCTTTTGCTCAGAGGGAGTCTTAGAAGGACCTTTATGAATGAGTGACCTTTATCTTATATAAACAAGGTGATCTTTTCCTGGTGGGTCAGACTTGAAAAGTCCAGCTGCAATACGGGAGACCCAGGTTCGATCCCTGGCTCAGGAAAATCCCCTGGAGAAAGAAATGGCTACCCACTCCAGTCTTCTTGCCTGGGGAATTTCATGGACAGAGGAGCCTAGCAGGCTACAATCCATGGGGCCCCAAAGAGTTGGACACGACCGAGCGACTATCACTTTCATACTTAATTTTAAGGCACTGAGGTTTTTGTTATTGAACTGAAAGGAAAGGGGGCCAGCGTATCAACAGAGAGATGATTTTTTTCATCTAATCCTAGGTAGTCAAATAATTCAAACAGATAATACAAATGATACAAGGGGTTGAGTTCGACATTCTCTAGTAATAAAGGCAATTTTTACATCTGTTGGCTCTTGTCATTCCAGGATGGGAATAGAGTCTAGAAAACCTGGTGTCTCAAAGAATCTGAAGTGGATTGAATTTTAAGTCCTTCTCATCTTGCTACTCCACTGCCTTCGTGTTGTCTGGGTCAGGGTGAGGTTTTCGAGCAGCAACACATCCAAAATGCTGCATCAGACCTCGATCCTCTTTTCCTTTCTAGGGACTTATTCCATACACTCTTAAATCACCTGAAAAAATGTGACCGCTCACATCCTTCTGATACAATTCTCCCACATATTAATAATAAAAAATGTGATGGAGGAGGAGGGAGTAGGAGAGCTGCCATTATAAATCCAGCCAGGTGGGATAGGAGGCCGTGATTAACTACCTGGCACCCAGGTAGATCTCCCGGGGTTGCCATCCTGTACAAGGTGAAGCGATTTCTCATGACTTCCTAACGTTTATCCCCATAGATCAGCGTGCTGAGCCATCAATCCTGCGAAGGTTAAAAGGGACATTACTCAAAACCTGGCATGGAGAGGCGAGGTTTTAAAAAGCTGTTATGTCACTGGGTTTAAAGCTTTAAAGGGAGAGGGAATAGTTATATTAAAGTTGATACCACATGCCTCCCCTGTCTTTCCCCCGCAGAGGTTTTGTAATTATGGAACCAAATTCGTCTGCTGGGTCCTCTTTCTCATTTCCCAATTTTTACCTATGAGTCTATAATGAATCCACGTAAGTACAGATCTTTGTTGTTGTTGTTCTTGTTTTAGTGGTTTTTCTAGAATTACATCCCTGTTGGAAATGGTAATAACAAGTCTTCAACTGCTTATATGCATTTTGGTTATTTCTGACCAAATGAACACCACAAAAATGTCTGCACATAATCTACAGCAAATGTTCTTCTCACGCCAGGAATAAATTACAGTGCTTGCTGGGGGAGCGTTGTTTCGATCTGCTGTTTCCCGAGAAAGGTTCTTAATGGAGAACAGCAGCGCCTTTTGGATCCCGAGTTATTTTTCGACCTTTAGCATTTTTACCGAATCAACGGATATGAGTTTGAGCAAACTCTGGGAGAGGGGAAGGACAGGGAAGCCTGGCGTGCTGCAGTGCACGGAGGTGGCGTGACCTAGCAAGCAAAGCAGCACCGTCCTGCTCTACAGTTTAAATGGACAGTGGCTTCATTCATAAATACTCTTTGTGTCGGCAGGATCGCGCACGTGTCCATAAACTGTGTTTTCGGCTTTCTGAGAGCTTCTCTCTTGAAACCCTTCGCTGCCCTCCCTACCTCTCGACGTCTCCATTGTCTCCATTGGCTCTTCGCGCGAGGCTCCTCCCCAGTTGAGAATACAGATACCCTGCTTTGCCATACAGGCTGCTTTACTGCTTACCTGGTCTTGATACGCAAGACGTTAAGGTGAGTGAATCGATCAGATTATCTAAAACACACTTTAATAAGAGAGGTGAACAGCACAGGGGGGCTGTGGGGTGAGGGGCAACTTCGTTTTGAAAGAGCACGTTGGGTAGGGGCAGAGCCAAAGGCAGCCTTCTTGTGTTTATTTTTTCTTGGGATTAGCCTTGCTTTGAAAATAAATGCCCTCCGTGGTTTATCCTTTCTCTATAGAAAATTTACAGAATGTTATGAACGAACGAGTGAGTGAATGCATGGAATTACTTTGACAGGCACCGGTTAAGAAGTTAAGGATTGCCCCGATAGCATTTTGATTTTTTGAATGAAGAAAGAAGGCTTTTCTTACCACGAGCCCCTCTTTGATATAACGGCTCTAGAAAGATAGGAACTGGGGAAGCATTTCCAAAGATGAAGTCTGGCTGAACCTTCTGCCTTTCTATTTATTTATTTTTTTGGCCACTTCTATTGGTCTTTCATTTGTTGCCATCTTTGTTCTTTGGCCTGTGTGGGCGTCCTATCGCAGTGGTCTCTCTCGTCGCAGAGCACCGGCTCTGGGCACATGTACTCCAGGGCGCTGGCTCGGTAGTTGGACACATCGGTCCAGCTGCTCCGCGGCACGTGGGATCTTCCCAGGCCAAGGATTGAACCGGAGCCCCTTGCACTGCAAGGCGGTGTCTTTACCCACTGGTCCACTAGGGAAGCCCTATTTATTTTTTTAAACAATTGTTTTTACTTTCACCTATTGCAGTAGCTGAATTGTCAAATAGCACACTTGTTTCTTTAACGTAGGCTCTTTTTTTGGCTTCTCTTGCTTATTCTGGTATTCACAGGCATCTGAATTTCCTTTCTACACCCGTGGGTAAGTGAACAACAGTGGAGCTTTTACCCTTATTTCCAGAATCTAATTTGTACCTTATGCTAAATTGATACCTATTTGCCACAATTGGAATACAAAGGTAGGACTTTCAACTGCTATTATCTGGACTACAAAGAACCAGCGGCACGCCTGATTAGGATTTTTTGGCTAAGTTTTAATTTTCAAAGTGAGGAATCCCCCTCTTCCCTTTACATTTTATCCAGAGGATTGCTGATTTTTAGTAAAGACTAGAACTTAAAAAGATGTAGATAAGCTTTTAGAACTATAAAGTTCTAAAAACTGTAAAAGCTATGAAGACGAACTACTGAACTTAGACATTGCTAAGACGATTGGAAGGCCTTCCAGAGACATCAGAGATAGAAAGTATCTTCTGAATCATTCAAGAAAAATTAGCCCACTAAATCAAACATAGTATGGTGCACTTTGGAAATTGGTATACACGGAAAGCTTGCTGGACTGATAATCCTCATGTGCTGGGTACAGTTTTTCTCCCTCTCTGCACTATTTTGCCGTGGACCATGAAGAGGCATCTCTTGTTTCTCTGGCAGCTCTGAGGGGGGCTCTTCAGTGCCTCTGGTCTCCATCCTCCCTGTCTTTCCGCGTCAGACAGTGGCCGGTTGAATTGCTTGGTCTGGCTGCCTGAGCTCCTCTCCTGGCCGACTGCCCGCGCTGTAGGTCTTGTTCTCTCCAACCTGGACCCCCAATCCCTCCAGCCAGGGCTGACCCTGTCCCCACAGACCCTGCCCACCTAAGGGGGAAGATGCGCCTGCGGGGCAGGAGTCCACACTGGGAGCCCGGCGTCACCTCCCCTCCAGCCACGACGGGGGCGGGTGCTTGTTTCCTCACTCCCGTGCTGATTTCTGCATCTGAACTCCCGAAGAGGGTGCCACCGTGGAGGCTCCAACAAGAACGTTGGGCCGGCCCGACCAGTCCCTGAAGAAGGCGTGTTCTCTCAGCCACTCCAGGTGGTGCCCCGTGACCATTTTTGCTTGAAGGAGACTCGGGTGTTGGGTTCTGTGCCACTTAGCAGAGGTGACAGCCCGTTTTTCAGGGGCCGGCAAGCCGCACTTGCACGGACGAAGGCTGCAGTGGGAATGCCCAGTTACATCCTTTGGGTGACAAGTATTCTTGTAAAGACATCTGGACGTGTGTGTGTGTATTTGCCCATCCCCTCGCCTGGGGTGTGCTGGCATTCAGAGGCTGCCTGGGGAGAGGAGGTGGGAACCGGCAGATTGGATGGGTTGTTCCAAAGGTGCGAGCCTTCACGGGCCTGGGCCATGAACTTGGCAGTGCGTCAGTGGTTCCGGGTCAGCCTGGAGGAGCCTCGATAGTCTTCACTTCCTGCTCCTCTCCACTACTCTCTGGGTCACTCTCTCCAATGGATGCACTCTTTGGGCCTATGTGTCAATGCCTCTGGTCGGGGCAGTCAGGGCTCTGTTGGGTGACTTTCTGTCTTTTTCCAGACACTGTCTAGGCTCTGATCCAGTTATCAGAGGGAAAGGTTCCCCTCGATCCCCCCACCAGGGGGCCTTTTCCGCGTCTGTGAACGTCTGCTTCTGCTATGCCTGAACTCCCAGCAGCCGTCATGTACATCTCTTTGACGATGACGGCCACATATGTAAAGTTCCAGAAGACTCTGAGAGTCTGCCTACCCCTTTCTCAACCTGTCATGATGGGTATGGACCAGTCCTCCCATGAGGACCAGCGTCGGGTGTGATGTCCCCTAACTGCAGGGTGTCTCTGGACTGGAGCCAGCGCTGGCTTCTGCTGGACTTTTCCTGAAATTGCCCTGTCGCTTGGCCAGCCTGTCTTCCTTCCTGGTCTGGTTCCTCCTTCCCCAGTCCTGGCTGACTCTTCCTGGGGACATGTTCTCATATATCACTTTTGGGAAAGCCAACCTAAATCAGACAGTATTCATATTTCATTATAACTCAATTTGTCATGTCTGCAGTGGGGCGATCACCTCAGTTTTTTCCCTGTGTCTCTAAAGATCCTCTCTAAGCCATTAGGATTAGTAGATCGATTGCTAAAACATCCACTAATTAGCCTGATGCCTTTGCATAGTTAACAAGAGCGAAGAGCACATGCAAGCTCCCTGTGACGAAACTCGGCAAGGATGCGGGCCAGGAGCGCTGGGCACCATGAGCCCAGGGCTGGGGTGGGAGACCTGGGCCTCATCTCTGCTCAGTTGGGTCCTGCTAGTGTGGCCTTGGGTGAGCAGATTCAAGTCACAGGTCGTTCATCCAAATAAAACTATGGATTGAGTGTCGAGAGCAAGTTTTATGGTCAAACTGGGAACCCAACACTCTGTAGATACAGACTAGGCTCTGGTGGATGCAGCTCAGCCAAGGGCACAGACGGGTTTCAGAGAGAACTTTATTTCAAGGGGTTGGCTCTCACACATGTGAAGCCTCCAAGGTCAAAATCTGTGGGACAGACGGGCTGGCTGGGGACACAGGAAAGACTTGAGGTGGCCACTTGAGTCCCAAGGCCGCCTCCTGGGAGAAATGCCCTCTTCTGTGGGGAGATGAGCCTTTTCTCTCCAGGCCTTCAGCTTGCTGGATGAGGCCCACTCGCAGGCAAGAGGGCAATCTGCTTGACTCAGATCTACTGAGCTCAGTGCCCAGCTCACTCACCACGCTGTCACAGCAGCGTCTAAACTGCCGCTCGACCGGATTCCTGGTGTGATGCCGCACCAGTGTGCACATGACTTTAGCCATCACACTGCTCCCCGCTGGGAAGTCAGAATTTCTGTATGGTTGACAGGCGATCCCTGGGCTAGTCAGGTAGCCTGGGTAAGTGCCAAGAGGGTCAGGGAGGCATCCCGAGTGTGTGCCTCCAGCTCTCCTTTCCACACCCACGTGGGTCAGCTGGGCAGCTCGGCTGACAGCCTGAGAGCCAGGGAATAAGTAGAGGTCTATGGCTACCATCTCCTCCTCCATGGGACCTCTCTGACCCAGGATCAAATCTGCGTCTCCTCCGGCACTGGCGGGTGGTAACCTCTGAGCCACATGGGAAGCCTGCGCGTTAGCACTACATACAAAAGAAGCAGCTGCTCAGATCAAGTTGCTGTTGTCGCTGTTGTTTTTTTAACTACTCTACATTGCAGGACTTGAGAATCTTGCCATTAATCCCACAAGATAAAATAAATAGTTAACACGTTAGATGAGAAGATGATTACGCAGGAGGAGCGTGGTTGAGAATGATTGCAAGTCAAGCATTTGTGTGATTAGTTAGCAGACATAGTTTAGTACCTTTGAGGTCAGTAATGCAATTCTGAGGTCAAAACATTGCACAGTAAATGAACAACTGCAGATAGGCTGGGCCAGAAAGTTTTGTGAATGATTTCATTTCTGCCTGTTTTTATCGTGATATCTCCATTTCCATGGGCTGTTTATCGCTGTGGGCTCGAGCGCCCCTCCTCTGCCTGCCTCTCCTCCTCACCCGAGCGTCTGTCCACCTCCCTCCTTCTGTGGCATCACATCTTCAGTCCCCTCGTTCTCACCCCACATTGCTCTCGTCCGGCGTTCCCGTGCTCTGACCAGTGTTTCTCAGAAAACAGTCCTGGGCCGTCTGCTCGGAGATCCCTTCCGGAGCTTGTCACAGATGCAGACGTTTATACTCGAAGCCCCCACGGTCTGTAACCCACATTGACTTGCATGGGTCCTATTTGCTCGTGAAAATACTTTCTCTGAAGGTGGCAGTGGTTCACTGCATTCTTCTTGCAAGTTTTTAACCCAGAAGGGGGATGAATGCGCTGAGTTTTTGAGGGTGACCGGGGAGGGTAGTCTCAGAGGCCAGTTCCTCTGCTTGGTGGGGAGCCGACCCACCCTGTGTAAGCGATCAAGTCAACACATCTCTGTGTAGAGGAGAACTGAAGCTTTCATGATTCCTTTGTCAAGTTCTCTTGTAGTAGTTAAATGCACAAGGGGAAGACAATGAAAACTATATATATTCAATAGAAAATTTTAGTTTATAGGTAAAAGTACCCATGTGAATTTCTAATTTTTAAATATATTTGAGTGTTGTATTCCTCCTTGACATGCTGTCATTCCTCTATTCTAGAATGTATCTTCTTCACATTTTAATAAATTGATAGATATATTGATTAGGTAACAATAATACTGAAATCATACATGCAATGTACTGTTTACTACCTTTATATGATTTCAGTTAAAGGTTATTGTTTTTCCAGCAACAATTAAAAAATACACCATTATCACAGTATTTAATTTATATTAAAACATGAAAGAAGTGGCACATGATTCTCAATTAAAATCTTCCCTGTGTTTGGAGTCACATAGATTTCTGAGTGAAAAGAGAGAAGTTAGAAAATTTTATGTCTCCTATGAAATGTTGAACTATGAATTATAATGTCAAGATTCCTATAGCAAAAGCCAAAAATCTTTTAACTTGCTTTAGGGAATCTTCCTCTCTCTTTTCTTTTATCTCTCTTTCTTAGCAACTATGTTTAATTTTTTTTTTTTTCTGACCAATGTTGATAGCATGACATTGTAGCTACATGAATTAGGCAAAAATGGGAGATTTAAAGTTTAGAAAATACATCCCCTCTGAGAAATGTGGGTTGTAATCTGAAGTGTAATCTCTGATTATATCTCAGACTTTTAAATCAAAAACATGATTGAAAACTCCTTGTTACTCTAAAAATCCGAACAGAATGAATGTTAAGTCTGTGAAGTTTAGATACTGTCAATCATTTGGTTACACTGCAATTCCATGCCATATTATGGGAGCTCCTGCCTGGGTTCAGCAGGCAATGGGAGATATAAGGAGCTGTGGGTATAACCTGATGGGAGTGGAAAGTAGATTATTGTTATAGAAATGGGTTGTTTTAGGTAGGGTGCAGACTATGGTTTGGGGCCACAGCTGGGATCACAAAGCTCCAAGGAGTAGGGGTGGGGTTAACTCTTAAAATTCAGCCTTTTTTTCTATTCACTGAGGTGTCTTTTCATTTTGTTGATGGTTTTCTTTGGTTTGCAAAAGCTTTTGCCTTTAATTAGGTCTCACTGTGCCTCAGCTGGTAAAGAACTTGCTTGCCAGTGCAGCAGATGCAAAAGCCATGGATTTGATCCTTGGGTCAGGAAGATCCCCTAGAGAAAGAGGTCTCACTTGTGGTTCAGCTGGTAAAGAACTCGCCTGCCAATGCAAGAGATGCAAGAGACATGGGCTTGATGCCTGGGGTCAGGAAGATCCCTTGGAGAAACAAATGGAAACCTGCTCCAGTATTCTTACCTGGAGAATTCCACCAGGCTCCTCTGCCCATGGAATTTTTGAGGCAGGAATACTGGAGTGGCGAGCCATTTCCAGGGGATCTTCCCTAACCCAGGGATCGAACTTGTGTCTCTTGTGTCTCCTGCATTAGCAGGCAGATTCTTTACCACTAGTGACATCTGGGAAGCCCCAAAAGAGCATGCAAGTGTGCTAAAATTCTCAGTTCTGAAATGTTGGATTAATATTATATAATAAATAGAATCATAAGAAACATACTATATATATACATGCATATACATATACACACACACATATATATATATATATACACACACATACATACATACATACATACATACATACATACATACATGCATACATATGATTTACAGGTGAAGGAAAATGCTTAAAATGTTGAAGTTTCCTCTGGGGTTAAAAAACAGAAGTGGAGGATCAGGAGACAAGAAGTATTGTTTTTGTTTTGTTTTTATCATAAGCTTTTTGGAACTATTGACTATTTAAAACTATTTGCCAATAGTACTTTAAATAAAATAAATGTTAATAAAAAAACAAAGCTAAATCAACCCAGCTTATCTAAAGCCTCAGGTTTCCAGAACAGAGCTGGCCTCATGATCCCTGGCTGGCACGTTGAAGCCACAGCAGCTGCAGCGTCTGCTCAGTATGGATGACCTCCTGGCGTCGGTCCACATCCACTGCCCATTGCCCAGTGGTGTTCAATAAAAATGCAAACAAATACATCCTTGAAGACGACAGACTGCCATCTCACTGCAGGAATCCTTTAGTGTGGACTGCTTTTCAGTTTGCTTTTAGTCACAAGCTGGGCATGGAGGGATGTAAATTTTGTTGTGTGAGAAAAGGAAGTTATGCTCCTGAGGAAGGGGTCCCAGCCTCCTCAGCCCCCCACCTGTCAGCCAGGCCCCCACGGAAGCATTAACCTCACAGGGGCCTCCATAAAAAAGGTAGAAATGAGGGCCAAAAAGGACGTGGAAATAAGGAAAAGTTTCCTGGATTCTAATCTCAAATGACCATTGAGATGTATGAAAGGGAACATAATTTAAAGCAAATTCTACTTTTTAATTAAAGAATAATCTCCATAGAATCTTGGTACATATTCAGCTTTAACTGCTGGTTCAATTGATTTTTTTCTCAGCGAGAATATACTTCTCTTCTCTCTCTTGCTGAATGTAGACCTTTCAGAAAGGGTTGGCATTTACGACTTCAAATTAGAGTCTTTAATTTCCCCTATAAAACATGTGCAGATTATATATGGGCAAGCATCTTTTGCCTTTGCCATCCAGTCCTCCACGTTTTTGGAAGGCAGAGCCTCTGAGCAGGAGGGGATCGATACACAGCCTATATTCATCCCCACTACCTGGAGCGCCGACGGTTCTAGTGATGTGAGTAATCCTGGGTTCCAGATACCAGAACAAGCTTGCCATCTGTTTATGTGCAGGTCACCAGCCAACAGATGGTAAACTTGGGTAAGTTCGCTTTTCTATTTTGAGATTTACGGAGGACGGGGGAGTTTATTCTGTTTCTCCTCTCTCTCTCTCTTTCTCTGTCTAATACTGGAAAAGCACTTTCATTTTTGGATAGTGTCAAAGTTCTAGAAAACACTTGTTTTATAATTGATATCAAGAGTTTTCTATTTGCACAGACCGCTGGTATTGGTAAAGGTTTGCTCAGATGTTTACTTTTGACGGGAGAGAGCAGTGTATGCTGTTGTCTGCAGGTGCCTTCAGAAGGTCAGGGCCTCATGATCCCTGGCTGGCACGTTGAAGCCACAGCAGCTGCAGCGTCTGCTCAGTATGGATGACCTCCTGGCGTCGGTCCACATCCACTGCCCATTGCCCAGTGGTGTTCAATAAAAATGCAAACAAATACATCCTTGAAGACGACAGACTGCCATCTCACTGCAGGAATCCTTTAGTGTGGACTGCTTTTCAGTTTGCTTTTAGTCACAAGCTGGGCATGGAGGGATGTAAATTTTGT
Source organism: Tragulus kanchil (assembly GCA_022376925.1). NCBI lineage: Eukaryota > Metazoa > Chordata > Mammalia > Artiodactyla > Tragulidae > Tragulus > Tragulus kanchil. The sequence continues at coordinate 166,303,744 of JAIOJX010000003.1, read as the reverse complement.
TGTGTGAGAAAAGGAAGTTATGCTCCTGAGGAAGGGGTCCCAGCCTCCTCAGCCCCCCACCTGTCAGCCAGGCCCCCACGGAAGCATTAACCTCACAGGGGCCTCCATAAAAAAGGTAGAAATGAGGGCCAAAAAGGACGTGGAAATAAGGAAAAGTTTCCTGGATTCTAATCTCAAATGACCATTGAGATGTATGAAAGGGAACATAATTTAAAGCAAATTCTACTTTTTAATTAAAGAATAATCTCCATAGAATCTTGGTACATATTCAGCTTTAACTGCTGGTTCAATTGATTTTTTTCTCAGCGAGAATATACTTCTCTTCTCTCTCTTGCTGAATGTAGACCTTTCAGAAAGGGTTGGCATTTACGACTTCAAATTAGAGTCTTTAATTTCCCCTATAAAACATGTGCAGATTATATATGGGCAAGCATCTTTTGCCTTTGCCATCCAGTCCTCCACGTTTTTGGAAGGCAGAGCCTCTGAGCAGGAGGGGATCGATACACAGCCTATATTCATCCCCACTACCTGGAGCGCCGACGGTTCTAGTGATGTGAGTAATCCTGGGTTCCAGATACCAGAACAAGCTTGCCATCTGTTTATGTGCAGGTCACCAGCCAACAGATGGTAAACTTGGGTAAGTTCGCTTTTCTATTTTGAGATTTACGGAGGACGGGGGAGTTTATTCTGTTTCTCCTCTCTCTCTCTCTTTCTCTGTCTAATACTGGAAAAGCACTTTCATTTTTGGATAGTGTCAAAGTTCTAGAAAACACTTGTTTTATAATTGATATCAAGAGTTTTCTATTTGCACAGACCGCTGGTATTGGTAAAGGTTTGCTCAGATGTTTACTTTTGACGGGAGAGAGCAGTGTATGCTGTTGTCTGCAGGTGCCTTCAGAAGGTCAGGGCGAGAGCCGCGGGTCAGGGCAGCACCCAGGGCACAGCCACTGGAGGCGGCTTCGGCGGGAGGAAGGGCAGCGCTGTACCCGCTCTCCTGGCCTCCTCTGGGGGTGGGTTGGCTGTCCTGTCAAAGGAGAGTCTACTCACTCAATTTAAATGGTACTGTTTTCACCATTTGTTTAGTCTAAAACTCTTAGCTTCATATTTCTAGAGGAGGAAATGGCAACTCACTCCAGCATCTTGCCTGGGAAATCCCGTCGACAGAGGAGCCTGGTGGGCTACAGTCCGTGGGGTCACAAAGGGTCAGACACGACTGAGCAATGGTGCACGCATGTGTAAACGTCACCAGCTAGGAACAGAGAGTGAAAACGTGGTGTCCTGAGACCCCACCTCCCTTAACCTGAAAGTGGAAAGTCCCATGACCCTGACCTGACTCTGGGCATCCCTGAGCTGCTTACACGTGTCCATAGGACGCCTGTGCTCCGCTTCTGGCTCCGTTCCATGGAGGAATTTCCTCCCTGTCAGCTGCAGGCGCCCTGCTCTTGTGAGGTGAACAATTCTGTCTCATGTTATGATTGTTTATGGGTAGAGGGGGGTCTGGTTTTGGAGGGCCCCAAAGTGCTGAGCAGTTTATATGGTAGCTTTCCCTCGTGCCATGGTCTACGGCTACTGAAGCGCAGCCTCCTAACGCCCCACAAAGCCAGGCCACCATCGAGCTATCCAGTCTTGACGGCTTGGGTTGGCACAGCTGCTTTTGCTCCTAAATGATGCAATGGAAACTGCAGTTTCCCAGGAAGGCAAGGCGAGAGGGACCCGGACCCCTTACCCGGCCTCATGCACCACTGTTCCTTCCGGCTAGCCCGCTCTGTTCGCCAGCCCGAGGGCCGCAGCGGCCGCCTCTCCTGGGGCCACCTGGGTGGAGTGTCTCTGTGATCCTCCCCAGCCACGATATTTCCATGAGGGGGAATTTCCCTTCTTTCTGTATCACATGTAATCAAGGCATATCCCAGAGTGCACTACTTCAGACCTTGACCTACTCTGCGAGCATAAACAGCTTGGGTGACTTTGGTGTCCGGGTACCCAGAACGAATGTTTGTCCTTCATGGTCAAGTCTTCCTGAGTCACAGTAACTCTATCGGAGGGACCCCGACATGCCTCTGCCCTTTGGCTGTGGTCGTTCCCAACTTCTCACATCTGACAGTCACGCCTCTGTTGGTCCAGGCTCCAAACCCCAGTGAAAGATGGAATTCCACAACCTGGTGTCCAGCTCCAAAGAAACTAGAGTTCCAAAACTAACTCTGGTGCCAACGGTGAACGCGACAAAATGATCACCTTGAGACGTCACCATTGGCATGGCAGGTCATAGTTCACCAAGTTGTGGAGAAGACAAAACCAGGCTTTGAAATCCACTCCCCCCGCCCCCATACGAATAGCATCATTTCTGTTGCCTTTTTTGTTTTTTTAAATACTTTCACTTAACTCCTCAGCTCCTCAACATAAATTCCTTCTTTTTTTTTGTTGTGTTAAATCTGATCTAGAGTATTCCCAGGATAGGCACGCATTGATTAATAATCAAAAGATATTTTTGAAATTTTCTTAGAGGCGCCCTGCTCTGTGCTCCGTTCCCATGGAGGAATTTCCTCCTGTCAGCTGCAGGCGCCCTGCTCTTGTGAGGTAAAATTCTGTCTCATGTTATGATTGTTTATGGGTAGAGGGGGTCTGGTTTTGAGGGCCCCAAAGTGCTGAGCAGTTTATATGGTAGCTTTCCCTCGTGCCATGGTCTACGGCTACTGAAGCGCAGCCTCCTAACGCCCCACAAAGCCAGGCCACCATCGAGCTATCCAGTCTTGACGGCTTGGGTTGGCACAGCTGCTTTTGCTCCTAAATGATGCAATGGAAACTGCAGTTTCCCAGGAAGGCAAGGCGAGAGGGACCCGGACCCCTTACCCGGCCTCATGCACCACTGTTCCTTCCGGCTAGCCCGCTCTGTTCGCCAGCCCGAGGGCCGCAGCGGCCGCCTCTCCTGGGGCCACCTGGGTGGAGTGTCTCTGTGATCCTCCCCAGCCACGATATTTCCATGAGGGGGAATTTCCCTTCTTTCTGTATCACATGTAATCAAGGCATATCCCAGAGTGCACTACTTCAGACCTTGACCTACTCTGCGAGCATAAACAGCTTGGGTGACTTTGGTGTCCGGGTACCCAGAACGAATGTTTGTCCTTCATGGTCAAGTCTTCCTGAGTCACAGTAACTCTATCGGAGGGACCCCGACATGCCTCTGCCCTTTGGCTGTGGTCGTTCCCAACTTCTCACATCTGACAGTCACGCCTCTGTTGGTCCAGGCTCCAAACCCCAGTGAAAGATGGAATTCCACAACCTGGTGTCCAGCTCCAAAGAAACTAGAGTTCCAAAACTAACTCTGGTGCCAACGGTGAACGCGACAAAATGATCACCTTGAGACGTCACCATTGGCATGGCAGGTCATAGTTCACCAAGTTGTGGAGAAGACAAAACCAGGCTTTGAAATCCACTCCCCCCGCCCCCATACGAATAGCATCATTTCTGTTGCCTTTTTTGTTTTTTTAAATACTTTCACTTAACTCCTCAGCTCCTCAACATAAATTCCTTCTTATTTTGGTATTATTGTTGTGTTAAATCTGATCTAGAGTATTCCCAGGATAGGCACGCATTGATTAATAATCAAGATATTTGTTTATTGCATGTTTGCAAAAAAAGTTGAAACATTCTTACTAAATTCAGGGAGTCGAGTCTGGGGATTGGAGGCTGACGCCCAGGGACTCTCAGACTGACTCCTCTAAATACGCTGTCTGTGACTCATGAGTTATCTCTGTGAATAAAGCCGATGATATCAGTTTAACATGTTTGCAATTATTATAGGATTTTAAAATGTGCCCAAAGAGTAAAAGCCTTGCTCTTTTAAAAAGCTAATTCACATCATTTTTTCCCCCACTACCCCATTTAACTATAAACGTAGAATTACTGACTTTTAAAGATCAACCTCTGCATGGAAATGCATTTGTAATGACTGTAATCTCTTGCTCTGGACTTTGAGTTCCTCCGGATCTGAAAGCAGCATTTGCTGAAGGTTAATGCAGGAAGCAGGGTTCCATATTTTGAATGCTGTCAGATTCAGTCTATGGTGATAAAAATTGGTCTGCTTTATAGAATTTAAATTAATTTTTATGTTAGTGCTTCACTGAAAATGGAGAAAATTTTTTCTATGAGAGTCTAGAAACATGTTTGTCATCATGAACCAGTGGTCAGGCCTCTCCTGGAATTTTTATGGAAATTGTGTTGAGCCAATTTCTGAGGAATTAGAAAAATAACCCTCTGAATATGATGCATAGTTTACTATGAGGTCATTTCTTGGGTCTGTAGCAAGCAATGGATGCTAAGGAAACACAGTAGAAATTCAATGAAGCTGGTGCTAACATCTGGCCCTTCCAGAGGGAACTCCATCAGTCCATAGTCTTGGGAAGGAGCTCAGCCCCAGAACCTGCTTGTCTCTGGTCAGCTGTGTAAATCAGCTTATTTAACTTCCTGGGATTCTGCATCACCACCTGTGAGGAGCGCATCTTTACGCTTGTTTGTGATATTTTCCCCAGAGGCAGAATTTCTTAATTTTTGTGGAGAAAAGCACTTCATGTTTTCTTCTTGACATATGTGTTTTAGATCTCTGTTTTTAAAAAATCTATTTATTTTTAATCAAGGATAATGGGTTTACAATATCGTGGTGTCTCTGTCACACATCAGCCTGAATCAGCAATAGGTGGACGTAGGTCCCTTCCCTACACGATGCAAATCAAAGCTATCGTGACATATCGACTTATACCACCTTCTTTGACTGTCCTTGATGAACGAATTCCCTTTAGCCATTGATTTTCAACTCGTCTGTGATGTCTGCTGAGGTGAAATTTCCCAGGTTTTACTTGCTTGAAGATATGCTTATTTCTCCTTTATTCTTTCTTCATATTGTTATTCGTTATGGAATGGTAGAGTGACACATTCCTAAGATCTCTTATATTCCAGGTACACATGTACATACATGTGTATTAATAATAACTTACGGGAGTGTGATCTCAGATTTTTAGACACCATTTGCTCAGGAAAACGCCTTCCTTAATTGAAACTCAGACTGTGACCTTGACCTCAGCACCAAGGGCAAATGGAGTTCACACCCAGCTCCACCACGAAGCAGGTGAGATTGTTGAGCACTTTGAAGAAGACTCACATTGCCTTCCTCTTCCTCCTTTGCTAATGTTTCCTCCTTCTGTCCTTCCTTCTCTTCTCCTTTTCTTCTTGTTCTCACTCTTGGCCCATTATTTTCCGGGTGATCAGAAGATCAACTCTGTGCCCAGAAAGTTACATGGACGCCCACCACAAATTTATTCTGTTAGTTTCATGGACCCTTAGAACCCTTCCAAGGGCCCACTAGCCACGTTCCCTCATGTATTTCCTGTGATTTATTGGCTAGGTCACACTTCAGCACTAGGTATGCACTTTTCTCAAAAACAAAAATGCATCTTAAAAAATTTGAGGTCATTTCTTGGGTCTGTAGCAAGCAATGGATGCTAAGGAAACACAGTAGAAATTCAATGAAGCTGGTGCTAACATCTGGCCCTTCCAGAGGGAACTCCATCAGTCCATAGTCTTGGGAAGGAGCTCAGCCCCAGAACCTGCTTGTCTCTGGTCAGCTGTGTAAATCAGCTTATTTAACTTCCTGGGATTCTGCATCACCACCTGTGAGGAGCGCATCTTTACGCTTGTTTGTGATATTTTCCCCAGAGGCAGAATTTCTTAATTTTTGTGGAGAAAAGCACTTCATGTTTTCTTCTTGACATATGTGTTTTAGGTCTCTGTTTAAAAAATCTATTTATTTTTAATCAAGGATAATGGGTTTACAATATCGTGGTGTCTCTGTCACACATCAGCCTGAATCAGCAATAGGTGGACGTAGGTCCCTTCCCTACACGATGCAAATCAAAGCTATCGTGACATATCGACTTATACCACCTTCTTTGACTGTCCTTGATGAACGAATTCCCTTTAGCCATTGATTTTCAACTCGTCTGTGATGTCTGCTGAGGTGAAATTTCCCAGGTTTTACTTGCTTGAAGATATGCTTATTTCTCCTTTATTCTTTCTTCATATTGTTATTCGTTATGGAATGGTAGAGTGACACATTCCTAAGATCTCTTATATTCCAGGTACACATGTACATACATGTGTATTAATAATAACTTACGGGAGTGTGATCTCAGATTTTTAGACACCATTTGCTCAGGAAAACGCCTTCCTTAATTGAAACTCAGACTGTGACCTTGACCTCAGCACCAAGGGCAAATGGAGTTCACACCCAGCTCCACCACGAAGCAGGTGAGATTGTTGAGCACTTTGAAGAAGACTCACATTGCCTTCCTCTTCCTCCTTTGCTAATGTTTCCTCCTTCTGTCCTTCCTTCTCTTCTCCTTTTCTTCTTGTTCTCACTCTTGGCCCATTATTTTCCGGGTGATCAGAAGATCAACTCTGTGCCCAGAAAGTTACATGGACGCCCACCACAAATTTATTCTGTTAGTTTCATGGACCCTTAGAACCCTTCCAAGGGCCCACTAGCCACGTTCCCTCATGTATTTCCTGTGATTTATTGGCTAGGTCACACTTCAGCACTAGGTATGCACTTTTTCTCAAAAACAAATGCACGAAAAATGGCATGGTCTATAAAAATAGTTAGGGGATGTGACTGCCAAGGCGAGCGCAAGGAGCCAACGCAGCAGCAGCTGGGACCGGAAGCGGGATGAGTTGCTGCGCAGGAGCGTTTCCTAACTTAGCCAAGACGGCAGGGTCTGCTTGGCTGCCAGGAGCAAGCAGAGCGACCTGAAGGCTCTGACTCAAACAGCACGGGCGGCGGAGCCAGACATCCGGGGCTGAGACCAGTCTCCTCACCCTCACGGCCCCAGACCCCTCAATCATGTCAGACTCAGCACTCGCTCCTTTTTCCGTCCCAGCACGGGGGAAAAAGAATGCTTCTCTCTACGGGCATCTTCCAACTTTTTTTTTCCCCCGAAACCTACTTTTTCCTTCACTTTCAATCTAATTTTTTATCACTTCAGATGAGAAAAAAAGATATTGGTAATATAAGGGCAAAGAATCATTTACTCGATAAAGTGATTCGAAAAAGTAAGAGACTAAAAAGATTAGTCTATGAGGAAAGGGCGTCCTTGCCAGCTCAGATGGTGGAGAACCTGCGTGCAGTGCTGGAGACCCGGCTCCACTCCTGGGCTGGGAATATGCCCTGGAGAAGGCAATGGCGACCCACTCCAGTATTAACTTACCTGGGAAATTCTGTGGACAGAGGAGCCTGGTGGGTTACAGTCCGGAGGGTCGCAAAAAGCCGAACATGACTGACTAGCACACACAGACAGACGTGGAAAAAAAAAAAAGCTTTGATGGGTTCTAGCTAATCTTTGTTGGTTTGCTTTACTCACCACTCCTGTTTGAACTAAAACAGTGTAATATTGTCAGAAAAAAGTTCCTGAGCTATAACACTCTGCTTCATATTGTATCATTTCTTAGATATTGGTCTCAAAAATAATGGAGCACTGTCATGTGGTTGGGATCCACGCCCCATACTGTTGTGAGACAGACCCTTGGGGTTGGTATAGACTATGTTGAGAAGCAAAAATAATTTTAGAACTTCTGGCTAATCTCACTCAAGATGAATTTATTTGTCTTTAAATATTTGGGCACATGAAGAGATGAATCATTGGAAAAGAGCCTGATGTTGGGAAAAAATGGAAGGCAATAGGAGACGGGGACATCCCTGAGTCAATGGCCATGAGTTTGAGCGGGCTCTGGGAGATGGTGAAAGACAGGGACGCCGGGTGTGCTGCCGGCCATGGGGTCGCAAAGAGTCAGACACGACTGAGCCACTGAACTGACTGAACTGAGCTGCACATCAAACTAAGCAAAACTCTTTCGAAAGTGATCACCTTAGGAGCCTTATACCTTCCTCTGAAGATGTTTTGGCTCAGAACATGACATGTCAGAGGCCTTCTGGGAGGAGCCTCAAAGCATCGGCATCTTCTATCCAATATTTAGAGAGACGGCAAATTTTCATCATCAGACAGTGAGTCTGAGGCCTGGAAAGATTCAAGAGAAACAATAAAACCAACTTCACTGAATAATAAGGACAATCAAGACAAACAGGATAGTTTTTGATTCATAAAAGTGAACAACGATCAATAGAATTAATAAAATTGGTCTTTATTATGTGGTTTGTATCCTGTTCTGTAAAGAAATCCTTTGAAACCTTTTGAATTCATGAGGAAAGGCGTCCTTGCCAGCTCAGATGGTGGAGAACCTGCAGTGCTGGAGACCCGGCTCCACTCCTGGGCTGGGAATATGCCCTGGAGAAGGCAATGGCGACCCACTCCAGTATTAACTTACCTGGGAAATTCTGTGGACAGAGGAGCCTGGTGGGTTACAGTCCGGAGGGTCGCAAAAAGCCGAACATGACTGACTAGCACACACAGACAGACGTGGAAAAAAAAAGCTTTGATGGGTTCTAGCTAATCTTTGTTGGTTTGCTTTACTCACCACTCCTGTTTGAACTAAAACAGTGTAATATTGTCAGAAAAAAGTTCCTGAGCTATAACACTCTGCTTCATATTGTATCATTTCTTAGATATTGGTCTCAAAAATAATGGAGCACTGTCATGTGGTTGGGATCCACGCCCCATACTGTTGTGAGACAGACCCTTGGGGTTGGTATAGACTATGTTGAGAAGCAAAAATAATTTTAGAACTTCTGGCTAATCTCACTCAAGATGAATTTATTTGTCTTTAAATATTTGGGCACATGAAGAGATGAATCATTGGAAAAGAGCCTGATGTTGGGAAAAAATGGAAGGCAATAGGAGACGGGGACATCCCTGAGTCAATGGCCATGAGTTTGAGCGGGCTCTGGGAGATGGTGAAAGACAGGGACGCCGGGTGTGCTGCCGGCCATGGGGTCGCAAAGAGTCAGACACGACTGAGCCACTGAACTGACTGAACTGAGCTGCACATCAAACTAAGCAAAACTCTTTCGAAAGTGATCACCTTAGGAGCCTTATACCTTCCTCTGAAGATGTTTTGGCTCAGAACATGACATGTCAGAGGCCTTCTGGGATGACCCTCAAAACATCGTCATGTTCTTTCCAATATTTAGAGAGACGGCAAATTTTCATCATCAGACAGTGAGTCTGAGGCCTGGAAAGATTCAAGAGAAACAATAAAACCAACTTCACTGAATAATAAGGACAATCAAGACAAACAGGATAGTTTTTGATTCATAAAAGTGAACAACGATCAATAGAATTAATAAAATTGGTCTTTATTATGTGGTTTGTATCCTGTTCTGTAAAGAAATCCTTTGAAATGAATGTTTACATTCTAAATGAATTTTTACACTTGAATAACCGTATAGTGTCCAGAGTGGGCATTCTCAAGGAGAAAATACGTTTCCCGGGGCCCCACACTGTGCACCAGACTGCACACTGGGAGGCTGGAGCAACGCATACAGAATGAAGCAGGGTGCTGTGTGCGTCATTTGAAATGCACTTTACCAAGTGTTTCCCTGTTTGTGGTTGTTTCCATGATGGTCATAATTTCAGCAGAACCCTAGGCAATCCATTTGTTGAAGAGGAACAAGATCCAACCCAGATAATTCCTTCTTTAACCTTCTGAGTATCTTTTTTTTTTTTTTTCTTTTTTAAACTTGTGTATTTATTTTTCTGTACCAGGTCTCTGTTGCAGCACGCAGGATCTTCATTGCCCGGTGTGGGACCTTTCATGGCAGAATACAGGCTCTTAGCTGCATCATGTGGGATCTAGTTCCCTGACCAGGGATCGGAACCTGGCCTCCTGCATGGCAAGCTGGGAATCCTAACTGCTGGACTGTTAGGGAAGTTCCCTGAGTGTCTTTTGGATGTATGAGAATTATTTCACACACATCTTTTATAAGCTTTCCATTTAGAAGAGACATTAAAAATTCCAGTGCTCCTTTAGGTGTATGTTTGTTTTCAATAAAACCGACAGGAGTGCTTCAGAGATGCTCACACCGTCTGAACTCAAATCAAAGGCCGATTGTTATCAAGTGACCTTTGGTCCTAAGGACATTGTAGTTAATACAGGGATACCACAAGGGTCTCCCCCGCTAACAGGTGAAGACTCTCAGAAAAGGCATGTTTACCTAATTGCAAAGACTAGCACAGAAATTTATTAATAGAATTTGTTCAGAAAATGCTCTTTTCAGAAAAAAAATTAGTCATGCACTTTCAGGAGAATCGAACAGTTTATCTGGTGTGGTGATTAAATGCAGACAAAGCAATTGATTTTCCCTGTGGTGTCTGGAATACAATTTGTTGTAAAAGATAATCCCACATTTATAATCTGAATATCTTATTACTAGACTTCACTAGGTTTTACAATGCACTGGATAGTTGGTGATTATCTTCTCTTCCTCTTTAGCTCTTCGATGTTCTGTAAAGAAATCCTTTGAAATGAATGTTTACATTCTAAATGAATTTTTACACTTGAATAACCGTATAGTGTCCAGAGTGGGCATTCTCAAGGAGAAAATACGTTTCCCGGGGCCCCACACTGTGCACCAGACTGCACACTGGGAGGCTGGAGCAACGCATACAGAATGAAGCAGGGTGCTGTGTGCGTCATTTGAAATGCACTTTACCAAGTGTTTCCCTGTTTGTGGTTGTTTCCATGATGGTCATAATTTCAGCAGAACCCTAGGCAATCCATTTGTTGAAGAGGAACAAGATCCAACCCAGATAATTCCTTCTTTAACCTTCTGAGTATCTTTTTTTTTTTTTTTCCTTTTTAAATATGTGTATTTATTTTTCTGTACCAGGTCTCTGTTGCAGCACGCAGGATCTTCATTGCCCGGTGTGGGACCTTTCATGGCAGAATACAGGCTCTTAGCTGCATCATGTGGGATCTAGTTCCCTGACCAGGGATCGGAACCTGGCCTCCTGCATGGCAAGCTGGGAATCCTAACTGCTGGACTGTTAGGGAAGTTCCCTGAGTGTCTTTTGGATGTATGAGAATTATTTCACACACATCTTTTATAAGCTTTCCATTTAGAAGAGACATTAAAAATTCCAGTGCTCCTTTAGGTGTATGTTTGTTTTCAATAAAACCGACAGGAGTGCTTCAGAGATGCTCACACCGTCTGAACTCAAATCAAAGGCCGATTGTTATCAAGTGACCTTTGGTCCTAAGGACATTGTAGTTAATACAGGGATACCACAAGGGTCTCCCCCGCTAACAGGTGAAGACTCTCAGAAAAGGCATGTTTACCTAATTGCAAAGACTAGCACAGAAATTTATTAATAGAATTTGTTCAGAAAATGCTCTTTTCAGAAAAAAAATTAGTCATGCACTTTCAGGAGAATCGAACAGTTTATCTGGTGTGGTGATTAAATGCAGACAAAGCAATTGATTTTCCCTGTGGTGTCTGGAATACAATTTGTTGTAAAAGATAATCCCACATTTATAATCTGAATATCTTATTACTAGACTTCACTAGGTTTTTACAATGCACTGGATAGTTGGTGATTATCTTCTCTTCCTCTTAAGCTCTTCGATACTTCTCAATCCCTGCCCCCGAGTGGCCTTTACCGGGAGCCTGGCAAGCTGCCCTTGGAGGGCATCAGCCTCAGAACACAGCAGCTGCAGCACCAGGTGGCCCGTGTCCTGCAGACTCACCCAAAATGGAATCTCTTCAATTGCTTCCCCCAGTTGCTTTTGGGATCCGGTTAAAAATGTGTACTTTGCGCTTTGAACAGATAGAAAGAAAAAACATAAAGTTAATTCTACAGTGATTTCAATTAAGTGGGAATTTTTAATTCATGTTAATATAGCAAACTATACACAGACATGGGCTCCCCAGGTGGCACCAGCAGTAAAGGCCCTGCTTGGCAATACGGGACATGTAAGAGGCCCTGGCTCCATCCCTGGGTTGGGAGGATCCCTTGGAGGAGGAAATGGAAGTTCATTCCAGTACTCTAGCCTGGAGAATCCCATGGACAGAGGAGCCAGGTGGGCTGCAGTCCGTAGGGTCAGAAAGAGTTGTTCACAGTTGATGTGACTGAGCATGCACCCACACATACACATATCTCTTTACAAGTTAATTTTGGAAGAGAATACGTACATGGGGATGCTGTTATGTTCTACCTCACTATCTTGGGGAGCGTAAAGTATAAATAAAATGCATGGTCATTATTATGTTAATACAGACTAAGAGATTGCCAATAAACTGTTGATTCATGTAGGTAATTTCCGTTGGTTTATGACTTGAACAGGTAAAATAAAGGTCTGAATAAAAGATTCTCAGACCCACACACTTAATTAGTATACTTTGTTACTCCTCCAAGGGTCTGACAAAATAAAAGTGTATATTTTTGAAGAAACGATTATTTCTTAACGAATAAAACTCTTCTAATTTTGCCATGCTCAATATAGCATATTGAAAATGGGTTTGCTAATCCTTTTAAACTCCAGTACCTGGAGATGCATTTAGATTCAGAACGTGAAATGTCAATCGTTCAGAGAGAACACATATTTCTCGAAGGAATACAATTTGTTGTAAAAGATAATCCCACATTTATAATCTGAATATCTTATTACTAGACTTCACTAGGTTTTACAATGCACTGGATAGTTGGTGATTATCTTCTCTTCCTCTTAAGCTCTTCGATACTTCTCAATCCCTGCCCCGAGTGGCCTTTACTGGGAGCCTGGCAAGCTGCCCTTGGAGGCATCAGCCTCAGAACACAGCAGCTGCAGCACCAGGTGGCCCGTGTCCTGCAGACTCACCCAAAATGGAATCTCTTCAATTGCTTCCCCCAGTTGCTTTTGGGATCCGGTTAAAAATGTGTACTTTGCGCTTTGAACAGATAGAAAGAAAACATAAAGTTAATTCTACAGTGATTTCAATTAAGTGGGAATTTTTAATTCATGTTAATATAGCAAACTATACACAGACATGGGCTCCCCAGGTGGCACCAGCAGTAAAGGCCCTGCTTGGCAATACGGGACATGTAAGAGGCCCTGGCTCCATCCCTGGGTTGGGAGGATCCCTTGGAGGAGGAAATGGAAGTTCATTCCAGTACTCTAGCCTGGAGAATCCCATGGACAGAGGAGCCAGGTGGGCTGCAGTCCGTAGGGTCAGAAAGAGTTGTTCACAGTTGATGTGACTGAGCATGCACCCACACATACACATATCTCTTTACAAGTTAATTTTGGAAGAGAATACGTACATGGGGATGCTGTTATGTTCTACCTCACTATCTTGGGGAGCGTAAAGTATAAATAAAATGCATGGTCATTATTATGTTAATACAGACTAAGAGATTGCCAATAAACTGTTGATTCATGTAGGTAATTTCCGTTGGTTTATGACTTGAACAGGTAAAAATAAAGGTCTGAATAAAAGATTCTCAGACCCACACACTTAATTAGTATACTTTGTTACTCCTCCAAGGGTCTGACAAAATAAAAGTGTATATTTTTGAAGAAACGATTATTTCTTAACGAATAAAACTCTTCTAATTTTGCCATGCTCAATATAGCATATTGAAAATGGGTTTGCTAATCCTTTTAAACTCCAGTACCTGGAGATGCATTTAGATTCAGAACGTGAAATGTCAATCGTTCAGAGAGAACACATATTTCTCGAAGGACTTGCCTCAAGAATAAAAGAAAAATACTTTTATTATTTCACAAATTATTTGCAGTGTAGGAAGCAACAAAAGTCTGTCTGAGGCTGGTCCAGGGGGTCACAGAAATTTTCCTTGATGATGTGAGAGAACTGAGCCCCAGAGTGCTCCCAGAGGTCAGGGGTGGGCAGGGCATTTCAGAGCAGGAGGCCAAGACTAGAGGATCAGTTTCTGAATCGGAGCAAAAACATTTTGTGCAACTTTCGCACATTGTTCTTAAGTTTTCCCTCTCCCGAAGATAGCGTCTCTGTTATTTGATTCTTTGGCTGCCCAGGTACTGGGGATGATGGAGGAGACAGCCTTGCACCCCTGCTGGTGTGGCACTTATGAGGCCCAGTGTGTGAGGGATTTGTACAACTGGAAACCAGTACAAAAGGCACTGTGTTAGTCGCTTAGTTGTATCCGACTCTTTGTGACCCCATGGACAGTAGCCCGCTAGCCTCCTCAATCCATGGGATTCTCCAGGCAAGAATACTGGAGTGGGTAGCTATTCCCTTCTCCAGGGGATCCTCCTGACCCAGGGATCGAACCTGGGTTTCCTGCATTACAGCTTCTTTATCTTTTGAGCCACCAAAAAAACACTATCCTGTTTTAGAAAAATGTTACCGATGATCCTGTCTGCAGGGCAGTTATGGAGATGCAGACACAGAGAACAGATGCAGCAGAGGGAGGAGAGGGTGGGACAAACGGAGGCAGTAGAATTGAAACATGGACTTAGCCAGTCGAAATGCGCTGTGTGGTTCAGGGAGCTCCAATCTGGGGCTCTGTGATAACCTAGAGGGGTGGGATGGGGAGTGGGAGGAAGGTTTGAGAGGGAGAGGACATACGTAGACCTGTGGCTGATTCATGCTGATAGATGGCATACACTGGCACAATATTGTAAAGTAATGATCCTTCAATTAAAAATAAGCAATTAAAAAAAACTATCCTGAGGGATAGAAATTAAAAGATACTTGCTCCTTGGAAGAAGAGCTATGACGAACCTAGACAGTGGATTAAAAAGCAGAGACCTCACTTTGCCAGCCAAGGTCCATATAGGTAAAGCTAGGGTTCTTCCAATAATCATGTACAGATGTGAGAGTTGGACCATAAAGAAAGCTGAGAGCTAAAGAACTGAGGCTTTCCAACTGTGGCACTAGAAAATGCTCTTGGAAATTTCCTGGGCAGTCAGAAGATCAAACCAGTCAATCCTAAAGGCAATCAACTGTGACTATTTATTGGAAGGACTGGTGCTGCAGCTGAAGCTCCAACTGTTGGCCACTTCATGCAAAGAGCCAACTCATTGGAACAGACCTTGATGCTGGGGAAGATTAAAGGCAGGAGGAGAAGGAGGCAACAGAGGAGGAGATGGTTGGATGGCAACACCCACTCAATGGACATGAGTTCGAGCAAACTCCGGGAGATGGTGAAGGACAGGGAAGCCTGGCGTGCTGCCGTCCATGGGGGTCACAAAGTGTCAGACATGACTGAGTGACTGAGCAGCAGCAATCCTGGAGGAAGGATCTCATGTTGTGAAAACCAAGGGGAAAGGCTCCCAGCCTCGCCTCATCTTGTGTAGGAGGCCGTAGGACCAAGGTCGACCTCTTAGAGGAAGTCCTCAGGCAGGTACCCACTTCAGTCCGGTAAAAATTAATCAGCAAATAAACAAGGTGAGAAAGAGCGTTCCCTGCAGAGGGACCAGCAAGACCAGAAGCCTGAAAGCAAGGGGATGGTTTCTTGAGAAATGGAATGAGTTTCAGTATGTCTGGAGCCTAAGAAATATTGGGGTTGGTGGCTGAGCAGTTTGGGGACAGGGACTGGGGACGGGAAAAGCTGATGGGACAACAGACCTAGAGGCTGGTGAAGCTGCATCTGGAGGGCTTGTGTAAGACAAGGGAAGAAAGGCAAAATTAAGACAGGCAGGCAGCTTGGAGAGCGACACAGTTAGAACTGAATTTTAAAGGTTCTTTCTGCCACCCTTTCTCTGCAATCCTGCTAACGTTTGAAGGCAGCTAACACACCCTCCCCACTTCCTTCAGTTTTCAAATGGGGTGGCTTCCAGAACTTTCAACAAGATCCCTGTCTTCTGAGCACATCTGTTTGTTCACATTCCTCTGAAAATAAGGAATCTGAAGCAGACCCGAATGTCCAATGGGTACAGCTAGGGTTCTTCCAATAATCATGTACAGATGTGAGAGTTGGACCATAAAGAAAGCTGAGAGCTAAAGAACTGAGGCTTTCCAACTGTGGCACTAGAAAATGCTCTTGGAAATTTCCTGGGCAGTCAGAAGATCAAACCAGTCAATCCTAAAGGCAATCAACTGTGACTATTTATTGGAAGGACTGGTGCTGCAGCTGAAGCTCCAACTGTTGGCCACTTCATGCAAAGAGCCAACTCATTGGAACAGACCTTGATGCTGGGGAAGATTAAAGGCAGGAGGAGAAGGAGGCAACAGAGGAGGAGATGGTTGGATGGCAACACCCACTCAATGGACATGAGTTCGAGCAAACTCCGGGAGATGGTGAAGGACAGGGAAGCCTGGCGTGCTGCCGTCCATGGGGGTCACAAAGTGTCAGACATGACTGAGTGACTGAGCAGCAGCAATCCTGGAGGAAGGATCTCATGTTGTGAAAACCAAGGGGAAAGGCTCCCAGCCTCGCCTCATCTTGTGTAGGAGGCCGTAGGACCAAGGTCGACCTCTTAGAGGAAGTCCTCAGGCAGGTACCCACTTCAGTCCGGTAAAAATTAATCAGCAAATAAACAAGGTGAGAAAGAGCGTTCCCTGCAGAGGGACCAGCAAGACCAGAAGCCTGAAAGCAAGGGGATGGTTTCTTGAGAAATGGAATGAGTTTCAGTATGTCTGGAGCCTAAGAAATATTGGGGTTGGTGGCTGAGCAGTTTGGGGACAGGGACTGGGGACGGGAAAAGCTGATGGGACAACAGACCTAGAGGCTGGTGAAGCTGCATCTGGAGGGCTTGTGTAAGACAAGGGAAGAAAGGCAAAATTAAGACAGGCAGGCAGCTTGGAGAGCGACACAGTTAGAACTGAATTTTAAAGGTTCTTTCTGCCACCCTTTCTCTGCAATCCTGCTAACGTTTGAAGGCAGCTAACACACCCTCTCCCCACTTCCTTCAGTTTTCAAATGGGGTGGCTTCCAGAACTTTCAACAAGATCCCTGTCTTCTGAGCACATCTGTTTGTTCACATTCCTCTGAAAATAAGGAATCTGAAGCAGACCCGAATGATGCCAATGGGATACAGGCAGCATAGAGCGCCGTTGGATTCCACTGCCCTTTTCTCTCAGCTGTTACTCTCTTTATATAGCAGATTTCTGTTGCTGCAATACACTGTTTATTCATATTGAGCTTGCAGTAGGTTAAAGCAAAAATAGGCATTTTTTTTTTTGGTAACTAAAATTGATGTTTAGTTCAATCTCCCCCATCTCGTGTAAGTAAGAGTTTATGTATCCCTGTCAGAGGCCATGTCGATGGTTTCGGTCTGTCCTTCACATCTGTCAAGATTGTTTTGAATCTTGCTTGTGTCATTTGAGGCCCTGGCCATCTATCTTAGCCTGTGTCAAATGCAAATTTAATAAGGATGATTCCTGTGTCTCATCCAACCAGCAATCTCTCCCTGGAGTTTACTTTTCTGATAAACAAGAATGATATTTTTTTACCTTTATTTGTTCAGCCAGATAGAAATTCACTCAGGTATTTTCCAAACCACATCTTGTAAGATTCAAAATAATATCAAAGAACGTGGCTAAATGTCTTGATGAAATCAATTTATATGATTTCTTGGATCTTATCCACATCTCCCCGTGTAGTGAAGCATTTAAAAATGGTTTGTAAGCATCTTTTCACCTTTATAACAGTCAATTAAAAAGCACTCGTGAAGCTTGGCCAGGTCCCAGCGTCCATCTTCCTGACCTGTAGTTTCTGGGCTGCATTATTTCTCCTCGTCCACCACGATCCATTTACCATCTCTAGTGTCTGTCAGTTAATCTTATCACCTCTTTGAAACTAAACATCTAGTCTCTGATAGGAGGATGACCATCATGTCTGCTATTTATCTCACGAAGGACCAAAGCCCGCACCATGACTGGCTTGGTGCCTACAAATATGATTTGGGCAGCAGGTACATATTGATGCTGGAGTGGCTGAGTTTGATCAGCCATGTTTAAGCAAAAGAGGCAAATACAGATAAACTACACTTCTGTACACAAAAGTAGACAGTTTGGTTTAACTGGTTTTTCTGTAAAATCACTTCTGGTCATTCACCAATCAAGTCAGCTATCTTGATGGCTTGTCACTTTTGAGACACTTATGAAATGGAAAACATGGATTTTGTTTGGAATGACTACAGTCATAAGTGAGTTTCCATTTTAATTCATATACTACAGTTGAATTAACCAACTGTTGGATTCTCAAAACTTGTATCCACTTAGTAGTTAAAAGCTGTGTTTTAAAGCATGCATAAAATATATCATGTATATGCTTTTTCAAAGTGAATTGTTTTAAGTACAAATGTATTTCGCTATTTTCCCTGGGTGCTTCTGCTGAGAGTTGGTCAATGTGCTAATTCTTCCTCCTCTGTCTTGGTAAAGAGGATGTTTCCATGCCAAGGAGGTGATGAGAATGCAAAAGAGGGTAAGTGTGAAGTTCAGCTTGAGAACAGGTCTGTGCTTAATCAGAAGGAAGACTGCCCATTCATCACTAAAGGTGCATGATGGGGTGGTGGGGCCTAACTAATGGGGTGAAGCACTCTCTCTACTCCATCTCCAGCTGGTCTGGTCTTGGCCTAATTTGACGAGTTAATGGCAGAATTAAATACACTGCATGCAAGAGGCAGGCACACAGCTGTGACTCCAAGCTGATGGGTGACCTCGCTCCAAGCTGCTTCCAAGACCTCGCTCTGGCTAGTACAGCCAGAGAGGGAGAATTAAAACAGACTCACCAAATGCTCTGAAGAGGGAGAACCCACACTCCAATAGGTGAGTTCCTCAGTTATTGTAATAGGAGATATGAAACTGAAATGAATCCTTGTTGAGTCCTGCCTCCTCTGTCCAGTTAACTGAGTCCAGGAGTGGAGAAATCGGAGAGGGTCTTTGCACAGAAATCTGAGAGAACTTTGTGATCAAAATTTCTTGCCGAGCCGTCTTGCTCCTTGCAGGGCAGTGCGCTGTTCGGTTGATTCGTCTTGGGGAGGTGTTCCTGACCTCTCACGCGGCTCCATAAGCCACGCCCACAGCTGGCATGTTGGGGCACAGGCCATTCCATTTTTTGCTGCTAGGAGTGGGGCTGCTGTAAACTACATTTGACACAAAGTAGACAGTTTGGTTTAACTGGTTTTTCTGTAAAATCACTTCTGGTCATTCACCAATCAAGTCAGCTATCTTGATGGCTTGTCACTTTTGAGACACTTATGAAATGGAAAACATGGATTTTGTTTGGAATGACTACAGTCATAAGTGAGTTTCCATTTTAATTCATATACTACAGTTGAATTAACCAACTGTTGGATTCTCAAAACTTGTATCCACTTAGTAGTTAAAAGCTGTGTTTTAAAGCATGCATAAAATATATCATGTATATGCTTTTTCAAAGTGAATTGTTTTAAGTACAAATGTATTTCGCTATTTTCCCTGGGTGCTTCTGCTGAGAGTTGGTCAATGTGCTAATTCTTCCTCCTCTGTCTTGGTAAAGAGGATGTTTCCATGCCAAGGAGGTGATGAGAATGCAAAAGAGGGTAAGTGTGAAGTTCAGCTTGAGAACAGGTCTGTGCTTAATCAGAAGGGAAGACTGCCCATTCATCACTAAAGGTGCATGATGGGGTGGTGGGGCCTAACTAATGGGGTGAAGCACTCTCTCTACTCCATCTCCAGCTGGTCTGGTCTTGGCCTAATTTGACGAGTTAATGGCAGAATTAAATACACTGCATGCAAGAGGCAGGCACACAGCTGTGACTCCAAGCTGATGGGTGACCTCGCTCCAAGCTGCTTCCAAGACCTCGCTCTGGCTAGTACAGCCAGAGAGGGAGAATTAAAACAGACTCACCAAATGCTCTGAAGAGGGAGAACCCACACTCCAATAGGTGAGTTCCTCAGTTATTGTAATAGGAGATATGAAACTGAAATGAATCCTTGTTGAGTCCTGCCTCCTCTGTCCAGTTAACTGAGTCCAGGAGTGGAGAAATCGGAGAGGGTCTTTGCACAGAAATCTGAGAGAACTTTGTGATCAAAATTTCTTGCCGAGCCGTCTTGCTCCTTGCAGGGCAGTGCGCTGTTCGGTTGATTCGTCTTGGGGAGGTGTTCCTGACCTCTCACGTGGCTCCATAAGCCACGCCCACAGCTGGCATGTTGGGGCACAGGCCATTCCATTTTTGGCTGCTAGGAGTGGAGCTGCTGTCAGAGGCGGCTCTGATCTTGCTTGTGCACAGGCGGAGAGGCCTCAGTGAGCAGCAATCAAGTAGCTTTCTTATTTACCTCTAGTTCCTGGCTGCACTCCAGCTCCCAACTGTTGCCAGTTGTGTAAGCATTTGGAGAGATGAGGAATTCTTTCTGCCAGAGATTTCACTTATTCATTTGTCTTTCTTAGAAATAAATGTCTGAGACTGAAGCCATTTTGAAAGAGGAAGTAGGTGGGTGGGTGTGGTGCTTTTTTTTTTTTTTTTTTTTTAAAGCTCATCGTAACCAGAAGAGAGGATTCTAAACAGATTTTTGTAAGGAGGGCATGTAGGGACATCTGTTTGCTTACCCCAAACCCATTCTTCTTTCTTGCTTGCAAACAGATTGTAGCCTTTATCTGGTAATTCACTTTCCTCTATAATGCAGGACATGTAAAATATTTAGAAGAAAAAGACAGCAAGATAACTCAACCCTCTGGGAGAAGAAAAGAAATGATGCCAAATGCCCCTCAGATTTTTATCATATCAGTTAGGGCTGTAGTCGGCAACATAACGCCTGGAGATGTCCGCATCCCTACCCCAGTGTGGCCTCAAGGCTGGGCTTTCTTCTCTCTCTCTTTTTTTTTACTACCCAGTAGATCCTTGTTGGCTACCCCTTTTAAATACAGCAGTGTGTACAGGCAGCCTAAGGTAGTTCTCTACGTCTGCGAGTCTCTTTATATTTCTTTTTTTTTTAATTATAGTATAAGTCACATAGTATAAAACATACTAATTTAGCCATATTTAACTGTACAATTCAGGGGTGCTAAGTACGTTCACACTGTTGTGCAATTCTCCCATCATCCGTCTCCTGAATTTTTCTTTTTCCTAAACTCAAACTCTCCCCATTAGCCACCAAGTCCCTGTGCTGTCCCACCAGCCCCTGGCCCCAGGCACCTATCACTGTACTCTCTGGTTCTATGAACTTGACTGGTCCAGGTACCTTGTATAAGTGGCATCAAACAGCATTTGTCTACACCTCCTGGGTGCTGGAGTTAACCTATTTATCTACACCTCCTGGGTACTGTAGTTAAGCAGGATTTGTCTATACCTCCTGGGTACCAGAATGCATTTTTAAGGCTAACTTAATACAGGTCCTACTGACAGACTGTAGCTTCTTTTCTGCTTCCTGTGCTATTCAGTAGGTTCTCATTAGTCATCTTCTTATACACAGTAGTGTGTATATGGGCTTCCCTGGTGGTTCAGGTGGTAAAGAATCTGCCTGCAATGCAGGAGACCCAGTTTAGATCCCTGGGCGGGGAAGATCCCCTGATGGAGGAAAGAGCACCCCACTCCAGTCTTCTTGCCTGAGGAATCCCACGGACAGAGGAGCCTGGAGGGCTACAGTCCATGGGGCCATAGAGAGTGAGTGACCAAGCATGCACAGTGTGTGTATGTTAATCCCCATTTCCCGATTCATCCCCGTTCCCCACTTGGTGTCCAAACATTTTGTTGTTTGTTCTCCTGTCTGTGTCTCTAGCTCTGCTTTGCAAATAGGTTCATCTTAGGTGGGGCTTTCTCTCCTCCCCAAGGGCACTTCACACTCCCCTTCCCTGCCCCAGGCCTTGGAAGCTGCTTCTGTTACCAAGTCCGAGCTTGCTCTGCTTGCCAATGAATCTGAGAGATGAAGCGTTGAGGCAAGGAAAACAACTTTATCCGGAAGGCAGCTGACTGAGAAGATGGCAGGCTAGCACTTTGAAATAATCATCCTACTGGGGTCTGGTCGCCAGGTTCTTTTATAGATCGGAGATGAGGGGAAGGTGAGGAAGCAAAGTTAAAAAGGCCATTGATCCTGCAGTCATCTCCTAGAATGGCCAGCCTCGGGCAAGGGATGCACTGCTTTCTCCCTTCTTGCTGTCTACAGGTGGACAGGGGTCTGAACAAAGTTAGCTAGTTTACAGTCCAGCAGACGGGTGGAGTCCTCCAGGCAAGCCAGTAAGTATGATTATAAAAACAAAAGCAACGAAAAGCAAGTCCAAGCAACAGCGTGCAGCACGGATTCAGAGCTGGTTTCCTCGCCGCGCGGCCGCCTCCACAGCCCCGTCCTTTCTCCAGCCGCTGCGCCGCTGAACCGGGAAGGGCTTCTTCTCCAACCCTTTACGCTCTTCACCTCGTGCCCTGAATATTTTAAGTGATATGGTGTTATTTTCTTGTGTTCTGTCTATTTTCACTGCCAGAGTGAAAGATTCACCAGGCCAGGAACTGTGTCTCCTTTGTTTTCTGATGTACACCGGGGGCCAACAGCTTCAGGTAAAGAACAGAGCAGTGTCACTTTTAAAAAAATCAGTGTATTTATATTAATTTTTTCTGAGCTTCTACTTTTATATTTATCAATCTGAAGTCTTGTGCTTAATTATTGTAATGTTAAAAATAACATCATTTAAGGTTTAACACATATAACATTTAGAACACCCCCAAATCTAATTTTTAAATTTGCCTTTGCTATTCTTGACAGGTGTGCTTTTGTTCATATTGGCTTGATAAGCATTCTGTGATATTCTCTAAAACTCATATTGAGATTTGGATTGATATTAAAGTTAATGTATAAATTAATTTTCCGAAGAATCTTTATCCTTCCAGTATGCTGCCTTCTCATTAAGCATCACAGTGTGGTTCTGTTTTTACTTAAATATTCTTTTAACCTCTCAGGAAAATCTTATATTTTTAAATGAAGTTTTTCCTAATTCCTAATTTATTTTTTGTTAGACTTGTTCAGCGGTATTTTATTTTATAGGTCACTATTATAAACTATTTTACTATTATATGTTCTAGTTAGGCTTTTTTTTGCTGATATTCTAAGGGTTTATTTTTAATAAATTCTGTAGGATTGTTGGGAGGATTAATGATATACATAAAACAATTAGCACAGTATATTTTATAGATTGTAAGCTCTCAAATATTTTTCTTCCTCTCCTTGTCCTCTTCTCATCCTTGTTATGACACATTATCAATTTCTATATGCATAAAGACCTTTTTGTTGGCCTTCCCTGATGGCTCAGGGACTTTGTCTGCAATGCAGGAGCCGAGGGTTTGATCCCTGCGTCGGGAAGATCCCCTGGAGAAGAAAATGGCAACCCACTCCAGTATTCTTGCCTAGAGAATGCCATGGACAGTAGAGCCTGGCGGGCTACAGTCCAGGGGGCACAGAATCGACAGACTTAGCGACGAAACCACCACCACCAAAGGCCTTTTTGTTATCTGCTTTCCAACAGGTCTTATTTTGTTTCACACATTATTACATTAGCTAGAAACTACAAAAGAATGCTAAGTAATTAATACTATTCGTGAGCTATGATTACCAGCTAATTAGAGGCGAGGGTGGGTGTGGGGGCAATGCCTTCTGTGCCTGAAGCTGGGCCCCCAGGAGCGGGGCTGCCTGCCTGGGGCACCTGTGACTCTGCGCGGACAGGTGGGGGCTGGCAGGGGCCGCTGGGCACCCTGAGGGCGGGCACCAGCCCTCTGTCCTCTCTACAGGCAGAGCTCACCTCACGCGTAGAAAGACATTGCTCCTCCCTGATTTTGTTATTTTCTTCATCCATTTTGATTCACTTTGAACTTCGCGCAAATTCCTCTGATTCGGACACCAGATGAACTCAGTTTAACTGCTGGTTTGGGTCTCTGTTTGTTTGGTGGACGGGCTTTTGTTTTCGTCTTTAAATCTGTCTTCATTGGCACCGCAGTGGCCTGTTGGTAGAGCTGCATCGGGGCTACCAAGGCGCTCTCGGTTTGGACCCAGACTTCAAACCGTGCAGAATGCGCCGCTTCCTCACAGGATCCTGTGCGCCTGTGTCCTGCGGAAGCCCAGGGAAGCCCAGGAACCAGCTTACGGTTCTGTCTCTTTACTTCACAAACCTGGAGGTATCCTGGAAGTACATACACATCTAAAAAGAGGCTTCATTTATTTAGGAAAAAAATCAAATGCTATTTTAATGTAAAGAGTTTCCCTTTTCTTCTTGTTTAACAAAAACCAAACACAAGTCATTCTGTAGTGTAAATGCTCCTTTCTGTTTTAGGAAATTATGGAGGATGCCTCCAGCTCTTGTTACAGCACCAAAGCAAACACTGCACCAAACATAGTGAGACATGGAAGACCTGACTCACTTGTTGCAACAGAGAAGAGGGGCCAGAACTCAGAGCTCCATGGAGACACCAGCTGGGCGGCTTCCATGGGGTGAGGTCCTGGGTGCCTGTGTTTGACAGTAGAGCCTGGCGGGCTACAGTCCAGGGGCACAGAATCGACAGACTTAGCGACAAACCACCACCACCAAAGGCCTTTTTGTTATCTGCTTTCCAATAGGTCTTATTTTGTTTCACACATTATTACATTAGCTAGAAACTACAAAAGAATGCTAAGTAATTAATACTATTCGTGAGCTATGATTACCAGCTAATTAGAGGCGAGGGTGGGTGTGGGGGCAATGCCTTCTGTGCCTGAAGCTGGGCCCCCAGGAGCGGGGCTGCCTGCCTGGGGCACCTGTGACTCTGCGCGGACAGGTGGGGGCTGGCAGGGGCCGCTGGGCACCCTGAGGGCGGGCACCAGCCCTCTGTCCTCTCTACAGGCAGAGCTCACCTCACGCGTAGAAAGACATTGCTCCTCCCTGATTTTGTTATTTTCTTCATCCATTTTGATTCACTTTGAACTTCGCGCAAATTCCTCTGATTCGGACACCAGATGAACTCAGTTTAACTGCTGGTTTGGGTCTCTGTTTGTTTGGTGGACGGGCTTTTGTTTTCGTCTTTAAATCTGTCTTCATTGGCACCGCAGTGGCCTGTTGGTAGAGCTGCATCGGGGCTACCAAGGCGCTCTCGGTTTGGACCCAGACTTCAAACCGTGCAGAATGCGCCGCTTCCTCACAGGATCCTGTGCGCCTGTGTCCTGCGGAAGCCCAGGGAAGCCCAGGAACCAGCTTACGGTTCTGTCTCTTTACTTCACAAACCTGGAGGTATCCTGGAAGTACATACACATCTAAAAAGAGGCTTCATTTATTTAGGAAAAAAATCAAATGCTATTTTAATGTAAAGAGTTTCCCTTTTCTTCTTGTTTAACAAAAACCAAACACAAGTCATTCTGTAGTGTAAATGCTCCTTTCTGTTTTAGGAAATTATGGAGGATGCCTCCAGCTCTTGTTACAGCACCAAAGCAAACACTGCACCAAACATAGTGAGACATGGAAGACCTGACTCACTTGTTGCAACAGAGAAGAGGGGCCAGAACTCAGAGCTCCATGGAGACACCAGCTGGGCGGCTTCTAAGAGCTGGAGTTGGGGTGAGGTCCTGGGTGCCTGTGTTTGTTAACAGGCCCTCCTTGAAGGCAGCGTGAACTTTCTCGCAGCCTCAGAGTTGAAGGCGGTTGTACACCTTGGACACATGGAGAGAAGGGAAAACCTCGTCCCTGAGGACCCCACTTCCCAGGGCTGGCTCCCAGGGCCTAGAGAGAGACTGTTGAACGTGGTAAACCAGCAAGAGGCTTTTCAAAAAACGTGTATCTCAAAGGGGGGGTGACAATGACAAGGTTCCTGAAAGCCCCTGCTCTCAGGAAAGAGGGGGCAAGACCGAGTGACAAGAAGCAGCCTGCTGGAAGGTCTAGTGGAGGCCAAGGGACCTCAAGCCCTCTCGGTCACTAGGAGCCACCAAGAGAAGGAGCAGACAGAGGGCAGTGGGTTTCTGGGGCTCGTGTGTGTGTGCGCGCGGGCGTGAGACCTCGTCCCACTCTGACCCTGGCCCCGCTCACACCGCTCTCTCCCCGCCTGACCTACACTCTGTCTTTCTGCTTCCTCTCCGTGGGCAGCGTCCCTCAGACCTCCCCTCTCCCCTGGCTCACTCTGGTCTGCACTTGTCTTGTGACTACGCTTCCTTTTCCTTCTGCTCATGGTATAGAACTCACTCACGAACTCCTTGAATCACAGGAGAAACAAGGCTAAGCACCCACATTGGCCGCTCCTGATTCCAGACCAGCAAAGCAGGCGTGAAGTCCACGTGGCCCTTGTTCCGCAGAAGCTCGAGGCGGGCAGCCACCAAGCACAGACTCGGAGGCTGGGAAGCCACAGGGGAAGAGAAAAGCTGGCAGGAGGGGGCCGGGGGAGTCCCGGGAGGCTGGCGGTGGGCGGCTCTGAAGATGGCCCCTTCTGTTGGGGCTGAGGGTGAGCGGATGCAGCCAGGGAGGAAGCAGGAGCAAACAGTGTGTGAAGACGCTCCGATGGCCGGTCCCCGGCTAGCGCGATCAGGAGCAGGCTAAATGCTCCTTTCTGTTTAAAAAACTCCAGCTTGTTACGCAAAGCAAACACTGCACCAAACATAGTGAGACATGGAAGACCTGACTCACTTGTTGCAACAGAGAAGAGGGGCCAGAACTCAGAGCTCCATGGAGACACCAGCTGGGCGGCTTCTAAGAGCTGGAGTTGGGGTGAGGTCCTGGGTGCCTGTGTTTGTTAACAGGCCCTCCTTGAAGGCAGCGTGAACTTTCTCGCAGCCTCAGAGTTGAAGGCGGTTGTACACCTTGGACACATGGAGAGAAGGGAAAACCTCGTCCCTGAGGACCCCACTTCCCAGGGCTGGCTCCCAGGGCCTAGAGAGAGACTGTTGAACGTGGTAAACCAGCAAGAGGCTTTTCAAAAAACGTGTATCTCAAAGGGGCGGTGACAATGACAAGGTTCCTGAAAGCCCCTGCTCTCAGGAAAGAGGGGGCAAGACCGAGTGACAAGAAGCAGCCTGCTGGAAGGTCTAGTGGAGGCCAAGGGACCTCAAGCCCTCTCGGTCACTAGGAGCCACCAAGAGAAGGAGCAGACAGAGGGCAGTGGGTTTCTGGGGCTCGTGTGTGTGTGCGCGCGGGCGTGAGACCTCGTCCCACTCTGACCCTGGCCCCGCTCACACCGCTCTCTCCCCGCCTGACCTACACTCTGTCTTTCTGCTTCCTCTCCGTGGGCAGCGTCCCTCAGACCTCCCCTCTCCCCTGGCTCACTCTGGTCTGCACTTGTCTTGTGACTACGCTTCCTTTTCCTTCTGCTCATGGTATAGAACTCACTCACGAACTCCTTGAATCACAGGAGAAACAAGGCTAAGCACCCACATTGGCCGCTCCTGATTCCAGACCAGCAAAGCAGGCGTGAAGTCCACGTGGCCCTTGTTCCGCAGAAGCTCGAGGCGGGCAGCCACCAAGCACAGACTCGGAGGCTGGGAAGCCACAGGGGAAGAGAAAAGCTGGCAGGAGGGGGCCGGGGGAGTCCCGCGGGAGGCTGGCGGTGGGTGGCTCTGAAGATGCGCCCCTTCTGTTGGGGCTGAGGGTGAGCGGATGCAGCCAGGGAGGAAGCAGGAGCAAACAGTGTGTGAAGACGCTCCGATGGCCGGTGGGCCAGAGGCCAGCGGGGCTGGAGCTTAGCGATCAGGAGCAGGCGAGGGTGGATGAGGCCGGAGAGGCTGACGGAGAGGAGGACCTGTGCTCAGTTTGAGGTCTGACCCCAAGGGAAATTTACAGGCACGGGCTGAGGGGTTAAGGCTGGAGGGGACATGGTGTCATACACAGCAGAATGAAAGGGGGGAGGGCCTGTCTCCTAACGCTGCCCCCGCACTCTCTGGATTAAGTCATACATCCAGGGAGATTCATTTGATGCTTTCCTGGAAGGCGCAGTTCTTTACGTGTACCTGCCGGGTCAGCACCTGCGACAAATGCGGTTGGCTTTGGGGCAGCTCCCAGTGGTGCAGGAGCCGCTCAGTGACCCGGCTCTTCCTCCTGACTCCAGGCAGAATCCATTTTTGCCTTTCCTTGGCCTGGAGGTCAGATTTAGCACTTTCATCTTTCCTGTATGCCAAGTTGCTTCAGTTGTGTCTGACGGCCTTGCAACCCTAGGGACAGTAGCCGCAAGGCTCCTCTGTCCCTGGGATTTTCGGGGCAAGAATACTAGACTGGGTTGTCATGCCTTCCTCCAGGGGGAAATTTCCCACCCAGGAATCCAGTCCGGGTTTCTTACATCGCCTGCGTTAGCGGATGGGTTCTTTACCACGAGTGCCGCCTGAAGACTCTTTCTCCGTCATTTTTAGGTGTGATGAATGCAGGGGCCCGTCTTCCACAGACTTGGACTCTACACAGCTCAAGAAAGTTTCTTCATTTTCAAGCCTAAAACATGGTTTTCATGAGATTAATTAATTAATAATGTTGTAGACACACTGATCATTTTAGAGAAGGTCATGTTCCAACATTTGCACCAGGATAGATATTGTTTATGTTAGTCCCCAAATTTCTTGTGCTAGAAGTAGCTTGGGAGCTTCCAGGATGTTCTTCTGCAGCTCATTCATTCCACAGGGCCAGGGTCCACCCCTAGAACGAACAGGTTCTTCCTGTGGTTTTCTCTGAAATCTGGCAGGTCGACTGTGGGAATCTTCCTGATCCATGGCCACCAGCTGAGGCGTGAGCGTGCTGTTTGTGGAGGAGAGAGTGCGTTTGGCTTCATGAATTTTGCTTCACGTGATGCCTTGACGGGGAAATCGAAATAGTCGCTCCTCCCTTATGGTTCCCTCTGTTTTCCTGCTGCCGCTTCACACGGTCTATTGATTAGAAGGAGCTTGTCAGGAAAATCAGACACTAAAGTGTTTCATGGCAAAGGAACACATTATGGGGAAGTAGCTGTAAATCCTGCAAGTTAAGCAAATGCCTGCTCTGATTTTACGCAGAGACAGACAGCAGGACAAACCAAATGCCGACCAGATAAGGGAAATGCTAAAGGCCTGATCATTTTCTGGAAGGCGCAGTTCTTTACGTGTACCTGCCGGGTCAGCACCTGCGACAAATGCGGTTGGCTTTGGGGCAGCTCCCAGTGGTGCAGGAGCCGCTCAGTGACCCGGCTCTTCCTCCTGACTCCAGGCAGAATCCATTTTTGCCTTTCCTTGGCCTGGAGGTCAGATTTAGCACTTTCATCTTTCCTGTATGCCAAGTTGCTTCAGTTGTGTCTGACGGCCTTGCAACCCTAGGGACAGTAGCCGCAAGGCTCCTCTGTCCCTGGGATTTTCGGGGCAAGAATACTAGACTGGGTTGTCATGCCTTCCTCCAGGGGAACTTTCCCACCCAGGAATCCAGTCCGGGTTTCTTACATCGCCTGCGTTAGCGGATGGGTTCTTTACCACGAGTGCCGCCTGAAGACTCTTTCTCCGTCATTTTTAGGTGTGATGAATGCAGGGGCCCGTCTTCCACAGACTTGGACTCTACACAGCTCAAGAAAGTTTCTTCATTTTCAAGCCTAAAACATGGTTTTCATGAGATTAATTAATTAATAATGTTGTAGACACACTGATCATTTTAGAGAAGGTCATGTTCCAACATTTGCACCAGGATAGATATTGTTTATGTTAGTCCCCAAATTTCTTGTGCTAGAAGTAGCTTGGGAGCTTCCAGGATGTTCTTCTGCAGCTCATTCATTCCACAGGGCCAGGGTCCACCCCTAGAACGAACAGGTTCTTCCTGTGGTTTTCTCTGAAATCTGGCAGGTCGACTGTGGGAATCTTCCTGATCCATGGCCACCAGCTGAGGCGTGAGCGTGCTGTTTGTGGAGGAGAGAGTGCGTTTGGCTTCATGAATTTTGCTTCACGTGATGCCTTGACGGGGAAATCGAAATAGTCGCTCCTCCCTTATGGTTCCCTCTGTTTTCCTGCTGCCGCTTCACACGGTCTATTGATTAGAAGGAGCTTGTCAGGAAAATCAGACACTAAAGTGTTTCATGGCAAAGGAACACATTATGGGGAAGTAGCTGTAAATCCTGCAAGTTAAGCAAATGCCTGCTCTGATTTTACGCAGAGACAGACAGCAGGACAAACCAAATGCCGACCAGATGAGACATCCTGGGCCACCAAATGCTCCAAGTGCTGAAGACGTTTCCCTAGCATCACTGCAGCTCTTAACATAGGGGGAGAATTCTCATTTTCACGAGCAAATGAAAGGGCAGCAGGGCACTGGTCGGACTTTCCTCGGTGGAAAATGGGGTTCCATGCTGTTTTCCCAGAAGGAAGTTGACGGGACCATGGGCAGCACAAAACGTAAGACACATTTCTGTTTGCTTGCTTATTTTTAGGAAGCATTCGATTTTAAAGCAACTGGATCTAGTGTAGCCTCCTTTGTGTTACAAACTGGAGCTTCTCTGGTGGCCCTGAGGTAAAGAATCCACCTGCAGGAGACTCAGGCTCGACCCTGGGTGGGGAAAACGCCCTGGAGGAGGGCATGGCACCCCACTCCAGTACTCTTGCACAGAGGAGCCCGGCAGGCTATAGTCCACGGGGTTGCAAAGAGTTGGACACGGCTGGAACGACAGCACGTGCATGCACGCGTGTACACACCATGTGACTTGTTGAGACTGCACGGGGGATAGGCCTGACCCTGAAGAATCAGAAAGTTGAGTGGTGGAAATAAGCAAACTGCAGTATCCTGCAAAGTATCCTAAGCTTGATGAATACAAGCACATATGAAGGATTCTTTTCTTTCTCTGAGGTCACAACCTTGGACCTGTATTTCAAAGGTTGTATGAAGGTCTCCAGTCACTGCAGGCTGACCCAAGGATGCGCTCGGCCTGGCATGGTGGGGCAGCTGGTCGCCTGCTGGGGAGTCAGGTGCAGTCATGTGACTTTTGCCATCAAATCGAAGTGCCTGTTCAGAGATGCCCTTCTTATCTAGGTCTCTGGTTTCAAGCTCTGTCAAGATATGCCGGGCTTCTGCAGAGAAAGCCTCGGGTGGGCAGGGGGAGGACAGTCAGGGGGTGCTTGGACCCCTGGTCCTTTCCCCATCAGAGCAACACACATCAAAATAGTTTTCTGGTCCATGAAAAAAGATCCTGAAAAAGGCTCACGTTGTAAACTATCATTTGAAGAAAAGATTCCACTGCTAATAAAACCACTGATTTAGGGAAACTCAGTACTCTCTGCTGCTTAGTCACTTCAGTCGTGTCCAACTCTGTGTGGCCCTGTGGACTGCAGCCCCCAGGCTCTCTGTCCATGGATTCTCCAGGCGAGAATGCTGGAGCGGGGGGCCATGCCCTCCTCCAGGGGATCTTCCCCACCCAGGGATGGAACCTGGGTCTCCTGCCCTGCAGGCAGATTCCTCACCACTGAGCCATCAGGGAAGCCCTCTGTACGTATTTGAGACCCCATGGGCTGCAGCCTGCCAGGCTTCTCTGTCCATGGATTCTCCTAGGATGAAATGAATACAAGGGACTCTCTCTGTCATCTGGGTATCAGGTCTTCAGACACAGGGGAGGGGAGGGGTGGTTAATCGGAGTCTGTGCTGACACATGGAGAATTCTGTGACCAAGGGCTTAAAGAGCCGTTTGAATTCTCTACCAGCTGTCACAATCTCAAAAAACGCAGTCCAGCTAAATCCGGTCTTGAGACTCTTTGCGAGTTATAACTTTCAAGCAGAAAAGTTGGGGTGTAGATAAAGACAGAAGTAGTAAATAAGTATTCTGGATTTCCCCTAGAGGCAGATTTAGTGTTTTGGTGTCCAGCTTTGGTTTGGCCGCTCTGTTTAAATCAGGACTTTGTGTCTCTGAGCAGATGTGCCAGATCTGGCCAGGTGTTAGTAATAGCTGAGATGAAGCCTGACTACGGACCCCAGAGCTCGGTCTTTCGGGTTGTACAGAAGAAGCCGAGACCCAGGGTGGGCACAGTCTAACCACGGAGGGGTGGATTTGCCTGACAGCTTGACAGCCGGGTAAGCCCTGAAGGCTTTGGACCTGGTCCAGCCACTTTCTGTGGCTTGAGTTCAGAAGAGGATAAAACAGGCTGTGGGTTGGTCCTCTCTTGAGTCACTTATAATAATAACTTTTCGTGTTAACCAGAGGCACTAACAATTCTATATATTTCTCTGCATTTGCACCCTACAAATCCAAATAGCCATGCCCAACATAGTGAAAGATCATACCAGCCTCTCTCTCAGTCTGTGTTCCCCATTTTCCTGTAGTGCGGAATAATTCTTTTGATATGCAACAAACTGAAACATTTCACCATCAAACCGACAAATAAGAACTTTCCTCCAATCCCTGCATGGCTTCCTCCCATTTTGCATTTAATCACTTATTTTCCTTCCTGAAAGAGGACGGTGGTATTCCTACATCCCTTCTGGCTTCAGCAGTTTTGCTTACAGCTATTTATGTCATGGATTATCACGGTTAACCCAAATATTTCTTTGCCATTGGAAGATACTGGGAAGAGAGTTTGTCATGGAACAAAACCCCTTAATGGAATATAAAACGGACTGGGGTGTTCAATGGGTCGTGAGCTCAAGGGCAGAGTTTGCGATCAGGGATGGAAAAGCTTTGGAGTTGAAAAATGTGTAGCTTCAAGCAACACAACACAGTATCCTGGCTCTACTCTAGTAACAGGCACAGCAATCAAAACTTGGGCTCATCTGCAGCCATCGTGAACAATGTGTGTCAATGTGTGGACACAGTAGGGGGAAAGGGGTGGCTGGGAAGGAAGCATGGAGACATACACATTACCATATGTAAAACAGATGAAAGTGAAGTGGCTCAGTCGTGTTCTATCTTTGTGACCCATGGAAGAGCTGTGGAATTCTCCAGGCAAGAATACTGACGTGGGTAGCCTATCCCTTCTCTAGGAATTTTCCCAACCCAGGGATCAAACGCAGGCCTCCTGCATTGTAGGCAGATTCTTTACTGTCTGAGCCACCAGTGAAGCCCAAGAATCCTGGAGTGGGTAGCCTATCCCTTCTTCAGTGGATCTTCCTGACCCAGGGATCGAACAGCGGTCTCCTGCATTGCAGGTGGATTCTTTACCAGCTGAGATGCAATGTGCAGTAGATAGCCAGTGGGAATTTGCTGAGTGATGCAGGGAGCTCAAGCCCGGCGCTCCGTGACAAACCAGAGAGGTGGGGCAGAGTGGAAGGTGGGAGGAAGGCTCAAGGGGGAGGGGGCACACGTGTACCTGTGGCTGATTCGTGTTGACGTACGGCAGACACCAGCACAACATTGTAGAGCAATTATCCTCCAATTAAAAGAAAAACTAAGAAATAAAATGGGTTTCTTCTAAATGCAGAAGGGAATTGAGACCATACTTTCCTTAAAGACAAAGGGTGTGTTCCCATTTTCCTTTGTAGTGCAATTTTTTTGCAAACTTTACATCAAGCTAAGAACTTTCCTCCAATCCCTGCATGGCTTCCTCCCATTTTGCATTTAATCACTTATTTTCCTTCCTGAAAGAGGACGGTGGTATTCCTACATCCCTTCTGGCTTCAGCAGTTTTGCTTACAGCTATTTATGTCATGGATTATCACGGTTAACCCAAATATTTCTTTGCCATTGGAAGATACTGGGAAGAGAGTTTGTCATGGAACAAAACCCCTTAATGGAATATAAAACGGACTGGGGTGTTCAATGGGTCGTGAGCTCAAGGGCAGAGTTTGCGATCAGGGATGGAAAAGCTTTGGAGTTGAAAAATGTGTAGCTTCAAGCAACACAACACAGTATCCTGGCTCTACTCTAGTAACAGGCACAGCAATCAAAACTTGGGCTCATCTGCAGCCATCGTGAACAATGTGTGTCAATGTGTGGACACAGTAGGGGAAGGAGTGGCTGGGAAGGAAGCATGGAGACATACACATTACCATATGTAAAACAGATGAAAGTGAAGTGGCTCAGTCGTGTTCTATCTTTGTGACCCATGGAAGAGCTGTGGAATTCTCCAGGCAAGAATACTGACGTGGGTAGCCTATCCCTTCTCTAGGGAATTTTCCCAACCCAGGGATCAAACGCAGGCCTCCTGCATTGTAGGCAGATTCTTTACTGTCTGAGCCACCAGTGAAGCCCAAGAATCCTGGAGTGGGTAGCCTATCCCTTCTTCAGTGGATCTTCCTGACCCAGGGATCGAACAGCGGTCTCCTGCATTGCAGGTGGATTCTTTACCAGCTGAGATGCAATGTGCAGTAGATAGCCAGTGGGAATTTGCTGAGTGATGCAGGGAGCTCAAGCCCGGCGCTCCGTGACAAACCAGAGAGGTGGGGCAGAGTGGAAGGTGGGAGGAAGGCTCAAGGGGGAGGGGGCACACGTGTACCTGTGGCTGATTCGTGTTGACGTACGGCAGACACCAGCACAACATTGTAGAGCAATTATCCTCCAATTAAAAAGAAAAACTAAGAAATAAAAATGGGTTTCTTCTAAATGCAGAAGGGGAATTGAGACCATACTTTCCTTAAAGACAAAGGGCCAATTACAGTGACAGTCTTCTGGATGACTGCTGGCCTTCCTGCCCTGGGCACGAGGCCACTGTTTGACGCCTGTCCTCTGTTATGCTGGTGACCTTGCCTGAAGTGATGGTGGCATGTCCTCTCTGAGTGTGCTCAGGGCTGGCTGTCTGCCTCCTGCTCGGGTCCATTTTGGGGCCCAAAGTTTACTTTAAGCATCAAAAAGTGAAAAGAGTTAAGACTCGGCTTACAGCTTCTGTGTCAGTAACATTTCCTCCCAGTCCAGTAGGTTTCTCATGTAGTTGCTTCTTGGTTAGTTCTATGTGCCTTAATAACCCAGAGTTTGTTAATACCTATTTGTTGAGTTTGATTTGTTTCACTGCTTCCTGAACCCCATGGCTCTCAGGGTCCTGACAACTTGAGCTGATTTGAAATAAGACTTTGATCTAGGGTGTCTTCAACACCCTTGGTCTAACCTTAGATTCAAAGTTGAGTTTCTTTGTTTTACTGAGAAAGTTTTATTGGGCCTTCGTGGCTGAGACGAGCACCCACCTCAGCGCTTTCTCTAAGCAGGTGGCTTTTTCAACTATGTACAGCTCTGAATCTGTGACTTTCGTTTCTTTGATCTCTGCTGGAAAGCCAGGCAACTCTCTTCGAAGCTTGTTTCTTTTTTTGGATTCCTACTAATGTCGGCTAACAGCTATCAACACACCAGCATGCTTTCACCCACTTCCTCTGTAGTTGAGACACAGGACGAATGTGAAATTTTTTCCCTAATGATTGCATGCCTAGATTCACAGCTTCCCTGGTGGTTCAGATGGTAAAGAATCCACCTAAAGAACCCAGAGATCTACTGGGTTTGATCCCTGGGTTGCAAAGATCTCCTGGAGAAGGGAAAGGCAACCCGCTGTGATATTTTTGCCTGGAGAACTCCAAGGACAGAGGAGTGTGGTGGGCTGCAGTTCCAGTCTGTGGGCTGCAGAGAGTCAGACACAACTGAGCGACCACATGTTCCCTTTCAGATTTACAGACCTGTTTGGTGGCCATTCCTGTCACGTACCAGCAAACAGCCTTCTTCCTCTTGTGACTTGACCATCCCGAAGGGCAGCAGGATCACCCATTGGGGCTTCTGATCTTGGAGGATGGAGGTGGAAGGATGTTGCGGGGGAGCCGGGTATGGGAATGGCCAGTGCTGGACTGACCAAGACCACTGGACACATCGAACCTTAAGGGACCTTGAGAAGTGTTATCCAGCTACGTGCTCCAGTGAACTGGAATCAGGTTTTGTTGACGCATAGTTATTTCGGCCATGGGTGGCAAAGAAGTGGGTGAATGGTGACAGATGTTCAGCTGTGTCCAACGCTATGTGATCCCATAGACCGTAGCCTGCCAGGCGCCTCAGTCATGGAATTCTCCAGGTCAGAAGACTGGAATGGGTAGCCATTCCCTTCCGCAGGGATCTTCATGACCCAGGGATCACGCCTAGGTCTCCTGCATGGCAGACAAATACTTCAGCATCTGAGCCAACACGGAAGCCTGGTGACATATGCTCATACCAACAGTTCAAAAGAGCGTTTGTAAGTGAAGAATTACAAATACAGCAGGTGATACTAAGACAGAGGCTGTTGAAACAGCAGGGGGGAATAGTCACTGGAGGAATTCCTCAAAGATTTTCTTAAAACCGAAGTAAAATGGAAGAGAAATGCAGAGGAACAAAATGGGTGGATTTGAGAGACACCAAGCGTGTAAAAGCGGTAAAGGTTCAGAGGTTTGCATATTCGTTATTTACTCAAGGACAATGCTTTTATTTTGCCTGAGAATTCCTTATTTGGTCATCATTTGCAACCCCCCAAACATCAGGCAAATGTCAGAGTTCTTTTTCAATCAGAGTTCCACATCCTTTTTTAAGGATGCAGAAAAAAGGTAGCAGGAAGGAAAACAAAATTTAAGAAGTAGTTTCTTTTATGTAGAAATGCGTGTTGCTGAAAAATCTATGCTACTCTGGGTAATGAAAGAATGTATACCTTAAAGAGGGAAAGTTTTGTGTGTCCCCCACATCTTGACGCTGTCCCTGTTGATGACTGGACGGGGCTGCATCTTCGCTAGATCTGATGCTGGAGGAAGAAGAAGTCTGCCAAGGGGGCAGAGAAGCAGGGTGGGTTGATTTTTCTTAAAAGTCAACTCTGCAAACCATACATTAATGCCATTTAGTTCCTTTCCTGCAGGGCTGTGGATGAGTCATCTTGGCTCATTATTCTTTAAAAATAACCTAGAAGAGGTGGTGACAACTGAAGGAAGCCCACCTCCGGTGTTTAAGGAACCCTCCGGGTCCAGCTCCTGCAGGGCAGGGAGGGGCGCCGTGCAGGGCGCACATGCGCAGTCTCCCTACAGCGCAGGCCTGCCTGCGAGGAAAGCTCAGCCTCAAAGGACCCAAAACCTTGCCTAGACTCCCACAGTCTAGCTCTGTAACGCTCTTTGCTGAGTCCTCTCATGGAAGAAGTCATTACTTAGTTTTCCTGGCAATACAGTACAAACGTATCAGCATCTTTATCCTCAGTTTCCTGAAGAAAGCAACTACTTGTCAGTTTAGTTGCGGTAGAAAAGGAAAGAAAAGGGGAAAAATCCTTTGTCTTGCACTTGACAACTTAAATGTTATATATGGAAAATCATCCTTAACATCTTCTCCCTTCCCTCCTTCCTTCCTCCCTTTCTTCTCTCCATATCTATTAAATAGTCAGGAATTTTTATGGGTGCAGGACATACATTGGCAAAGAAAAACATATATTTCCAAAGAGATAATAGTATAGCAATATATTAGCAATAATATAGCAATAATATAGTGTGACCGAAATATTTTGAGCCATATATATAATAATAATCATCACATTTTTGAAAACTTAAAGAGAAACAGGTAAGATGAATTTGAATCATGCATTTGATTCAACCCTATGCATCAAAAAAAGAGTATCATTGAAATACTTTATGTTTTTTGTTTTTTTACATCTTTAAAATGTCAAGTTTTTTATCCCCAAAAAAAAAAAATGGTTTTTTAAAAATCGTGTTGCTGAAAAATCTATGCTACTCTGGGTGATGAAAGAATGTATACCTTAAAGAGGGAAAGTTTTGTGTGTCCCCCACATCTTGACGCTGTCCCTGTTGATGACTGGACGGGGCTGCATCTTCGCTAGATCTGATGCTGGAGGAAGAAGAAGTCTGCCAAGGGGGCAGAGAAGCAGGGTGGGTTGATTTTTCTTAAAAGTCAACTCTGCAAACCATACATTAATGCCATTTAGTTCCTTTCCTGCAGGGCTGTGGATGAGTCATCTTGGCTCATTATTCTTTAAAATAACCTAGAAGAGGTGGTGACAACTGAAGGAAGCCCACCTCCGGTGTTTAAGGAACCCTCCGGGTCCAGCTCCTGCAGGGCAGGGAGGGGCGCCGTGCAGGGCGCACATGCGCAGTCTCCCTACAGCGCAGGCCTGCCTGCGAGGAAAGCTCAGCCTCAAAGGACCCAAAACCTTGCCTAGACTCCCACAGTCTAGCTCTGTAACGCTCTTTGCTGAGTCCTCTCATGGAAGAAGTCATTACTTAGTTTTCCTGGCAATACAGTACAAACGTATCAGCATCTTTATCCTCAGTTTCCTGAAGAAAGCAACTACTTGTCAGTTTAGTTGCGGTAGAAAAGGAAA
The DNA here is from genome assembly GCA_022376925.1 of Tragulus kanchil. Taxonomy (NCBI): domain Eukaryota; kingdom Metazoa; phylum Chordata; class Mammalia; order Artiodactyla; family Tragulidae; genus Tragulus; species Tragulus kanchil. The sequence continues at coordinate 166,265,763 of JAIOJX010000003.1, read as the reverse complement.
GAAAAGGGAAGAATCCTTTGTCTTGCACTTGACAACTTAAATGTTATATATGGAAAATCATCCTTAACATCTTCTCCCTTCCCTCCTTCCTTCCTCCCTTTCTTCTCTCCATATCTATTAAATAGTCAGGAATTTTTATGGGTGCAGGACATACATTGGCAAAGAAAAACATATATTTCCAAAGAGATAATAGTATAGCAATATATTAGCAATAATATAGCAATAATATAGTGTGACCGAAATATTTTGAGCCATATATATAATAATAATCATCACATTTTTGAAAACTTAAAGAGAAACAGGTAAGATGAATTTGAATCATGCATTTGATTCAACCCTATGCATCAAAAAAAGAGTATCATTGAAATACTTTATGTTTTTTTGTTCTACATCTTTAAAATTGGCTGTGTATTTCTTTCTTCAATTCTACAATGTAAATCCATCTTTTGTGTTTCTTCTAATCTTTGTTTCTGTTGCAGACAGTTCTGAATTTTGAATTCCGCCTCCTCCCCCCAGCTTTACTGAGATATAATTGGCATATGACATGGTGTAAGGTTATGATGTACAACAAAATGACTTGATACGCTTATGTATTATGAATTGATTACTACCATAGAGGTGGGGAACACTTCTACCACCTCACATGGTTATCTGTTTATTTTTTGGTAGGCTAAGAACATTCAGCATCTACTCTCCTAGCAGAGGTCAAATGTATAATACAGTATTTTAACTATAGTCTCCATGCTGCACACTAGATCCCAAGAATTTCTTCTTTTGTTTTTCTGGCCATACTTCGTGTCATGCAGACCTTCCCTGACCAGGAATCGAACCTGCACACCATGTAGTGGAAGGGCAGAGTCTTAACCAGTGTACCAAGGAGGCCCTCGTCTTATAACTGGAAGTCTGCACACTTTGTCCAACATCCCCCCATTTCTCTCCTTCCCCAGACTCAGGCAACCACCACCCTACTCTGTTTCTATGAATGTGGCCTTTCAGATTCCACACGTAAGTGAAATCATATGTTTGTCTTCCTCTGTTTGACATATTTCACTTAGCAAAATGTTCTCAAGTTCCGTCTGTGTCGCATGGTAGCTCAGCTGGTAAAGAATCTGCCTGCAATGCAGGAGACTCTGGGTTAGGAAGATCCCCTGGAGGAGGGCATGGAAGCCCACTCTAGGATTCTCGCCTGGCCAGAGGAGCCTGGTGGGCTGCAGTCCATGGGATCACAAAGAATTGGACACGACTGAACAACTAAGCACAACACAGAACGGCACAAAGTAGGATATGAAGAATGTTCCAGAAGGAAGGAGTACTACACAATAGAAAATCGGTGAGAGAAAATGTTCCCTGTGGAACAGGAAAAAAGCTCGAGTGACCCAGTCCAGAGTTCGGGAGTTTGGGATGGATTATGGTGAGACCGAACTTGGTAATGAGCACTGTGAACCAGGAAAAGGACATCAATTCTTGAGTAGCAAAATCTGAAAATCTGTACTTTCACTAATGGCTTTGTACCATTTGTAAATCCATCTTTTGTGTTTCTTCTAATCTTTGTTTCTGTTGCAGACAGTTCTGAATTTTGAATTCCGCCTCCTCCCCCCAGCTTTACTGAGATATAATTGGCATATGACATGGTGTAAGGTTATGATGTACAACAAAATGACTTGATACGCTTATGTATTATGAATTGATTACTACCATAGAGGTGGGGAACACTTCTACCACCTCACATGGTTATCTGTTTATTTTTTGGTAGGCTAAGAACATTCAGCATCTACTCTCCTAGCAGAGGTCAAATGTATAATACAGTATTTTAACTATAGTCTCCATGCTGCACACTAGATCCCAAGAATTTCTTCTTTTGTTTTTCTGGCCATACTGTGTCATGCAGGCCTTCCCTGACCAGGAATCGAACCTGCACACCATGTAGTGGAAGGGCAGAGTCTTAACCAGTGTACCAAGGAGGCCCTCGTCTTATAACTGGAAGTCTGCACACTTTGTCCAACATCCCCCCATTTCTCTCCTTCCCCAGACTCAGGCAACCACCACCCTACTCTGTTTCTATGAATGTGGCCTTTCAGATTCCACACGTAAGTGAAATCATATGTTTGTCTTCCTCTGTTTGACATATTTCACTTAGCAAAATGTTCTCAAGTTCCGTCTGTGTCGCATGGTAGCTCAGCTGGTAAAGAATCTGCCTGCAATGCAGGAGACTCTGGGTTAGGAAGATCCCCTGGAGGAGGGCATGGAAGCCCACTCTAGGATTCTCGCCTGGCCAGAGGAGCCTGGTGGGCTGCAGTCCATGGGATCACAAAGAATTGGACACGACTGAACAACTAAGCACAACACAGAACGGCACAAAGTAGGATATGAAGAATGTTCCAGAAGGAAGGAGTACTACACAATAGAAAATCGGTGAGAGAAAATGTTCCCTGTGGAACAGGAAAAAAGCTCGAGTGACCCAGTCCAGAGTTCGGGAGTTTGGGATGGATTATGGTGAGACCGAACTTGGTAATGAGCACTGTGAACCAGGAAAAGGACATCAATTCTTGAGTAGCAAAATCTGAAAATCTGTACTTTCACTAATGGCTTTGCGTCATTGCTTATTTCATGGTTTTGATAATCATGTTATAGTTATGTACAGTGTTGTTTGAAAAAATTGGTAGGATTTTTTGATCTATTGGAACTCTGATTACTTTCACATTTTTAGGTCTGAAAAATGGAAACATAGAAATAAAAATTCCACTAAAGCCACCCTTGGGACAGCTTCCTATCACTTTTTCCCCTTGCAATCCATGCCCAGGTCTTTGCTTCAGACCCTCAGAATCAGACGAGATCAGAGGCAGGTGATGATGAGCTGACTCTCGAAACAGTCAAGGCAGAGAGGGGAGGAAGGATAATTTATTTAGGATTGTGGATGCTGGGGAAAAATATGTAGGAGGCAGAGCAAAGAAAACGGCAGCAGCCAGGATCAGCTTCTGTCTCGTGAGATGGTATTAAAAGGGGTTTCTGCATCAGCAGCTCCCTTCAGAATGAATAATTGAGTTCACAGACGACCTGCTAATGGCACCTTGGGACATTTGTCGCAGGAAAATGAAGACTCACTTTCAAGTAGGAAACTATACACAAATGTCTGCATCAGCTTTATTCATAATAGCCAACAACTGGAAAACCCCAAAGTATCCAGTGGGTAAATGGTTAATGGACTACAGTGCTCGCATAATGTGGAAAACGGCTCAGCTGTCAAGGGGAATAAACTGGTGATTACTGCTTAGATGCAATGCAAGTGAATTTATGCTGAACGGAAAATGCCAATTTCAAAAGGATATCTACTGCATGATTTCACTGATGTAACCTTCTTGGAATAAGATCATTTTAGAGATGAATAATCAATTATCGGTTGCCATGAGTTGGGGTGGTGGGGGAAGGGGCTGGGTATGCTGTAAGGGGCCAGCCAGAGGGGGTCTTGCGTGGACCAGGGAAAGGAGTGGTTACACAAGTCTATATGGGCATGCTAAGTCGCTCAGTCGTGCCTGACTCTTTGCAACCCCTTGGACTGTAGCCCGCCAGGCTCTTCTGTCCATGGGATTTCCCAGGCAAGAATACTGAAGTGGACTGCCATGCCCTCTATCAGGGCATCTTCCTGACCCAGGGATCGAACCCACATCTCTTATGTTTCCTGCATTGGCAGGTAGGTTATTTACTATTAGCACCATCTGGGAAGCCCACACAAGACTGGTATAATTCCATGCACACGCATGCATACACATACACATGTGTGCATGTACTAAGGAGAGATTCTGAGTAAGCACTATGGATTGTACCAAGGCCACTTCTTGTGTTGGGAATGCTACAGCCGTTATTCAAGGTGCTCCTGTTGGAGGTGACTGGGGAAAGGGTGCAGAGGACCTCCCTGTGCAGCTCCCTGCAGTCTCCTGTGAGCTGATGGAAAACAAATCTAAATAGAAAGTTAAAAATGGCTTCTGTTCTTGCCATTGTTTGCTTTAAGGAGGATCCAGGAATAGGCTGCAGTACATTTTCCACTAGTACAATAAAAATGCATTTCCCAACTGTAACTGCTTTATGGTCGGGTTTTGGTTGGCAGAGTCATTCATTAACTCGTGTGCAGTAGGTGCTGTAGACAGACACAAAACATGGGGCCCTGGTGGCTCAGCTCGTAAAGAATCCAGCTGCCAAAGCGGGAAACCCAGATTCGATTCCGGGGTGGGGGAGCTCCCCTGGAGAACGTGGCAACCCACTCCAGTCTTCTTGCCTGGGAAATACCATGGGCAGAGGAGCCTGGTGGGCTATGGTCCGTGGGGTCACAAAGAGCAGGACATGACTGAAGCGACCTAGTGGCTGTGTACCTTCAGGTTTGCAACAGTGCAGTGCCTGGCTCTAAGCCCCTTCAGTCTGACCTTGTGAAATGTGCAAGTAGACAATGGCTCGCCTTTCTCTTTTCATTCCCTCCTCTCAGGAGCCCCGGCTTCCGCCAGGAGCTCCTGAAAGCTCTCTGCAGAACTGAGCGACTCTCTTTATGAGAGACACCTGCTCACAGTAAGCCCTGCCCCACCGACCGTCCACCGCCTTTCTCTCTGAACTGCCTTTTCATGCTTGATCTAAGATGTGTGTGATGATAGAACGTATCTGAGGTCCTGAGGTCCTGAATGCTTTTAAATGCACACGATGTGACAGACTCTTATGGTCTTCCTGACCCAGGATCGAACCCACATCTCTTATGTTTCCTGCATTGGCAGGTAGGTTATTACTATTAGCACCATCTGGGAAGCCCACACAAGACTGGTATAATTCCATGCACACGCATGCATACACATACACATGTGTGCATGTACTAAGGAGAGATTCTGAGTAAGCACTATGGATTGTACCAAGGCCACTTCTTGTGTTGGGAATGCTACAGCCGTTATTCAAGGTGCTCCTGTTGGAGGTGACTGGGGAAAGGGTGCAGAGGACCTCCCTGTGCAGCTCCCTGCAGTCTCCTGTGAGCTGATGGAAAACAAATCTAAATAGAAAGTTAAAAATGGCTTCTGTTCTTGCCATTGTTTGCTTTAAGGAGGATCCAGGAATAGGCTGCAGTACATTTTCCACTAGTACAATAAAAATGCATTTCCCAACTGTAACTGCTTTATGGTCGGGTTTTGGTTGGCAGAGTCATTCATTAACTCGTGTGCAGTAGGTGCTGTAGACAGACACAAAACATGGGGCCCTGGTGGCTCAGCTCGTAAAGAATCCAGCTGCCAAAGCGGGAAACCCAGATTCGATTCCGGGGTGGGGGAGCTCCCCTGGAGAACGTGGCAACCCACTCCAGTCTTCTTGCCTGGGAAATACCATGGGCAGAGGAGCCTGGTGGGCTATGGTCCGTGGGGTCACAAAGAGCAGGACATGACTGAAGCGACCTAGTGGCTGTGTACCTTCAGGTTTGCAACAGTGCAGTGCCTGGCTCTAAGCCCCTTCAGTCTGACCTTGTGAAATGTGCAAGTAGACAATGGCTCGCCTTTCTCTTTTCATTCCCTCCTCTCAGGAGCCCCGGCTTCCGCCAGGAGCTCCTGAAAGCTCTCTGCAGAACTGAGCGACTCTCTTTATGAGAGACACCTGCTCACAGTAAGCCCTGCCCCACCGACCGTCCACCGCCTTTCTCTCTGAACTGCCTTTTCATGCTTGATCTAAGATGTGTGTGATGATAGAACGTATCTGAGGTCCTGAGGTCCTGAATGCTTTTAAATGCACACGATGTGACAGACTACTTAGATGGGTGTCGTAACACAGGCTTTCCTTCCCACCCCCACCGAGACCACCAGGGTCCACGTGTCCTCCGCTCTGTCTTGCTGCAGCCGGGGGCGCAGGTCACCGCTCCTTCATTCTTGCGATGTGTCCTTTCTTAGCCGCCAGGGCACGCCCTCCCTGGATCCTTCTTCTCCTGTGCTGGCGATTTCTCTTCCTGTCACCAACATTGCCCATGAAGCATCTTTTCTGTCTTGTTCATGGCAGGGTCTCTTGTGCTTTAAAAAAAAAAAATGTGAGTGCGTGAATTCTAAACTGGCTGGATTTCCACCCTAACTGTTGACTTTTGAAGTAGGTTTTAAAGTCTTTGACCATGTTGGGAGGAAAGTAGCTTTATCTTCATACAATTTTATCTTATAATAAATTTGATTACCTGGTTGGCATCAGTATTTTATCAGCATCTTGAAATGTTTGTAGACAGATCGGTTGGTCTTCACTCTTATTCTGTCGCTGGTTCACGGCAGTATCTGTGGGCAGTGGTGATCTAGTACACAGAACACTCCAAGGGGCTCAGTGTGAGGTGGGTAGAGAGGGCAGCAGTCTGCCTGCGTCTTTGCAGGGGTGAGGATGTCCTTCAGCAAACCCGCGCAGTTACTCTGGGCATCATGAATGGGGCAGAGGGCAGAGCGTGGGGGCTACGAGCCCACCCAGAAGATGCGGCCACAGTCCTAAGTGATCCTGATGTCAGCCAATGACCTGGTGGCGGTTTCACTGTGAAGTCTGCTGACTTTGGTCTAACTTTGGAGAAAGCTGGAAAAGGCACATAAAAGCCTCTTTTTCATTAAGAAGCGATCTCCTCACCTCGTTGCTTAAGGACCACTTTGTCGCTTTCTCACGGCTGGACTGAGCCTGCGGGATGGAGGCAGAAGCTTCAGACCTTCGCGCTTCCGCCCAGCGAGCCTTATGTAATCCTGCGCGGCCTCGCGCTGCCTCTGAGCTGGGGACAGCCGCGCGCAGCCGTGGGCGGGAAGACTGCCTAATAGCAGCGCGGGGAGGCTGATTGGCATTCATGTCTGTTTTGCCACATTATTTTGGGAGAATTTTAATTGACAGTGTCCCCAGAACTGGCCTCACTTTTAGCTGAGTGTAGCTACCACGTCTGTGCCAACCAGATCTGGGGCTCCACAGGCCAGGCTGGACCCCAGGGTGGTGACACACACGCCCCCAGCGGCCTGTGCCCTGCGGACCTGGTCTGGTCTGCCCGGGCCCTGCTCGCCTGCACACCTCCCTCCCCTGTGGCTCTGTCCTGCTAATTGTTCACACGCCTCCAGCTTCCCCAGGCGAACACGGGGAGGCTCAGGAACCAGGTGAGTGTGTCGCATGGCTGGCTTGTTCATCATGGCCAGCTGCTTTGGAACCAGAGAGGAAGCTGGCTGCTTGTCAGTAAGGGGGAAACAACCAGAAAAGATGAGCTCCCTGGGGCAGGAAAGGAGAGAGTGTGAGGACACACCCACACTCACACCAGCACATACGCACAGGCACCTATGTCCACACACAGCCCACATGTGCACACCCACCTCACACACGCCTCCTTTCTCACGCGTAGCTCCATCTCACCCTGGGTGTCTGTTAGAGTTTGAAGCTGAACCTCCTTCATGAGGGCTTCCTTTAATAGTCACAGGAATGATCAAATTTCAAACAAGCAGAAGGCACTCCTACTGTACATAGTGTGGTCATGAATAATAATACATTAACTAAAGGAAGTGACTGAAATAAAATTTTGTGTACATCAAAGCACACAATGTATTGATGTTGTTACTTGTAGAAGTAAAGTGACATTTAGCATCAGCTTTGGTGGAACAAAATTACACCAATAAAATTAGCAATAGTGTTATGCACTCTTGATGTGTTATTCCTAAGCTGAAGGTTTTTTTTTTTTTTTTATACCAGGTTAGAAAATGATTTAACTCTAAGTTTTTCTAGTCTTCTGTCTCTATTCCTTTTCTGCCATGTTAAAAATCTGGCCATCAGAATATTTTTTCCCTCAAATTGTTTTCTGCTACTTTTCATACAAGCCTTAGATCATATCTGCGACCCATCTGCTTGGGTCTAATATGAACTTTGCTTCCTGCAGATACAATAGGTAAAGGATAAGACTGGCTCTTAAAATCTTTATTTCTCAGAGTCTTTTCCACAAAAGTCACATCTATTGTGTTGGTTTACCTTTTTCCTGAAGCTGGAGTCTGCACATATCTAACAGAGGTTTAAATGTATTCCTTAAACTCATTCTTAAGTTTCTAGGGCTTGATTTTTTTTTTTTTTTAAATATTTATTTATTTATTTACTTTGGGTGGGGGTCAGGTTGGGGAGGGAGGGGAATGGGTGGGCCACTTCTATTGGTCTTTCGTTTCTCTATGTTCATCCGTCTTTGTTCTTTGGCTCCTGTGGGCCTCCCATTGCGGTGGCGTCTGTCGTTGTAGAGCACCGGCTCTGGGCGCATGCGCTCCAGAGCTCCAGCTCGGCAATTGGACACATCGGTCCAGCCGCTCCGCGGCACGTGGGATCTTCCCAGGCCAGGGCTCGAACCGGCGCCCCTTGCACTGCAAGGCGGTGTCCTTACCCACTGGACCACCAGGGGAAGTAGGGCTTGATTCTTAAAACTGAATTCATAAAGTGTTCCTTGGGTCCATAATATAACTCTTCAAAACCCATTTAAGCCGAACGTAAAGGTTTTGAAAACGATTTTCAAAAGTGAGTTCATTCAACGAACACTTTGGAGTGTATAATCCTTACCATTTCTTTAATTTCCAGAAGAGTATTTTCAGATTCTGAACAATTTCACCGTCTGAATTGCACTAGCTTTCATGTTACTCCTTCAGACGGGAGCCCTGGCTTTACTTTTCTTCTAAACTAATTTTCCGTCTTTGTCATCCCTGCGGTCTCTAGAGTGTATCCGGTCATTACAAGAAGAGTGACAGAGAAGTGTAGAGGGGACTTGAAAGGTGGTGAGAAGTCATGTGCTCTTGTCCTGCTTTTTATTCTAGCACCTGAATGGAAAGACAGAAGAAACGGAAGCACTGAGATGCTTTTGGAAAAGCTTACAAGAGCCATCGTCCTTTCTGTGAGACTGTTTTTCACTTTCATCCTTCTCATCTTACTAGGTGTTTTTATGTGTGATGATCAAAAGGGGTCAAGGATAGAACAATGACAGGAGGTTCATTTTATAATTATCCTTCAGTAAAATGGCTTTTTGTCACTTGCGCTAGGAGACTGAGCAGATACAAAGACCAGGAACGTTAAGACTTTCATGCCGTAAGATTGCTCTTCTATAATAATTTCCTCTTGCAATTCCTTGACAGTGTCTGGCAGGAAGTTTAACACTGTATCTGTAACTGCCTAAAAAGCAGAATCAAAACAATGTAAAGAGCCCCAGAATGTGCTAATTAATACACATAAAAACTTAAATTTCAGTGAAAAATACTGCTTCCTAACCATAAGGAGGTATCACCTCACACTAGTTAGAATGGCTATTATGAAGAAAAAAAAAGTGATAAGAAGCATTCTCAAGGATAAGGAGAAAAGGGAACCCTGTGTACTGTTGATAGGGATAGAAATTAGTACAACCACCATGGAAAGTATTGAAGTTCCTCAAAAAGTTAAAAATAGAACTACTGTGCAATCCAGAAATCCCACCTCTGTGCATGTATCCAAAGGAAACGAACTCAGAATCTCAAGAGCTCTCTGCTGTCCCATACTGACTGCGGCAATATTCACGCAAGACAAGATGGGAAAACAGGCGACGTGCCTCTGGACAGAGCGGGGCAAGGAGAGGGTGGGGCAAACTGGGAATTTAGCGTTGACGTATATCCATGACAAGAGCAAGCGGGGAGCTGCTGTGTAGCACAGGGGGCTCTGTGTGCTGCTCTGTGGCCCCCTCGGGGGATGGGATGGTCAGGGGAAGGGAGGGTGGCTGAGGAGTGAGGGGGTTGTATGCATGTTTATGGCTGATCCACGTCCTCATACAGCAGGAGCCAGCACAACGCTGTGAAGCAACTATTCCCTATGACGCAGGGAGCTCCACCTGGGGCTCTGTGACAACCTGCCGGGGCGGGAGGGAGCGGGAGGGAGGGTTAGGCGGGAGAGGACATGTGTACACCTGTGACTGATTCATATTGATGTGTGGCAGAGACCGACACAATATTGTAAAGGAATTATCTTCGATTCAAAATAAATTATAGAAAAAGGGGTCAAGGATAGAACAATGACAGGAGGTTCATTTTATAATTATCCTTCAGTAAAATGGCTTTTTGTCACTTGCGCTAGGAGACTGAGCAGATACAAAGACCAGGAACGTTAAGACTTTCATGCCGTAAGATTGCTCTTCTATAATAATTTCCTCTTGCAATTCCTTGACAGTGTCTGGCAGGAAGTTTAACACTGTATCTGTAACTGCCTAAAAAGCAGAATCAAAACAATGTAAAGAGCCCCAGAATGTGCTAATTAATACACATAAAAACTTAAATTTCAGTGAAAAATACTGCTTCCTAACCATAAGGAGGTATCACCTCACACTAGTTAGAATGGCTATTATGAAGAAAAAAAAAGTGATAAGAAGCATTCTCAAGGATAAGGAGAAAAGGGAACCCTGTGTACTGTTGATAGGGATAGAAATTAGTACAACCACCATGGAAAGTATTGAAGTTCCTCAAAAAGTTAAAAATAGAACTACTGTGCAATCCAGAAATCCCACCTCTGTGCATGTATCCAAAGGAAACGAACTCAGAATCTCAAGAGCTCTCTGCTGTCCCATACTGACTGCGGCAATATTCACGCAAGACAAGATGGGAAAACAGGCGACGTGCCTCTGGACAGAGCGGGGCAAGGAGAGGTGGGGCAAACTGGGAATTTAGCGTTGACGTATATCCATGACAAGAGCAAGCGGGGAGCTGCTGTGTAGCACAGGGGGCTCTGTGTGCTGCTCTGTGGCCCCCTCGGGGGATGGGATGGTCAGGGGAAGGGAGGGTGGCTGAGGAGTGAGGGGGTTGTATGCATGTTTATGGCTGATCCACGTCCTCATACAGCAGGAGCCAGCACAACGCTGTGAAGCAACTATTCCCTATGACGCAGGGAGCTCCACCTGGGGCTCTGTGACAACCTGCCGGGGCGGGAGGGAGCGGGAGGGAGGGTTAGGCGGGAGAGGACATGTGTACACCTGTGACTGATTCATATTGATGTGTGGCAGAGACCGACACAATATTGTAAAGGAATTATCTTCGATTAAAAATAAATTATAGAAAAAAGGACGGTAGGAGTGGAAATGAGAAGAAGAGAGCTGGGAAGCCCTAACTGGGAAGACTATGACTGAGGGAGAGTGGAAGGGGCCGGAGCGAGCCCAGTTCTCTGCTGGGTTCTATTGGAAGGCCGCCAGCTGAAGCCCAGAAGACGGGAGCTGGGAGGGGCTGATGGTGAGCGTGGTTTTGGGCGCACCGAATCGGAGCTGCCACTGGGGAATGCAAGTACCAGACAGCTCATCTGTCTGATGCCCACGGGGGACATTTATGGCTAGAAAGAAAAATCCAGAAATCATCAACTTTTGGGTAGATACAATGCAATCTGATGAGCCCACCAAGGAGGGTAGTATAGGGTGAAAAAAGGCAACAAACCTCTCGTGGAACCCTGAGACATATCAGTATTTAAAGGAAAGAGAGAAAAAACAGCCTGAAGTTTTCTATCACAGTGTCATATTTTGCCACAAAGTGAGTGGCGTGAAGAATGCAATGTGGGGCAGGGGTCCAGGCGTGGTTTGACGGGGGCTTCTTCTGCGGGTCTCCCAGAAAGGCAGTCCAGGTGAGGACCAGAGTGAGGGTCTCATCTGAGGCTCAGACGAACACGACAGGAGTTTAACGCTGTGCTGTAGCAGAGTGTCGGCAGCATCTCGCTTTCTGCCAGCTAATGACTGAGCCCCCCAGTTTCTTGACCCGTGTGGTTGGCTGGAACCCCCTTCAATCCATAGAAGCGGCCCTTAGTTTCTTGCCCTGTGGGTCTCCCAACATGTCCAGCAAGAGTAGAAGCAAGTCACCAGTCTCGAGGGGAAGGTATTGCACAAGGGAGGAGCTCGTGGGGACCACTGAGTGTCTGTCACTAGGAGACAGGTAAGAGAGGACTGGGCTTCTCTTGAGGCTCAGACAGTAAAGGATCTGCCTGCAGAGCAGGAGGCCTGGGCTGGATCCCTGGGTGGGAGATCCCCTGGAGGAGGGCATGGCAAGGATTCTTGCCTGGAGAATCCCATGGCCAGAGGAGCCTGGGGGGCTGCAGTCTGCGGGGCTGCAGAGAGCTGGACATGACTGGGCAACTGAGCAGCAGTGACAGTGGTGGAGGCGAGGGAATGAAGAAAGACTTTCCAGTTGGGCGGGAGGGCGGACCCCAAGCAGTGGCTCCAGAGACTGGTAGGAAGGTGGTGAATTTCTCTGTCAGTTCCAGTAGTTTAGAAAAGAAAGTGAAACAATGGCTACTATCAAAAGTTATCCATAGAGCATACAAAAGCGTTCCAAACCCTGGCAGTGGTAGCCTGAGGTTTTTGCCCAAAGTTTGAAAGTTGGATATCGATTTAAAAATCATGAGCTAGAAGCAGAATTTGCAATGTTTTTGTTTCTGTTCTATAAATAAAGTACTATAAATAAATCGGCTGTGCAATTTCAGTCTTTGAATCTTTGAGTGCATTTAAATCACAAAGCGTGGCTATGTGAACTGTGCTAATCCAATTTTATGATGACTGCAAAGTGCTGAAGTGTCAGCTTTCTTTTGTCTTTCCCCTGAAGTGCAGGGGCTCTTGGTAAGGCCAAGTGAGGCAGCGTGTTCTGGGAAGTTTAACTTCACTCTGGACTTCGCTCCAGAGTGGGTCACAGTCACCAGCTTCTTGCCTGTGCCACCCATACATATGATGCCATTGTTTTTCCAGTCTTACTCTTTTAAGGACTTGAACACGACAGGAGTTTAACGCTGTGCTGTAGCAGAGTGTCGGCAGCATCTCGCTTTCTGCCAGCTAATGACTGAGCCCCCCAGTTTCTTGACCCGTGTGGTTGGCTGGAACCCCCTTCAATCCATAGAAGCGGCCCTTAGTTTCTTGCCCTGTGGGTCTCCCAACATGTCCAGCAAGAGTAGAAGCAAGTCACCAGTCTCGAGGGGAAGGTATTGCACAAGGGAGGAGCTCGTGGGGACCACTGAGTGTCTGTCACTAGGAGACAGGTAAGAGAGGACTGGGCTTCTCTTGAGGCTCAGACAGTAAAGGATCTGCCTGCAGAGCAGGAGGCCTGGGCTGGATCCCTGGGTGGGAGATCCCCTGGAGGAGGGCATGGCAAGGATTCTTGCCTGGAGAATCCCATGGCCAGAGGAGCCTGGGGGGCTGCAGTCTGCGGGGCTGCAGAGAGCTGGACATGACTGGGCAACTGAGCAGCAGTGACAGTGGTGGAGGCGAGGGAATGAAGAAAGACTTTCCAGTTGGGCGGGAGGCGGACCCCAAGCAGTGGCTCCAGAGACTGGTAGGAAGGTGGTGAATTTCTCTGTCAGTTCCAGTAGTTTAGAAAAGAAAGTGAAACAATGGCTACTATCAAAAGTTATCCATAGAGCATACAAAAGCGTTCCAAACCCTGGCAGTGGTAGCCTGAGGTTTTTGCCCAAAGTTTGAAAGTTGGATATCGATTTAAAAATCATGAGCTAGAAGCAGAATTTGCAATGTTTTTGTTTCTGTTCTATAAATAAAGTACTATAAATAAATCGGCTGTGCAATTTCAGTCTTTGAATCTTTGAGTGCATTTAAATCACAAAGCGTGGCTATGTGAACTGTGCTAATCCAATTTTATGATGACTGCAAAGTGCTGAAGTGTCAGCTTTCTTTTGTCTTTCCCCTGAAGTGCAGGGGCTCTTGGTAAGGCCAAGTGAGGCAGCGTGTTCTGGGAAGTTTAACTTCACTCTGGACTTCGCTCCAGAGTGGGTCACAGTCACCAGCTTCTTGCCTGTGCCACCCATACATATGATGCCATTGTTTTTCCAGTCTTACTCTCTTTGATAGAGTTATTTTACAAAGTAGAATATCTGTATGACGGTGTCCCTTCCTAGTGACCTTCTGCACTCACCCACCCTTCATTCTTCCACAAGCATCTCTGCTCGTCTCTCTCCTTGACAAATCTCATCTCCGTCAGCTGGCATCTGAAAGCCCAATTTCAACATCAGCCTTGTGCCCATAAATTAAAACGAAAAAAACAAGTGAAATAAAGTTTAGTAATGTATCTTATTTAAGGCCATACCTACAAAATAATACCATTTCAACCACTGTTCATCGGGATTTGTATTTTCTTTGAACGGTTGCTGTAAATTTTAAATATTTACCATCAGAGTGTACAAGTGCCTTTTGTTGTCTGTAACATGACGATAACAGTGGGCCTTCTGTCTTCTGGACCAGCCTTGACTTGCACATTTTTCCTGGGGCTTTAACCTGGGGCTGGACGAGGCTCTGTTAGAAGTTTGATATTGTGGAGTAGGTTTTGGAGAGTAGAGAGAATTTGGAAGTGAATATGTATGAAGAGAAAGATGTGTACATAAAATTTTCATGCCTACTTGAGATGCTGGCATGTCTGGAAATCTTAGAAATGAATCATCACGCTATAAATATTCTGGGTCACAGCTAATAATATTGCACATTTTGCCAATTTATACACATTGCTTTATAATAAAACCTGAGTATTATGCTAGTTTTAACAATATTAAATAACTTAACAATAGAAAGAGATTACATTGTTTGTACACATTCCTCCCTGCTGATTCAAGTTCACACTTTTACCTTGGTCAAGCTGTTACCAGTACCAGACTGAGTACCAGGAGTCGAAAGGACAGATTGGATCATGACACGTGTTTGAGATGAAGATTTAAGTCACCAGCATATGGTTGATAGCTGAAGTTATGAGCCTATTCTGAGAAAGAGGGTGTGACATTAGATGAGATCAAGGGTGAAATGTGTTTTCCTCTTTTGAGATGAAAAATTCATTTAAACTCTCGATCTTTGCAGAAATAAAATCTTCTTGTACTACATGCAAGAAGTACACGTATCCACATCGTCTGGGAAGCCAAAAGAGTGAGGAATCCTCTTTCTGTCCCAGTCACACCTGCCTGAGAAAGCATTTTTCTTAAGCTCTGCAGTCTGAGACTCATTTAAATAAGTGTCTAGTTTTAGGGGTCCAAAATGATTTTAGAGGAAGATGTTTATGAACCCTTACTGTGGTTGTAAGCATGGCAGCTACAAACACTCTCCCCATTTTATAGATGGAGACCAGCAAGCCGGGAATAGAAGCAGTTTGCACTTGGCCTAGAAAGTTCCACGCATCACCGGTCACCTTTATGGAGCTCCTGAGGTGCAATGAGCAGGTACTGGATGGTGAGAGTGTTTTCATTTACCATACAAAACTTTGTTCATGGGATTTGTACAACGGTTGCTGTAAATTTTAAATATTTACCATCAGAGTGTACAAGTGCCTTTTGTTGTCTGTAACATGACGATAACAGTGGGCCTTCTGTCTTCTGGACCAGCCTTGACTTGCACATTTTTCCTGGGGCTTTAACCTGGGGCTGGACGAGGCTCTGTTAGAAGTTTGATATTGTGGAGTAGGTTTTGGAGAGTAGAGAGAATTTGGAAGTGAATATGTATGAAGAGAAAGATGTGTACATAAAATTTTCATGCCTACTTGAGATGCTGGCATGTCTGGAAATCTTAGAAATGAATCATCACGCTATAAATATTCTGGGTCACAGCTAATAATATTGCACATTTTGCCAATTTATACACATTGCTTTATAATAAAACCTGAGTATTATGCTAGTTTTAACAATATTAAATAACTTAACAATAGAAAGAGATTACATTGTTTGTACACATTCCTCCCTGCTGATTCAAGTTCACACTTTTACCTTGGTCAAGCTGTTACCAGTACCAGACTGAGTACCAGGAGTCGAAAGGACAGATTGGATCATGACACGTGTTTGAGATGAAGATTTAAGTCACCAGCATATGGTTGATAGCTGAAGTTATGAGCCTATTCTGAGAAAGAGGGTGTGACATTAGATGAGATCAAGGGTGAAATGTGTTTTCCTCTTTTGAGATGAAAAATTCATTTAAACTCTCGATCTTTGCAGAAATAAAATCTTCTTGTACTACATGCAAGAAGTACACGTATCCACATCGTCTGGGAAGCCAAAAGAGTGAGGAATCCTCTTTCTGTCCCAGTCACACCTGCCTGAGAAAGCATTTTTCTTAAGCTCTGCAGTCTGAGACTCATTTAAATAAGTGTCTAGTTTTAGGGGTCCAAAATGATTTTAGAGGAAGATGTTTATGAACCCTTACTGTGGTTGTAAGCATGGCAGCTACAAACACTCTCCCCATTTTATAGATGGAGACCAGGAAGCCGGGAATAGAAGCAGTTTGCACTTGGCCTAGAAAGTTCCACGCATCACCGGTCACCTTTATGGAGCTCCTGAGGTGCTTAATTGAGCCCAGCAGGTACTGGATGGTGAGAGTGTTTTAGACAGGAGACAAGAGGCAAGATATCCACTTCCCAGATCACACACCCCGCCTCATTGCCGAGGGCTTCCTGCCATAGAGACACATTCTGTTGGCAGAAATCAGTTTGGAAATGTAGTGTCAAACTTCATTAGCACAAAGTCTCCCCATACCTTTAGGTTAATACATCACAATCAGTCTTAGCTAGAATGGAGCCTAAGGTTTTCCCTGCAGTGAAAGAAATTCACCTTGTCAAACTCAGTAATTTGAAAAACGTTGAAAACAGTGGCATTCCTCAGGCATTTGACACCCTGAGCAGATCCCTAACAGGTATTTCTCTGCACAACAATTTTGCAACTTGCACAATCACTAACTCGGGCCACTGATGAAACATCTCATTTTCATGGTTCACGTATTAAAAAAAAAAAAAAAAAGTGAACAGTTATAAAAGAAGACTCACTTTCAGTGATAAAAGCAGTATTTAAATCCAGACATGTTTTCTGAATGTTTTATGCTTGTACTACAATTTGCACTGGTGAAACAAAAATATTACACCTCACACAGAAAACTCTTATTTCATAGCATTAAAAATTTAAACACAAATGAAGCTCTTTAAGTGGTCGCATATGATGAAAAAGTGGAAGCAACTCGATTCAGTCTCTCAGGCTACTCTCACTGTGCTTTTGTGTGGTTTTTGTTGGTGGTGGTGGTGGTAGTACTGTTGTGTTTTTTTTTTTGCAGCATTATGTAAAATAAGGACAGAGAATACATGAATGGAGTCCAAAGCAAATTGTATTACTCTGATTCTACTGGTCTCACAGGTAGACTGTATAATGAAGATTTCCCCAGTTTAACTTTCATGGAGACCATGTTTATTAAAGGAGAGGGAATAAAAATGTGTAAATTTGTAACTTGCATAGATGTTATTAAAATTCTCTAGTAAAAATTGAATTTTGGTCTAGTTTTAGGGGTCCAAAATGATTTTAGAGGAAGATGTTTATGAACCCTTACTGTGGTTGTAAGCATCAGCTAAAAATCCCATTTTATAGATGGAGACCAGGAAGCCGGGAATAGAAGCAGTTTGCACTTGGCCTAGAAAGTTCCACGCATCACCGGTCACCTTTATGGAGCTCCTGAGGTGCTTAATTGAGCCCAGCAGGTACTGGATGGTGAGAGTGTTTTAGACAGGAGACAAGAGGCAAGATATCCACTTCCCAGATCACACACCCCGCCTCATTGCCGAGGGCTTCCTGCCATAGAGACACATTCTGTTGGCAGAAATCAGTTTGGAAATGTAGTGTCAAACTTCATTAGCACAAAGTCTCCCCATACCTTTAGGTTAATACATCACAATCAGTCTTAGCTAGAATGGAGCCTAAGGTTTTCCCTGCAGTGAAAGAAATTCACCTTGTCAAACTCAGTAATTTGAAAAACGTTGAAAACAGTGGCATTCCTCAGGCATTTGACACCCTGAGCAGATCCCTAACAGGTATTTCTCTGCACAACAATTTTGCAACTTGCACAATCACTAACTCGGGCCACTGATGAAACATCTCATTTTCATGGTTCACGTATTAAAAAAAAAAAAAAAAAGTGAACAGTTATAAAAGAAGACTCACTTTCAGTGATAAAAGCAGTATTTAAATCCAGACATGTTTTCTGAATGTTTTATGCTTGTACTACAATTTGCACTGGTGAAACAAAAATATTACACCTCACACAGAAAACTCTTATTTCATAGCATTAAAAATTTAAACACAAATGAAGCTCTTTAAGTGGTCGATATGATGAAAAAGTGGAAGCAACTCGATTCAGTCTCTCAGGCTACTCTCACTGTGCTTTTGTGTGGTTTTTGTTGGTGGTGGTGGTGGTAGTACTGTTGTGTTTTTTTTTTTGCAGCATTATGTAAAATAAGGACAGAGAATACATGAATGGAGTCCAAAGCAAATTGTATTACTCTGATTCTACTGGTCTCACAGGTAGACTGTATAATGAAGATTTCCCCAGTTTAACTTTCATGGAGACCATGTTTATTAAAGGAGAGGGAATAAAAATGTGTAAATTTGTAACTTGCATAGATGTTATTAAAATTCTCTAGTAACCACAGCAACCGTTGAGAACTTACATTAACAAAATATCTCCCCCTTTCTCCAGGGAGGTATATTTCCTCACTGACCTTATTTAGAATCGCCAGTTCATGGTGATCCTTACAAGCAGACCGATTTTAGTCGGCTCAGTCACTTGTTTCCGATTTTCTGTCATTAGTGCACTTGCTTACTACATGGCTCCTACCTGACTGATTTGGCCCAACTGCCCTGCCCTTCCTCTAAAGTGGAGAATGAAATCACTCTACAAAATATCTTGATGTCTGTTGTAATTACATCTGATAATCCCCAGTTTAGTATGGTTGTTATGGACGAACACCACCCTGTATGATTCTTAAGGACTGGACGTTTATGTCCACGTCAGACCCTGTCTCCGGTGGCGCGGCATTAAAGGGTGGCGTGTGAGATGCAGTCAGGACTAGCTGGGCAGGCGGAGCCCTTCTGGGTGGAGTTAGTGCCCAGACAGCACTCACTAGAGGGCTTACTTCCTCTCTCTGCCCTCCGGCCGGTGAAGACATGAAGAGGAGGCAGTCTGCACCCTGGAAAGAAAGTAGAGAACTTGACCGTGCCCGGCCCCGAATCTTGGGCTTCTAGGCTCCAGACCTGTAGAAAATACTAACAACTGTGTGTTGTTTATAGGCCACCCAGACTATGTTACTGTTACGGAAGCCCCCAAAAGACAGCAATGCTGTTTTTTATTTTTCATCTTATTTATCTAATTATTTCAAATCAAAGCAGCAGCTTTACTCTAGTGGGTGTATGTGCCTGTGTAACAGGGGCGCATGTCTTCTAATAAGGAGCCATTTAAAGACTCAAGAAAGCTAGATTTAGTCTTGTATGCCAGGCAGTAATAAAGGAACTAAAGTAATGAGGCTTACAAAGGCTTATGGAGAAAAATAGTCACCATCAGGCATTTGAAACTACAACAGCTATGAGGAAATCATGCCATTCCATCTTCCTCATCAGCGCTCTGTGTGCTAATGTCTAACATTTTGCCAAAGGCCTTAATTATGGCTAAATGAAATCAAGGCTACTCCCTTACCACCTCATCAAAAAAACATTTGGGCATTTGAATAAGCAAGGTTAAAAGCTCAGGCATTCAGACACTCAGCAGTCATAAACGTCAGCCCTTGCTGAGCTCGCCGAGTCCTTGCTGGAGCTGCTGGTGGGATACCAGCCCTATGGTTCGCAGCTGGGTGTTGTCACAACCTTGCCTTGGTGTCCCCATGCTTTTCCTCAGAGATGGCTCTCAGCCATTCTGCAAACACCCCAGGCATCTGGAAGTGGTGGTGAGGTACTAAAGTCAACTGGTCCCAGTGAGCAGGTAAGAAAGACAAGAGTAGAACTTCCTCAGCCATTGCTGGGTCATGAAACAAACGGCCTGGGAGAGACACGACCATGTTGACCTTGCTTGGATGTATGTCTGATTTCAATCTAGTCATGTCCCTAAATGTCTGCTTTTCTTTAATCTTCCAAATACTTATGGGCACGGTGAACATTCTAAGGGCTTCCTGGTGGCTCAGTGTAAAGAATCTGCCTGCCAATGCAGGGGATGCAGGTCCGATCCCTGGGTTGGGAAGATCCCCTGGAGGAGGGCATGGCAACCCACTGCAGTGTTCTTGCCTGGAGGGTCCCATGGACAGAGGAGCCTGGTGGGCTATGGTCCATGGGGTAGCAAAAGAGTCAGACATGAATGACTGAGCAATTAAACAACAACAGGGAGAACATGCTAAATCTGCAGATATTTATTTGCCAGGTAGGTAGAGTATTAGGTTAAGTTTTCTGGTTTGGGAGGAAAACAAAAACTGGAAGGGAAGCTCTTTGCAAGGAGCGTCCCCTCAGAGTGATGTCCGAAATGTCAGAGACCTCAAGAGTCAGGCGAGGTGGCTTCCTTTCCTCCAACAAAGTCAAAACATTACAGAGTGAGCTGTTGAAGTTAGAGGCCTCCTCTCATTCTGAAGGCTACACTCGACCTTAAGGATTTCTCAGAATTTGTGTGTTCTGCACGGCAGGGAATTTTCTCCTGTCGTCCTCGCCGATTCCTCTCCGCTTCAAGTGCTTTCTCTTGCTCTAATTAAATCGAATTTAACAAGTTTGAGACCACAATGTCCATCAGCTGTTCAGCCAGAAACAAAAGAGTGACGAAGGGCCCTGAGAATGGTTGCCTTAAAGAAGCCTCTATATTAGAGGCAAAGATATCAGTTCTGTTTCTGTTTTTCCAGAAGGAGAACTAATCAGCTGCTGTGGGAATTCAGGTAGATAATTCTACCTCTTAGAAAACTGTAGTAGAAGGAATAAACTGCATTGTTGCGATGTGATCCCCGGCTCCCTGGGCACATGGCCAGGGGCATGAGTGAGGGTTTCTACAATGCGGGCTGTCCCCATGTCGCCAAGGCGGTGTCCTTCTAGCAGACACTTTTCCAGGTCTAAGCCTTTATCTCTGTAATACTCCCTTCCCTGAATATTTCTGTTAAAATCCTCTTTTCTTCCTTACCCTCCCACCTCAAATTCTAGTCATATATGACTCAAGAGAAAATGTTCACATTACGAAGTTTAGAGTAGACTTCCCTAGTCTGCAATGTGGGAGATCCGGAGTTAGCCTCCAGGTCGGGAAGCTCCCCTGGAGAGGGGAATGGTGACCCACTCCAATATGCTTGTCTGGACAATCCCATGGACAGAGGAGCCTGGTGGGCTACGGTCCATAGGGTTGCAAAGAGTTGGACACGACTGAAGGGACTTGCACATCCCTTTAGGTACAGGCACCACATCTTCTTTATCCATTTCTCTGTTGATGGACATTTAGTGGCTTCCCTGTCCTGGCTATTGTAAATAGGGGCAGAATGACCTCAGTGTTGGCGTGCTAAATTTCAGGTGCAAAAGAACCTGAACACCAACTAAGAGGTTCAGCAGTGAGTGGAAGTAAGAGTGAATGAGTTTGGGAAAACAAAAATTGGGCTGGGGCTTCCCTGGTGGTCCAGTGGGTAGAGAGTCCATCTTGCAGTGCAAGGGGCACTGGTTTGATCCCTGGTCTGGGAGAGTCCCACGTGCCGTGGAGCGGCTGGACTGGTGTGTCCAATTATGAACCAGTGCTCTGGAGCCCAGGCACCCAGAGCCAGTGTTCCGTGGTGAGAGAGGTCACCGCAGTGGGAGCTCCACACAGAGCAAAGAGTAAGGATGGATGAAAATAAATAAACAAAAACCCAATAAAAGAGGACAAAATTAAAGATAAAATTGGGCTGTTGTTTTCCAAAATAATAATTAAAGCAGATTGCTGTCTATAACTGTTGGGTTAAGGGACATACAAATATTCCCTTTTAAAAAATTCTAATTGCTTATTGGTTAACCATATATGTTTGCCTTTTAAAATATGTATATGATTTTTTTAGAACTCTTGGTTTTAATCATATTCCTACCATAGTTCTAATTTTAAAAACCAGTCATTTTTATTCCTGTTATTTTTTCCATCCAGCTTTCTTCAGGCTGTCAGACGCACAGGCTGCAGTGGTTATGATAGGAGAATGACGGGTGAAACGCCAGTCCTAATTAGAGACTCGATTGCTCTGTAATGAAAACGCTTCCATTGGATTTGGACAGCGCTGGCTTGTCAGGTAGAATGAATCAAACACGTCTGTACTTTAATTTCAAAATGTGAAAAATGTGAGGGTCCATTATTTATATTGTATTTCGTGGCTATAATTAATTATGTGTCTGTGGAAATGATGTCCCCAGAGACAGCTGATTTTACGTTCAATCTGTATGTGCATTTGTAAAACTAATGTGTTCTCATTAAAATTTTTAAGGGTTTATTTGAGCTAGACTCAGGAGGTTTTCCTGGGTATCAAACTCGCAAAATACAAAGCGAACTGTAATTTCAGTTTTACGACTGAGTGAGATATTTGGAGCCTGGAGCATTGGATGAGATATTCTTGTAGGGAGTCTGGTTGGGCTATAAAAATAAAGAGAAGACATACTTCCTTCCTGGAAAGTACTTTTGAGCTTGTTTGAAAGACTAGAGTATAAAACAAATGAAACTAGCGCTGTTTGAATTCTTTCTGCTTTGAGAAAAGAATATTATGTTTAGTCAGTGAGATAGTAATCCTGTAATAGTGAGCTGACCGATTTTTCTTGTTACCCTAAAGAGATTTGGAAGTTATTTTGATTTTTTCATTTTTTGGAAATTGCCTATGGCTTCTTCCAGTTCTTTTGACTTTCACTATTTAGTATATATATTAAGCACTGATATTAAAGTTTCAAAACCATCTTAAACTGTATAAATAAAGTAGCTTTTCTTGGTCAGGGTCAACAGTAAATTGATTTGCTTTTAAGCAGACCCAGAGTTTAAATGCAATATTTCAAATAATTTATCCCATGTTCACTCTAATTAAATCTGTTCCTCTCTGTGGAGGCAATGGCACTCACTAAGGCAACGTTTACAAAGCATTTTTTCTTGTTTTTGTTTGCTCTTCTGATGATAAATTCATATGCTGTTCTAGTCATGCTATAGCTAATAATTCAATGTGGTATGTTAGTTCACAGATACATTAGAATTCATTAATTTTTTAAAAATATTGCTATTAATCAGGGCTTCCCTGGTGGCTCAGTGGTGGGTGGTTGGCCTGCCAATGCAGGAAACATGAGTTCGATCCCTGATCCAGGATGATCCCACATGCTGTAGAGCAACTAGGCCTGTAAACCACAGCTATTGAGCCTGCGCTCTAGCGCCTCAGAGCCGCAACTATGGAGCCCACATGCTGCAAATATTGAAGCCTGTGTGCCCTAGAGCCCGAGATCCACAACATGAGAAGTCACCACAACAAGAAGCCTACTCACCTGCACCAGCGAGTAGCCCCCACTCCCTGCAACTAGAGAAGAGCCCGTGACAGCAGTGAAAACCTAGAATAGCCAAAAATAAAGAAAATTTTAAAATATTATTAATCAAAGAAGGTACAAAGAATATTTATGTCTGGAATGAACAGGTTGACTTCCATGGTTATGAGTGCTCCATTCCTTTGTCAATATTCTGCTAATTTTCAGCATGACAATGATGGTAAAACAAGCTAATTCCTCTGTTTTATTTTATCCAATTTCAGAGCTCACTACCCTCAACAAGATGAAGCAATTATTTTCCTCTTTATTTGGTGTTTTCAGAGACCATTAAGCTTATTTTGTCCACATTGGGAAACAAAGTAATTTTCTATTCAAGGTATTTCTGCTTTTCCACAATGCATTTTTCATGAGAGTCAATTCTGTTCTTCTGAAAGTCAGACTTTGTAGCAGGTCCAGCTGTGACTAGAACATGGCCCAAAGCATGGACAAAGGAAAAATAAAGTCAAAGAAGTGATTGTCACAAAGATGCTACAGTTGATCCTGATGACGACATTGAATTGCTTTCAGGCTTGAGTTTAGAGGAGGGTACATGATTAGACACAGAGAAAGATCTGCATTTGGAACCACAATAGTTGAAGGAGCCAGAACTTGGTCACATATTTCAAATAATTTATCCCATGTTCACTCTAATTAAATCTGTTCCTCTCTGTGGAGGCAATGGCACTCACTAAGGCAACGTTTACAAAGCATTTTTCTTGTTTTTGTTTGCTCTTCTGATGATAAATTCATATGCTGTTCTAGTCATGCTATAGCTAATAATTCAATGTGGTATGTTAGTTCACAGATACATTAGAATTCATTAATTTTTTAAAAATATTGCTATTAATCAGGGCTTCCCTGGTGGCTCAGTGGTGGGTGGTTGGCCTGCCAATGCAGGAAACATGAGTTCGATCCCTGATCCAGGATGATCCCACATGCTGTAGAGCAACTAGGCCTGTAAACCACAGCTATTGAGCCTGCGCTCTAGCGCCTCAGAGCCGCAACTATGGAGCCCACATGCTGCAAATATTGAAGCCTGTGTGCCCTAGAGCCCGAGATCCACAACATGAGAAGTCACCACAACAAGAAGCCTACTCACCTGCACCAGCGAGCAGCCCCACTCCTGCAACTAGAGAAGAGCCCGTGACAGCAGTGAAAACCTAGAATAGCCAAAAATAAAGAAAATTTTAAAATATTATTAATCAAAGAAGGTACAAAGAATATTTATGTCTGGAATGAACAGGTTGACTTCCATGGTTATGAGTGCTCCATTCCTTTGTCAATATTCTGCTAATTTTCAGCATGACAATGATGGTAAAACAAGCTAATTCCTCTGTTTTATTTTATCCAATTTCAGAGCTCACTACCCTCAACAAGATGAAGCAATTATTTTCCTCTTTATTTGGTGTTTTCAGAGACCATTAAGCTTATTTTGTCCACATTGGGAAACAAAGTAATTTTCTATTCAAGGTATTTCTGCTTTTCCACAATGCATTTTTCATGAGAGTCAATTCTGTTCTTCTGAAAGTCAGACTTTGTAGCAGGTCCAGCTGTGACTAGAACATGGCCCAAAGCATGGACAAAGGAAAAATAAAGTCAAAGAAGTGATTGTCACAAAGATGCTACAGTTGATCCTGATGACGACATTGAATTGCTTTCAGGCTTGAGTTTAGAGGAGGGTACATGATTAGACACAGAGAAAGATCTGCATTTGGAACCACAATAGTTGAAGGAGCCAGAACTTGGTCACATTACAGGCCCACACTAGCAAAGAGGAGAAAACTGTGAGATCAGCATGGGGTTGTCCATGGCGTCTGGTGGCTAGAGAGAGGCAGTGGAACCAGCAGGGTCCTTAGGAATACTCCCAGCAAAGGCGCAAGAACCTTCACAGAACCTGCCCAGGAGACCAAGATGTAGACGCTGGCAAGGAGGTGACCAGGGGCCGAGGACGAGGGCACATTCCAGAAAGACCTCAAAACCAATGCACCAGAGGGACTCTACAAGAGAAAATGTGCCTTGAATTGTGAACACGGATGTCACTGCTGACTGCTGCCAGAGTAATCCCAGCAGTGTGGCAAGGGTGAAGGGTAGGGCCCAATAAGGAGACAAGCTAGGCCTGAGGAACAGCTAGGACTCACTGCAACTACATTCAACACCTTTTGTTAATAACAGCCGATGACAGAAAAGAATCCAAGAGGGGAAAATGTATGTGTATCACTTTGCTGTACAGTTGAAACTCTTAATAGCATAATACTGTAAATCAACTATATTTTGATATTAAAAAAAGAAAAAAAATATGGCTTCCCTGGTGATCCAGTGGTGAAGAGTCCACCTTGCCACGCAAGGGGCACCAGTTCGATCCCTGGCCCAGGAGGATCCCATGTGCCGGGGAGCAGCTGGGCCAGTGTGTCCAGTTGTGAGCCAGCGCTCTGGAGTGTGTGTGCCCAGAGCCGGTGCTCTGATGCAAGAGAGGCCACTGTGATGGGAGGCCCACACAGGCCAAAGAATGGAGATGGATGAAAAATAAACCATGACTTAGAGGAAAAAATAATAATAAATACTAGAGACAGCAAGTATAATCTGATTTTTCATGAGAGTCAATTCTGTTCTTCTGAAAGTCAGACTTTGTAGCAGGTCCAGCTGTGACTAGAACATGGCCCAAAGCATGGACAAAGGAAAAATAAAGTCAAAGAAGTGATTGTCACAAAGATGCTACAGTTGATCCTGATGACGACATTGAATTGCTTTCAGGCTTGAGTTTAGAGGAGGGTACATGATTAGACACAGAGAAAGATCTGCATTTGGAACCACAATAGTTGAAGGAGCCAGAACTTGGTCACATTACAGGCCCACACTAGCAAAGAGGAGAAAACTGTGAGATCAGCATGGGGTTGTCCATGGCGTCTGGTGGCTAGAGAGAGGCAGTGGAACCAGCAGGGTCCTTAGGAATACTCCCAGCAAAGGCGCAAGAACCTTCACAGAACCTGCCCAGGAGACCAAGATGTAGACGCTGGCAAGGAGGTGACCAGGGGCCGAGGACGAGGGCACATTCCAGAAAGACCTCAAAACCAATGCACCAGAGGGACTCTACAAGAGAAAATGTGCCTTGAATTGTGAACACGGATGTCACTGCTGACTGCTGCCAGAGTAATCCCAGCAGTGTGGCAAGGGTGAAGGGTAGGGCCCAATAAGGAGACAAGCTAGGCCTGAGGAACAGCTAGGACTCACTGCAACTACATTCAACACCTTTTGTTAATAACAGCCGATGACAGAAAAGAATCCAAGAGGGAATATGTATGTGTATCACTTTGCTGTACAGTTGAAACTCTTAATAGCATAATACTGTAAATCAACTATATTTTGATATTAAAAAAAGAAAAAAAATATGGCTTCCCTGGTGATCCAGTGGTGAAGAGTCCACCTTGCCACGCAAGGGGCACCAGTTCGATCCCTGGCCCAGGAGGATCCCATGTGCCGGGGAGCAGCTGGGCCAGTGTGTCCAGTTGTGAGCCAGCGCTCTGGAGTGTGTGTGCCCAGAGCCGGTGCTCTGATGCAAGAGAGGCCACTGTGATGGGAGGCCCACACAGGCCAAAGAATGGAGATGGATGAAAAATAAACCATGACTTAGAGGGAAAAAAATAATAATAAATACTAGAGACAGCAAGTATAATCTGATCTTTAATGAAAACTGGTTGAGTTGAGCTTAGGGCTCTTGGTATGTGTGGAGTGGAGCGCTCAGTCGTGTCTGGCTCTTTGTGACCCCATGGGCTGTAGCTCTCCAGGCTCCTCTGCCCATGGGATTGCTAGGCAAGAATCCTGGCGTGGATTGCCATTCATTCCTCCAAGTGATCTTCCCGACCCAGTGATCGAACCCTTCTTGGCATATAGGAGGAGCTAAATACAAATGTTGAAGATATTATAGCTGTTATCCTCAGTAGCATGTAGCTCGATATACAAGAATTAGATCCTAGGTTTTTCCTCTTAATGTCACTTAGAGATACACTGTGATATTAAAATTATAAAATTTCCCTTTCTCTTGTTAATTTTAGGCATATAAAAATTCTAGCATTTCACAGAACAGCTATTCTTGAGAACTGTTGATTTTTTTTCCCTTACTCTGTCATCTCATGAGGCTTAACTCAGCATAAAAGTTTTTCACTTTTTTTCCATCTAATTTCATATAACCAAATACTTGACAGACAAATCTTTATTTATGTAGAACATGACTATCTGTGTAGAAATTTCCAAGGCATCTACAAAAATGAAACTCAGAAGCTAATGAGGAAGTTCATCAAGGTTGCAGGGTATAAGATACAAAGACAACAATCAATCACATTTCTATATATTAGCAATGAATACATGAAAATCAAAATTAAAGGAAGGGCGGGATGGGAGGGAGGTTCATGGCGGGGGCATATATATATATCTATATATCTCTATACCAATGGTGGAGTCAGGTTGACGTGTGGCAGTAAACAACACAACGCTGTAAAAAAACTAAAAGTATACTATCATAAGGAAACCATCGACAAAATAAGAAAGCAGTCTACCAGATGGGAGAGAATATTTACAAAGTATTTATCTGTTAAGGGCTAATAGTCAAAACATATAAGGAACTCATAAACCTCAACAGCCCAAACTAACAAATTCCAGTAAAATGGGCCTAGAGAGATATTTCTACACAGGCCAAAGAATGGAGATGGATGAAAAATAAACCATGACTTAGAGGAAAAAATAATAATAAATACTAGAGACAGCAAGTATAATCTGATCTTTAATGAAAACTGGTTGAGTTGAGCTTAGGGCTCTTGGTATGTGTGGAGTGGAGCGCTCAGTCGTGTCTGGCTCTTTGTGACCCCATGGGCTGTAGCTCTCCAGGCTCCTCTGCCCATGGGATTGCTAGGCAAGAATCCTGGCGTGGATTGCCATTCATTCCTCCAAGTGATCTTCCGACCCAGTGATCGAACCCTTCTTGGCATATAGGAGGAGCTAAATACAAATGTTGAAGATATTATAGCTGTTATCCTCAGTAGCATGTAGCTCGATATACAAGAATTAGATCCTAGGTTTTTCCTCTTAATGTCACTTAGAGATACACTGTGATATTAAAATTATAAAATTTCCCTTTCTCTTGTTAATTTTAGGCATATAAAAATTCTAGCATTTCACAGAACAGCTATTCTTGAGAACTGTTGATTTTTTTTCCCTTACTCTGTCATCTCATGAGGCTTAACTCAGCATAAAAGTTTTTCACTTTTTTTCCATCTAATTTCATATAACCAAATACTTGACAGACAAATCTTTATTTATGTAGAACATGACTATCTGTGTAGAAATTTCCAAGGCATCTACAAAAATGAAACTCAGAAGCTAATGAGGAAGTTCATCAAGGTTGCAGGGTATAAGATACAAAGACAACAATCAATCACATTTCTATATATTAGCAATGAATACATGAAAATCAAAATTAAAGGAAGGGCGGGATGGGAGGGAGGTTCATGGCGGGGGCATATATATATATCTATATATCTCTATACCAATGGTGGAGTCAGGTTGACGTGTGGCAGTAAACAACACAACGCTGTAAAAAAACTAAAAGTATACTATCATAAGGAAACCATCGACAAAATAAGAAAGCAGTCTACCAGATGGGAGAGAATATTTACAAAGTATTTATCTGTTAAGGGGCTAATAGTCAAAACATATAAGGAACTCATAAACCTCAACAGCAAACTAACAATCCAGTTAAAATGGCTGAGGATCTGAATAGACATTTTCCAAAAGCAGACATACGCATGGCCAAGAGTATGCTGAAATGGAGCTTAGCATCACTGGTCACCAGTTCAGTCCAGTCACTTAGTTGGGTCTGACCCTGTGATCCTGTGGACTGAAGCACGCCAGGCTTCTCTGTCCATCCCCATCTCCTGGAGCTCATTGTGCATCAGGGAAATGCAATTCAAAACCATCATGAGCCGTCACCTCACAAATATCAGCTGTTAAAATAACTGCTACTCCCTCCCAGCACCAAATAAAAGATAACAGCTTGGGAATACTTTCAGGTAATCATGCTCTGTGAAAAATTTAGTCCCAAAGGTTACATTCCACTTATATAAATCACATTCTTGAGATGCCAAAAGTTTTAGAAATGATGGTAAAATGGATGGGTACCAAGGATTGGATTGAGGGTGGGTGATGGGTGTAGTTATAAAAAAATAACAGGAGAGATCCTTGGAGTAACAAATGATTTCGTATCTTGATTTGGGTGGTAAATACAGGAACCTACAGAGATGTTAAAATCAAACAGACCTAACCGCCCCCCTCCCCACTCCCCACTGTAAGTTCAAGTAAACTAGGGAAATCTGAGAAGTGGTAAACTATATCAATGTAAATATCTTGGTTTTAACAGTAGTTTAGTTTTTTTTTTTTTTTTTTAACAAAATGTTAATGTTGGGGGGAATGCATAAAACATACACAGACTCTCTTTTGTATAATTTCTTCTACTGCATGTACACACATAATGATCGCAATAAAATCTTCGATTAAAAGGAGTTCATTTCCTTCTCTGCACCTGAAGCAATTGAGAGGTTGTCATGTTGTTGCCCATCCACGCCTAAGCGTGTTCTGCACACACATGGGTAATTACAGCGCTGGTTTTCCGCCTTGTTTGCTTCCTTTGGATACAGAAGAGGGTCTTGCTACTCATCAACAGTGACTGCATGGGAGAGAATATTTACAAAGTATTTATCTGTTAAGGGGCTAATAGTCAAAACATATAAGGAACTCATAAACCTCAACAGCAAACTAACAATCCAGTTAAAATGGCTGAGGATCTGAATAGACATTTTCCAAAAGCAGACATACGCATGGCCAAGAGTATGCTGAAATGGAGCTTAGCATCACTGGTCACCAGTTCAGTCCAGTCACTTAGTTGGGTCTGACCCTGTGATCCTGTGGACTGAAGCACGCCAGGCTTCTCTGTCCATCCCCATCTCCTGGAGCTCATTGTGCATCAGGGAAATGCAATTCAAAACCATCATGAGCCGTCACCTCACAAATATCAGCTGTTAAAATAACTGCTACTCCCTCCCAGCACCAAATAAAAGATAACAGCTTGGGAATACTTTCAGGTAATCATGCTCTGTGAAAAATTTAGTCCCAAAGGTTACATTCCACTTATATAAATCACATTCTTGAGATGCCAAAAGTTTTAGAAATGATGGTAAAATGGATGGGTACCAAGGATTGGATTGAGGGTGGGTGATGGGTGTAGTTATAAAAAAATAACAGGAGAGATCCTTGGAGTAACAAATGATTTCGTATCTTGATTTGGGTGGTAAATACAGGAACCTACAGAGATGTTAAAATCAAACAGACCTAACCGCCCCCCTCCCCACTCCCCACTGTAAGTTCAAGTAAACTAGGGAAATCTGAGAAGTGGTAAACTATATCAATGTAAATATCTTGGTTTTAACAGTAGTTTAGTTTTTTTTTTTTTTTTTTTAACAAAATGTTAATGTTGGGGGGAATGCATAAAACATACACAGACTCTCTTTTGTATAATTTCTTCTACTGCATGTACACACATAATGATCGCAATAAAATCTTCGATTAAAAGGAGTTCATTTCCTTCTCTGCACCTGAAGCAATTGAGAGGTTGTCATGTTGTTGCCCATCCACGCCTAAGCGTGTTCTGCACACACATGGGTAATTACAGCGCTGGTTTTCCGCCTTGTTTGCTTCCTTTGGATACAGAAGAGGGTCTTGCTACTCATCAACAGTGACTGCATGGGGTCAGGTCTCTCTGATGCTACAAAATCCAGAGATTTTAAATTGCTTATCATTTTAGAAAATGCACATTTTGTGTGGACCCAAATCAGCATAGTATTATTATCTGTTTAGAGATTGTCTTTGAAATAATCTCTTAGCTAAAGCTGCTCGGACGCTGCAGAACAGAACCGTACCTGGCTGGGTGAACTGGGGTTTCCACTTGGTTATGTTTCTCGGGATCACACTGAGCCTGCCTGACCTCTCTTGGAGGAAGCTGGCAGGTGGTGCCTGAATTTTCTTACTCACAGTCACACCCTTGAAAATTCTACACATCTGCGATTGAGCAGGGCTACAATTTCTTGATAAGCCCATGTTTGAAACTTCAGCTATGGTTTTTATTGGTTTTTTTTTTTTTTTTTTTTATGGCTTCTCGGCCACTGCGTGGGCTTCCCAGATGGCTCAGAGATAAAAGGATCTTCCTGCCAGTGCAGGAGACCCAGGAGATGAGATTTCGAACCCTGGAGAAAGAAATGTCAACCCGCTCCAGTATTCTTGCCTGGGAAATCCCGTGGACAGAGGAGCCTGGTGGGCTCCAGTCCGTGGCGTAGCAGAGTCAGACATATTACCGAAGCAACTTAGCACGCACAGCCGCTGTTTTCGCTTCCATTCATCCAGGCGACGTTTTGCCCTGATGGTGCCTGATGTTACTGTTTCCTAGATGGCTCTTCCTTTTCAGTGGGCACTCTGGTAAAATGTAAACTTAAATCTTGGGGAACCTTATTAGGTAGATATTTTTATCCCCCGGCTCACAACTATAAAATAGAAATTCTGAGTAATTTCCTAAGCTCCTGAGCAAGACAGGCAGACTTGAATTCCAGATATTCTGATTCTAAATTGAGTGTTCTTCCCCAACAATCAGGACTGCTGGCAGCGGGCATCGGTGGGTGGGTGGGCTGGGGCGGGGGCACAAAGCCTGCCAGGCTCCCTGACTCATTTGATCTTGCTGAAGAGGTGCTGGAGAGCTCTGAGAGCCGCACACCAGGGTCTCTGGTCCCTGTCAAGCTTTCCAGCATAGTCAGAATTTCCCTTAAGCTGTTCTTAAGACTTTATTGGCTGATGGATTTTCAAAAACAGTTACTGAAAGTAATTGTTTAAGGTCATACTTCCTGAGTTATTGACAAATAGAGTAATTAGTTCAAAAAAAGTGCTTACTCCGTGAGGAGACAAGAACGTCCTTTGAAGAGAAGGAGCAATGAGCCGGTATAGACTGAGCAGAGAGTGAATGCCCAAGGACCCGAGGCTGGGGTGCTGGGGGGACAACACGCTCTGAGCTGTTGTAAAGCGAATTAGCTGACAAGTCTGACTCAGCAAAGCAAATTACACAAACGACGTCGAATCCTGGATATTCAGAGATTCTTTTCTTCATTTGCTGAGTCTTTGAAGATTTTGTATCTTTGTTGCAGGTATTTTCTTTCCTGGTCACTTGACACGTCTCCGCTGCTGATGTCTTTCTAGAGGAGGAAGGCCAATTACATTCCCTTCCATGGATGAGCTCAATTAGCCATTCAGGTTTTGTTTTTTAAAAAATCAGGATGCTGGAAATTTCTCTCTGCTTCCCCAAGTTAACACTGTCTTAGAACAGATTTGAACGAAAATCACTTGGAAGGTGTGATGACGCGGAGCCCTGGTTTGCTTTCACTGCTGTGTTTCACTGTCAGGTGGACTGTGGGCTTTGCCTGCTCACGTCGAGGGACCTCGGGGGACTGCCCGCCAGCAGGAGCCCTGAAACAAGAGTATCTGAGCAGGCTTCTCCTCTAGCCCTGCTTGGCGGGGGCACGACAGCTGTGGCATCTGTAAAAATGGGAACGAATACAGTGGTTCGCCTGGCTGTGTTACTGGACTAAGTAAAAGAGAAGCTATGAAAGCTTGTGCTCTTTTTTTTTTTTTTTAAAGATTTATTTATTTATTTTGGGCGGGGGTCGGGTTGAGGAGGGAGGGGAGCGGGCGGGCCACTTTATTGGTCTTTCATTTCTCTATGTTCATCCGTCTTTTTTCTTTGGCTCCTATGGGCCTCCCATCCCAGTGGCCTCTCTTGTCGCAGAGCGCCGGCTCTGGGCACATGCGCTCCAGAGCTCCGGCTCGGTGATTGGACACATCGGTCCAGCTGCTCCGCGGCACGTGGGATCCTCCCAGGCTAGGGATGGAACCGGCGCCCCTTGCACTGCAAGGCGGTGTCCTCACCCACGGGACCACCAGGGGAAGCTGAGCTTGTGCTCTTTCCTAGTGGCTCAGGAGTAAAGGATCCTCCTGGTATTCAGGAGACACGAGAGACACGATGGGAAAAGGATGCTTTAAGCGTCGAGTCAGTTCCTTTTACGCTCCTGCCTGAGGTCCTCTGACGTCGTTTCATTTTACATGGAATAAAATCTGACGGCCTGCAATGCAGATACAGATGAAGAGGACAGCCTCGCGGACACGGGGTGGGAAGGAGCGGGTGGGACAGATGGAGAGAGCAGCACGGATACAGCACTTGATGTAACTCAGACAGCCAGCGGGAGTTCGCTGTGTGATCCGGAACTCGCGCCCGGCGCTGTGACCGCTGGAGGGGTGGGATGAGGCGGGAGACGGGAGTGAGGTTCAAGAGCGAGGCGGCACGTGCACATCTGTGACTGGCACACGTCGACGTACTGCAGAACCCAGCACAATACTGTAAAGCAGTTACCCTTCAATTAAAAAAAATAAGTTAAAATAATCTGGTGCCTTCCTGTCTACCTATGTAATCTGGTTCCTTCCCAGCCCGTCCATGTAACTTCTTGATGCCAGGCCTTCCCTCGGTGCCCGCCTCGTTCATCCTGGCGGTGGCCACGCCCCTCCCGGGGCTGTCCCCTTTACACCTGTGGCGGTGACCACGCCCCACCCCGGCTCTCCCTTCTGCCTGACCTGCTTTCTCATCCTCCAAGTCTCGGCTCAGACTCTGCCGGCGATGGTCCCTGCCTGGAGGGACTGGAGGAGTCTCTCCCCTGCCCCACCCTCGCAAGACACTACCTCAGAGCCTCTCAGGCCAGGATCCCCCCAGACAATGGCATTGTCCGCAGTCCCGCCGAGGGCTGCCTGACTCCTCTGGCTGACTTCTGTTCGAGTTAAGCTCCTTGAGGATGGGGATTTTGTCTGTTGTGGCCGCTGGTGTTGAGTTTTAAACATTCCATAGCAGCGGCAAGGCATTCAGCTATGCGTCTCACTAATAAATGAATAAGCAATGGCCATAGATGTGTATTTAAAAGTCTAAAGAATTCTTCAAGGTCAGGGCAGTTTCTGCAAAGTGGAACTTCTGTTCGAGTGTCCTCCCAGGCTAGGGATGGAACCGGCGCCTTGCACTGCAAGGCGGTGTCCTCACCCACGGACCACCAGGGAAGCTGAGCTTGTGCTCTTTCCTAGTGGCTCAGGAGTAAAGGATCCTCCTGGTATTCAGGAGACACGAGAGACACGATGGGAAAAGGATGCTTTAAGCGTCGAGTCAGTTCCTTTTACGCTCCTGCCTGAGGTCCTCTGACGTCGTTTCATTTTACTTGGAATAAAATCTGACGGCCTGCAATGCAGATACAGATGAAGAGGACAGCCTCGCGGACACGGGGTGGGAAGGAGCGGGTGGGACAGATGGAGAGAGCAGCACGGATACAGCACTTGATGTAACTCAGACAGCCAGCGGGAGTTCGCTGTGTGATCCGGAACTCGCGCCCGGCGCTGTGACCGCTGGAGGGGTGGGATGAGGCGGGAGACGGGAGTGAGGTTCAAGAGCGAGGCGGCACGTGCACATCTGTGACTGGCACACGTCGACGTACTGCAGAACCCAGCACAATACTGTAAAGCAGTTACCCTTCAATTAAAAAAAATAAGTTAAAATAATCTGGTGCCTTCCTGTCTACCTATGTAATCTGGTTCCTTCCCAGCCCGTCCATGTAACTTCTTGATGCCAGGCCTTCCCTCGGTGCCCGCCTCGTTCATCCTGGCGGTGGCCACGCCCCTCCCGGGGCTGTCCCTTCACACCTGTGGCGGTGACCACGCCCCACCCCGGCTCTCCCTTCTGCCTGACCTGCTTTCTCATCCTCCAAGTCTCGGCTCAGACTCTGCCGGCGATGGTCCCTGCCTGGAGGGACTGGAGGAGTCTCTCTCCCCTGCCCCACCCCTCGCAAGACACTACCTCAGAGCCTCTCAGGCCAGGATCCCCCCAGACAATGGCATTGTCCGCAGTCCCGCCGAGGGCTGCCTGACTCCTCTGGCTGACTTCTGTTCGAGTTAAGCTCCTTGAGGATGGGGATTTTGTCTGTTGTGGCCGCTGGTGTTGAGTTTTAAACATTCCATAGCAGCGGCAAGGCATTCAGCTATGCGTCTCACTAATAAATGAATAAGCAATGGCCATAGATGTGTATTTAAAAGTCTAAAGAATTCTTCAAGGTCAGGGCAGTTTGACTGCATTTTTATAGTTGGCTCTTCACATAGCCTGCATGCACATGTGTGCTAAGTCGCTTCAGTCGTGTCCGATTCTTTGCAACCCTAGTGGACTGACAGTAGCCCGCCAGGCTCCTCTGTCCACGGCATTCTCCAGGCAAGAATACTGGAGTGGGTTTCATGCCCTCCTCCAGGGGATCTTCCTGACCCAAGGATGGATCCTGTGTCTCTCATGTCCCCTGCATTGGCAGGCGGGTTCTTTACCACTAGTGCCACCTGGGAAGCCCCTTCCTTAGCCTAGGAGTGTTCGAAAAGAAGTGGGAGTCTATCCTGATTCAGATTCAGGGGTGGATGCCGTACGTGGCAGAGACCCCGCAAAAACGAGGCACTGGGTCAACGGCAAGTCCGATCGCAGCCCAGGCTGCTCCTCGCGGTTCTCCTGGGCAGCCAGGCCTGGGCGCTGACACAGGAGCATTCCCTGCTGCTGCTCTCAGCATATTTTCTAAAGAAGTTGACGGTGGACCCGTCAGTGGCTTCAGTGCTCTTCTGCAATATTAAATTCAAAAGTGTGTTTTTTCAGAATTCCTACTGAGGCTACCTCTGCACTGGCATGACAGCCAACCCAGCGGGCTCCAGCTCTGCCCAGCCCGGAGCCTTGAGCCTGCGGAGGAGCGTTTCGCTGGAGGCGGTGCTCCTGCCCTGTGAGGATGCCCCTAGGAGATGCTTTCTTCATGCACTGCAGTTAGAAAGCACCTTCCACAAGCACCACGACTTCCCTCCTGCATTGTCCACTTGCACTCCTCGTCATAATTATGCTCAGACACTTGCTGAGTTACCTGACCAGCATCACACATCCAAACAACTCTGCGGCCCTTGGCCATTTACAGAGGCTCAGAACTGAGAACCCAAAACGTTTTATGCTGCTTCTTCTGTTGGGTTTAAGGATGGGGATTTTGTCTGTTGTGGCCGCTGGTGTTGAGTTTTAAACATTCCATAGCAGCGGCAAGGCATTCAGCTATGCGTCTCACTAATAAATGAATAAGCAATGGCCATAGATGTGTATTTAAAAGTCTAAAGAATTCTTCAAGGTCAGGGCAGTTTGACTGCATTTTTATAGTTGGCTCTTCACATAGCCTGCATGCACATGTGTGCTAAGTCGCTTCAGTCGTGTCCGATTCTTTGCAACCCTAGTGGACTGACAGTAGCCCGCCAGGCTCCTCTGTCCACGGCATTCTCCAGGCAAGAATACTGGAGTGGGTTTCATGCCCTCCTCCAGGGGATCTTCCTGACCCAAGGATGGATCCTGTGTCTCTCATGTCCCCTGCATTGGCAGGCGGGTTCTTTACCACTAGTGCCACCTGGGAAGCCCCTTCCTTAGCCTAGGAGTGTTCGAAAAGAAGTGGGAGTCTATCCTGATTCAGATTCAGGGGTGGATGCCGTACGTGGCAGAGACCCCGCAAAAACGAGGCACTGGGTCAACGGCAAGTCCGATCGCAGCCCAGGCTGCTCCTCGCGGTTCTCCTGGGCAGCCAGGCCTGGGCGCTGACACAGGAGCATTCCCTGCTGCTGCTCTCAGCATATTTTCTAAAGAAGTTGACGGTGGACCCGTCAGTGGCTTCAGTGCTCTTCTGCAATATTAAATTCAAAAGTGTGTTTTTTCAGAATTCCTACTGAGGCTACCTCTGCACTGGCATGACAGCCAACCCAGCGGGCTCCAGCTCTGCCCAGCCCGGAGCCTTGAGCCTGCGGAGGAGCGTTTCGCTGGAGGCGGTGCTCCTGCCCTGTGAGGATGCCCCTAGGAGATGCTTTCTTCATGCACTGCAGTTAGAAAGCACCTTCCACAAGCACCACGACTTCCCTCCTGCATTGTCCACTTGCACTCCTCGTCATAATTATGCTCAGACACTTGCTGAGTTACCTGACCAGCATCACACATCCAAACAACTCTGCGGCCCTTGGCCATTTACAGAGGCTCAGAACTGAGAGTTTATGTCAGCCCTTTTTCTAGAATATTACTTACGCTGTTTAATCATATGCTGCTTCTTCTATTGTTCAGATTTTTTTTTAGGAAGATGGCAGAGCAGGTAAGCACATATGCTCTAAATCCAGATGACCTGATGTGAGCTGTCCCTTGGCCTGTTACTAGCTGTGTGACCGTGGTCAGGTTGCCTCACCTCTCTGTAACTCAGTTTTCACTTCCATAATGGAGAATAGAATCACAGTAATAATATATACTCAGAGGTATTAATAAGCATGATGGGCTTAAAATATTGCTTATGTATAGAAATAAATGTTCCTTGTTATTTCTTTCAGCTGAAAACAAGATTTCATATACTTTTTTTTTTTTTTTATAGAGGTATAGTTGCTTTACAATGCTGTATTAGTTTCTGCTGTACAGTAAAGTGAATCAGCTATATGTAGATCCCTGGGTTAGTAAGATACCCCAGAGGAGGAAATAGCAGCCCCCTCCAGTTTCCTTGCCTGGAGAATCCCATGGACTAAAGAGGCCAGTGGGCTACAATCCATGGGGTCATAAAGAGTCAGACGTGACTGTAGCAACATAGCACATACATAGTTATCTTTCCTTGTGATTATCTTGTATAGACTCACAGGATTTAGCACATTAACATCAAACTCTGCGCCCCAAAATATCAATTTCCATAACTTAGACATGAGATATTAGAAGCAAGCCACAGTACACACACTAAATGCTAGATATTCTGAATGTGATGTATTCAACTTTGCCTCAGGCCACACCCTGGCTGGGTAGCACATGCTGGGTGCTGTAACTCATTGGGCTTCACTAGGATTTGACCAAGTGTGGGTGCTTGACGAGAGCCTGAGGCTTCAGAAGGGTTCTGACGGCGCCTCGCGTGGTGGGTGGATTTCACACCCTGGCCAAGTCAGGGCGTGGTACCCTCTGTCCGCTTGCTTGGGCCTGTGTGGCTGACACTCTGTCCTTGCCGCTCCGCCGTGTGGACTGAGCTGGGTTCTGAGTCCGGTGGCCGGTGCCCAGATCTGTTAGGGGCTTACTCACCGCTGAGGTGGGTTTCTCTAGTTGTCCACGGCCCTGAGACCGGGTGACCTCAGGGTCACAGCAGCAGGCCAGCAGGCACGCTGAGGTCTCAGGGGTTTTGATTGTTTGTCTTTGTCTTGTCTTTGCCGCATTGACCCCGTCAGCCTCCGGGCTGGCTGCAAGATGGATGCAGCTCTCCAGGGAAGACCTGGTGACATTCTGCGAAGAAGAGGGCTGGCTTCTTCCTCTTGATGCATATGGTGGATAAGGAAATACTTCCCTCAGAGACCACCTTAGGGCCTTTCAGGTAGGCCTGAGTTTCAAACCCATGTCTTTGGTGGACGTAGGGCCAGATGGGAGGTTCTAGCTTAGCACTGCTGGGCTCCTTCAGCCTCCTTACAGGTGAATTTTCCCTGTTAGCTCGATTTTCCTTCATTTGTGTGTGTGTGTGCTCAGTCATGTGCTCCTCTTGGGACTCCATGGACTGTAGCCCACCAGGTTCCTCTGTCCTTGGGATTCTCCAAGAAAGAATACTGGAGAGGGTTGCCATGCCCTCCTCCAGGGGGTCTTTCTGACCCAAGGATGGAATGCTCTTCTCCTGCGTCTCCACGATCAGCAGATGGATTCTCTACCATTAGCACCACCCGGGAAACCCTTCCCTCATCTGACTGAGAACTATCTATTCCTTGGATGTCGAGTTCCTCTGGGAAGCCTCCTCTGCATGTTGTGCACCCAGATCTGGGCCAGGGTGCCCTCTGGATCTGTCTGCAGGTCTCTGTGCCTACACTGTGGGTCTCCATTATCACATCGAATGCAGTTTCTTATTTACAGATGCATCTCTTCCCATAGCCTGTGAGCTCTAAATGGCATATTTTATATATATATATATATATATATTTTTTTTTTTTTTCTAAAATTTTGGCCTCTTTTATTGTTTATTTATTTATTTTCATCCATCTTTACTCTTTGGCCTGTGTGGGGCTCCCATTGCAGTGGCCTCTCTCAATGCCGAGCACCGGCTCTGGGCACGTGCGCTCCAGAGCACTGGCTTATAATAGGGCTCACCAGTCCAGCCGCTCTGTGGCACGTGGGATCTTCCCAGGTCAATGATCAAACTGGTGCCCCTTGCACTGCAAGGCAGACTCTTTAACCACTGGATGACCAGGGAAGCCGGGCATATTATATTTTGTTTTGAAGTACATTTGACCTCAGGGTCACAGCAGCAGGCCAGCAGGCACGCTGAGGTCTCAGGGGTTTTGATTGTTTGTCTTTGTCTTGTCTTTGCCGCATTGACCCCGTCAGCCTCCGGGCTGGCTGCAAGATGGATGCAGCTCTCCAGGGAAGACCTGGTGACATTCTGCGAAGAAGAGGGCTGGCTTCTTCCTCTTGATGCATATGGTGGATAAGGAAATACTTCCCTCAGAGACCACCTTAGGGCCTTTCAGGTAGGCCTGAGTTTCAAACCCATGTCTTTGGTGGACGTAGGGCCAGATGGGAGGTTCTAGCTTAGCACTGCTGGGCTCCTTCAGCCTCCTTACAGGTGAATTTTCCCTGTTAGCTCGATTTTCCTTCATTTGTGTGTGTGTGTGCTCAGTCATGTGCTCCTCTTGGGACTCCATGGACTGTAGCCCACCAGGTTCCTCTGTCCTTGGGATTCTCCAAGAAAGAATACTGGAGAGGGTTGCCATGCCCTCCTCCAGGGGGTCTTTCTGACCCAAGGATGGAATGCTCTTCTCCTGCGTCTCCACGATCAGCAGATGGATTCTCTACCATTAGCACCACCCGGGAAACCCTTCCCTCATCTGACTGAGAACTATCTATTCCTTGGATGTCGAGTTCCTCTGGGAAGCCTCCTCTGCATGTTGTGCACCCAGATCTGGGCCAGGGTGCCCTCTGGATCTGTCTGCAGGTCTCTGTGCCTACACTGTGGGTCTCCATTATCACATCGAATGCAGTTTCTTATTTACAGATGCATCTCTTCCCATAGCCTGTGAGCTCTAAATGGCATATTTTATATATATATATATATATATATTTTTTTTTTTAAAATTTTGGCCTCTTTTATTGTTTATTTATTTATTTTCATCCATCTTTACTCTTTGGCCTGTGTGGGGCTCCCATTGCAGTGGCCTCTCTCAATGCCGAGCACCGGCTCTGGGCACGTGCGCTCCAGAGCACTGGCTTATAATAGGGCTCACCAGTCCAGCCGCTCTGTGGCACGTGGGATCTTCCCAGGTCAATGATCAAACTGGTGCCCCTTGCACTGCAAGGCAGACTCTTTAACCACTGGATGACCAGGGAAGCCGGGCATATTATATTTTGTTTTGAAGTACATTTGCAGAAGGAAATACAGTGCCCAGTGCCAAGGGATGGACCCTCTTCAAGGCTGATGTCGCTTCCTTTTGATGCAGTGCCTGGTCCCACCTCAGAGACCAAGGAA
Source organism: Tragulus kanchil (assembly GCA_022376925.1). Classification (NCBI taxonomy): domain Eukaryota; kingdom Metazoa; phylum Chordata; class Mammalia; order Artiodactyla; family Tragulidae; genus Tragulus; species Tragulus kanchil. Next base: position 166,224,838 of record JAIOJX010000003.1, on the reverse strand, counting down.
GCCAGACACTCCTCTCTCTAGATATGTTATGGGTAGAGAAGTTTCTCATCCTGGCAAATTCTATGAAAGAGGGTTTTTCAATGATTTTAAATGGTTCAGCAGCCTTATCATGAAGCTGTTCTCCGAATTGGTTGACAAATGCATGAGCTTTTGGAGTGACAATGTTACTCCAAATATTTCAGAATCCTTTCTGATAATGCTTTCACTTTGATTCTCTAAGTGTAGAACTTTTCAGGAGTTTCCAGCGTCTGTGCACATTTTATCACCTTTATCCAGCTCTCAAGCTTTACTTCATTAATGTATATGGATAATGTTCCATTCTGTCACATCTTATTAAGAACTAATGAAGCTCTTCTAGACTTAATTTTAGGACTCAGTGGCTGTCTGCATTTCCTTGCATCAGCATTCACTTTTGTCATCCCATGCCTTGCTAATGTCTCTTCCCACCACAGCCAATTCTGTGAGTCATGACTGCCTGCAGGCTTCCTCTCTCTGTGGTGTTCTGCTCCATTCAGGCCCCAGTCCCCCACCCAGGGACCTCAAGGTCAGGAAGTTCAAGTGCACATTTGATCTTCCACTCGTCAGAAGCATAAACAAAGCTGTGAATGCGCCCCGTTATCAAACACATTTTCTCTCATTTTTTATTTTTTGTTGTTTACCATTGCTGTTTCAAGGACATGCTGTATTTGGACAATGGATTCAATACATTGAAAACAATTAAGTACATTTTCAGAGTTTGAGAGTTCAAAATTCCGTGTCATCACATTGATTTGCTGTTAATAAAAGGAAGTAGTGCTGATAACAATAATAATATTAGTGCCGCAAACAGCAAGACTACTCACAGCACCATCGACTTCACAGTGCTGGGGGAAAGATTACAAGGCTGGCAATGGGCAGTAGATTTCAGGTACTCACCGACTTCCCAGGTCAATGATCAAACTGGTGCCCCTTGCACTGCAAGGCAGACTCTTTAACCACTGGATGACCAGGGAAGCCGGGCATATTATATTTTGTTTTGAAGTACATTTGCAGAAGGAAATACAGTGCCCAGTGCCAAGGGATGGACCCTCTTCAAGGCTGATGTCGCTTCCTTTTGATGCAGTGCCTGGTCCCACCTCAGAGACCAAGGAAGCCAGACACTCCTCTCTCTAGATATGTTATGGGTAGAGAAGTTTCTCATCCTGGCAAATTCTATGAAAGAGGGTTTTTCAATGATTTTAAATGGTTCAGCAGCCTTATCATGAAGCTGTTCTCCGAATTGGTTGACAAATGCATGAGCTTTTGGAGTGACAATGTTACTCCAAATATTTCAGAATCCTTTCTGATAATGCTTTCACTTTGATTCTCTAAGTGTAGAACTTTTCAGGAGTTTCCAGCGTCTGTGCACATTTTATCACCTTTATCCAGCTCTCAAGCTTTACTTCATTAATGTATATGGATAATGTTCCATTCTGTCACATCTTATTAAGAACTAATGAAGCTCTTCTAGACTTAATTTTAGGACTCAGTGGCTGTCTGCATTTCCTTGCATCAGCATTCACTTTTGTCATCCCATGCCTTGCTAATGTCTCTTCCCACCACAGCCAATTCTGTGAGTCATGACTGCCTGCAGGCTTCCTCTCTCTGTGGTGTTCTGCTCCATTCAGGCCCCAGTCCCCCACCCAGGGACCTCAAGGTCAGGAAGTTCAAGTGCACATTTGATCTTCCACTCGTCAGAAGCATAAACAAAGCTGTGAATGCGCCGTTATCAAACACATTTTCTCTCATTTTTTATTTTTTGTTGTTTACCATTGCTGTTTCAAGGACATGCTGTATTTGGACAATGGATTCAATACATTGAAAACAATTAAGTACATTTTCAGAGTTTGAGAGTTCAAAATTCCGTGTCATCACATTGATTTGCTGTTAATAAAAGGAAGTAGTGCTGATAACAATAATAATATTAGTGCCGCAAACAGCAAGACTACTCACAGCACCATCGACTTCACAGTGCTGGGGGAAAGATTACAAGGCTGGCAATAGGAAGTCAGTAGATTTCAGGTACTCACCGACTTTTGATCTTCCTTTTCTTTCCATATAGATACACACTGTTAAGGATATTAACTATTGGTGAAAGGTGGTGCCCTTATCTTAGGGAAGAGGAGATATACCATTTTGGTGTGCGTGTTCAGCACTTCCGCTGTGTGCCACTCTTTGCCGCCCTGTGGACTGTCGCCCGCCAGGCTCTTTTGTCTGTGAGATTCTCCAGGCAAGAAAGTTGGAGTGGGTTGCCACATCCTCCTCTGGAGGATTTTCCTGACCAGAGATTGAACTTGCTTCTCTCATGTCTCCCGTGTTGGCAGGCAGGTTCTTTACCACTTCTGCCACCTGGGAAATCCACCATCTGGGTAAAAGATGCTAATTCCAATGACTCTCTAACTGTCCTTTTCCTCTTGTCCTCTCAATATTAAGTTGCAGTAGAAGCTTGCAGTTCATTGGCCTGTATTTCAAATTTGTACTTGATGGGAGTACACAATTCAGAAGCTTTTCCATGCTTTCTGAAAATGAACTGCAAGTCAGCTCAGATAATTCAAGCAAAGAAAAAGGAAGCCTCTTTTTACAAGGTTTCCAGGATGATTCATAGACTGATTTTCCTGCCATGTTTACCTTGTGAAAGCATCCATACCATGTCTGCATGTTCTTTTATGTTACAGTGTATATAAGCCAAGAGCTAAAAACCAATCCTCTAACATACGCATCAAAAGTTCCTGTGGAAGAACAGAGGTGAGGCTGCCAAAGAGGAGGGAGGGCGAGAAGGGGATAGACCAGGAGCTTGGGGTTAGGAGATGCAAACCGTTATATGGAGAGTGGATAAACACCAAGCTCCGCCTATATAGCACATGCAGATACTCACATGCTACCATCAAAACTTGTCACAGAGTTTGAGAGTTCAAAATTCCGTGTCATCACATTGATTTGCTGTTAATAAAAGGAAGTAGTGCTGATAACAATAATAATATTAGTGCCGCAAACAGCAAGACTACTCACAGCACCATCGACTTCACAGTGCTGGGGGAAAGATTACAAGGCTGGCAATAGGAAGTCAGTAGATTTCAGGTACTCACCGACTTTTGATCTTCCTTTTCTTTCCATATAGATACACACTGTTAAGGATATTAACTATTGGTGAAAGGTGGTGCCCTTATCTTAGGGAAGAGGAGATATACCATTTTGGTGTGCGTGTTCAGCACTTCCGCTGTGTGCCACTCTTTGCCGCCCTGTGGACTGTCGCCCGCCAGGCTCTTTTGTCTGTGAGATTCTCCAGGCAAGAAAGTTGGAGTGGGTTGCCACATCCTCCTCTGGAGGATTTTCCTGACCAGAGATTGAACTTGCTTCTCTCATGTCTCCCGTGTTGGCAGGCAGGTTCTTTACCACTTCTGCCACCTGGGAAATCCACCATCTGGGTAAAAGATGCTAATTCCAATGACTCTCTAACTGTCCTTTTCCTCTTGTCCTCTCAATATTAAGTTGCAGTAGAAGCTTGCAGTTCATTGGCCTGTATTTCAAATTTGTACTTGATGGGAGTACACAATTCAGAAGCTTTTCCATGCTTTCTGAAAATGAACTGCAAGTCAGCTCAGATAATTCAAGCAAAGAAAAAGGAAGCCTCTTTTTACAAGGTTTCCAGGATGATTCATAGACTGATTTTCCTGCCATGTTTACCTTGTGAAAGCATCCATACCATGTCTGCATGTTCTTTTATGTTACAGTGTATATAAGCCAAGAGCTAAAAACCAATCCTCTAACATACGCATCAAAAGTTCCTGTGGAAGAACAGAGGTGAGGCTGCCAAAGAGGAGGGAGGGCGAGAAGGGGATAGACCAGGAGCTTGGGGTTAGGAGATGCAAACCGTTATATGGAGAGTGGATAAACAACAAGCTCCTACTGTATAGCACAGGGGACTAGATTCCATAGCCAATAACAAACCATAATGGGAAAGAACATAAAAAAGAATGTATTAAATATATTTGTGTGTGTGTTGTGCTAAGTCAGTTCATTCAGGTCTAATCTTTGTGACCCTGTGGACTGTAGCTCGTCAGGCTCCTCTATCCATGGGATTCTCCAGGTTAGAACACAGGAGTGAGTTGCTGTGCACTCCTCCGGGGAATCTTCCTGACACAGGGAACGAACCTGAGTCTCTTATGTCTCCTGCATTGGCAGGCGAGTTCTTTACCACGAGCACCACCTGGGAAGCCCATATAGATAGATGATAGATAGATATAGACATAACTGAATCACTTGCTGTACAGCAGAAATTCATACAACATTGTAAGTCAACTATATTTCAATTAAAAATTCCTGTGGAATAGTAAATCCATTAATTCCTCCATGACATTGGTTTCATAAATTTACTTCAATACCTCATTCTTTCCTACCTGCATTTATTAAATGAATGCCAGTAAGAAACTTCATATTATCCGAAGAGGTCATGAGATTTTTAAAAAGTATTCTGAAGTCAATGTTCCAACGGCTCAATATAAACAATTAGTGTGACTCCTAATTAAACACTGCAAAGCTAATCCTCTTCTGCAGCCTCTATTAGAGTCACAAGAAGGGAAAGAAAGTTAGTTGCAATTTTTCTGGCCTGTATACTATCAGTCTTGAACCTAAACAGTCTAGTCTTGATATTAAATCTCACAGAAAGCACTGGGCTTTTGTGTAATGACAGACCATTAAGCTGTAGAGGAAAACATTTCATTTTCCAGATGTCTCTGCCACTCATGATGGATTTAGTGAAATCTGTTTTGAGTTCCCTTCACAGACACAAGTGTTTTTCTTGTGGCCTGGACTTGATCAGGAGATGGGAAGGTTCCTAACTGATGGCAAGCATCAAGTCGAGGGCTTCCCTGGTGCCCTGGTGGTTAAAGAGTCTGCCTTGCAGTGCAAGGAGCACCGGTTTGATCGTTGGCCTGGGAAGATCCCACTTGCTGCAGAGCGGCTGGACTGGTGTGTCCAGTTACGAGCCAGCACTCTGGAGCGCATGTGCCCAGAGCTGGTGCTCTGCACTGAGAGAGGCCACTGCAATGGGAGGCCCACACATGCCAAAGAATAAAGATGGATAAAAAATAAATATAAATAAAAAAGAGGCATGATGGGGAAAACAAAGAATCAAGTCGATTGGTGATGTGACCTGAGACGGTGGGCAGCTGCGTCTAGGGGACAAAAGGTGCCTTTAGGAAGCCATGAAGCCAGGGAGAGTCTGAGAAGCAGAAGTGAGAACATCTTAGCTGCTGAGTACCTAAAAATAAATAAAGGGAAGCTTCCGACACATATTATATTAAATCATTTATATTCTGTATATATATATACAGCATTAAAAATAGGTAATAGTCAAATGTACTTGAACATGTATGTGTCTGTGTGTGTGTGTGTGTGTGCTCAGTTGTGTCCGACTCTGCTACCCCGTGGGCTGTATCCTGTCAGGCTTCTCTGTCCACGGGATTTCCCAGGCAGGAATGCTGGAGTGGGCCGCGGTGCTCTTCTCCAAGAGATCCTCCCAACCTACAGGATGCGCCTTCTGCCTTGGCAGGCAGATTCTTTACCACTGAGCCCCCAGGGAAGCCCACAAGTATTCATAGCTCCACTCCTATTTAATCCAGGTAACACGAGCCCTGAGAATCGCTGTATTTCTTTCCATTATTACATGTTCCATAGCTCCTGTGCCCCTTGTGACCCGGGCTAGAAGAAGAACCTGCTCAGATCAGAAACTCCAGCTTCAAGGCTCCTGCTGGTGGGCAGGCCCTCCACCTCCCCTCTTGCAGCTCCCGCATTGGCAGGTGGATTCTTCACCACAGCGCCATCTGGGAACCTTACTTGTACATATCCAACTGTTAAACATTCATTTAGAAGTAAAGATTTTTATTCATTGAATTGTACTGGCAATTAGTAATTGATGATAAATGAGTTAAAGCTGTACATTTTTCTATAATACCATGAGATGATTTATTTTCATGAGTTTCAGTCTGTAAAGCAATTGTCCCACTATTAATTTCTCAGGCTTATGTAGACCTTCCGAGGCTCACCTGCACCTGCCATGCCCTTGCCACCGAGTCACTGACTGCTCGTGGCTTCTTTGCAGGCACATCCATTCATGTGTACAATGAGCATGAAGTGAGTAAAGAAACACTCCATCTGACTCATTCGAGGGAGCAGCGTCTTGACATCTGGCCCACGGAGGAGAGCGACGGGAAAATAAGCCACAAGAAAAATGAACAGGATTATCACAAACAGTGGATAATTATCTACAGAGATAAGACGTTATAGTTGCATCTGTTTCCTTTCTGAATTTGATGGAGGGGGTTTGCAAGGCTTCATAACTACGTAAATAATTTTATTAAATGTTTTCCCTAGTAAATCCCTGGTTGAGACCAGAGGTAGACGTTGTTGTTGTTTAGTTTCTAAGTCATGTCTGACGTTTCTGTGACCCCCATGGGCTCCACATGTGACCACCAGGTTCCTCTGTCCATGGACAGTTCCCAGACGAGAATACTGGAGTGGGTTACCATTTCCTTCTCCAGGGGATCTTCCCAACCCATGTATTGAATCCACATCTCCTGTTTTGCAGGCAAATTTTTTGCTACCGAGCCACCTGAGAAGGCCCGTGGAAGCACCCAGCTATGAGGATAGCGTTCGTGTGGCTCCTTGTTGTGTCGCTTTGGTCATGTTACAAGAAGATGCTGCTGGGTGAGCAGGAAGCATCTCGCCCTGCGTGGCATGGTGGCTGCCTCCCAGCAGCGTCGGCGCTCATGGCAAGAAGGGCTGACACAGCTGAAACTTCCCAAATTTTGCCTTAGGTCAGACCAGTAGAATGAAGGATATTCACGAAAACTCAGAACAGTTGTTTGAAAGTGTCACGGTATGTCGAGAGGAGGGCTTCAGGATGTACTCACGTGTGTACATCAATTGTGGCTGACCTGGAAGGGGGCTTGCTACAGGCTCCACGTTAAACACTTGTGTAGATGGTTCACAACACAACTGTCTCATATTTAAATGCTCAGGAAAATGCCTGTTTTTGCACTGCAGCATCATCGCAGATTAATAAGTCGAGAGAGACTCTTCCTTTTTGTAAATTGCCCTGGTTTCTTTCTTAACAACAATTATGAAAACAATGATCCTCCTCACAGTTACATTGTGATTTTGAATACCTACACACATACCTTTTCAATCTGTTTACAACAAACCCCGTGGGACAAATACCATCATCCTAAATCGTTCTTGACATCCCCCGTCACGTGCTGTTTTGCAGGCACATCCATTCATGTGTACAATGAGCATGAAGTGAGTAAAGAAACACTCCATCTGACTCATTCGAGGGAGCAGCGCTTGACATCTGGCCCACGGAGGAGAGCGACGGGAAAATAAGCCACAAGAAAAATGAACAGGATTATCACAAACAGTGGATAATTATCTACAGAGATAAGACGTTATAGTTGCATCTGTTTCCTTTCTGAATTTGATGGAGGGGGTTTGCAAGGCTTCATAACTACGTAAATAATTTTATTAAATGTTTTCCCTAGTAAATCCCTGGTTGAGACCAGAGGTAGACGTTGTTGTTGTTTAGTTTCTAAGTCATGTCTGACGTTTCTGTGACCCCCATGGGCTCCACATGTGACCACCAGGTTCCTCTGTCCATGGACAGTTCCCAGACGAGAATACTGGAGTGGGTTACCATTTCCTTCTCCAGGGGATCTTCCCAACCCATGTATTGAATCCACATCTCCTGTTTTGCAGGCAAATTTTTTGCTACCGAGCCACCTGAGAAGGCCCGTGGAAGCACCCAGCTATGAGGATAGCGTTCGTGTGGCTCCTTGTTGTGTCGCTTTGGTCATGTTACAAGAAGATGCTGCTGGGTGAGCAGGAAGCATCTCGCCCTGCGTGGCATGGTGGCTGCCTCCCAGCAGCGTCGGCGCTCATGGCAAGAAGGGCTGACACAGCTGAAACTTCCCAAATTTTGCCTTAGGTCAGACCAGTAGAATGAAGGATATTCACGAAAACTCAGAACAGTTGTTTGAAAGTGTCACGGTATGTCGAGAGGAGGGCTTCAGGATGTACTCACGTGTGTACATCAATTGTGGCTGACCTGGAAGGGGGCTTGCTACAGGCTCCACGTTAAACACTTGTGTAGATGGTTCACAACACAACTGTCTCATATTTAAATGCTCAGGAAAATGCCTGTTTTTGCACTGCAGCATCATCGCAGATTAATAAGTCGAGAGAGACTCTTCCTTTTTGTAAATTGCCCTGGTTTCTTTCTTAACAACAATTATGAAAACAATGATCCTCCTCACAGTTACATTGTGATTTTGAATACCTACACACATACCTTTTCAATCTGTTTACAACAAACCCCGTGGGACAAATACCATCATCCTAAATCAGCCAGCAGCATTTCAAAAGGAGATTGAAGGTCTCTGCTAACTGTTTACAGAGAAAAATTATGTGGGCACATGGATTGGTTGTGCCAGAAGATGCGAGTTCTGTTTCTAATGCCATTTCATAATGACCTTGGTCAGGTCATGCAGTTGTGTTTATCTCTGTTTCTTTATGTACAGAAGTTGAATCATGTGTCAGCATTGATTTTGTGTGACTCTATTTAATAAAGGGTGAGCACACAGATAAACCGAACACCATGCATAAGACAGTTACAAGAATCTGAATGCAAGTGTAATTATAAAATAATCTAAACATGTATCTGTGAATACAACTGGGATCCACAGTGTATTTTCTTAAGTTGGTAGATTTTTCTTGCTGATACAGAGAGAGGATGAATAGTATAAAGATTAGAAACCCAGATTCTGGTCCCACGCTTATTGACTTTGCTGCTCAGTTCAGCTCTTTCAATTCAGTTCTTTCTCAGTTCAGTTCTCAGATCTTTACAAAGGCGAATCTACATTTTGGATCTAGTTTCTCTTCTCAAGCTGGGATAAGAGTGGTTCCTAATTTAAGGGAGTAACATGAGGATGAAGTAAGTTAAAAGTAGAAAGTAATTAAAGAGGGCTGACACGTGGTGATCACTGTACAAAAGCTAGTTACTAAATTCTGGTACGTGTATTAGTAGTAACTGATCTGCCTTGAACTATCATGAATAACTTATTCCTAATACCAAGCACTAGGCCTTCATTTTCCTTAGCTCTGACAGTTGGGGTTTAAAAAGTTTTTCACGGTATGTCGAGAGGAGGGCTTCAGGATGTACTCACGTGTGTACATCAATTGTGGCTGACCTGGAAGGGGGCTTGCTACAGGCTCCACGTTAAACACTTGTGTAGATGGTTCACAACACAACTGTCTCATATTTAAATGCTCAGGAAAATGCCTGTTTTTGCACTGCAGCATCATCGCAGATTAATAAGTCGAGAGAGACTCTTCCTTTTTGTAAATTGCCCTGGTTTCTTTCTTAACAACAATTATGAAAACAATGATCCTCCTCACAGTTACATTGTGATTTTGAATACCTACACACATACCTTTTCAATCTGTTTACAACAAACCCCGTGGGACAAATACCATCATCCTAAATCAGCCAGCAGCATTTCAAAAGGAGATTGAAGGTCTCTGCTAACTGTTTACAGAGAAAAATTATGTGGGCACATGGATTGGTTGTGCCAGAAGATGCGAGTTCTGTTTCTAATGCCATTTCATAATGACCTTGGTCAGGTCATGCAGTTGTGTTTATCTCTGTTTCTTTATGTACAGAAGTTGAATCATGTGTCAGCATTGATTTTGTGTGACTCTATTTAATAAAGGGTGAGCACACAGATAAACCGAACACCATGCATAAGACAGTTACAAGAATCTGAATGCAAGTGTAATTATAAAATAATCTAAACATGTATCTGTGAATACAACTGGGATCCACAGTGTATTTTCTTAAGTTGGTAGATTTTTCTTGCTGATACAGAGAGAGGATGAATAGTATAAAGATTAGAAACCCAGATTCTGGTCCCACGCTTATTGACTTTGCTGCTCAGTTCAGCTCTTTCAATTCAGTTCTTTCTCAGTTCAGTTCTCAGATCTTTACAAAGGCGAATCTACATTTTGGATCTAGTTTCTCTTCTCAAGCTGGGATAAGAGTGGTTCCTAATTTAAGGGAGTAACATGAGGATGAAGTAAGTTAAAAGTAGAAAGTAATTAAAGAGGGCTGACACGTGGTGATCACTGTACAAAAGCTAGTTACTAAATTCTGGTACGTGTATTAGTAGTAACTGATCTGCCTTGAACTATCATGAATAACTTATTCCTAATACCAAGCACTAGGCCTTCATTTTCCTTAGCTCTGTCATATTCTTCTTTTATGCAATAGATTTACTTGGGTTATATTTATTCTTCTAGTCACTTATTTGGGCAATTTTGAGAGTTAATTTGGTTTGTTGGTAGTAGTGAGGTGTTGACCTTCCCGTGAAATGCTAATGTTTTTATTTGTAATTCAGATGATCTATGTGAACGATTACCATTCTGTTATGTGGGACTTTAGTTTTGTGCCATACCATTTGATAGGTGAACCTCTCTTATACTCTCTTAAAGCATGTTTAAAGGCAGATGAGAAAGAATGCCTGGATATTTGAGAAAGAACCTGGCTCTCAGCAAGTTCAAACTTTTAGACCTTAAAACTTAATTCACTAATTAGTCAATTCTGTAAGACTTTTTTAGAGAATTTCTGATTGGTAGGCAGTATGTGCAAAATCTGCATTTTATTGCATAATAACTTTGTAGTAATATAAATACTGCATTAATTTATATCATATGGAATGATGCAGCATTGTATACCCAAGATGATAGGAAACCTACTTTGAGAAGCAGACACAAATACATTTTGATGTTTCTAATATCGTAAACATTGATTAGAATGTGTGTGTGTGTACATTTACCTGCATCTATATCCATATTTTTGTGTATATTTGAGTAAAAGCAAATTGATCGTAGGTTTTGATGACCATACCTAGAACTAAGTATTTTAACAGATTCATTTCCTTTTGTCCAACTTTCCTTTATTTAATTTAAAGAAGGAAATTTTACTACGCTTCTATCCGTAGTGTTTTTTTTATTTTAAGAAAAAATAAAGACACCGTTTTGGAACCAAGTTAACTGAAGTCATATGCACACATGAAGGTCTCTCCTGAGTTCATGATCTGTTAACAACAGCAGACCAGACTTAAGCAGCACAGTCTTTAAAATGAGACTGGGATAAGAGTGGTTCCTAATTTAAGGGAGTAACATGAGGATGAAGTAAGTTAAAAGTAGAAAGTAATTAAAGAGGGCTGACACGTGGTGATCACTGTACAAAAGCTAGTTACTAAATTCTGGTACGTGTATTAGTAGTAACTGATCTGCCTTGAACTATCATGAATAACTTATTCCTAATACCAAGCACTAGGCCTTCATTTTCCTTAGCTCTGTCATATTCTTCTTTTATGCAATAGATTTACTTGGGTTATATTTATTCTTCTAGTCACTTATTTGGGCAATTTTGAGAGTTAATTTGGTTTGTTGGTAGTAGTGAGGTGTTGACCTTCCCGTGAAATGCTAATGTTTTTATTTGTAATTCAGATGATCTATGTGAACGATTACCATTCTGTTATGTGGGACTTTAGTTTTGTGCCATACCATTTGATAGGTGAACCTCTCTTATACTCTCTTAAAGCATGTTTAAAGGCAGATGAGAAAGAATGCCTGGATATTTGAGAAAGAACCTGGCTCTCAGCAAGTTCAAACTTTTAGACCTTAAAACTTAATTCACTAATTAGTCAATTCTGTAAGACTTTTTTAGAGAATTTCTGATTGGTAGGCAGTATGTGCAAAATCTGCATTTTATTGCATAATAACTTTGTAGTAATATAAATACTGCATTAATTTATATCATATGGAATGATGCAGCATTGTATACCCAAGATGATAGGAAACCTACTTTGAGAAGCAGACACAAATACATTTTGATGTTTCTAATATCGTAAACATTGATTAGAATGTGTGTGTGTGTACATTTACCTGCATCTATATCCATATTTTTGTGTATATTTGAGTAAAAGCAAATTGATCGTAGGTTTTGATGACCATACCTAGAACTAAGTATTTTAACAGATTCATTTCCTTTTGTCCAACTTTCCTTTATTTAATTTAAAGAAGGAAATTTTACTAGGCTTCTATCAGTAGTGTTTTTTTTTTTATTTTAAGAAAAAAATAAAGACACCGTTTTGGAACCAAGTTAACTGAAGTCATATGCACACATGAAGGTCTCTCCTGAGTTCATGATCTGTTAACAACAGCAGACCAGACTTAAGCAGCACAGACTGGAAGGGTTTGGACAAAGGCCAAATAGTGATACATTTGTCATATTCTCGTTGACTCACCTAGTGTAGGGATTGAAGGGCACTGTGAAAGTTGCCAAGGCAATAGCATTTGGACTAAACACTGAACAATGCCAGAAAGTAAATGAGAGTTAGATCACTTGAACCTAATACACTATAGAAAAATAAGAACAGTTGAGTCTATATAGAGACTAAAGGCCAGCTCAATAACTGAACATGTTGTACTAACTCGTCACATGGTACTGATCCTTCCAGCGTGCCCTATCAGCCGCTTGCTGACAATGTCTGTTTTGCTCATTATGAAGGAATAACATGCAATATGATATGTAGGACAATGATTGGCTTAGTCTATTAAATGCAAGAAGGTTTGTTTTCAGATTACTTTAATTGCATAGTAATTTGAAGTTTGTAAGTTTCACAGCGAACACTGAATGTTGGGTGTCTCCGTGAACTAGCTCCCGCATCCCAGCAATCCCGGTTTAACATTGCTGGGGGTGGCCACTCATGCGTTCCTTTTCAAGCATATGTTTCAACTGTTTCATGATATGAGACACTTGATCCACAATTTTCCTTCATATTTTTGTCCCTTGAAAGCTTTTCAATTGGTGACAGTATACATATGTTCCTCAAATTATTCTAGGAATGGGCACTGTACAAGCCTGGCTGTTCCACGGCACTGTGACAATATCTGAGAAGCAGACACAAATACATTTTGATGTTTCTAATATCGTAAACATTGATTAGAATGTGTGTGTGTGTACATTTACCTGCATCTATATCCATATTTTTGTGTATATTTGAGTAAAAGCAAATTGATCGTAGGTTTTGATGACCATACCTAGAACTAAGTATTTTAACAGATTCATTTCCTTTTGTCCAACTTTCCTTTATTTAATTTAAAGAAGGAAATTTTACTAGGCTTCTATCAGTAGTGTTTTTTTTTTTATTTTAAGAAAAAAATAAAGACACCGTTTTGGAACCAAGTTAACTGAAGTCATATGCACACATGAAGGTCTCTCCTGAGTTCATGATCTGTTAACAACAGCAGACCAGACTTAAGCAGCACAGACTGGAAGGGTTTGGACAAAGGCCAAATAGTGATACATTTGTCATATTCTCGTTGACTCACCTAGTGTAGGGATTGAAGGGCACTGTGAAAGTTGCCAAGGCAATAGCATTTGGACTAAACACTGAACAATGCCAGAAAGTAAATGAGAGTTAGATCACTTGAACCTAATACACTATAGAAAAATAAGAACAGTTGAGTCTATATAGAGACTAAAGGCCAGCTCAATAACTGAACATGTTGTACTAACTCGTCACATGGTACTGATCCTTCCAGCGTGCCCTATCAGCCGCTTGCTGACAATGTCTGTTTTGCTCATTATGAAGGAATAACATGCAATATGATATGTAGGACAATGATTGGCTTAGTCTATTAAATGCAAGAAGGTTTGTTTTCAGATTACTTTAATTGCATAGTAATTTGAAGTTTGTAAGTTTCACAGCGAACACTGAATGTTGGGTGTCTCCGTGAACTAGCTCCCGCATCCCAGCAATCCCGGTTTAACATTGCTGGGGGTGGCCAGTCATGCGTTTCCTTTTCAAGCATATGTTTCAACTGTTTCATGATATGAGACACTTGATCCACAATTTTCCTTCATATTTTTGTCCCTTGAAAGCTTTTCAATTGGTGACAGTATACATATGTTCCTCAAATTATTCTAGGAATGGGCACTGTACAAGCCTGGCTGTTCCACGGCACTGTGACAATATCTATGTGGTTATAGCTTCTCTCCTCTCCAGGGACACATAACAAAAGAAGAACTTTGTGGTGAAAACCACACAAGCTAATGAAATGGATAATGTGGTTGGCACCTTTTCCAGCATAATGACTCTAAGATATTTAACAAATAAAATTTGCATTTTATTTTGACATGGTCATTACACAACTTCTCTTTTAACTTTTCCAAAAGTTCCTTGTGTCTTTTAAATAGTTTAAAAATGATTTAATATCCCAAACAGATCTTTTAAGATATTTGACTTGTTTTAGGGGAGAAACTTCCAAGAATATTTTTGATTTATGATTAAAGAGTTCAAGAAACTAATTGATACTTGTGTTCACTCAACATTAACCCAACAAAGTTTGTTGAGGACTTGCTATGTTTTTGGCTAGCTATAGGATAAAATTTTAAGCAAAAGAGACAGAGATTCTGTTTCTCTGAAGATTATAGTTGATTAGATAACGATGCCTCCTAAAATCTGTTTTTTCATAGAATGAAAGCAAAGAAATCTTTATCTTTATACAAACTCATAGTTTGTATAACCTAGTGGTCAATTTATGACAGTAATGTCAACTATACTATTCCAATGAAATGTGTCAGTTGATTTATACATTACTGATCATCTAGGATCACAGTCAAGATTACTTATTCAGTCAACAAAGACTTCCTGAACACCTAGAGTATAAATACATTAAAAATTTTCAATTGTTGTTGTACAGTTCCTAGTAATGCTTGGTGAATATGTGAGGAATTACTATGTGCATGTGTGCTAAGTTGCTCAGTTGTGTCTGACTCTTGTGACCCAGTGGACTGTAGCCCTTGCCAGGCTCCTCTGTCCATCGAATTTTCCAGGGTAGTAATTTGAAGTTTGTAAGTTTCACAGCGAACACTGAATGTTGGGTGTCTCCGTGAACTAGCTCCCGCATCCCAGCAATCCCGGTTTAACATTGCTGGGGGTGGCCAGTCATGCGTTTCCTTTTCAAGCATATGTTTCAACTGTTTCATGATATGAGACACTTGATCCACAATTTTCCTTCATATTTTTGTCCCTTGAAAGCTTTTCAATTGGTGACAGTATACATATGTTCCTCAAATTATTCTAGGAATGGGCACTGTACAAGCCTGGCTGTTCCACGGCACTGTGACAATATCTATGTGGTTATAGCTTCTCTCCTCTCCAGGGACACATAACAAAAGAAGAACTTTGTGGTGAAAACCACACAAGCTAATGAAATGGATAATGTGGTTGGCACCTTTTCCAGCATAATGACTCTAAGATATTTAACAAATAAAATTTGCATTTTATTTTGACATGGTCATTACACAACTTCTCTTTTAACTTTTCCAAAAGTTCCTTGTGTCTTTTAAATAGTTTAAAAATGATTTAATATCCCAAACAGATCTTTTAAGATATTTGACTTGTTTTAGGGGAGAAACTTCCAAGAATATTTTTGATTTATGATTAAAGAGTTCAAGAAACTAATTGATACTTGTGTTCACTCAACATTAACCCAACAAAGTTTGTTGAGGACTTGCTATGTTTTTGGCTAGCTATAGGATAAAATTTTAAGCAAAAGAGACAGAGATTCTGTTTCTCTGAAGATTATAGTTGATTAGATAACGATGCCTCCTAAAATCTGTTTTTTCATAGAATGAAAGCAAAGAAATCTTTATCTTTATACAAACTCATAGTTTGTATAACCTAGTGGTCAATTTATGACAGTAATGTCAACTATACTATTCCAATGAAATGTGTCAGTTGATTTATACATTACTGATCATCTAGGATCACAGTCAAGATTACTTATTCAGTCAACAAAGACTTCCTGAACACCTAGAGTATAAATACATTAAAAATTTTCAATTGTTGTTGTACAGTTCCTAGTAATGCTTGGTGAATATGTGAGGAATTACTATGTGCATGTGTGCTAAGTTGCTCAGTTGTGTCTGACTCTTGTGACCCAGTGGACTGTAGCTTGCCAGGCTCCTCTGTCCATCGAATTTTCCAGGCAAGAATACTGGAGAGGGATGCCATTTCTCCCTACAGAGAATCTTCCTGCCCCAGGATCAAACCTGTCATCTCTTACATCATCTGCATGGGCAGTCAGTTTCTTAACCACCAGCACCACCTCCTATATGGAAAATTAAATGCACACATCACCAGTTTGAGATGTGGGCTTAGTTTGTGTCCTCAAGGTTACATCCTAGGGGAAGAAGCAAACATGATTATTGCTCTTTATAATCAAGATAAGCCCAGAAGGTCACACATGTTCAGGGACAGAGCATCTCACATACCCTCTGAGGGCTGGAGGAAGCGTCCTGGATGCTGAAATCACTGGTGACTGGAGGAGGGCTTGGTTTAGTGATCCACGGAGCACTCACTGCGTGGATGTTGAAACAGCACCATCTAACAGGAAGTTCTCTGTTGTTGGAAATATCTTAAATAAATACCATCTAATACGGTAGCCACTTGCCACCTGTGGCCAGGGTGAGTGAGGAGCTGATTTTTAAATTTTATTTAGTAAGAACTTAAAGTGACTTGTGGTTTCTGAATTGGGTGGCATTGGATTGGAGGCTGGTGTGCCAAGAGCATGAGAAGCTAAGAAAGAAGCTGATAGAGCTAGCCAGCCACAAGCAATGAAGGCACGCTTTTAGTCAGTGGCTGTGACCATCACTTCCTGGTGATGGGGATCACTCAGTGATCCAGGGAATAAGGCAGAAGAGCAGGTGTGGGCTGGATATGATTCACTGTCTTTGAGATAAAGGAGACAGACCAAGAACACAGAGGCCTGGGCGAATATAGATGGCTGTGGAGCAGACACGGGGAACATGTACATTAAAGGAGATTGTTACATAGGTGATGGACAAGGAAGCTGAGAAAACCGGGTTGTTACTCATGCTAAAGGATTTTCTGGAAAGGTGAATTTTTAAAAGTCACACAGAAAAGGAGAAAATAAAGACCAAATAGTGATTCCCAGTGAATTGGGAATTTATGTCAGAAGTGACCAGAGAAAGTTTCAAAAGAGACAAAAGATTTCTGTGGGTTTTAATGATTGTGAGAGAAGTTCTTGGTAAGGCTGCCTGCTGGTTTAAACTTTGAACTTTATATTAAAGTTATCAAATAACTCTCAGGACTCAATCACCCTTTTATCTCTCAACCAAACTTCTGTCCTAACCTATTGTCAGAAACATACCAATTATTCATCAGAAGAATGAGAGAACCTCCAGGAAATAACTCAGCGATGGATGTCTTGTTTTCATGGATCCAGAGGGGATGGATTGTCATCATTGTTCCTTTAAAACATGACTATTATTATTTTAAGCCTACATGTCGCCTTCTGTGAACATGTGGCCCTTGCGAGAGTGAAAACGTTTCTTGTCCTCAAGGTCATCAAGACTAATTCTCCTGATCTGGCCAGGATCTCCTGCAAGTCACAATGGTTTAGATGCTAGAGACAAATGCAGCCTAAGGAACAGCAAGTCGAACCTTTTACATTTTAGAATTCTGGACCGGCTGATTCTTTACCGTTTCAGTAAGCCACTGTGCTCAGGGATCCCGTGGGGGCTGTAGCAGTGGAGTTCCCCAGTGGGGTTTCCTGGTGGTTAGTCGAGGAGACTACTGTTTCATGAAGAGGCGTGAGTAAAATAATAGTTTACCTAGATATTGACCCTCAACTTCACGCCCAAAGCAGAGGATGACTGAAAAGGATGATCTACTTCTGAGCATTACTAGAGAAGTTTATTCTGAAAAACTGTGGCACTGCTCAGGGCCGTGCATATTTTCCCCAAACATTCTCAGTGGGGCCGGTCTGACTGCCTCACTAGTTCTCAGTGGGAAGGAAATGTCTGTCTCCTTCAGGAAGGGCTAAAGGAGGGGGAAAATCAAATACAGTTAAAATGTTTAGAAAAGAATCATTTTTTAAAAAAGAGAGTCAATTAAGTTGAAACAGTGGTCAAAGGTTTATTAACTCCTGACATCCAGATGGTAGCCCCCATCATTTTCAATTTAAAGGAAGATGTTCTGAGAGAGCTGACAAATTCGAGGTCCAATTTACCTTGAGGCTGAGTAGCTCGTTATACCCAAAATCAAGGTGGCTATGAAATGCTACCAGACTAGCGTCAATGGGACTTGACCATCAGTAAAGATGATTATTGCAGTGCATTGAAGAACACTAAATGTGTTCTTTTCTGGGTAAATCGGCTCTCAAGGGAAGCAAATAGCTAGTTATGAGCAAAGCTTTCTCTTACGGTATTTTCTGACATAAAAAAGAAGAAATGACAGATTTAGAATATGACACATTTTGCAATTCTTAATGAAGTAATGGAACTACGTACTGATGGTCAATGGCTATAAATCTCATGAAAAGGAAAACAACTGCACAGCTTGTGACCCTCCCGCTGTAATGAGTGTATCCCACATTGTCTATGGAGTGTGTGTGTACTTAGCCTTGCCTGGCTCTTTGCAATCCCATAGACTGTAGCCTGCCAAGCTTCTCTATCCATAGGATTCTCCAGGCAGGAATACTCAAGTGAGTTCTGGCCAGGATCTCCTGCCCTTTAAGGAAAAAGCAGGGGTCGAACCTTTTACATTTTAGAATTCTGGACCGGCTGATTCTTTACCGTTTCAGTAAGCCACTGTGCTCAGGGATCCCGTGGGGGCTGTAGCAGTGGAGTTCCCCAGTGGGGTTTCCTGGTGGTTAGTCGAGGAGACTACTGTTTCATGAAGAGGCGTGAGTAAAATAATAGTTTACCTAGATATTGACCCTCAACTTCACGCCCAAAGCAGAGGATGACTGAAAAGGATGATCTACTTCTGAGCATTACTAGAGAAGTTTATTCTGAAAAACTGTGGCACTGCTCAGGGCCGTGCATATTTTCCCCAAACATTCTCAGTGGGGCCGGTCTGACTGCCTCACTAGTTCTCAGTGGGAAGGAAATGTCTGTCTCCTTCAGGAAGGGCTAAAGGAGGGGGAAAATCAAATACAGTTAAAATGTTTAGAAAAGAATCATTTTTTAAAAAAGAGAGTCAATTAAGTTGAAACAGTGGTCAAAGGTTTATTAACTCCTGACATCCAGATGGTAGCCCCCATCATTTTCAATTTAAAGGAAGATGTTCTGAGAGAGCTGACAAATTCGAGGTCCAATTTACCTTGAGGCTGAGTAGCTCGTTATACCCAAAATCAAGGTGGCTATGAAATGCTACCAGACTAGCGTCAATGGGACTTGACCATCAGTAAAGATGATTATTGCAGTGCATTGAAGAACACTAAATGTGTTCTTTTCTGGGTAAATCGGCTCTCAAGGGAAGCAAATAGCTAGTTATGAGCAAAGCTTTCTCTTACGGTATTTTCTGACATAAAAAAGAAGAAATGACAGATTTAGAATATGACACATTTTGCAATTCTTAATGAAGTAATGGAACTACGTACTGATGGTCAATGGCTATAAATCTCATGAAAAGGAAAACAACTGCACAGCTTGTGACCCTCCCGCTGTAATGAGTGTATCCCACATTGTCTATGGAGTGTGTGTGTACTTAGCCTTGCCTGGCTCTTTGCAATCCCATAGACTGTAGCCTGCCAAGCTTCTCTATCCATAGGATTCTCCAGGCAGGAATACTCAAGTGAGTTGCCATTTCCTCCTTCAGGGGATCTTCCTGACCCAGGGATTGAACCTGTGTATTCTGCATTGCAGGCAGATTCTTGACCACTGAGCCACCAGGGAAGCCCCTATGGAGTATTACTGTCCCCAAAATCAAACCCAGTTTGACCAATTGTCTGTCCCTAATCTACCAATTTGCTGGAAACACAGACCAGAGGGATATGTTAACATAAAACCACAGTGATGAAAGACTAGAGAATTTGGCTGGAAGAAACTCTATAGAACAAGCAAACTGGCATCTTCAACAAATAATTTGTGAACAAAAGCAAAAGGAAACAGATTAAACCACAGCAAACAAGAAGAAGATAATATGGACCGAAAGTAGACATATCAAACAATGAACTGAAACTGTATAAATTCTTTATTTACTTACTTTTCTTTCTTTTTTTTTTTTTTTTTTTGCAGTTGGGAACATTTGACTACTGCACGAGTATTTAAGGATAGTATAGTATGGAGTCAGCCAATATTAATTACAAGAGGACCATAATCTTGCAATTATTTTTGAGTTCTTTTGGAGATGAAATTGTATTATTTAAGGGTGAAATGATACAATGCCTAAAATTATGTTCAAAGTAACTTGGGGTAGAGGCAGAGTTGTGTGGGGAGTAGATATTGTGCGGCTGCAGAATGGTGCAGGTCGACACCCAGCCCTGACCAGTCAGAGCTCTTAAAGGTCACAGCCTGGAGAAATCACACCGGGCAGGGGAGAAAGGAGCCAAGTGAACGTGAAGTGAAAGGGAAGTAAGTGTGTGGCCCCACTTGCTCCTCCGTGTCTGTGCAGTCAGGGCTCTTTTCTTCTGCTGTTGCTTGGACTGTGTCCCCTGTTAAATTAGAAAGCAGTGTTTTCTTTTATTCCTGAGTTTTCTTGCAACCTGAGCACTCACATTTATTTCCATTTATGTTATCTTGTCAGTAATGCAAAACTGAGTTAACTTTGAACCTCTTGAGAGCAATTTGTCAGGGTTTTTTTTTTTTTTTTCTTTATTTTGGCCAACTGTGTTCAATCCAGAAATCCCTGTTTGAACACCAGGTCATGACCTCTAACTTCTACTTTCCTTAGTAATCAAAATTCTTCGCTTAGGGACCACTGGGTTTGTATTTACACTGCTTGGCAAATTGACACCACCATGACTCCCAGCCACTGAACTCCAGGGACCCTCTCAACACTGCCTGCCTTTCTCTTGTCCCCCCGGGGTTGGCCTGCTCTCTCCCTCTCTCTGAAACAGTCACTTCAACTTGTATAGACTCTAAGTCTTCCTACTTGACTCTGAGTCTCAGCAGATGACCATTCTTTCTACTTGACCTTGCAAATGGAAGTAATCAGAAAGCTCCATCAGCTTTTCTATATCTATAGACAAATGCTTAAGCACTTTTCTTTAAAAAAAAATTTTGGGGGGGCTATACCACGCAGCATGTGAGATCTTAGTCCTTTGACTGGGGATTGAACCTGTGCCCCCTGCACTGAAAGTGCAGAGTCTTAACCATTAGACCACAAAGAAAGCCCCAGAATTCTTTTGCCTCTTCCACCCACAGATGGTGGAGGCCAATCGCTGCTCTAGGAATAAGTCCCTTCCTGCTTTTCATGGGAGGTGAGAATTCTAGCATTGAACCACCAATGCCTTCATGCTTTTAGACAAACTTACCTTGTTGATTGTCTTTCTACCCTGTTTTCAGCTTTTCTTCTCTCTCTTCTTGATCCTCCATCATTCTTGAAGGAAGGCCTAGGCTCTATTTTAAAAGCAAAATGAAACAGAAATAACTCTTCCTGGATGCTGTACAATCACCTCATCTCCATCTAATCATAGCTAAACTTTTAGAAAGCGATGACTTTCTTCACCAGTTCATTTTCTTGGCTTCCCACGCACTCTTCAATGTCAGCGCTTCTGGCTCTGCCTCGCTGCTCGGCGGATCCTGACATTTCTCAGGGACCCAGTAACACTGCCTTCCGTCAGGCCGGTGGGCGACGCCTGCCACTGCCGACTCCGCTCACCCATCACTCCAGAGCACCTCCTTCCCCAGCTTTTGTGACTGGCTTTCCTCTCTCCCCCATTACCAGATGGTTGCTCCATCCGATTGGCCAACTGTGTTCAATCCAGAAATCCCTGTTTGAACACCAGGTCATGACCTCTAACTTCTACTTTCCTTAGTAATCAAAATTCTTCGCTTAGGGACCACTGGGTTTGTATTTACACTGCTTGGCAAATTGACACCACCATGACTCCCAGCCACTGAACTCCAGGGACCCTCTCAACACTGCCTGCCTTTCTCTTGTCCCCCCGGGGTTGGCCTGCTCTCTCCCTCTCTCTGAAACAGTCACTTCAACTTGTATAGACTCTAAGTCTTCCTACTTGACTCTGAGTCTCAGCAGATGACCATTCTTTCTACTTGACCTTGCAAATGGAAGTAATCAGAAAGCTCCATCAGCTTTTCTATATCTATAGACAAATGCTTAAGCACTTTTCTTTAAAAAAAAATTTTGGGGGGGCTATACCACGCAGCATGTGAGATCTTAGTCCTTTGACTGGGGATTGAACCTGTGCCCCCTGCACTGAAAGTGCAGAGTCTTAACCATTAGACCACAAAGAAAGCCCCAGAATTCTTTTGCCTCTTCCACCCACAGATGGTGGAGGCCAATCGCTGCTCTAGGAATAAGTCCCTTCCTGCTTTTCATGGGAGGTGAGAATTCTAGCATTGAACCACCAATGCCTTCATGCTTTTAGACAAACTTACCTTGTTGATTGTCTTTCTACCCTGTTTTCAGCTTTTCTTCTCTCTCTTCTTGATCCTCCATCATTCTTGAAGGAAGGCCTAGGCTCTATTTTAAAAGCAAAATGAAACAGAAATAACTCTTCCTGGATGCTGTACAATCACCTCATCTCCATCTAATCATAGCTAAACTTTTAGAAAGCGATGACTTTCTTCACCAGTTCATTTTCTTGGCTTCCCACGCACTCTTCAATGTCAGCGCTTCTGGCTCTGCCTCGCTGCTCGGCGGATCCTGACATTTCTCAGGGACCCAGTAACACTGACTTCCGTCAGGCCGGTGGGCGACGCTCTGCCACTGCCGACTCCGCTCACCCATCACTCCAGAGCACCTCCTTCTCTCTCAGCTTTTGTGACTGTTCCCACCACGCTTTCCCTCTCTCCCCCCCATTACCAGATGGTTGGTCTACATCCATTCCCTAAGCATTGATGTTTCTCCAGATTTGATTCTAGCCTATCTTTTCTTATTTTGCCCAGTTCTTAGGAAGTCTCATATACATCTATATCCTCGATAACTGAAATATAGAGTATTTTCTACTTTATTCTCTTCTTGAGATTGTTTTTCTTTCTTTCTTTCTTTCTTTTTTAAAAATTTGGCCTCTTTTATTGTGTTTTTGTTTGTTTATTTTCATCCATCTTTATTCTTCGGCCAGTGTGGGCCTCTTATTGCAGTGGCCTCTCTCATTGCAGAACACCGGCTCTGGGCACATACTCTCCAGAGCGCTGGCTCCTAATTGGACACACTGTTGCAGTCGTTCCAGGGCACGTGGGACCTTCCTGGGCCAGGGATGGAACCAGTGCCCGCTGCGCTGCAAGGCAGACTCTTTACCCACTGGACCACCAGGAAAGCCTGAGATTTGTTCTTCTTGGCCATACCATGCACATGTGGAATCTTAGGTCCCCAACCAGGGTCCAAAACCCTGCCCACTGCATTGGAAGCCTGGAGTGTTAACTGATGAACGACCAGGGGAGTCCTAAAATCATTCTGAATGCTGGATCAACATTTTCTATACCTGTGTAGATCTCCCACAAATGTTCTAGAATCATCTCCATCCCAGTGTCCTAAAACTGAACTCATGGTATTACTAGTAGGTTCAAGACCCTCCAGAAACGTTCCCTTATTTATCATCTCTCAAATTGTCTTCGTTAAGACAGTTTGCTTCAGACTGATTCATAGCAACTATTACAATCTTATGAAGTCCCAGGAGATGTCTATAAAGTGGAAATTGAATTCTTTTTCTATTAAAACAGAAACATTCTCTTTCTTCAAATTTGGCTGTGCTCATGTTTTACTGAGATGCTAAATGATAGGGATTTCATTTCAGTCCAATCAAATACAATTTATGTTATTCAAAAAATGACACATTGTACTCTGCAAATATTAATCATAAAATACTATGTTCTTATCTTTGGAATTCATCAATAAGGTAAATCTTACCTGGAAATTTACTGTTCCCACCACGCTTTCCCTCTCTCCCCCCCATTACCAGATGGTTGGTCTACATCCATTCCCTAAGCATTGATGTTTCTCCAGATTTGATTCTAGCCTATCTTTTCTTATTTTGCCCAGTTCTTAGGAAGTCTCATATACATCTATATCCTCGATAACTGAAATATAGAGTATTTTCTACTTTATTCTCTTCTTGAGATTGTTTTTCTTTCTTTCTTTCTTTCTTTTTTAAAAATTTGGCCTCTTTTATTGTGTTTTTGTTTGTTTATTTTCATCCATCTTTATTCTTCGGCCAGTGTGGGCCTCTTATTGCAGTGGCCTCTCTCATTGCAGAACACCGGCTCTGGGCACATACTCTCCAGAGCGCTGGCTCCTAATTGGACACACTGTTGCAGTCGTTCCAGGGCACGTGGGACCTTCCTGGGCCAGGGATGGAACCAGTGCCCGCTGCGCTGCAAGGCAGACTCTTTACCCACTGGACCACCAGGAAAGCCTGAGATTTGTTCTTCTTGGCCATACCATGCACATGTGGAATCTTAGGTCCCCAACCAGGGTCCAAAACCCTGCCCACTGCATTGGAAGCCTGGAGTGTTAACTGATGAACGACCAGGGGAGTCCTAAAATCATTCTGAATGCTGGATCAACATTTTCTATACCTGTGTAGATCTCCCACAAATGTTCTAGAATCATCTCCATCCCAGTGTCCTAAAACTGAACTCATGGTATTACTAGTAGGTTCAAGACCCTCCAGAAACGTTCCCTTATTTATCATCTCTCAAATTGTCTTCGTTAAGACAGTTTGCTTCAGACTGATTCATAGCAACTATTACAATCTTATGAAGTCCCAGGAGATGTCTATAAAGTGGAAATTGAATTCTTTTTCTATTAAAACAGAAACATTCTCTTTCTTCAAATTTGGCTGTGCTCATGTTTTACTGAGATGCTAAATGATAGGGATTTCATTTCAGTCCAATCAAATACAATTTATGTTATTCAAAAAATGACACATTGTACTCTGCAAATATTAATCATAAAATACTATGTTCTTATCTTTGGAATTCATCAATAAGGTAAATCTTACCTGGAAATTGATTTCTTCCATTAGCTACCTGATACAGCCAGCAGTCACATTAATTTCACCTCTACCCTTCTACCTCTGAGAAGGATGCCAAAAAAAAAAAAAAAAAGAATGAAAAGAAAAAAAGGTAGCACTTGGGAGCTTTTATACTTGTCATCTTCGAAAATTCCTGAAGGTCAAATTTTATTTCTTTGCCTCCAAATAAGGGGGTTAGATAAAAGCAAATTGTTGCCTTTTAAGCAGTTAGAGCATTAGGATGTTCAACAAACATCCTGATGGGCTTTTAAAATGGTTGGGGGCAGAAGGAGAGGGTAAGGAGAAACATAGAAATGTTTATTTCAACTTGGGTGTGAATTGACTAATATGTAACGAAAATAAAATTGGATTGAAGGAATCCAAATGTGTGACTTTGAGTCCTAACTCTGCCATAAAACTATGGCTTTGCTGCATCCTGTAACAACACCGTTACTCAACTTTTCTTCCACTCAAAAAGGATCTGATGGCCCTGACAATTCACTCATGTGAAAGTATTTTTGTAATTACAGTGCTATAAAATGGCAAGCTACCATTCTTTTCAAAACTTCATAGATTTACAAGCCATCAAATAATCAGATTTAGCTCCACTCAAGCTTAACATATTTTAAGCTTCTTGTCACGAGAAACTTCCTGTCTGTGTATCCTGAGGGAACCCAGAGAGTCACTAAAAGAGCCTCCTGGATCCTCCTGCTGCTAACAGCATCAACCAAGGCAAGCAGGTGCACAAAGGCAGCCTGGCCCTTCTGTGATCCTCCTGTGGGACTGCTCACTGGAAGTTCATGCCACGGCACAGATTTATTTTCATGTACCATCTTACTTCGCTTTCTGGTTCTTATAATTTCACTGAATGCAAGTATGGCAAACATCTGTTGTGTGTGTGCATTCTAATTCACTTCAGTCATGTCCAACATTTCGTGACCCTGTGGACTTGGCCTGCCGGGCTCTGCCTGTGTATATTCACCAATCAAATACAATTTATGTTATTCAAAAAATGACACATTGTACTCTGCAAATATTAATCATAAAATACTATGTTCTTATCTTTGGAATTCATCAATAAGGTAAATCTTACCTGGAAATTGATTTCTTCCATTAGCTACCTGATACAGCCAGCAGTCACATTAATTTCACCTCTACCCTTCTACCTCTGAGAAGGATGCCAAAAAAAAAAAAAAAAAGAATGAAAAGAAAAAAAGGTAGCACTTGGGAGCTTTTATACTTGTCATCTTCGAAAATTCCTGAAGGTCAAATTTTATTTCTTTGCCTCCAAATAAGGGGGTTAGATAAAAGCAAATTGTTGCCTTTTAAGCAGTTAGAGCATTAGGATGTTCAAAAAACATCATGATGGGATTTTAAAATGGTTGGGGGCAGAAGGAGAGGGTAAGGAGAAACATAGAAATGTTTATTTCAACTTGGGTGTGAATTGACTAATATGTAACGAAAATAAAATTGGATTGAAGGAATCCAAATGTGTGACTTTGAGTCCTAACTCTGCCATAAAACTATGGCTTTGCTGCATCCTGTAACAACACCGTTACTCAACTTTTCTTCCACTCAAAAAGGATCTGATGGCCCTGACAATTCACTCATGTGAAAGTATTTTTGTAATTACAGTGCTATAAAATGGCAAGCTACCATTCTTTTCAAAACTTCATAGATTTACAAGCCATCAAATAATCAGATTTAGCTCCACTCAAGCTTAACATATTTTAAGCTTCTTGTCACGAGAAACTTCCTGTCTGTGTATCCTGAGGGAACCCAGAGAGTCACTAAAAGAGCCTCCTGGATCCTCCTGCTGCTAACAGCATCAACCAAGGCAAGCAGGTGCACAAAGGCAGCCTGGCCCTTCTGTGATCCTCCTGTGGGACTGCTCACTGGAAGTTCATGCCACGGCACAGATTTATTTTCATGTACCATCTTACTTCGCTTTCTGGTTCTTATAATTTCACTGAATGCAAGGATGGCAAACATCTGCTGTGTGTGTGCATGCTAAGTCACTTCAGTCATGTCCAACATTTCGTGACCCTGTGGACTTGGCCTGCCGGGCTCTGCCTGTGTATATTCTCCAGGCAAGAGTACTGGAGTGGGTTGTCATGCCCTCCTCTAGGGGATCTTCCTGATTGGAAGAAACTCAAGATTAACACCTAAGCAAGGTCATTGTGGGCTTTTTCCACCCCCTTCACTCAATACCTCAAAATGTTGAAATAGGCATTTGAGTAACAAAGCTTTACCCTTGCACTGTATTTAAATTTCATTAAATTATATAAAGTCACTTACAGTCTTGGCATCAAACTTGCTGAATCACTTTTTGGCTTATTTTGGGCAGTATGTGAGATTTTTCTTTAACTGGCCTGTCTTCCTAACATTGTTTAAAGAATTCCTTCACATACCTTACTTTTTTTATATTAGATTCCTTCCTTCAAAATAAATAATTTAATTATAAATAAGATTTACTTTGACCCATCTTTACTTCTGAGATGGGACAAAGCTTGCTCTCCTCCTTGAATCCTTGGGGCATTTCTGGAAAGGTGGGAGAAAGACATTCCTGATTATTTATGATGTTCTTTGAATTAATTTCCAAGGATGGCCATACAATTTTTTTAGTCCTTTCCAAAACATTTAAACAGAGTTAAATTTTCTAATATTAAGAACCTTTTATTTGTATAAAATAAATTGCAAATAGAAAGGGTGGCTATTGTAGTTGGGGAGATAGACTCAGCATGACTTCTTTGTTGTTGTTCTGTAGTCATTAACTTCCTCCTGGAGACCCTGTGGACTGTAGCCTGCCAGGCTCCTCTGTCCATGGGATTTCCCAGGCAAGAATACTGGATGAAGTTGCCATTTTCTTCCCTAGGGGATCATCCCCACTCAGGGATTGAACCCATGTCTCTTGTATTGCCAGGTAGAATCTTTACCCCGAGTCACCAGGGAAGCCCATGAGTTCTTATTGCATGCCTTTAAAAATATTGAGTACTGGGTTTCCCTGGTGGTGCAGTGGGTAAGGACACCGCCTTGCAGTGCAAAGGGCACCGGTTCCCTCCCTGGCCTTGGAAGATCCCATGTGCCCCAAACATCTGCTGTGTGTGTGCATGCTAAGTCACTTCAGTCATGTCCAACATTTCGTGACCCTGTGGACTTGGCCTGCCGGGCTCTGCCTGTGTATATTCTCCAGGCAAGAGTACTGGAGTGGGTTGTCATGCCCTCCTCTAGGGGATCTTCCTGATTGGAAGAAACTCAAGATTAACACCTAAGCAAGGTCATTGTGGGCTTTTTCCACCCCCTTCACTCAATACCTCAAAATGTTGAAATAGGCATTTGAGTAACAAAGCTTTACCCTTGCACTGTATTTAAATTTCATTAAATTATATAAAGTCACTTACAGTCTTGGCATCAAACTTGCTGAATCACTTTTTGGCTTATTTTGGGCAGTATGTGAGATTTTTCTTTAACTGGCCTGTCTTCCTAACATTGTTTAAAGAATTCCTTCACATACCTTACTTTTTTTATATTAGATTCCTTCCTTCAAAATAAATAATTTAATTATAAATAAGATTTACTTTGACCCATCTTTACTTCTGAGATGGGACAAAGCTTGCTCTCCTCCTTGAATCCTTGGGGCATTTCTGGAAAGGTGGGAGAAAGACATTCCTGATTATTTATGATGTTCTTTGAATTAATTTCCAAGGATGGCCATACAATTTTTTTAGTCCTTTCCAAAACATTTAAACAGAGTTAAATTTTCTAATATTAAGAACCTTTTATTTGTATAAAATAAATTGCAAATAGAAAGGGTGGCTATTGTAGTTGGGGAGATAGACTCAGCATGACTTCTTTGTTGTTGTTCTGTAGTCATTAACTTCCTCCTGGAGACCCTGTGGACTGTAGCCTGCCAGGCTCCTCTGTCCATGGGATTTCCCAGGCAAGAATACTGGATGAAGTTGCCATTTTCTTCCCTAGGGGATCATCCCCACTCAGGGATTGAACCCATGTCTCTTGTATTGCCAGGTAGAATCTTTACCCCGAGTCACCAGGGAAGCCCATGAGTTCTTATTGCATGCCTTTAAAAATATTGAGTACTGGGTTTCCCTGGTGGTGCAGTGGGTAAGGACACCGCCTTGCAGTGCAAAGGGCACCGGTTCCATCCCTGGCCTTGGAAGATCCCATGTGCCCCAAAGTGGCTGGACTGATGTGTCCAACTACTGAGCCAGAGCTCTGGAGCGCATGCGCCCAGAGCTGGTGCTCTGCGGAGAGAGAGGCCACTGTGATGGGAGGTCCACTCAGGCCAAAGAACAAAGATGGATGAAACTAAATAAATGAAAAACCAATAGAAGTGGCCAAAAAAAAAAAAAAGTGAAAAAAAAATATCGAGTACTGATGCAGAGATAGTTTTGAATGAAGTGTTGCTTGTTCTTTGTCATGACTCCATTAGAGGCAGCTCTAAGTCCAAGGAGAACCAGCCAAAGGTAGGTCCTGGAGGAAACTAACTCATTTCCTCCTTCAAACCAAGCTCGCCCTTTTCCAAAGGTGTGGTTGTAACTCTGTAGACTCAGTTCTCCAACGGAGCATGCGCACAAGAATTTCTATGGACCTTAGCTAGAAAAGTGGACTTTCCTGTAAATCCCTTTAGGAATGTGGCTACCCGGGCCTCAAAGTGTTAGTTGAGCTTTTCAGTATCTTTAGCTAAAGGAGAGACCACCACCTGATCTCTGTGACTCAAAGGCAGGGCAAGGACTTGTCAGCATCTGGAGAATTCAGTCAGGAATGATTTTTGTTTGTTTGTTTGACTATACAAATAGTTCCCTTTGTTTTGATGGTTCAAATAACTATACTGTTGAAAGTGATTTGTTTTTCACTAATTAATCCGGGTATGTCTTAATGGAAGAACAGTCAACTTCTCATTAGCCTGAACTGAATGATCTACCTTTCTGATACGGTTTTAGCAAAAGATTCCTGTGACCAGAGAGAAGAATAAGTGGATGTGTGATGTAGGGTCCCGCTGCCTGCTCTGTTGTGAAGCCCAAGCAGTTGCCAGCTTCGGCTGCATACATACTGCGCCTTTATTATGATGCCAGTCAAGTCAGTTATACTCATAATTAATTGATCTGTTCAACCCATTTTCTTGACAGGATATGGCTAATCAATTTGAATTTGCAGTGCACCGATGCAGGCAAAACATTACTTTTATGGCAAATCTGCCCCCCCTTTAGATGGAATTTTGAACAGAGTCCATAAAATGTGAAGATCCCATGTGCCCCAAAGTGGCTGGACTGATGTGTCCAACTACTGAGCCAGAGCTCTGGAGCGCATGCGCCCAGAGCTGGTGCTCTGCGGAGAGAGAGGCCACTGTGATGGGAGGTCCACTCAGGCCAAAGAACAAAGATGGATGAAACTAAATAAATGAAAAACCAATAGAAGTGGCCAAAAAAAAAAAAAAGTGAAAAAAAAATATCGAGTACTGATGCAGAGATAGTTTTGAATGAAGTGTTGCTTGTTCTTTGTCATGACTCCATTAGAGGCAGCTCTAAGTCCAAGGAGAACCAGCCAAAGGTAGGTCCTGGAGGAAACTAACTCATTTCCTCCTTCAAACCAAGCTCGCCCTTTTCCAAAGGTGTGGTTGTAACTCTGTAGACTCAGTTCTCCAACGGAGCATGCGCACAAGAATTTCTATGGACCTTAGCTAGAAAAGTGGACTTTCCTGTAAATCCCTTTAGGAATGTGGCTACCCGGGCCTCAAAGTGTTAGTTGAGCTTTTCAGTATCTTTAGCTAAAGGAGAGACCACCACCTGATCTCTGTGACTCAAAGGCAGGGCAAGGACTTGTCAGCATCTGGAGAATTCAGTCAGGAATGATTTTTGTTTGTTTGTTTGACTATACAAATAGTTCCCTTTGTTTTGATGGTTCAAATAACTATACTGTTGAAAGTGATTTGTTTTTCACTAATTAATCCGGGTATGTCTTAATGGAAGAACAGTCAACTTCTCATTAGCCTGAACTGAATGATCTACCTTTCTGATACGGTTTTAGCAAAAGATTCCTGTGACCAGAGAGAAGAATAAGTGGATGTGTGATGTAGGGTCCCGCTGCCTGCTCTGTTGTGAAGCCCAAGCAGTTGCCAGCTTCGGCTGCATACATACTGCGCCTTTATTATGATGCCAGTCAAGTCAGTTATACTCATAATTAATTGATCTGTTCAACCCATTTTTCTTGACAGGATATGGCTAATCAATGTGAATTTGCAGTGTACCAATGCAGGCAAAACATTATTTTCTTTCTTTATAGCTGTGGCTCACCTATTCATCTGGCCTATATTTCTTTCCCTCTAACCATTTAGATGGAATTTTGAACATTTTAATGAGCCAGGTTTACTGGTCCATTTACTTCCTTCAGGCAACAGTTTCACCCTAACTTTCTACTTGTGAAAAAGGTCTGACCTTCTAGAAAGAAGACTCAGAATATCCTTTTTTAAAAAATTTCAAGCTTGAAGCTTTTTATTTTGTATTGGGGTATAGCCAATTAACAATGTTGTGATAATTTCAGGTGAACAGTGAAAGGACTTGGCCAATATATCCATTCTCCCCCAAATCCCTCTCCATTAATGCATATAAAAATGTGGCATTGCAAAGGCAATCTTCCTTAAGGGGATATAAAGGGAGTTATTCTTTCAAATAAGATCAAAAACATAAGATTTGGCACCCTGTGTTTGTGGTTTAAATTCTTTCTTTAAAACTAGGATCTAGAATCCCATTAGTGACAAGGTTTTGAAACGCACCCAGCATGTGTAGGTGAGAATGTTGCAGATCACAGGGGATCAGCAGAATCTGAAAGAGAAACCTTTTATTTAGTTGAAACCATAAAAAGAAATGATAGTCCACCTTACACAGCTGTAATTTTATAAACTGAAAAGACCTCATTCTATAGCATCAAATCACTTCGTGTTCTCCATCATTTCCTGAATTAAATCACCTTTAGATTAATTCCTTGTTGCATTTGCTCCATCCTGTCTTCTTGGAGAATCAATCAGGATCTTCTGGGAGTGTGGTGAAGGGTTAAACGATGACTCGGACAGTGGTTTTTATTTCCTGGCAGGGTTAACCCGATAGCGAATGTTATTTTGATACGGTTTTAGCAAAAGATTCCTGTGACCAGAGAGAAGAATAAGTGGATGTGTGATGTAGGGTCCCGCTGCCTGCTCTGTTGTGAAGCCCAAGCAGTTGCCAGCTTCGGCTGCATACATACTGCGCCTTTATTATGATGCCAGTCAAGTCAGTTATACTCATAATTAATTGATCTGTTCAACCCATTTTTCTTGACAGGATATGGCTAATCAATGTGAATTTGCAGTGTACCAATGCAGGCAAAACATTATTTTCTTTCTTTATAGCTGTGGCTCACCTATTCATCTGGCCTATATTTCTTTCCCTCTAACCATTTAGATGGAATTTTGAACATTTTAATGAGCCAGGTTTACTGGTCCATTTACTTCCTTCAGGCAACAGTTTCACCCTAACTTTCTACTTGTGAAAAAGGTCTGACCTTCTAGAAAGAAGACTCAGAATATCCTTTTTTAAAAAATTTCAAGCTTGAAGCTTTTTATTTTGTATTGGGGTATAGCCAATTAACAATGTTGTGATAATTTCAGGTGAACAGTGAAAGGACTTGGCCAATATATCCATTCTCCCCCAAATCCCTCTCCATTAATGCATATAAAAATGTGGCATTGCAAAGGCAATCTTCCTTAAGGGGATATAAAGGGAGTTATTCTTTCAAATAAGATCAAAAACATAAGATTTGGCACCCTGTGTTTGTGGTTTAAATTCTTTCTTTAAAACTAGGATCTAGAATCCCATTAGTGACAAGGTTTTGAAACGCACCCAGCATGTGTAGGTGAGAATGTTGCAGATCACAGGGGATCAGCAGAATCTGAAAGAGAAACCTTTTATTTAGTTGAAACCATAAAAAGAAATGATAGTCCACCTTACACAGCTGTAATTTTATAAACTGAAAAGACCTCATTCTATAGCATCAAATCACTTCGTGTTCTCCATCATTTCCTGAATTAAATCACCTTTAGATTAATTCCTTGTTGCATTTGCTCCATCCTGTCTTCTTGGAGAATCACTCAGGATCTTCTGGGAGTGTGGTGAAGGGTTAAACGATGACTCGGACAGTGTCTCGGCCCTCTTACTTATCCTTACCGGCTGCAGGACATCGTTGCGTGGCAGGGGCCATACTGTCATGTCATATGAGGTTTTAGGGTCCATCCTGATAAATTCATGTCCGGAGACCACCAGGAACACACCCGCAGCCAGCAAAGTTAGGTCTGTTAACTTGCTCCCACACGTCAGCAACCACAGGGTGTCTCAAGAAGCCTATAGGGGTGGGCTTGTCATGTGGTTTAAAATTTTTATTTTGGGACAGAATGTCAAAAAATTAATTTAATTTTTGATCGGATGCTTCCAGGAAGCAGGGGCAATCTGAAGATTGAGCACTGTAACACTTATATGTAGAAGAGGCATGAGGGGTAAAGAACCCACCTGCCAGTGCGGGAGATGCAGAAGACACAGGTTCGACCGCTGAGTCAGGAAGATCCCCTGGAGGAGGGCATGGCCACCCACTGCAGTATTCTTCCCTGGAAAATCCCCTGGAGAGAGGACTCTGGCAGACTTTAATCTGCAGGGTTGCAAAGACTCCGACACCACTGAAGCAACAGAGCACGCACACAAGAGCACGGAAGCGCCAGTGTTGAGGCAGTAGCACTTGGACAGTCTTCAGGGATAGACGCTTGGTCACTTGAGTGGAAGCAGGGTGTCCTGATTTTAGTTTTGTCCCCACACAGTCCTGGAGTGAACACATCTGATGCTCATATTTTGTGAGATTGGTACCATTCTGTTGGGACCCCCTGGCCCAGTTTCACGGTTCTCTCCAGGCATCATAACCCCCTCTCAAGGGCACGTTGGCATAGTTTACATATTTGAAGGAAGCACAGGAGCGTCTGTTGAGCATAACTGCATTGTTTGACCTTTACATTATTTTGAGTTGAAACCATAAAAGAATATCCACCTTACACAGCTGTAATTTTACAAACCGAAAAGACCTCATTCTATAGCATCAAATCACTTCGTGTTCTCCATCATTTCCTGAATTAAATCACCTTTAGATTAATTCCTTGTTGCATTTGCTCCATCCTGTCTTCTTGGAGAATCACTCAGGATCTTCTGGGAGTGTGGTGAAGGGTTAAACGATGACTCGGACAGTGTCTCGGCCCTCTTACTTATCCTTACCGGCTGCAGGACATCGTTGCGTGGCAGGGGCCATACTGTCATGTCATATGAGGTTTTAGGGTCCATCCTGATAAATTCATGTCCGGAGACCACCAGGAACACACCCGCAGCCAGCAAAGTTAGGTCTGTTAACTTGCTCCCACACGTCAGCAACCACAGGGTGTCTCAAGAAGCCTATAGGGGTGGGCTTGTCATGTGGTTTAAAATTTTTATTTTGGGACAGAATGTCAAAAAATTAATTTAATTTTTGATCGGATGCTTCCAGGAAGCAGGGGCAATCTGAAGATTGAGCACTGTAACACTTATATGTAGAAGAGGCATGAGGGGTAAAGAACCCACCTGCCAGTGCGGGAGATGCAGAAGACACAGGTTCGACCGCTGAGTCAGGAAGATCCCCTGGAGGAGGGCATGGCCACCCACTGCAGTATTCTTCCCTGGAAAATCCCCTGGAGAGAGGACTCTGGCAGACTTTAATCTGCAGGGTTGCAAAGACTCCGACACCACTGAAGCAACAGAGCACGCACACAAGAGCACGGAAGCGCCAGTGTTGAGGCAGTAGCACTTGGACAGTCTTCAGGGATAGACGCTTGGTCACTTGAGTGGAAGCAGGGTGTCCTGATTTTAGTTTTGTCCCCACACAGTCCTGGAGTGAACACATCTGATGCTCATATTTTGTGAGATTGGTACCATTCTGTTGGGACCCCCTGGCCCAGTTTCACGGTTCTCTCCAGGCATCATAACCCCCTCTCAAGGGCACGTTGGCATAGTTTACATATTTGAAGGAAGCACAGGAGCGTCTGTTGAGCATCCTATGAACATAACTGCATTGTTTGACCTACCTATGGAACCCATGGGATGGTTAGGATTTCTCCTGGCTCAGGGCTACGATAAAAAAAAAAATAACCCAAGACACCAAGGCTACTCTAGCGGAGTAGGCTTGAGAAGATTGACTTTGATATTGTTTCACCTTCAGAAGCTGGATTCCAGCTCCTGGGGCTGGGGTGTTCTTCTTCAACCCCCTTCTCTTCACTTATTTCTAAGCATAGAAAAGTTTGAAACTTGAGAACCTCTGGTCTAGGCCTGAGCTGGGTAGTACAGGAGCCACTTACTGCCTGTGTCGATTTAAATTTAAATTAATAAACAGATATGATTTAAGTCATCAGTTCTTTGATCCCACTGGCCACGTAGCAGGTGCTCAATGGCAACATCTGGCAAGGGGTAATGCATAAAAAGTACAGATGGAGAGCATTGCCATCCCTGGAGAAGGTCCACGGGGCAGGGTCCCTGCCCACACACCGTGCCCACAAGGCTACACCCATGGGGCCAGTCCTACCATATGAGCATGCCCAGGCACAACCTCTTAACTTTTTCCATGAAAGTTTTAACCAAAAACACTCTAAGGCGAGCAAGGTGCCGTCTTCCTGCCCCCACCCACAAATCTAAGACGGGTGGTGATAGCCCCTCTTCATAGGGTCCAAAAAACACTTGAAAGGTTTGCCCTTGTGCTATTTCAACCTTGTCTTGACTACCGCTCACAGGAGGAAATGATATCTACAGCGTACACAGATTCTCATTTCCACAGTGAGAGCTGCCAGAATAATAGACAAACACACAACAGAGAAAGCCCTAACCTAGTGTCTCAGTTTCCAGGAATTAAGGGATCAAAATCCTAAAGCTCGGAAAGAGCATCTGTTAAAGACAGTCAGACAACTGACTTAGTGCATTGTTTGCTGCTAGATAGCTGAGGACACCTTGAGGAACCCACACTGACCTTGGTCTTCATTGAGTTTCCCCAGGTCTTTGGGAAAAACTGGGTTGAGAGGAGGCAGTCAGCTCCCTCTAGAAGTCAAGTGCTGCTGGTGACAGAGAAAAGGGTCAGGAGCCTGGGCCCAGAGTCAGGATACCTACCTCTGACTCCCAGGTCCTTCACTTTCTATAATCTGAGAACTTAGACGAACTCCTTAACTCTCTGGGTCCAAGTTTATTCACCTGTAAGTGTGTAGATGTTTAGAAGGGGAAGAAGACAGTATCTAACCCAAACTCTTATGGCTGTTTCATGGATTAAATGACTCAAAATGTGTAAAATTATGCCAGGTACAGAGTACTCACGTAATCAATGTTAGTTGTTTTTACTACCATCTATCAAGTAACAGATGGGTGATTTCACAGGATACATGACTTATTTCTCATAAGGACACTGTAAAACATTCATCTCACTTATAGATTAGAAAATTAAACATCAGAAAGTGTAAATAATTCATCCTGACTCATACAAGTTGGATGGCAAAGCTGAGCCCTTAAAGGTTAGGTTTGTCTGTGATATTCTCCCCAAATGCCTGTAATGTTTTCGATTACACACTCAGTACACTTGCTTTTAAAAGATGGGGCAGTCCCTGGAGAAGGTCCACGGGCAGGGTCCCTGCCCACACACCGTGCCCACAAGGCTACACCCATGGGGCCAGTCCTACCATATGAGCATGCCCAGGCACAACCTCTTAACTTTTTCCATGAAAGTTTTAACCAAAAACACTCTAAGGCGAGCAAGGTGCCGTCTTCCTGCCCCCACCCACAAATCTAAGACGGGTGGTGATAGCCCCTCTTCATAGGGTCCAAAAAACACTTGAAAGGTTTGCCCTTGTGCTATTTCAACCTTGTCTTGACTACCGCTCACAGGAGGAAATGATATCTACAGCGTACACAGATTCTCATTTCCACAGTGAGAGCTGCCAGAATAATAGACAAACACACAACAGAGAAAGCCCTAACCTAGTGTCTCAGTTTCCAGGAATTAAGGGATCAAAATCCTAAAGCTCGGAAAGAGCATCTGTTAAAGACAGTCAGACAACTGACTTAGTGCATTGTTTGCTGCTAGATAGCTGAGGACACCTTGAGGAACCCACACTGACCTTGGTCTTCATTGAGTTTCCCCAGGTCTTTGGGAAAAACTGGGTTGAGAGGAGGCAGTCAGCTCCCTCTAGAAGTCAAGTGCTGCTGGTGACAGAGAAAAGGGTCAGGAGCCTGGGCCCAGAGTCAGGATACCTACCTCTGACTCCCAGGTCCTTCACTTTCTATAATCTGAGAACTTAGACGAACTCCTTAACTCTCTGGGTCCAAGTTTATTCACCTGTAAGTGTGT
Organism: Tragulus kanchil; assembly: GCA_022376925.1. NCBI lineage: Eukaryota > Metazoa > Chordata > Mammalia > Artiodactyla > Tragulidae > Tragulus > Tragulus kanchil. Next base: position 166,187,308 of record JAIOJX010000003.1, on the reverse strand, counting down.
AGATGTTTAGAAGGGGAAGAAGACAGTATCTAACCCAAACTCTTATGGCTGTTTCATGGATTAAATGACTCAAAATGTGTAAAATTATGCCAGGTACAGAGTACTCACGTAATCAATGTTAGTTGTTTTTACTACCATCTATCAAGTAACAGATGGGTGATTTCACAGGATACATGACTTATTTCTCATAAGGACACTGTAAAACATTCATCTCACTTATAGATTAGAAAATTAAACATCAGAAAGTGTAAATAATTCATCCTGACTCATACAAGTTGGATGGCAAAGCTGAGCCCTTAAAGGTTAGGTTTGTCTGTGATATTCTCCCCAAATGCCTGTAATGTTTTCGATTACACACTCAGTACACTTGCTATGATTTGTAGAGAGTCGCTCTTCCCTGGGAGCTGGTGTTTTTCATGAGACCAGGATTCACATCTGTCTTGTTTGATATTATGCTCGTCTTTCCCAGAACACTGCAGAAGCTAACTGGGTTCTTAATCAAGGTGTATTGAGTGGATACATTAACTGACAGATGAAGGAATCTGTGTATTCTCTAGGTTTCCAACGCTATTTTATTTCAGATGAAAAAGTCAGTAAAGGAAGAAAAACTGAACATTTTATGGGTGGATTAAAATTCTTGCTCCCTTTTTGGAAAAATAGCATTGGTAGGAACAAGCAGATTTAGGTAGCATTGGTCATGGGAAAACAGCACAGGCTTTAAAGTTAAATAATACATTTAACTGAAAAATAAAATAAACAGGCAGCATTTAAGAGAGATTAAAAAAAAAAAAAAAAAAAAAAGGAGAGCCAGGGCTAGTTTCCTAGTACAGAAGGTTCTAAAGTAATTCGGGATGAGGAGGACGAAAGCCTCCATCGGGGATTTGTCTGCAGGGATAAAGAAAGAATAAATGAAGATCTCTGACCTTTAAGAAAGGCAAAATTTGTGTTTAAAAATATCCAATCACCTTGAGAATGACTCTTTCTGTATAATGCTAAGTTCCGTTTTAAATCTGAAATCTCAAATTCCATGCAAAATGCACTGTGGTTAGGTCATTTAATCTGCAATTAACTGCCCTTTACCTTTTGCTGTTAGAAATCACAGATTCTTGCTTAATAGCTAATATGCCAAGCCACTAAATCCATTACTTACACGAATGAGTGCAATTTAAGCATTTAAGGGGGACAGTATCCGCAAAGTGCTGATAACAGATTATAGCGTTTACCCATGAGAAAAATCAGCAGAAAGGAAGGGTCTTGAGGAGGGCACCAGCGCCTGCAGGGAAGCAAGAATCCCCTAGGACACGCCCCTTAGACAACCCGGGCAGCACCCAAAAATTAAGGGGCAGCCCCGCAAAGTGAATTCATCCTGACTCATACAAGTTGGATGGCAAAGCTGAGCCCTTAAAGGTTAGGTTTGTCTGTGATATTCTCCCCAAATGCCTGTAATGTTTTCGATTACACACTCAGTACACTTGCTATGATTTGTAGAGAGTCGCTCTTCCCTGGGAGCTGGTGTTTTTCATGAGACCAGGATTCACATCTGTCTTGTTTGATATTATGCTCGTCTTTCCCAGAACACTGCAGAAGCTAACTGGGTTCTTAATCAAGGTGTATTGAGTGGATACATTAACTGACAGATGAAGGAATCTGTGTATTCTCTAGGTTTCCAACGCTATTTTATTTCAGATGAAAAAGTCAGTAAAGGAAGAAAAACTGAACATTTTATGGGTGGATTAAAATTCTTGCTCCCTTTTTGGAAAAATAGCATTGGTAGGAACAAGCAGATTTAGGTAGCATTGGTCATGGGAAAACAGCACAGGCTTTAAAGTTAAATAATACATTTAACTGAAAAATAAAATAAACAGGCAGCATTTAAGAGAGATTAAAAAAAAAAAAAAAAAAAAAAGGAGAGCCAGGGCTAGTTTCCTAGTACAGAAGGTTCTAAAGTAATTCGGGATGAGGAGGACGAAAGCCTCCATCGGGGATTTGTCTGCAGGGATAAAGAAAGAATAAATGAAGATCTCTGACCTTTAAGAAAGGCAAAATTTGTGTTTAAAAATATCCAATCACCTTGAGAATGACTCTTTCTGTATAATGCTAAGTTCCGTTTTAAATCTGAAATCTCAAATTCCATGCAAAATGCACTGTGGTTAGGTCATTTAATCTGCAATTAACTGCCCTTTACCTTTTGCTGTTAGAAATCACAGATTCTTGCTTAATAGCTAATATGCCAAGCCACTAAATCCATTACTTACACGAATGAGTGCAATTTAAGCATTTAAGGGGGACAGTATCCGCAAAGTGCTGATAACAGATTATAGCGTTTACCCATGAGAAAAATCAGCAGAAAGGAAGGGTCTTGAGGAGGGCACCAGCGCCTGCAGGGAAGCAAGAATCCCCTAGGACACGCCCCTTAGACAACCCGGGCAGCACCCAGGCAAATGCAGCGCAGTCGTCAAGGCAGTCCGTGGGGCTGTACAGAGCCACACTCAATTTAGCAACTGGACGAACAAAGTGCAAGTCCAGCAAAGCTCAGTCTCTGTCTCTAATTCTCTTTCGTACACACAGACAAACTCAGGCTAAACCACGCCCAATCGAGCCCATACCTAGGTATGCTAATTCTAAGTTTCTATTTTTACAATATTTATTTGGAATTATTTATTGGTCTAAAAAAGACCCTTATCACGGGTTCAGAATTTAAAAAACAATAAACTCTTTAGTTGCTACTTTTGTAAGATGTGGCTTCTTAAATCTGCTCTTACAAATAAAAAATGCAGAGAAATGTGGGCAGTGACATGTCAGTGGGTGTAAACTGTGGGGTGCCAGCAAGTTTAAGAGCTTATTTAAGACGTGAAGATAAGCTTGATTCCAAAATTGGTCCATCTTTATTTTTCTCTGCATTTTTTTGACTTGAAGATGTCTCCTATTTAACATGACAGGAGCCTCCTGCTCCCAAACTCCCAAGTTTGAGAAAAATGCCATGAAATGTCGCCCTGTCCCACTTATCCCCTCCCTCCGTCATGGTAACTGAGAGGCCCTAACGAACCTGATCTGATAATTTGACTCTCAGAGAATCAGACTTTATTTTGGGCAACACATCTGCTTGAAATGTCGGCTTTTACCTGAGTCTCAGACTTCCTTTAAGTGGGAGGGAGAAAATGGACGTGGCTGCATTAATAATAGCTGTATGCTAATATGACATTAGAATTGGAACGAAGAGGCACAGGCTTTGTCACTGTCAGTCTGAATGACAGCCCTCTGGTAGGTGAGTCCCTAAGTAGAAGAGCGTGTCAGATCATACAGTCCATGATGAAAGAAGAGAAGGGCAAAGTGGAAAATGGAATTTTTACCTTGTAAAAATATCAAAAACTTTAGGCTAAGTATTATCCATTGCATGTGATCATGAAGTGTCAAATCTTGCTTTTGCACTTGCTTGCATGGTGGAACAGAAATGATTGCTGTTGCTTAGTTACTAAGTCATGTCTGGTTCTTTCATGAGCCCATGGACTGCAGCCCATTAGGCTCCTCTGTCCGTGGGATTTCCCAGGCAAGAAACTGGAGTGGGTTGCCATTTCCTTCTCCAGGGGATCTGCCTGACCCAGGGATCAAACTTGCATCTCCTGCGTTGGCAGGTAGATTCTTTCCCACTGAGCCACCCTGGAAGCCCCAAAAGAGAAATTAAGCAGCGTTAAAGTTTTGAATTGGCCTCATTCACTCTCATTTGCCTTTTGTCTTTTCTCTTGTCTTCAGACTTGCGGAAGTGTCTGGAATTCCATCTCTAATGAATAGTCAGATTAGACGGCAGATAAGCTTAGATAATTATTCCAAGACGTGATTCTGTGTTTGGACTTCAGGGTGTGGCTATCAACCTGGCCCAAGCAATTTATCTGAAAGACTCGTAAACAAACTTTTATTCTCTTCTCTGGGTCACACACTTCACCGTGATGTGCACATATGCGCTGTCTCTATAACCCGTGTTGTCAAAGGATGGGGACTTAGTAACATCCCCTAGGGAAACAAAAATAAAATAATCCAGCTCTCTATACACAAAGATAAATAAACTATGCACATCATTCAACTTTAGTCCCATACCTCATTGTAAGTCAATTCTTTACTAGGTGGTCCAGGCATTCTTCAGGATCCTGGAATACTCAGGTCTAGTGAGTAATGAAGAACCTTCCATCCATAAGGGAAAATAGCTCTTAGGGCTGTAAATCGTATCCTTCCTTTTACTGACTTTAATCTCCTCCCAGCTTTGACTCATTGGGCTTCCCAGGTGGCTCGGTGGTAAAGAATCTGCCTGCCAATGCAGAAGACTAGGGTTTGATCCCCGGTTTGGGAAGATCTCCTGGAGAAGAAAATGTTAATCCACTCCAGTATTCTTGCCTGCAGAATCCCATGGATAGAGGGGCCTGGCAGGCTACAGCCCATGAGGTTGCAAAAAGTCAGACATGATGGAGTGACTGAGCGTGCAACTTTGACTCATCAGGTTACCTGATCTTGTTTGATCAGGGCTGAACTTACTATCTGACCTAAAATATTTGTCTGCTTCTTTATTCTCATTTTTCCTTTTCTCTTCTCTCTTTCTATCCCTCTTTTTCTCCTTTTCTTGCTCCTTTAAAATATTCCAGGGCACCCACTCTGTGCCCGGAATTGTGCTCTGGGACCAGAGCTCCAGTGGTGATCAAAACACATGCATTTCTGACAGCCTAGTGGGAGAGAGAAGCACATCATCACGCAGGTGAGTGATAATAATAGAAAATAGAAAGAATTGAGGAAAGATCTCATTTATAGGGTTGATATTGGAGAATCCGCTGTCAAGAGGACACCATGAGCCAAGAGCTGCAGCATCCATGTTGTCTAGAAGTGAGACAGGCAGGCAGAGAGAAGAGTCCTAGGCAGAGAGCTCAGGTGTGGAAAGGCTCTTGTGTGACAAATAAAATGGTACCTGGTGTTGCAGTGAAAAGGAAAAAAGAGCAACGAGTTTTCCTTTCTTTTCTGAGAACGAAGAAGATAAAGAGAATAGTGAGCAGGCCGATCACTCCTCATTTTTTCACTGTAACGAGGGTTTATCGCTTTCTGTTTCTGGGGAAACTGACCATGAATGATATGGGGACTTAGTAACATCCCTAGGAAACAAAAATAAAATAATCCAGCTCTCTATACACAAAGATAAATAAACTATGCACATCATTCAACTTTAGTCCCATACCTCATTGTAAGTCAATTCTTTACTAGGTGGTCCAGGCATTCTTCAGGATCCTGGAATACTCAGGTCTAGTGAGTAATGAAGAACCTTCCATCCATAAGGGAAAATAGCTCTTAGGGCTGTAAATCGTATCCTTCCTTTTACTGACTTTAATCTCCTCCCAGCTTTGACTCATTGGGCTTCCCAGGTGGCTCGGTGGTAAAGAATCTGCCTGCCAATGCAGAAGACTAGGGTTTGATCCCCGGTTTGGGAAGATCTCCTGGAGAAGAAAATGTTAATCCACTCCAGTATTCTTGCCTGCAGAATCCCATGGATAGAGGGGCCTGGCAGGCTACAGCCCATGAGGTTGCAAAAAGTCAGACATGATGGAGTGACTGAGCGTGCAACTTTGACTCATCAGGTTACCTGATCTTGTTTGATCAGGGCTGAACTTACTATCTGACCTAAAATATTTGTCTGCTTCTTTATTCTCATTTTTCCTTTTCTCTTCTCTCTTTCTATCCCTCTTTTCTCCTTTTCTTGCTCCTTTAAAATATTCCAGGGCACCCACTCTGTGCCCGGAATTGTGCTCTGGGACCAGAGCTCCAGTGGTGATCAAAACACATGCATTTCTGACAGCCTAGTGGGAGAGAGAAGCACATCATCACGCAGGTGAGTGATAATAATAGAAAATAGAAAGAATTGAGGAAAGATCTCATTTATAGGGTTGATATTGGAGAATCCGCTGTCAAGAGGACACCATGAGCCAAGAGCTGCAGCATCCATGTTGTCTAGAAGTGAGACAGGCAGGCAGAGAGAAGAGTCCTAGGCAGAGAGCTCAGGTGTGGAAAGGCTCTTGTGTGACAAATAAAATGGTACCTGGTGTTGCAGTGAAAAGGAAAAAAGAGCAACGAGTTTTCCTTTCTTTTCTGAGAACGAAGAAGATAAAGAGAATAGTGAGCAGGCCGATCACTCCTCATTTTTTCACTGTAACTTTTCCTTATCTGTAGTCGGTGACTGTATCTGCTTTTCTGCCCTCTAGCTCTGCCGGAGCTACAAACTGCACCTGCTAGCCTTTGGCTCTATGCTAATTACTCCCTGTAAGTGGGGCTCAATGTAGGGCGCTCTCTTTGCAGACCACCGCTGGGATTTTTGTTTGTTTGTTTTTATATTACAGAGAGAAGGCCCGACATACAATACACAGAAGGCAATGGGCCAGACTACCAGGCTACAGCCAGAGGCTACCTGATGCCAGCTTGTGACTGTGAAACAGCACAAGAGGATGAATTCAAGATCCTTAGGCCTCTGTTTCTCCTCACAGATCCCAGACTGCAAGCCCTCATATTACATAGCCCCCTCGACTTTCCATGGAGAGGGGAACTGTTCTTGAGGCACGAACCTCCTGTGCTCCCCTCTGTACTAGCTGAGGATTAAAACCACCTTTCTATTTCTCCCCAACACTGTCTCATGTTTTTCATTCAGCTTTGGTAGACAGAGCCAGCTGAGATGGTGGTAGCCACACTTGGAAGTACTTTAAGACCCCTGTGGCCAGGGTACAGGAGGGTGGGGGTGTTGTTGTGAGAGGAGCCTGAGACGGTGGTGCTGGGAGAGATGCAGGAGGTTAAAAGCTCAGTAAAAGATAAGGGATTTTCTACCTAATGGGAAGCGGTGGGTGTTTGTTTCCTGATCTCTCAGAGGAGCATAATTTGGTTAGAATGAGACAATTCGGGAAAGACTTTCAGAAGGCTTTTTGCCTGAAACTGTAGCTTCAGAGGGCTGCACCTGGATCAGGTGGCAGCTGGGCCTGCTGGGGCGCTGGGTGGCACGAGTGGGGAAGACCCCGCCTGTTGAGGCAGGAGATGGAGGAGACTTGCGTTCAATCCCTCGGTTGGAAAGATCCCTTGAAGGAGGGAATGGCAACCCCCTCCAGTATTCTTGCCTGGAGAATTCCATGGACAGAGGAGCCCGGTGGGCTACAGTCCATAGGGTTACAAGAATCAGACACTAATCAGCTACTAAACAGCAATGTCATCATGGGTCACAAAGAGTTGGACACGACTAAAGCAACTTGGCATGCACAGGGGTTAGCTATGAAATGGAAACAGTGGATGAGTGATGGCATGTATATTCTGGAATTCAAATTGGTACTCAGATTGGATGGAGAGGAAGGGAGAAAAGCAACTGTAGGGTAGCTAGAGGATTTCGGGGTGTTACCAACAACGTTGATGGAATTATATTGGACAGAGATGTGGGAGACTGGGAGAGAATCAGATTTTGAGAAGAAATACTAAGGCCACATGTTTTTTTCTGAGATCCCTGTGAGACCGTCACCAAGGGTTATGTCAGCATGCTCACTGGGTAAATGAGTCTGGGCTCCTCATGGAGATGGAAATTGGGGCATCCTCAGCATCTGGACAGAATACGTAGCTCCAGGAGGGGGTGGAATCTCACAGGACAGATTGGGCTTACTTTTGGGGTGCTAGTGGTGAAAATCCACCTGCCAGTGCAGGAGATGCAAGAGACGAGGTTTCCATCCTTGGGCCAAGAAGATCCCCTGGAGGAGGAAATGGAAACCCACTCCCATATGCTTTCCTGGAGAATTGCATGGATAGAGGAGCCTGGTGGGCAACAATCCATGGGGTCACAAAGAGTCAGACCCACTGAGCAACTGAGCACACACTACTAGAAAGTACCAAACTCTAAGGAATTTTAGTATTTCATAGATTGTACAGTGGAGTAACGGAGTGAGAAGGAGTGCGCCATGAGGTAGGATCACATGGTCATGGAAGAAGAAGCATTTTGAGAAAGAAGGAGGAGTCAACAAGGTTGAATGCTTCTGACAGGCAAGAAAGGAATGTCCATTGAACAGAGCAGCATGGGCTTCCCTGTGACCTTCCCCCAGAGGGGTCTGCTTTCCTCCGCCTTCTCCATATGAAGTGGCCACCCAGGGCTCTCCTCTGCCTTGTATCTCCCAGAGCTCCATTCTCACCCAGTCCCTGGACTCACTTTTCTGTACGTTTATCCCTTCTACTAGTCTCCTGTTCCTAACGGAAAGCATCCTGGCTGCCTTCTTTCAGAAGAGTTAGAAACATGGGTTCCGACTTCCCGGCTCCCCTCATGCCTGCCCCTCCCTTCTGCATGAGGCTCTCTACGTTCATGCCTTCGCTGGACCTCATCACGCTTTCTCCTCTCTGAGCTGTCCCACAGCGGTGACCACCTTTCTTCCAGGCTTTTGCCTTTTCTCCCCTTTCATTCAGCTCTCTGTCCATAGCTATGCTGAAGCCGCCCCACCTCCGCACACCTCTGCTTGATTTCCGATGGACCACCCTCGCTGCGTGTCGCCTGACTGACACCATTCTGAGGGATGTTGTACACATACACACACGCTGCCCGATGCTCCCGTGTAAACAGCTCTCTTCTCTGTGCTCTTCGACGCTTGGACGCCACCTCAGCAGGGGCATCCTTCATTCAGTGTCGTTCTTGCCACTAAACTCTGAGTTCCTTGAGGGCAAGCGGCCACGCCATGTCCATCTCTGCACGCCACACTGGACAGCAAGTGACGCGTGGCAGTTGCTTCAGCATATCCCAAGGGACAAATAAATGATGCCTTAGAACATGATTATAATGTGGAAAAATGTGACACAATATAAAATGTTGACTTTAATAATGTACTGAAGAAAAATACACTTCACCAAGAAGATCCCTGGAGGAGGAAATGGAAACCCACTCCCATATGCTTTCCTGGAGAATTGCATGGATAGAGGAGCCTGGTGGGCAACAATCCATGGGGTCACAAAGAGTCAGACCCACTGAGCAACTGAGCACACACTACTAGAAAGTACCAAACTCTAAGGAATTTTAGTATTTCATAGATTGTACAGTGGAGTAACGGAGTGAGAAGGAGTGCGCCATGAGGTAGGATCACATGGTCATGGAAGAAGAAGCATTTTGAGAAAGAAGGAGGAGTCAACAAGGTTGAATGCTTCTGACAGGCAAGAAAGGAATGTCCATTGAACAGAGCAGCATGGGCTTCCCTGTGACCTTCCCCCAGAGGGGTCTGCTTTCCTCCGCCTTCTCCATATGAAGTGGCCACCCAGGGCTCTCCTCTGCCTTGTATCTCCCAGAGCTCCATTCTCACCCAGTCCCTGGACTCACTTTTCTGTACGTTTATCCCTTCTACTAGTCTCCTGTTCCTAACGGAAAGCATCCTGGCTGCCTTCTTTCAGAAGAGTTAGAAACATGGGTTCCGACTTCCCGGCTCCCCTCATGCCTGCCCCTCCCTTCTGCATGAGGCTCTCTACGTTCATGCCTTCGCTGGACCTCATCACGCTTTCTCCTCTCTGAGCTGTCCCACAGCGGTGACCACCTTTCTTCCAGGCTTTTGCCTTTTCTCCCCTTTCATTCAGCTCTCTGTCCATAGCTATGCTGAAGCCGCCCCACCTCCGCACACCTCTGCTTGATTTCCGATGGACCACCCTCGCTGCGTGTCGCCTGACTGACACCATTCTGAGGGATGTTGTACACATACACACACGCTGCCCGATGCTCCCGTGTAAACAGCTCTCTTCTCTGTGCTCTTCGACGCTTGGACGCCACCTCAGCAGGGGCATCCTTCATTCAGTGTCGTTCTTGCCACTAAACTCTGAGTTCCTTGAGGGCAAGCGGCCACGCCATGTCCATCTCTGCACGCCACACTGGACAGCAAGTGACGCGTGGCAGTTGCTTCAGCATATCCCAAGGGACAAATAAATGATGCCTTAGAACATGATTATAATGTGGAAAAATGTGACACAATATAAAATGTTGACTTTAATAATGTACTGAAGATTACACTTCTCCACTATAAAACTCCATTTCCATTGCTGGACAAAATTGAGTATAGACTCCTCAAGCTGAACCTTCAAATCCCCTTAGAGAAAATGCATACGTAGCCTCTTTTCCAAATTAAGCCAATATATTCAAAATACCAGAACTTCTTTGCTGACCCCTACAGTGATAGCTGACCTCTTAACACACAGACTGTTAAAATCCTAGCCTCCGTCCTTAAAGAAGAGTTGTTGCAAACAGTTCTTGCCAAGCAGACAGCAATCTGCACTTCTCTTTCCACCAAGACGTTTTAAGAAAACAGCTGTTACAATGACTATTTAAGCTGAGGGTATGTAAGGTTTTTCTTTTATTTGCATAATTCTTCATGCATGAGTACTTGTCGGGTGTTTATTTTTCAGAACGCATCACATCTGTCTTGCACACCACATTTCCGATGATATTCTTTTCATCTGAAATCTAGAGAGTTCGGCGTATTCAGGGCTGTCACCTGCTTGCTGCTCCAGAGAGCCGCGGTGTTCTGTGGGCAGACCATCTGGAGTCAATGGTCATATCCCGTGGGTTGTTTAAAAGGAAGATTTTTAATGGGGAGGAAGCAGCCTGGTCTAGACATTTTCTCTCTCCTGGTGCTCTTGCTTTGAAGGCTAAGTATCAGACTCAACAGAGTCACAGACAGAAAGGTAATCAATCTGGTTGATGAATTTCTACCTGAAAAGAAGTACTAGTATTAGATTTACATGTTTGCTAATAGAGTCAGCTGTTTTGCAATAACTTGTGTTGAAAACAGATTGACATATTTATAACTTAGGCAGGAAAAAAAGAATAGTTTTGCCTGGTTTACAATGAAATTAAAAATAAAAAACAGCAAGTAACTCTGAAAATGGAAATTACATAAGGCTCAATGAAGAAAAAAACCATCCCCCAATTTCATGATACTTGATTATCAGAAGTTATTAGACTGACTTTTTCTCATGAATATATCTAAAAACTATATCAAATACCTATTTGGATATATACATATATTGTATGCACATATATACAGAAGGGGGGCTTCCCTGGTGGCTCGGCAGTGAAAAAAAATACACCTGCAATCCAGGAGATGTTGATTTGATCCCTGGATTGGGAAGATCTCCTGGAGAAGGAAATGGCAGCCCGTTCCAGGGTTCTTGCCTGGGAAATCCCATGGACAGAGGAGCCTGGTGTGCTGTGGTCCATGAGGTCACTAAGAGTTGGACATAACTTGGTGATCAAGCCACCACCACCACCATGTAGAAAAGGAGAAATTTTGTTTCTTCTGTTTCGTATATCAAACCTGACAGATACTTAAAAAAAGAGTACCCTATGAGTTACATGGAACTTGTTACCGTTAAAACAACAGGCTTTTATTTCCTAAATAAGAAGTAACTGTTTCAAAGAGAGCTTGGAAGATACTCCCTTCAGAGCTTATCAAATCATTTTGAACTTAACAGAGTGTCATTTCCTTCCACTTATACAGAAGTTCTCCTCCTGATACACGTGGGCCTGGAGCACCTCATCTGGGCTCCGGAGAAAGCCCTGGGCTGGGCGGGAGGAGTTCACAGGTGTGGGTGAGGCCCATTTCTATTACCAAACTGATTTGCAAATTGCTCCTCTGTTTTGAGCCTCATTTTCTTTGGCTCTAAAGTAAGACCAGGCATAAAAATATCACACAAAGCCATTAATGAAGAGTTAGTAATTGAAGGGCATAAACTTGTAGCCAAGCAAGGTGAGCAAGCTTAGAGGCCAGGTTCACCATGGTGCCTGGAGGCAACAGAGATCGACTGCACACATGGACGCTTATTAAGAGGGCAGAGCCCAGGGGACGGGGTGGAGGAGGAATGGAGTTGAAAACAGATTGACATATTTATAACTTAGGCAGGAAAAAAAGAATAGTTTTGCCTGGTTTACAATGAAATTAAAAATAAAAAACAGCAAGTAACTCTGAAAATGGAAATTACATAAGGCTCAATGAAGAAAAAAACCATCCCCCAATTTCATGATACTTGATTATCAGAAGTTATTAGACTGACTTTTTCTCATGAATATATCTAAAAACTATATCAAATACCTATTTGGATATATACATATATTGTATGCACATATATACAGAAGGGGGGCTTCCCTGGTGGCTCGGCAGTGAAAAAAAATACACCTGCAATCCAGGAGATGTTGATTTGATCCCTGGATTGGGAAGATCTCCTGGAGAAGGAAATGGCAGCCCGTTCCAGGGTTCTTGCCTGGGAAATCCCATGGACAGAGGAGCCTGGTGTGCTGTGGTCCATGAGGTCACTAAGAGTTGGACATAACTTGGTGATCAAGCCACCACCACCACCATGTAGAAAAGGAGAAATTTTGTTTCTTCTGTTTCGTATATCAAACCTGACAGATACTTAAAAAAAGAGTACCCTATGAGTTACATGGAACTTGTTACCGTTAAAACAACAGGCTTTTATTTCCTAAATAAGAAGTAACTGTTTCAAAGAGAGCTTGGAAGATACTCCCTTCAGAGCTTATCAAATCATTTTGAACTTAACAGAGTGTCATTTCCTTCCACTTATACAGAAGTTCTCCTCCTGATACACGTGGGCCTGGAGCACCTCATCTGGGCTCCGGAGAAAGCCCTGGGCTGGGCGGGAGGAGTTCACAGGTGTGGGTGAGGCCCATTTCTATTACCAAACTGATTTGCAAATTGCTCCTCTGTTTTGAGCCTCATTTTCTTTGGCTCTAAAGTAAGACCAGGCATAAAAATATCACACAAAGCCATTAATGAAGAGTTAGTAATTGAAGGGCATAAACTTGTAGCCAAGCAAGGTGAGCAAGCTTAGAGGCCAGGTTCACCATGGTGCCTGGAGGCAACAGAGATCGACTGCACACATGGACGCTTATTAAGAGGGCAGAGCCCAGGGGACGGGGTGGAGGAGGAATGGAGTGGAAGCCTGGGCCAAAGATGCAAACTATTCTATATAGAACAGATAGACAATGAGGCTCTCTCATATGGCACAGGGAACTATATTCAGTATCCTGTAATAAACCATAATGGAAAAATAAACTATGTACATATATAACCCTAACCACACCCTGTCCAAACTGAACGTGAACGCTCCAGCTGAAGACATCCTCCATATCTCCCTTACTTCTCAACTCAGTCCTAGCCTTAAACTGACTGGAACTATTATGGGAAAGCGAATGCTAACTCTACTGTAATTCTAGCACTAACCCTATATCCAAATTCACTCTAATCCTCTGCCTATCCCAGGTTAAAGGGAACTCTAAAGCTGACATCCCCCCTCACAATTTCCTTTTATTCTAAACTCAATCCTAGCAGTAAACCGACCCCAGCTCTTATGGTAAAGCTAACTATAACCCTGGCCCTGGCCCTGCTCCTTGCTGCATCCCCAGCCCAAACCTCAGCCTCAGCCTCAGCCTCACCCTCTCCCAGCTTAGCACAGTCCCATAGCTCACAAACACCATCCTCGTCTCCCTTCCTCTACACACAGTCCTCGTCTTAAGCCAACTGGAGGTCTAATGGTAAAGTTAACCCAAACCCTACCCCAGCTGTAGACCAGACCCCAGCTCCAACTTCACCAGAACCCTCTGCCTCTCCCAGCCTAAAGCCAACCCCGGACCTAACATCTGCCCTCACTAATTGCTTTTATTCTAAACTCAATCCTAATCTTAAAGCTACCCCAACTCTTACAGTAAAGCTAGCCCTAACCCTAGCTGTAGCCATAGTCATGACCCTAGCTCCAAAATCACCTGAACCCTCTTCCTCTCCCAGCTTAAAGCGAACCCTTAAGCTAACACCCACTCTCACTAATTTCCTTTACTCTAAACTCAATCCTAACCTTGAAATGAACCTAATTCTTAAGGTATAGCTCACCCTGACCCTAGCCCTGGCCCTAGTCTTAGCCCTAAAACTCGCCCAAAGCTCACACACATCCTCACCCAACCCAACTTTACACAAACCCTAAAGCTGATATACATGTGTATGTGGTGGTGCTGTCATTTTTTAGTCACTAGTTGACTCCATGGACTGTAACCTGCTGGGCTCCTCTGTCCATGGGACTTCTCAGGTGAGAATACTGCTATGGGTTGCTATTCCCTTCTCCAGGGGATCTTCCTGACCCAGAGACTGAACCCATGTCTCTTGCATCTCCTGGACTGATAGTCAAATTCTTTACCACTGAGCCATCTGGGAGGCCCCATGTGAGCATCATACTTGGGACTTATTTATCCCATGTGTTTAAGTACCTGAAGGCAAGACAATGCCACCAAAACCAACTCGCTGGATCCAGTCATTCAGGGAGAGACTTGCAGTAATTTTCCTCTAAAAATGTCTTAAGGAGAAACAAAGACTTTAAAGACATTCTTGTGGTCGCATCAATAATTTCAGTATTGGCAAGATATTCAGGGGCTTTTCACTGTGATTCACGTCCTGGGCAGAAGGTGATGAAAACTGTAGGCGTGTCCTCCAAGAGCCTGATGGATGGGATAATAAATAGAGAAGAAGCAAGTAGAGGAAAGCATAGGGAAACTCTTAAGGACACAGAGAATAAAACTCTGAATTATTTTCAGTTTTAGAATGTGCTGTGGTTCGAATAGCACAGTGAGTTTGAGATCTGAGGGTGAGCCAAGACAGGGAATGATCATGTGTCAGGGTGAGGTCTGCATACTGCACCAGAAAGAGATCTTTCCCGTCAGAAACTGAGAGGTTAATGTTGTACACCTGCTACAAATGTGACCTGAGAGAGGCCTTGGGGTGGTTTACAGCATGGCTGTGAGCTGCCGTGTGTAGGTGTGGATGTCGGGATGTGCAGAAGTGTGAGGAGGGGTCTGGGGGGAGGTTTGATCCAGGAGGTTTGAGGGAAAGAGCCCCAGGCCTCCGCCTCCCGAAGGCAGGCCACGTCTGTCCTGGCAGTGCGGACCCAGCAGGACCCACCAGCACCCACCATGACGTGCGTCCTGTCTTAGTTTTCGAGACAGAGGACGAGATGAGCCACTGATTTTGCAAAATTCAAAATAAACACACAGAGCAGTGGTGCTCCTGACTTGGAGAAAACAAACGCTGGATCATTTGAGTGAAGAAGAGAAATTTTACCTCACCTCGCAGACCCTGAAGGAGGGTTTAGTTAATGTATGGTGGTGCTGTCATTTTTAGTCACTAGTTGACTCCATGGACTGTAACCTGCTGGGCTCCTCTGTCCATGGGACTTCTCAGGTGAGAATACTGCTATGGGTTGCTATTCCCTTCTCCAGGGGATCTTCCTGACCCAGAGACTGAACCCATGTCTCTTGCATCTCCTGGACTGATAGTCAAATTCTTTACCACTGAGCCATCTGGGAGGCCCCATGTGAGCATCATACTTGGGACTTATTTATCCCATGTGTTTAAGTACCTGAAGGCAAGACAATGCCACCAAAACCAACTCGCTGGATCCAGTCATTCGGGGAGAGACTTGCAGTAATTTTCCTCTAAAAATGTCTTAAGGAGAAACAAAGACTTTAAAGACATTCTTGTGGTCGCATCAATAATTTCAGTATTGGCAAGATATTCAGGGGCTTTTCACTGTGATTCACGTCCTGGGCAGAAGGTGATGAAAACTGTAGGCGTGTCCTCCAAGAGCCTGATGGATGGGATAATAAATAGAGAAGAAGCAAGTAGAGGAAAGCATAGGGAAACTCTTAAGGACACAGAGAATAAAACTCTGAATTATTTTCAGTTTTAGAATGTGCTGTGGTTCGAATAGCACAGTGAGTTTGAGATCTGAGGGTGAGCCAAGACAGGGAATGATCATGTGTCAGGGTGAGGTCTGCATACTGCACCAGAAAGAGATCTTTCCCGTCAGAAACTGAGAGGTTAATGTTGTACACCTGCTACAAATGTGACCTGAGAGAGGCCTTGGGGTGGTTTACAGCATGGCTGTGAGCTGCCGTGTGTAGGTGTGGATGTCGGGATGTGCAGAAGTGTGAGGAGGGGTCTGGGGGGAGGTTTGATCCAGGAGGTTTGAGGGAAAGAGCCCCAGGCCTCCGCCTCCCGAAGGCAGGCCACGTCTGTCCTGGCAGTGCGGACCCAGCAGGACCCACCAGCACCCACCATGACGTGCGTCCTGTCTTAGTTTTCGAGACAGAGGACGAGATGAGCCACTGATTTTGCAAAATTCAAAATAAACACACAGAGCAGTGGTGCTCCTGACTTGGAGAAAACAAACGCTGGATCATTTGAGTGAAGAAGAGAAATTTTACCTCACCTCGCAGACCCTGAAGGAGGGTTTAGTTAATGTAGCCATTTGACTTTCTTTGCGGCTTTCCATTTATTTTTCATTAGTTAATGGAAGTAAATGCTGATCATAGGACCGTGAATGCACTTCCCTCTTGCACTGTGAGCAGCATCTGGCCGCGGATGTTCTTTAGAGATGGAGAGACCAGATGACGCTCTGAGGGAGGCAGGCTCTGCAGCTGCTTTCTGGATGGCCCATTAGGTCCAACTCAGATTTTTGGTGATTTTCTTCATTCTCCTGTTATTGGTCCACAGAGAAGTTATTAACCTTACTGCTCCTTTAACTGAAGATCGCTTTCCTCTTAACTCCTGCAGGGTTCCTTCTGGCACAAAGCTCCTGACTCTCATCTCTGCTGGCTTGTGTGTAGTGAGCTGGTTGTCATATGTATTATTTATGATGTAAGGGTGTCTCACAACATTTTGTTTTTCTTACTGCAAATGATACTGGCTAATGTTAGCATCTCAGAATACTGGTCTCTGAAATTGCAGTTTTCTTTCTGAACCAATGCTAATGTAATTTATAAATTGGATGCTGCTGCAACTCATCCAAAGACTTTTTTGGTCCATAAATATAATATACTAAGCAAGAGACAACTGTTTTCCAGACACACTCTATTGCTAAAAACAAGACACAGAACTCCAATACCTATGCATCACTCCACTCCACACTAAATAAACAAAGTGGTCTAAGAAGACTTAGATCAAAACCAAAGAGGGATTGTCCTCCCCAAAGGATATGATTTTAAAAGCTAAAACAAGAGAGGGACTTTCTTGGTGGTCCAGTGACTAGAACTCTGTGCTCCCAATGCAGAGGGTCCGGGTTTGATCCATGGTCAGGAAACCAGATCCCACATGCTGCAACTAAGATGTGGCACAGTCAAAGAAATATTAATAAATAAAAATAAACATTAAAACACCAAAAGGAAAGAAACGTGGGTAGCAGGGGCTTCATTTCTAACACTGCTTGTGTAGTGGCTTCCTTTTCAGACTCAAACAACTTAATATCAGTGACTGTCCTTCCTCTTTTAGTGAATAAGTGACAAAGCAGTCTGGCTGCAGTGTGACAACAGTACCAGGCACCTGCTGTGTGCCACTGTCACCGCAGGAAGATGCGTGCAGACCCTGAAGGAGGGTTTATTTAATGTAGCCATTTGACTTTCTTTGCGGCTTTCCATTTATTTTTCATTAGTTAATGGAAGTAAATGCTGATCATAGGACCGTGAATGCACTTCCCTCTTGCACTGTGAGCAGCATCTGGCGGATGTTCTTTAGAGATGGAGAGACCAGATGACGCTCTGAGGGAGGCAGGCTCTGCAGCTGCTTTCTGGATGGCCCATTAGGTCCAACTCAGATTTTTGGTGATTTTCTTCATTCTCCTGTTATTGGTCCACAGAGAAGTTATTAACCTTACTGCTCCTTTAACTGAAGATCGCTTTCCTCTTAACTCCTGCAGGGTTCCTTCTGGCACAAAGCTCCTGACTCTCATCTCTGCTGGCTTGTGTGTAGTGAGCTGGTTGTCATATGTATTATTTATGATGTAAGGGTGTCTCACAACATTTTGTTTTTCTTACTGCAAATGATACTGGCTAATGTTAGCATCTCAGAATACTGGTCTCTGAAATTGCAGTTTTCTTTCTGAACCAATGCTAATGTAATTTATAAATTGGATGCTGCTGCAACTCATCCAAAGACTTTTTTGGTCCATAAATATAATATACTAAGCAAGAGACAACTGTTTTCCAGACACACTCTATTGCTAAAAACAAGACACAGAACTCCAATACCTATGCATCACTCCACTCCACACTAAATAAACAAAGTGGTCTAAGAAGACTTAGATCAAAACCAAAGAGGGATTGTCCTCCCCAAAGGATATGATTTTAAAAGCTAAAACAAGAGAGGGACTTTCTTGGTGGTCCAGTGACTAGAACTCTGTGCTCCCAATGCAGAGGGTCCGGGTTTGATCCATGGTCAGGAAACCAGATCCCACATGCTGCAACTAAGATGTGGCACAGTCAAAGAAATATTAATAAATAAAAATAAACATTAAAACACCAAAAGGAAAGAAACGTGGGTAGCAGGGGCTTCATTTCTAACACTGCTTGTGTAGTGGCTTCCTTTTCAGACTCAAACAACTTAATATCAGTGACTGTCCTTCCTCTTTTAGTGAATAAGTGACAAAGCAGTCTGGCTGCAGTGTGACAACAGTACCAGGCACCTGCTGTGTGCCACTGTCACCGCAGGAAGATGCGTGCTCACATTCACACTGCAAATGTCCAGGGGGCCCTGGTGGCCAGATGTGTGTAAGTCAGAAGTGGACGGAGAGATGCTTTTTTTCAGTGAGGTTTTATTACAAAAGAGCGTGGGTCATTAAATGGATCTAACTCTTAGAGATCACACGAATAGTTCTCAAAGGAATTTTTAAAAAAGTCTTTAAAGACCATACCTGGGAATTCCCTAGTGGTCCCGTGGTTAAGACTCTGTGTTTTCAGTGCTGAGGGCTTAGGTTCAGTTGCTGGTCAGGGAACAATCAGTAAGAGCCTACAAGCTGCATGGTGCTGCCTCCCTATCACACATGCACACGTGCGCACGCACACACATGCACACACAGGTGCACACACGGGCACACACGCATAGATAGGTGTGCACACACACACACCCCACACTTGGCACGTAAGCACTTTCTAATACTCATGGAAAGGGATCAGTCGTTTACTGGAAAGCAGCCATCTGGGTTGTGGTATATGCTCGTGTGTGTAACAGCTCTCCACCATTTGAAAACAGTCTGCTACCTACTCGTGGCATAGCCTGGATCGCTAGCTGTTCATTGTCTACAGAGTACTCGGTGTCTTGGGAGGTGACTCCTTTCGGAAACTCGTCAGCGGTGTTTCTCCCATTTCAGTCGCCCTGGTGTGATCTCTTTAAGTAAACCTCATTCTTACTTCTGTGCCTTTCAGTCGTCAAATGGCAACAGAAACACCTCTGGGTGCACGCTCAGCCACTCAGTCATGTACGACTCTTTGTGACCTCGTGGACCATAGCCCACCAGCCTCCTCTGCCCGTGGGATTTCCCAAGCAAGAATGCTGGAGCGGGCTTCTCTGGTTGTCCAGTGGATAAAGGGTCCGCGCATAATAAATAAAAATAAACATTAAAACACCAAAAGGAAAGAAACGTGGGTAGCAGGGGCTTCATTTCTAACACTGCTTGTGTAGTGGCTTCCTTTTCAGACTCAAACAACTTAATATCAGTGACTGTCCTTCCTCTTTTAGTGAATAAGTGACAAAGCAGTCTGGCTGCAGTGTGACAACAGTACCAGGCACCTGCTGTGTGCCACTGTCACCGCAGGAAGATGCGTGCTCACATTCACACTGCAAATGTCCAGGGGGCCCTGGTGGCCAGATGTGTGTAAGTCAGAAGTGGACGGAGAGATGCTTTTTTTCAGTGAGGTTTTATTACAAAAGAGCGTGGGTCATTAAATGGATCTAACTCTTAGAGATCACACGAATAGTTCTAAAAGGGAAATTTTTAAAAAAGTCTTTAAAGACCATACCTGGGAATTCCCTAGTGGTCCCGTGGTTAAGACTCTGTGTTTTCAGTGCTGAGGGCTTAGGTTCAGTTGCTGGTCAGGGAACAATCAGTAAGAGCCTACAAGCTGCATGGTGCTGCCTCCCTATCACACATGCACACGTGCGCACGCACACACATGCACACACAGGTGCACACACGGGCACACACGCATAGATAGGTGTGCACACACACACACCCCACACTTGGCACGTAAGCACTTTCTAATACTCATGGAAAGGGATCAGTCGTTTACTGGAAAGCAGCCATCTGGGTTGTGGTATATGCTCGTGTGTGTAACAGCTCTCCACCATTTGAAAACAGTCTGCTACCTACTCGTGGCATAGCCTGGATCGCTAGCTGTTCATTGTCTACAGAGTACTCGGTGTCTTGGGAGGTGACTCCTTTCGGAAACTCGTCAGCGGTGTTTCTCCCATTTCAGTCGCCCTGGTGTGATCTCTTTAAGTAAACCTCATTCTTACTTCTGTGCCTTTCAGTCGTCAAATGGCAACAGAAACACCTCTGGGTGCACGCTCAGCCACTCAGTCATGTACGACTCTTTGTGACCTCGTGGACCATAGCCCACCAGCCTCCTCTGCCCGTGGGATTTCCCAAGCAAGAATGCTGGAGCGGGGCTTCTCTGGTTGTCCAGTGGATAAAGGGTCCGCCTTGCAGTACAAGGGGTGCTGGTTCGATTCCTGGCCCAGAAAGATCCCACGTGCCATGGAGCAGCTGGGCTGGTGTGTCCAATTATGAGCCAGCGCTCTGGAGTGCATGAGCCCAGAGCCAGTGCTCTGTGAGGAGAGAGGCCGCTGCAATGCGAGGCCCACAGAGGCCAAGGAATAAGGATGGATGAAAATAAATAAATAAGAAAACAATGAAAGAAGACAAAATTAAGAAGAAAAGAATACTGGAGTGGGTTGCCGTTTCTTTCTTCAGGGGGTCTTCCCAACACAGGGATCAAACCTGTGTTTCTTGCTTGGAGTGGATGGATTATGAGCTTATCCTATCCTTAAATCAAGTGGATGTGCCAATGTCAGCCTATGCTTCATGCAGCTGTGAGGTCCAACGTGTCTCGTATTTCAGATGAAATGAAGTAGGTTGAGGTTTAACATTTCCTTCCTGTTTCTCAGTGGGTCACTTCAGGCTCTCCCTGAACTGTACAAACAGCCTCCACACTTTGGAGACCACTAGGCCCTGGAGATGAAGAAACTGATCAGTCGACTCCATCTTGAAGTCCCCTAGGAAGAGAGGGGCGCCAAAGGCATAGTAAAAAAAAGTGTCATGGGAATGACTGAGAGAGCTAGAGAGATGATAATTGAAACCACATCCAAGGAGGGCCAGAGAAGTTGGAAGTTTTCTTTTTTTTGGTCGATACATTTCTGCAATAAAAAATTCAACATCATTTCTTTAGATAGCCTGGAGCAATGAAATGACATGCATTTAAAGTAAAAATCTGCAACAGACTTAGCGAGCGTTTTAAATGAAGATGATGCTGCATCGTATTTTTAACTTAAGTGCGTCTCAAATGTTGTAAGTACTTTACATAAGTAGGCAGCTACTGATCTCAAGTGAACAAGACAGATGCTTTATTAGAGTGACAGAAAAACCCAGAAACCTGGTCAGTAAACTTTGCTGCTTCAAATGCTATTACCCAGTTTTCTACAGTGAGCAGACCCTAAAACAGAATATTCCCGTAAGAATCACACCGGGGATTTCCCAAGCAAGAATGCTGGAGCGGCTTCTCTGGTTGTCCAGTGGATAAAGGGTCCGCCTTGCAGTACAAGGGTGCTGGTTCGATTCCTGGCCCAGAAAGATCCCACGTGCCATGGAGCAGCTGGGCTGGTGTGTCCAATTATGAGCCAGCGCTCTGGAGTGCATGAGCCCAGAGCCAGTGCTCTGTGAGGAGAGAGGCCGCTGCAATGCGAGGCCCACAGAGGCCAAGGAATAAGGATGGATGAAAATAAATAAATAAGAAAACAATGAAAGAAGACAAAATTAAGAAGAAAAGAATACTGGAGTGGGTTGCCGTTTCTTTCTTCAGGGGGTCTTCCCAACACAGGGATCAAACCTGTGTTTCTTGCTTGGAGTGGATGGATTATGAGCTTATCCTATCCTTAAATCAAGTGGATGTGCCAATGTCAGCCTATGCTTCATGCAGCTGTGAGGTCCAACGTGTCTCGTATTTCAGATGAAATGAAGTAGGTTGAGGTTTAACATTTCCTTCCTGTTTCTCAGTGGGTCACTTCAGGCTCTCCCTGAACTGTACAAACAGCCTCCACACTTTGGAGACCACTAGGCCCTGGAGATGAAGAAACTGATCAGTCGACTCCATCTTGAAGTCCCCTAGGAAGAGAGGGGCGCCAAAGGCATAGTAAAAAAAAGTGTCATGGGAATGACTGAGAGAGCTAGAGAGATGATAATTGAAACCACATCCAAGGAGGGCCAGAGAAGTTGGAAGTTTTCTTTTTTTTGGTCGATACATTTCTGCAATAAAAAATTCAACATCATTTCTTTAGATAGCCTGGAGCAATGAAATGACATGCATTTAAAGTAAAAATCTGCAACAGACTTAGCGAGCGTTTTAAATGAAGATGATGCTGCATCGTATTTTTAACTTAAGTGCGTCTCAAATGTTGTAAGTACTTTACATAAGTAGGCAGCTACTGATCTCAAGTGAACAAGACAGATGCTTTATTAGAGTGACAGAAAAACCCAGAAACCTGGTCAGTAAACTTTGCTGCTTCAAATGCTATTACCCAGTTTTCTACAGTGAGCAGACCCTAAAACAGAATATTCCCGTAAGAATCACACAGTAAGTTCTATTTAATTTTCTCTTAGATGTCAAAGGCAACAAAAAGTAGTAAAAAGGAGTATTTTAATGGTTAAGATGAAATAAATGACTATCTGACTGTTAATAAAGTATTCAGTGCAAATATGTTGATAGCTCAGTAGGGAAAAATACATACTTCTTGTGTAAGTGATAATTTATAAAGTACAAACCAATATTTTGGATAAAGTCTTTTAATGATGTAAATTGTGCAATATGTATGCATGCCTTTCTGCTCTCAGATGAGATCTTTAAATAGGTAACACATTTATCAACTTGTGTTTCATCTAAATTCCTTTTATAGAATGTATTTCCCATCCCCATTCGTGGCAATTTTCATGCTAATTAGTATTTTTACATTTCCACTATATGAATAAATTAGCATAAATATCTGGCTATATGTCTAGACTATATGTGAAAATGCTTTAAAAGCTAGAGATAACCTGTAGAGTTTAGCATGAGGTAAAAACCACTGGTTAGCATTTGTAAATATATTATGACTGCAATTTGACTTTATTATATAAATTGTTTAATAAACTGTTGGCTACAGTTATATACAGAGTATTAATGGTGTTTATGAATAATCTGAAGAAACGGATGAACAAGTAAAACTGAAACATCTCTGCGATTTTTGCACGCTGCGTTGCTCAGTTGTGGTGACGGTGTGGACTGCCACGCTCCTCTGTCCCTGAAACTTCTCAAGCAGGAATACCAGAGTGGGTGGCCATTTTCTTCTCCAGAAGCTCTTCCTGACTCAGGGATCGAACCCACGTCTTCTGCCTTGCAGGCAGATTCTTTCCTGCGGAGCCACCAGGGAAGCCTCAATGCAAAACCGTGACTGTGTATAAAGAAAAAACCTAAAATAGCATAGTTAAAGATCTGAGTACAATGCAATCAGCAGGAAACTTGGATATCCCTGGAGCATATAACATATACGTGGATGTAAAGTCATGTGGAAACTCTAGACTTCCGCGTTTGCTTTGTTTTGTGAGGAAGAGGTATGTCTAGATTTTTAAACGAGTGGAAGATGTTCAAGAAAAATTGAAGAGCGGACACAGCTGCACAGCGCGTGCTGTTGGGGAGACGTCCGTGCTTTATTCGCCCAGGATTTGTGCATGTGTCCTGGGTGTTAGGCGTTTAAAACACATCATTACTCTGAAAAGCTCACGTTTACCACAGCGGGTATTGTTTTTTCTTGGAGAAAACCAACACATTCCTGAGATTTAGCAAGAGATAACTGTAAGAACAATAGAAGAGATAAAAATGGAAACAATGACAGATTTTACTTTCTGCTCTCAGATGAGATCTTTAAATAGGTAACACATTTATCAACTTGTGTTTCATCTAAATTCCTTTTATAGAATGTATTTCCCATCCCCATTCGTGGCAATTTTCATGCTAATTAGTATTTTTACATTTCCACTATATGAATAAATTAGCATAAATATCTGGCTATATGTCTAGACTATATGTGAAAATGCTTTAAAAGCTAGAGATAACCTGTAGAGTTTAGCATGAGGTAAAAACCACTGGTTAGCATTTGTAAATATATTATGACTGCAATTTGACTTTATTATATAAATTGTTTAATAAACTGTTGGCTACAGTTATATACAGAGTATTAATGGTGTTTATGAATAATCTGAAGAAACGGATGAACAAGTAAAACTGAAACATCTCTGCGATTTTTGCACGCTGCGTTGCTCAGTTGTGGTGACGGTGTGGACTGCCACGCTCCTCTGTCCCTGAAACTTCTCAAGCAGGAATACCAGAGTGGGTGGCCATTTTCTTCTCCAGAAGCTCTTCCTGACTCAGGGATCGAACCCACGTCTTCTGCCTTGCAGGCAGATTCTTTCCTGCGGAGCCACCAGGGAAGCCTCAATGCAAAACCGTGACTGTGTATAAAGAAAAAACCTAAAATAGCATAGTTAAAGATCTGAGTACAATGCAATCAGCAGGAAACTTGGATATCCCTGGAGCATATAACATATACGTGGATGTAAAGTCATGTGGAAACTCTAGACTTCCGCGTTTGCTTTGTTTTGTGAGGAAGAGGTATGTCTAGATTTTTAAACGAGTGGAAGATGTTCAAGAAAAATTGAAGAGCGGACAGAGCTGCACAGCGCGTGCTGTTGGGGAGACGTCCGTGCTTTATTCGCCCAGGATTTGTGCATGTGTCCTGGGTGTTAGGCGTTTAAAACACATCATTACTCTGAAAAGCTCACGTTTACCACAGCGGGTATTGTTTTTTCTTGGAGAGAAAACCAACACATTCCTGAGATTTAGCAAGAGATAACTGTAAGAACAATAGAAGAGATAAAAATGGAAACAATGACAGATTTTACTTTCTTGGGCTCCAGAATAGCTGTGGATAGTGACTGCAGCCATGAAATTGAAAGACGCTTGCTCCTTGGAAGAAAAGCTACGGCAAACATAGACAGTGTATTAAAACGAAGAGACATCACTTTGCTGGCAAAGGTCTGGATAGTCAAAGATCTGGTTTTTCCGGTAGACATGCATGGATGTGTGAGCTAGACCATAAAGAAGACTGAGTACTGAAGAACTGACACTTTTGAGCTGTGGTGCTGGTGAAGATGCTTGATAGTTCCTTGGACAGCAAAGAGATCAAACCAGTCAATCCTAAAGAAAATCAAGCCTGAATATTCATTGGAAGGACTGATGCTGAAGCTTCAATATTCTGGCCACCTGATGTGAAGAGCCAGCTCATTGGAAAAGATCCTGATGCTGGGAAAGATTGAATGCAAAAGAAGAAGAGGGGGCTTCCCTGGTGGTCCAGTGGGTAAGGACACTGCCTTGCAGTGCAAGGGGTGCCGGTTCCATCCCTGGCCTGGGAAGATCCCACGTGCCGCGAAGCGACTGGACCCATGTGTCCAATTACCGAGCCAGAGGTCTGGGGTGCATGCGCCCAGAGCCGGGGCTCTGCAACGACAGACGCCACCGTGATGGGAGGCCCACAGGAGTCGAAGAACAAAGATGGATGAAAATAGAGAAATGAAAGACCAATAGAAGCGGCCCGCCCGTCCCCCTCCCTCCCCACCCCACCCCTGCCCAAAATAAAAAAAAAAAAAATAAATCTTTAAAAAAGAAGAAGAAGAGGGCAGCAGAAGATGAGATGGGTAGAAGGCATCACCGACTCAATGGACGTGAGTTTGAGCAAACTCAGGGAGACAGTGAAAGACAGGGAAGCCTGGGGTGCGGCACTCCACAGGGTCACAAAGACTCGACATAACTTCGCGACTGAACAACAGCGCAAAGCTGTAAGAACACACCTTAGAAGCACAAGTAGATCTATCAGCTGGTCTAGAATTTACACTTGTGAGTCGAAGTCTTCATATTCTCCCATTCTCTTGTGTCTCTTAATGGACTAACACGACCATGTGTTTATCTTAATCCAAATTTTAGTCCTCTCACCTGCTGCTCCTGGACTGTTGTCAACCTTAACACTTCTTATTATTCTAGCACATTGATTATTTATGGGACATTGCTCAAAACTGGTAATCCATCGTACTATCAATATTTATGCTTGGATATTTCATATATAATTCATTTAATTATATTTTATATATTTTGTGTTACATTAGGCATTCATTATGTATTTTCACTTTCTTCAGATCTGTACAGGGTATATTAATTTCATTTTTAAATTATTTTATGTTTATTTTGATTGGGGGACAACTACTTTACAGTATTGTCATTTTTTTCCAGTACATCCATATGCATCAGCCATAGGTATATCTGTGTCCCTTCCATCCTGAGCCCCCTTCCCAGCTCCCTCCTCACCCTGTTCTTCCAGATGGTCAAGAGCACCAGCCTCAGGTGCCCGGCTTCCAGCTCGCACTGGTCCTCTCTGCTGCGTGTGGTAATGTGTACGGTTCATTGCTTCCTCTCAGGTCATCCCACCCTCTCCTTCACTTACCTGTTCTTTTATGTCTGTGTTTCTTTTGCTTGTGCAAAGTATATTTTTAATAGATTCTATAGAGAGCACTTCCAATACTTCTTAGCACTTTCGGTAAATACAGGAACCAGGAGAAGAAACTAACATTGGTTCCATGGCTGATGCTGTGTTAGGCACACTCTCTAGATTGCCTCTTTAAATCTTACACTAACTCTCTAAAGAGTTAGTGTTTAATCTTCATTTTTGCAAATGATGGGGCAGAGATGTTAAGTAGTAACCCAGTGGAAGTAGGCTGTTTAAACGAGGCAAAGGCAGCACTGGCACTTGAAATGGGTTTGTTTTATTTCAAAGTCTGACACTTCCTCGCTCAAAGGCTCCACCTTTCACCCATCTGCTTAGGAAGCAATTGGTTCTAATTTTACTGCTTCTTGGGTTTTTTTCTTTTCTTTTCTTTTTTTCATAAAAGCTTACACCTGTAATTCTCCATTTCTGACACTGGAATTCCTCAGTTTAGCATCTTAATAAAGGAAGGCGAAGTCTTCATATTCTCCCATTCTCTTGTGTCTCTTAATGGACTAACACGACCATGTGTTTATCTTAATCCAAATTTTAGTCCTCTCACCTGCTGCTCCTGGACTGTTGTCAACCTTAACACTTCTTATTATTCTAGCACATTGATTATTTATGGGACATTGCTCAAAACTGGTAATCCATCGTACTATCAATATTTATGCTTGGATATTTCATATATAATTCATTTAATTATATTTTATATATTTTGTGTTACATTAGGCATTCATTATGTATTTTCACTTTCTTCAGATCTGTACAGGGTATATTAATTTCATTTTTAAATTATTTTATGTTTATTTTGATTGGGGGACAACTACTTTACAGTATTGTCATTTTTTTCCAGTACATCCATATGCATCAGCCATAGGTATATCTGTGTCCCTTCCATCCTGAGCCCCCTTCCCAGCTCCCTCCTCACCCTGTTCTTCCAGATGGTCAAGAGCACCAGCCTCAGGTGCCCGGCTTCCAGCTCGCACTGGTCCTCTCTGCTGCGTGTGGTAATGTGTACGGTTCATTGCTTCCTCTCAGGTCATCCCACCCTCTCCTTCACTTACCTGTTCTTTTATGTCTGTGTTTCTTTTGCTTGTGCAAAGTATATTTTAATAGATTCTATAGAGAGCACTTCCAATACTTCTTAGCACTTTCGGTAAATACAGGAACCAGGAGAAGAAACTAACATTGGTTCCATGGCTGATGCTGTGTTAGGCACACTCTCTAGATTGCCTCTTTAAATCTTACACTAACTCTCTAAAGAGTTAGTGTTTAATCTTCATTTTTGCAAATGATGGGGCAGAGATGTTAAGTAGTAACCCAGTGGAAGTAGGCTGTTTAAACGAGGCAAAGGCAGCACTGGCACTTGAAATGGGTTTGTTTTATTTCAAAGTCTGACACTTCCTCGCTCAAAGGCTCCACCTTTCACCCATCTGCTTAGGAAGCAATTGGTTCTAATTTTACTGCTTCTTGGGTTTTTTTCTTTTCTTTTCTTTTTTTCATAAAAGCTTACACCTGTAATTCTCCATTTCTGACACTGGAATTCCTCAGTTTAGCATCTAAACAAAGGAAGGCTGATTACCCATTAAAAGCAGGCATCACTGTTAAATTTTACGTTGCTGCTTTTTTTTTTAGCAGTAGTGGTGGTGTGTGATGCATTGGCTTGGCCAAGCTTCAATTTTTTTTTTTTTTTTAAAGATTTATTTATTTATTTTGGGTGGGGGTCAGGTTGGGGAGGGAGAGGAGCAGGCGGGCCACTTCTATTGGTCTTTCATTTCTCTGTTTTCATTCGTCTTTGTTCTTTGGCTCCTGTGGGCCTCCCATCGCGGAGGCCTCTGTTGTCGCAGAGCACTGGCTCTGGGCGCATGCGCTCCAGAGCTCTGGCTCGGTGATTGGACACATCAGTCCAGCCGCTCCGCGGCACGTGGGATCTTCCCAGGCCAGGGATCGAACCGGCGCCCCCTGCACTGCAAGGCGGTGTCCTTACCCACGGGACCACCAGGGGAAGCCCCAAGCTTCATTTAAGATCACAAATATCTACCTGGATGTTTGAAACATTCTATAAGCTTGCTTGTATTGATATTGTGAAGCATGGTCTATGACTTACCTGTAACTGGGACAAGCCACTTCAAAACCTGACCTAAAGACGCCATTTGACTGTCCAAGATTCTGAGCTGGCAGTCTGGTCTAGATCCAGCTGGGTATATTTGCTGCTCCGAGTGACAGCAGCCAGTATCACGCACTTGCCGTCCACCTGGCAGAGACCGGGGACGGCTGGTCCCTCTCCGAGGGCCTGGGGGCTTCTGTTTGTGTGGCTAGGACTGCTGGAGCACTTCCCAACAGGCCCCTTCTCTCCACGTGGTGTCTCATCCTTGTTGAGACGAGCCTGGGCTTGTTCATGAAGTGACAGGCAGTATTCGGAGAGGGGGAGAACGGGAGCTGCACGAGCTTCTGAAACCAGCAAGGGAAAGCCACACGATGTCAGTCACGCCTGCCACAGTCTCTGTGTCGAAGCAGGTCAAGGCGTCAGCCCTCCTAGAAGGGAGCAGCGAGACCTCTCTTCTTCCCAGGCGGAAGAAAGAGTTTTTTAAATCATTTTTATGTCATCACGAGTATAGAAATTTAGAATGCAGTTATCACAGTGAAGCTTTCGATCTCTACCCTGAAGGATCACAATGCCCTTTCCTTGAAACAAGGATGTCTTCATTTCCAGTGCAGTATGAGCATCCTACGAGTCCGGGCATTGCGTGTTTTATTTTCTCACACGGACATTCAGTGCTACGACGTATCTGATCTTGAGTCTAGAGCTGGGGGCAGAGGGGATCAAATGCTGACACGGCTGTTGAAGGCGATGCCCTTTATTTCCTCTCCATGTATAAATAAAGTGACGGCTGTGTCAGAAGGAATCCTGACACCTTTCCTGTTTACCTTGCCGCCTGATAAACAAGAACAGCTCGTTCAGAGCGGATATTATTTATTTATGCTTATACACGATGCATGAACCCTAGCATGGTTGATTTTGGCTTAAATCAGATAAAGGAAGGACATCTGATCCTAGATACAATTTGAGTGCGAACCTCAGATGCTTTCCAGCTGATTATTCCTCTACAGCCAGTGCCTGAAACAACATGGAAGTCTGCAGGTGAGGAGCAAGAAGGAAATGACAGTGAGAAATCAATATTCCTTTAGTCATATGACCAATCAAAAACACAGTGCTGAATTAGGTGATAAAATGCTTCATGGGCTTTTCCTCTCCATTTACTTTAAAGAAAAAAAATTTGCCTTATTATTTGATAAGCATCTCCAAATTTTTATCTTTTGAAAGCCTTGTTAACAATTTGCTATAAGTGACAGCAGCCAGTATCACGCACTTGCCGTCCACCTGGCAGAGACCGGGGACGGCTGGTCCCTCCGAGGGCCTGGGGGCTTCTGTTTGTGTGGCTAGGACTGCTGGAGCACTTCCCAACAGGCCCCTTCTCTCCACGTGGTGTCTCATCCTTGTTGAGACGAGCCTGGGCTTGTTCATGAAGTGACAGGCAGTATTCGGAGAGGGGGAGAACGGGAGCTGCACGAGCTTCTGAAACCAGCAAGGGAAAGCCACACGATGTCAGTCACGCCTGCCACAGTCTCTGTGTCGAAGCAGGTCAAGGCGTCAGCCCTCCTAGAAGGGAGCAGCGAGACCTCTCTTCTTCCCAGGCGGAAGAAAGAGTTTTTTAAATCATTTTTATGTCATCACGAGTATAGAAATTTAGAATGCAGTTATCACAGTGAAGCTTTCGATCTCTACCCTGAAGGATCACAATGCCCTTTCCTTGAAACAAGGATGTCTTCATTTCCAGTGCAGTATGAGCATCCTACGAGTCCGGGCATTGCGTGTTTTATTTTCTCACACGGACATTCAGTGCTACGACGTATCTGATCTTGAGTCTAGAGCTGGGGGCAGAGGGGATCAAATGCTGACACGGCTGTTGAAGGCGATGCCCTTTATTTCCTCTCCATGTATAAATAAAGTGACGGCTGTGTCAGAAGGAATCCTGACACCTTTCCTGTTTACCTTGCCGCCTGATAAACAAGAACAGCTCGTTCAGAGCGGATATTATTTATTTATGCTTATACACGATGCATGAACCCTAGCATGGTTGATTTTGGCTTAAATCAGATAAAGGAAGGACATCTGATCCTAGATACAATTTGAGTGCGAACCTCAGATGCTT
Source organism: Tragulus kanchil (assembly GCA_022376925.1). Taxonomy (NCBI): domain Eukaryota; kingdom Metazoa; phylum Chordata; class Mammalia; order Artiodactyla; family Tragulidae; genus Tragulus; species Tragulus kanchil. The sequence continues at coordinate 166,156,413 of JAIOJX010000003.1, read as the reverse complement.
TCCAGCTGATTATTCCTCTACAGCCAGTGCCTGAAACAACATGGAAGTCTGCAGGTGAGGAGCAAGAAGGAAATGACAGTGAGAAATCAATATTCCTTTAGTCATATGACCAATCAAAAACACAGTGCTGAATTAGGTGATAAAATGCTTCATGGGCTTTTCCTCTCCATTTACTTTAAAGAAAAAAATTAGCCTTATTATTTGATAAGCATCTCCAAATTTTTATCTTTTGTTAATAATTAGCTTCTGTGTTAACAATTTGCTATAATTAAGCTGCTAAATATCTTATCATGAAGTAAATGAGAGAACTATGACATGAGGCAGGCAGTGATGTTGAAAAGCATTCACTAACCAGATGTCCTATTTAACCCTGATAGCTATGATTTTTCTAAATTGAAAGAATTTTAAAAATAAGTATATTAAATAAAGATGGCTTTCAGTATTGTTTAGGTGGGTGTGGTAAGTAGAGAAGAAATGCTGGAGTGAGAAAAAGAGTTGGTAAATTTGAAAACAATATAACCAATGCCAACCTTATTTAAAAATCACATCACTGTCCATTAAATAATGAAGTAATTGATCCTACAAGCAGAGACAGTCTTTTGTTGAAGTCATTCTTAGTAACAATGCTTCAATCAGCAGCTTCACAAAGATCTTCTCAGCCTCACGTCTTCCCGAGTTATTTTTCATTTTCTAGAGTACTGCCCTGGAGTTAACCTTTTCACCTGTATTTGCTTTGGCCTCACTTTTTGATCACTTACTTTATTACATTTAATATATTAGCTTCAGAATTTCAATAAGGGTCATAGCATTTTAAACATGGAGAAGGCCTCTTCCATCTTTCTAAAACATATTCTTCTATTTTCATTATCTTAAGCTACAAGAATGGAGCATGTCAATTTTCAGAGTTGGTCTAAAATGTTTGGACACCAGTGTTGTTCAGTTCAAGAGCCCCCTTAACATATGCCCAGACTTTTTAATCACTTTTTCAGTGCTACTAAAGGTGTGTTAGTACCATCAATTATAATTTTTTTTCATATTTATCTCCAGCCATCATTTTATTATAACCTTTCCCTTTATTGGACTGCTGAGTTAATTTTCATTAGAACCCTGAGATAACCAGTTCAATGAGATTGACAATATTATCACTTAATCAGCTAATCCCATAAAACTCTTCTATTTGATTTAACACATTTGTAAAGGGCCCTATATTCAGTATAAAAAATGAAGGCCCTTTAACCTCTGATAAGTGGTTATTGTCTTTTGTATGTGTGTGTGTGCCCCATTGTGTCTGACTCTTTGTGACCCTATGGACACTAGTCCACCAGGCTCCTCTCTCCGTGGGACTTCCCAGGCAAGAAGGCTGAAGTGGGTTGCCATTTCCTCCTCCAGGGAATCTTCCCAACCCAGAATTGAGCCTGTGTCTCCTTCTTGGCAGGCAGATTTTTTACCACTGTGCCATGAGGGAAGCCCAGTTACTGTCTTTACCAACACAGATGATTCATACATTGTATTTGACTGTAGGACATTGAACAAAAGGAAGCATTACTTCATAAAAATTTAAAAGTCAAATTTCACCCAAAGCATGAAATGTTTTTAATTTTGTTTAGTTTTTTATTTCTTTGCCAACTGTAACCAAAAAAGAAAAAAAGGAAATTAGGAAAAACACACATATTCACATATATACATGTATAAAAAGTCTAAAACCAAAAGCATTAATCATTACACTTTCATAAAAGTACCTATAAGCTTTTTTAGTTTCTGTATTCTCCATTATTTAACTTTCCATATATTGGTTATGTAGTGCACATGTTGGGCTTTGCAGATGGCTCAGTGGGTAACGAATATGCCTGCAATGCAGGAGACACAGGAGACTCAGGTTTGATCCCTGGGTTGGGAAGATTCACTGGAAAAGCTCATGGCAACCCACTGCAGTATTCTTGCTGGGTAAATCCCTTTGACAGAGAAGCCTGGTGCGCTACAGTTCATGGGGTCATAAACAGTTGAACGCGACTGAAGCAACTGAGTACACACGGAGACGACACACAATTTACATACATAAAATAGATTCTGCCATACTCTAAAAAATGCACAACTCATTCAAAGTGGCTGAAGAAAATGCTTCCAAATTATTTACACCTAATTATTTATAGTAATCTTTTTGCATCTTAAAGCAATATTGATGGTTGTAATTTCAATGCTCAATATGAGATAGGAATCACTGAATTATAATTAGAAAAGTACAAGGTAGAAAAAGAACACTTTCAGAGAGAAAAAACAAAGAAGACTTTCTCAAGGAAACATGGTTATACCTCATTACATTTAGTTAGCTAACAAACATTGACCAAGGAGCTGGTGGATGCTGCCATTTGGAGTCCTAAATCCTGGGGCTCAGAATGTGCCTTTATTTAGGAAAAGAGTTATCACAGATGCAATTAGTTAAGATGAGCTCACATTGGATTAGGGTGGGCCCCTAATCCAAAAGAAATGATGCCCTTATAAGAAGACAGGCTTACAGTACACAGAGAAAAGGTCACGGGACAACAGAGGCAGAGTTAGAAGTGATGCCCCTACAAGTCAAGGAAGGTCAGGATTGCTGGGATCCACCAGAAACTGGAAGCGGCAAGGGCGGGTCTGTCATATACCCTTCAGAGGGAGCGTGGCCCTGTGGCACTTTGTCCTGGACTTCTAGCCTTGAACGCTGAGAGACAATAGACTTCCACTGTTCTGAGCCATCTGGTCTTGGCACCTTGGACAGCAGCCCCCAGGAGCCAAAGCAGTGAGTAACAGAGAAAAGGCAGTGCCTCTGAGACGTGACCCCAGGTCACCAGTTGGCCTGGGCTGCCTTTAATACCCCCATCATGACTCATTATAATAAAACTGTCACTGCTGTCCTTATCTGATCTGTAATCCTCACCACAAAGTCACTTTAATGCTCTAGACCGAGCTGGCAAGGCCTGTCTTCAGGGAGCCAAAATCCAAATGTACATTAGGGAGAAGAGGAGATACAGGCAGTTAACAAACACATACTGTTTCGTACAAGTTAGTGTGATGTCTTAGTGTTTCCTTAACTAGGTGTCACGTTTGTTTTCATGCCTAGTAGAAATATGCTTACGCAAATTCCCTGAAAAGTACACGGAGACACACACAATTTACATACATAAAATAGATTCTGCCATACTCTAAAAAATGCACAACTCATTCAAAGTGGCTGAAGAAAATGCTTCCAAATTATTTACACCTAATTATTTATAGTAATCTTTTTGCATCTTAAAGCAATATTGATGGTTGTAATTTCAATGCTCAATATGAGATAGGAATCACTGAATTATAATTAGAAAAGTACAAGGTAGAAAAAGAACACTTTCAGAGAGAAAAAACAAAGAAGACTTTCTCAAGGAAACATGGTTATACCTCATTACATTTAGTTAGCTAACAAACATTGACCAAGGAGCTGGTGGATGCTGCCATTTGGAGTCCTAAATCCTGGGGCTCAGAATGTGCCTTTATTTAGGAAAAGAGTTATCACAGATGCAATTAGTTAAGATGAGCTCACATTGGATTAGGGTGGGCCCCTAATCCAAAAGAAATGATGCCCTTATAAGAAGACAGGCTTACAGTACACAGAGAAAAGGTCACGGGACAACAGAGGCAGAGTTAGAAGTGATGCCCCTACAAGTCAAGGAAGGTCAGGATTGCTGGGATCCACCAGAAACTGGAAGCGGCAAGGGCGGGTCTGTCATATACCCTTCAGAGGGAGCGTGGCCCTGTGGCACTTTGTCCTGGACTTCTAGCCTTGAACGCTGAGAGACAATAGACTTCCACTGTTCTGAGCCATCTGGTCTTGGCACCTTGGACAGCAGCCCCCAGGAGCCAAAGCAGTGAGTAACAGAGAAAAGGCAGTGCCTCTGAGACGTGACCCCAGGTCACCAGTTGGCCTGGGCTGCCTTTAATACCCCCATCATGACTCATTATAATAAAACTGTCACTGCTGTCCTTATCTGATCTGTAATCCTCACCACAAAGTCACTTTAATGCTCTAGACCGAGCTGGCAAGGCCTGTCTTCAGGGAGCCAAAATCCAAATGTACATTAGGGAGAAGAGGAGATACAGGCAGTTAACAAACACATACTGTTTCGTACAAGTTAGTGTGATGTCTTAGTGTTTCCTTAACTAGGTGTCACGTTTGTTTTCATGCCTAGTAGAGTGGGCTTCCCTAGCAGCTCAGTGCTAAAGAATCTGTCTGCCGTGCAGGAGATGCACGCTCAGTCCCTAGGCTGGGAAGACCATCTGGGGAACGCAATGGCAGCCCACTCCAGTGTTCTTGCCTGGAGAATCCCATGGACAGAGGAGCCTGGTGGGCTATAGTCCATGGGCTCTCAAGGCGTTGGACATGTCTTTGTGACTGAGCACATGGAAAGTACCTGAAGTATATAATTATGAGTTTAATGAATATCTTCCCTTGAATGAGGACCCTGGGAGGACCCTGAAAGGATGGTTTAAGGATGTCCAATAGAAAGTACTTCCTCGTCTACATTCTTGACAAGATCACACTTCCAGAGACTAATGGTTCTAAGATCTAGACTCTACTGAAGATTCAGCAGAGCTCTAATTCCAGGTTTATATAATTAGCTCCTAGGTCTAAGGAGCATACAAAGTTCTCCTTTCAGACCTTATTATAATCACACTCCCTTTTGTTTGTTTCTTTAAAACACATCCTTCCATTAGTATGACCTTTCAACTTGATACTGCTGTTTTGTGACTTGGGAAGGATGTCTAAAAAATATTTGGAAGCTCCATTTCCTCATCTAGAAAGTAAATATATCAGTATCTGTCTCATAGGGCTGCCACGAAGAACAAATGATGATGTACACTAAGCAGATGCAATAGTATCTTATTACTCAAAAAAATGGTGGAGCTATGGCTCTTATTTATTTTTCAAGACCGTATTCATGCACCGCCTACTTTGTATTTCCTGTTTTCTCCTCTTCTGGATATTTATAATGTTCTCTGTACAGAGCTTTCACTTTTATTTCATTTTGCATTTTTCTTGATTTCTGTTTGTCTTTCCTACTGTATTATTCTTTTAAGTCAGGGCTTCAGGAATCACTGCTCCCAACATGAATTAGGTGTTCATCAATTATGGATGAATTTAAGGTTAGGAATATGATAAAGATCTAAGGTAGCAGAAAGATCTGGATATCTGTATAAGTGAGGGAGTTAGGAATGTCTGGAGGGTTAATGCTCAAAAGATAGGAGCCAAAATGCGGGGGTAGTTTCCGTACAAGTTAGTGTGATGTCTTAGTGTTTCCTTAACTAGGTGTCACGTTTGTTTTCATGCCTAGTAGAGTGGGCTTCCCTAGCAGCTCAGTGCTAAAGAATCTGTCTGCCGTGCAGGAGATGCACGCTCAGTCCCTAGGCTGGGAAGACCATCTGGGGAACGCAATGGCAGCCCACTCCAGTGTTCTTGCCTGGAGAATCCCATGGACAGAGGAGCCTGGTGGGCTATAGTCCATGGGCTCTCAAGGCGTTGGACATGTCTTTGTGACTGAGCACATGGAAAGTACCTGAAGTATATAATTATGAGTTTAATGAATATCTTCCCTTGAATGAGGACCCTGGGAGGACCCTGAAAGGATGGTTTAAGGATGTCCAATAGAAAGTACTTCCTCGTCTACATTCTTGACAAGATCACACTTCCAGAGACTAATGGTTCTAAGATCTAGACTCTACTGAAGATTCAGCAGAGCTCTAATTCCAGGTTTATATAATTAGCTCCTAGGTCTAAGGAGCATACAAAGTTCTCCTTTCAGACCTTATTATAATCACACTCCCTTTTGTTTGTTTCTTTAAAACACATCCTTCCATTAGTATGACCTTTCAACTTGATACTGCTGTTTTGTGACTTGGGAAGGATGTCTAAAAAATATTTGGAAGCTCCATTTCCTCATCTAGAAAGTAAATATATCAGTATCTGTCTCATAGGGCTGCCACGAAGAACAAATGATGATGTACACTAAGCAGATGCAATAGTATCTTATTACTCAAAAAAATGGTGGAGCTATGGCTCTTATTTATTTTTCAAGACCGTATTCATGCACCGCCTACTTTGTATTTCCTGTTTTCTCCTCTTCTGGATATTTATAATGTTCTCTGTACAGAGCTTTCACTTTTATTTCATTTTGCATTTTTCTTGATTTCTGTTTGTCTTTCCTACTGTATTATTCTTTTAAGTCAGGGCTTCAGGAATCACTGCTCCCAACATGAATTAGGTGTTCATCAATTATGGATGAATTTAAGGTTAGGAATATGATAAAGATCTAAGGTAGCAGAAAGATCTGGATATCTGTATAAGTGAGGGAGTTAGGAATGTCTGGAGGGTTAATGCTCAAAAAGATGGGATCCTGAAAACAGTAAGGAAATCAAAATGAAAATTTGCCGTCTTGATTTTTGCTTGGGGCCAGCCCTCCTTTTAAACATTTCTGCAGTCAGACAGAAGTCACGTGACTGTTCCTTGGTTTATCGGCTGCTCTTGGGCATTCTGAACCGTTCAGTTCTCCATCTGGTTTGAGCACAGTCAAAGAAGAACTAGCAATTGAACATCCCTTTAACTAGACTGTGAGCATTTTAAGTCATTCTACTTAGTCTTTGCTTTCCTTACTTCCTTCAGGCAATTAAACATGTAACGTGTCATGCTGCAAAAGTATTCTCTAGATCAAAAGGGAGTTTGATGTTCAGTCTTATTTCTCTCTGGGGATGATTTCATAAAGGTTTGTGGATGGGGAAGGGCTTGAGGGCAGATAGAGGAGGGAAGGAGGAGAGGCTCTGTGTCCAGGACATACCTGTTGCTGGTTCTGCATAAGACACAACTGAGAAACTCCCTAGTATTTTACAGGGCTTCCCAGGTGGCACTAGTGGTAAAACAACAACAACAACAACAACAACAAAAACCTACTTACAAATGCAGGTAAGAGAGCTGCGTTCTATCCCTGAGTTGGGAAGATCCCCTGGTGGAAGGGACGGCAGCCTCCTCCAGTGGTCCTGCCTGGGGAATCCCCTGGACAGAGAAGGCTGGCGGGCCGCAGTGATGGGGTCGCACCGAGGCAGACACGACTGAAATGAGTGAGCACAGAGCACAGCACTGGACCTTACAGGGGAGCAAAGTGTTAATACTAAAGAGAGCACACACACTTTACAAGAAATGTGTTTTAATTCTCGGAGTTGCAGTGCACATCGAGAAATGACCACTTTTACACATTTTAACCTTGTCTATTTTGATGGCTTAGGGAATCCCCATAAATTCTTCTCCTATGAAGAACTCATAAATAATAATACCATCCGAGGGCCACTTTTGATCAGGTACTAATTTTCTTGTGTTTATTGTAAAATTCCCATTTATTCTCTGGGTTGAATGGGAAGTGAAGGAGCTCAAGTTGAATGACAATTCAGACCCCTTAATTCTGTTACCCTGCTGCCTTATCTGAAATTCAGAGTGATCGCTCAAAAGAAAACAGTAAGGAAATCAAAATGAAAATTTGCCGTCTTGATTTTTGCTTGGGGCCAGCCCTCCTTTTAAACATTTCTGCAGTCAGACAGAAGTCACGTGACTGTTCCTTGGTTTATCGGCTGCTCTTGGGCATTCTGAACCGTTCAGTTCTCCATCTGGTTTGAGCACAGTCAAAGAAGAACTAGCAATTGAACATCCCTTTAACTAGACTGTGAGCATTTTAAGTCATTCTACTTAGTCTTTGCTTTCCTTACTTCCTTCAGGCAATTAAACATGTAACGTGTCATGCTGCAAAAGTATTCTCTAGATCAAAAGGGAGTTTGATGTTCAGTCTTATTTCTCTCTGGGGATGATTTCATAAAGGTTTGTGGATGGGGAAGGGCTTGAGGGCAGATAGAGGAGGGAAGGAGGAGAGGCTCTGTGTCCAGGACATACCTGTTGCTGGTTCTGCATAAGACACAACTGAGAAACTCCCTAGTATTTTACAGGGCTTCCCAGGTGGCACTAGTGGTAAAACAACAACAACAACAACAACAAAAACCTACTTACAAATGCAGGTAAGAGAGCTGCGTTCTATCCCTGAGTTGGGAAGATCCCCTGGTGGAAGGGACGGCAGCCTCCTCCAGTGGTCCTGCCTGGGGAATCCCCTGGACAGAGAAGGCTGGCGGGCCGCAGTGATGGGGTCGCACCGAGGCAGACACGACTGAAATGAGTGAGCACAGAGCACAGCACTGGACCTTACAGGGGAGCAAAGTGTTAATACTAAAGAGAGCACACACACTTTACAAGAAATGTGTTTTAATTCTCGGAGTTGCAGTGCACATCGAGAAATGACCACTTTTACACATTTTAACCTTGTCTATTTTGATGGCTTAGGGAATCCCCATAAATTCTTCTCCTATGAAGAACTCATAAATAATAATACCATCCGAGGGCCACTTTTGATCAGGTACTAATTTTCTTGTGTTTATTGTAAAATTCCCATTTATTCTCTGGGTTGAATGGGAAGTGAAGGAGCTCAAGTTGAATGACAATTCAGACCCCTTAATTCTGTTACCCTGCTGCCTTATCTGAAATTCAGAGTGATAACTATCATCTGAGAAGCTCTATGTTGTGGTCTTTCAGTTTCTTTTTGTGTTCTACTTTTTTGGGACCCCATGGACTGTAGAAGCTTCTCTGTTCTCAGTTTATTGTCATGATTCAGGAATGAGTGACTTTCATCAAATAAGGAAACAGCATTTGCTGCTATAGCATGGCTTATAGGCAATCATTGAACTCAGAGGTTTGGGGAGCAGCTGAAAGCCTTTTATCCTACATTTGTTCCCTCTTCTCACCTGCTTTGTGATCTGAGATGATATCTTGAATAGTTTACATCATCCAGACTCCTATCCCCTCAGGCTTCTAATTAAATCTGGTCAGTGGAAAGTAGCAGAAGACTTTGAGATGCAGGAAAGAGTACGAGGTCAGAAAATTCACCCTTCTCACTTCCTGACCATAGCTTCCTTGACATGATGGCTGTCATTCTCTCTGAGTTCTGCAGAAATAATGTCTTCCTAATGTTGCTAGTCCCTGAATGCTTCATTGTTCCTTCTTGTCTCCTTTAAACCTTTTACAGCTCTGTGAAAGTGAAAATGTTTAGTCTCTCAGTTGTATCTGTCTCTTCGCAACCCCATGGACTATAGCCCACCAGGCTTCTCTGTCCATGAGATTCTCCAGGCAAGAATACAGGAATGAATACCCATTCCTTTCTTCAGGGGATCTTCCTGACACAGGGGTGGGACCTGGGTTCCCGCACTGCAGGCAGGTTCTTTACCGTATGAACCAAATATCTCTTAACTACCTCCCCTGAGTTAGTCAGCTTTCTTTTGAGTCCATGAACAATGCAACATTTTTACCAAGAGTAGACCTAGGAACTGACTTCCAAAATGGTAGCTGACATGTGAGATGAGACCCTCTGGAGAGAAAGATAAAACCTCCAGTCCCCAGACTTTTCTGGATTCCACCTGAGAAAGCTCCCTTCTTCTGCATGATATTCATGGAGATAAACACGTAATAGTCATTGGCATGTGGGTGATTAAGAGTTAGATTGGCTGAGAACTTGTGTAAAGTGAGAGGAGCAGTGTATTGAAGATAGAATCCACCTGGTGAAGAGCCCGTGGAAGAACAATGGCCAGGAAGGTGGGAGAGAACTGTTAAAAGTAGAACAAACATGAAGCACAAGAGGGCAAAATTAAGGAGAGAGGATATTAATTCTGGAGCAATGGGAATGTTTTAGGGAAGCCCATGGTTTGGGGAAAAATCTATTAATTTCTACCTCCTAATTCTCTTAAATCCACGTCCCAACTCTTCAGCCTCCACAACGCCATGTCCACACCACCATCACCTTCCTCAGGGCAGGCCTCGTGACTGGACTTCCCATCTCCACTCTTGCTCCTCTCTAATTGGTTCTTTGCGAACACCCAGTTACAGCGACGTGGTTCATCCGTCATGGTACTGAGAGCGCAGCTCTGGGAAAATATCAGAAACTATCAAATTGTACACTTGGGTGAAGTTGTAGTGTGTGAATTATTTCCTAAATGAGTAAATGAAAGAACAGTAGATGAAGAAGAACTTTTCTGTTTTAGGATAACTGAGAGTTGAATAGGTTTACAGATTGAGAAGTGAAAGATGGGGAGAGACAACTGAAAAGAAAGAGGAGAAAAGATATCATTTTGTTGGTCTAACTTCCTGAATGCTTCATTGTTCCTTCTTGTCTCCTTTAAACCTTTTACAGCTCTGTGAAGTGAAAGTTTACTATTAGCCCACCAGGCTTCCCTCTGTCCATGAGATTCTCCAGGCAAGAATACAGGAATGAATACCCATTCCTTTCTTCAGGGGATCTTCCTGACACAGGGGTGGGACCTGGGTTCCCGCACTGCAGGCAGGTTCTTTACCGTATGAACCAAATATCTCTTAACTACCTCCCCTGAGTTAGTCAGCTTTCTTTTGAGTCCATGAACAATGCAACATTTTTACCAAGAGTAGACCTAGGAACTGACTTCCAAAATGGTAGCTGACATGTGAGATGAGACCCTCTGGAGAGAAAGATAAAACCTCCAGTCCCCAGACTTTTCTGGATTCCACCTGAGAAAGCTCCCTTCTTCTGCATGATATTCATGGAGATAAACACGTAATAGTCATTGGCATGTGGGTGATTAAGAGTTAGATTGGCTGAGAACTTGTGTAAAGTGAGAGGAGCAGTGTATTGAAGATAGAATCCACCTGGTGAAGAGCCCGTGGAAGAACAATGGCCAGGAAGGTGGGAGAGAACTGTTAAAAGTAGAACAAACATGAAGCACAAGAGGGCAAAATTAAGGAGAGAGGATATTAATTCTGGAGCAATGGGAATGTTTTAGGGAAGCCCATGGTTTGGGGAAAAATCTATTAATTTCTACCTCCTAATTCTCTTAAATCCACGTCCCAACTCTTCAGCCTCCACAACGCCATGTCCACACCACCATCACCTTCCTCAGGGCAGGCCTCGTGACTGGACTTCCCATCTCCACTCTTGCTCCTCTCTAATTGGTTCTTTGCGAACACCCAGTTACAGCGACGTGGTTCATCCGTCATGGTACTGAGAGCGCAGCTCTGGGAAAATATCAGAAACTATCAAATTGTACACTTGGGTGAAGTTGTAGTGTGTGAATTATTTCCTAAATGAGTAAATGAAAGAACAGTAGATGAAGAAGAACTTTTCTGTTTTAGGATAACTGAGAGTTGAATAGGTTTACAGATTGAGAAGTGAAAGATGGGGAGAGACAACTGAAAAGAAAGAGGAGAAAAGATATCATTTTGTTGGTCTAACTTCCTAGTAGAAACTGAAATTGATTTACTTTTGCCTTTGTACCTGCATATTCAGAAGTGGATATTGGGATCCTTTTTTGTTAAAAGTAAGCACCAGTAATTAATGTGTGGCTATTTTCAGCACCTCCCTCCTAAGAAAGTTTATACACTCATCTGATTGGCTTTCTTTCTACAGACTATTCACCACTGAATAGAATGCTTTCTTATTTATTGTAGCTTTGTGATTAAGCTATCAATCTCCATTCTGCTTATTTCTTCTGACAGCAGGTGAAACTGTGGACAGGAGGTTTTTTTAATGTGTGCTTTTTTGGGGGGCCACGTCTATTGGTCTTTCATTTATCTATTTTCATCCATCTTTGCTCTTTGGCCCATGTGGGCCTCCCATCGCAGTGGCCTCTGTTGTCGCAGAGCATCGGCGCTCCAGAGCTCCAGCTCAGTAGTTGGACACATTGGTCCAGCCACTCCACGGCACGTGGGATCTTCCCAGGCCTGGGATCCAACCGGTGCCCCTTGCACTGCAAGGCAGTGTCCTTACCCACTGGACAACCAGGGAAGCCCAGACAGGAGGTTTTATGCCAAGTTTTTATGCTTACTTCCCACATGCCATAGGTTAAGGACTGCTGTTTCTGATGCAAATGGTTTTTTACCCCAAGGTTTTAATCATTCTCTGAGAATGTGTCATAACAACTTAAACTTTTAACCTTGATTTTTTTCAATTGTGTTTATTCTCCTGTTAAGTGTCCCATATGAGGTTATATTTTCATGAAATGTTTCTTCTAATAGAGATCTGGCATGTGGCAATTATTCATAAAGATTACATCTCCAAGGTTACCAAAAATGCTTACAGGAAGTGAGAAAGGAAGAGAGGAACATCCTCCAGGGAATATTAGGCACATTCCATTGTTCCCTCGACAACGGGAAAAAAACCCTTGATTGAGAGCGTGATCACATGAGGATCAACAAGAGATTGTTCTACAGGCTTGTTTCATGGGTTTTTGTATAGGAACTAAACATAAAAATAATCCAGCGTGAAAGGAGGGGAATTAGGAGAAAGAGGAGAGGTGAAAGGAAACACACTGAGAGACCAAAACATCTTTAAAATCATCAGGTTATTCATGCACTCTCTCAATACCAAGCACGTGAATTTTCTCAAATAACTTTACATACTTGAATAATGCAGACAGCTATTGAATGAGATAACTTTTGAAGTAAGCACCAGTAATTAATGTGTGGCTATTTTCAGCACCTCCCTCCTAAGAAAGTTTATACACTCATCTGATTGGCTTTCTTTCTACAGACTATTCACCACTGAATAGAATGCTTTCTTATTTATTGTAGCTTTGTGATTAAGCTATCAATCTCCATTCTGCTTATTTCTTCTGACAGCAGGTGAAACTGTGGACAGGAGGTTTTTTTAATGTGTGCTTTTTTGGGGGGCCACGTCTATTGGTCTTTCATTTATCTATTTTCATCCATCTTTGCTCTTTGGCCCATGTGGGCCTCCCATCGCAGTGGCCTCTGTTGTCGCAGAGCATCGGCGCTCCAGAGCTCCAGCTCAGTAGTTGGACACATTGGTCCAGCCACTCCACGGCACGTGGGATCTTCCCAGGCCTGGGATCCAACCGGTGCCCTTGCACTGCAAGGCAGTGTCCTTACCCACTGGACAACCAGGGAAGCCCAGACAGGAGGTTTTATGCCAAGTTTTTATGCTTACTTCCCACATGCCATAGGTTAAGGACTGCTGTTTCTGATGCAAATGGTTTTTTACCCCAAGGTTTTAATCATTCTCTGAGAATGTGTCATAACAACTTAAACTTTTAACCTTGATTTTTTTCAATTGTGTTTATTCTCCTGTTAAGTGTCCCATATGAGGTTATATTTTCATGAAATGTTTCTTCTAATAGAGATCTGGCATGTGGCAATTATTCATAAAGATTACATCTCCAAGGTTACCAAAAATGCTTACAGGAAGTGAGAAAGGAAGAGAGGAACATCCTCCAGGGAATATTAGGCACATTCCATTGTTCCCTCGACAACGGGAAAAAAACCCTTGATTGAGAGCGTGATCACATGAGGATCAACAAGAGATTGTTCTACAGGCTTGTTTCATGGGTTTTTGTATAGGAACTAAACATAAAAATAATCCAGCGTGAAAGGAGGGGAATTAGGAGAAAGAGGAGAGGTGAAAGGAAACACACTGAGAGACCAAAACATCTTTAAAATCATCAGGTTATTCATGCACTCTCTCAATACCAAGCACGTGAATTTTCTCAAATAACTTTACATACTTGAATAATGCAGACAGCTATTGAATGAGATAACTTTTGAAACAGCAGAGAATAGGTCTCAGGAGTTCTCTTAAAGCAGATTGCTAAAGATACAAAAAACGCAAAACTGGAGAAAAAGAAAACATAAATAAATAAGAGAAGGGAAAGGAAACAGAATATTATGGGAAAATAAAGATGAGTAAAGTCTTAGAGGTTCTGTGTTAATAAAACATTATGAGGAGATTAAACGAAAAGGCTGAACATCGTTATTCCTTTTGTACCTGATGAAATGATAGCATTTTTGCATATTTATTTTAACTGTTTTCCACAAATATGTTTCGACCTTCTATAGCAGTGTCCTGTCAAGGTTATGACATACTTTGGCTCTGAAGGACTTATCGTGGAATCTGTACCCATGAGCTTAGATGCTCCCGTGTATGCGAAATCATTTCAGTTTTGTCTGACTCTAGCCTGCCAGGCCCTTCTGTCCATGGGATTCTCAGGCAAGAACACTGGACGGGCTGCCATGTCCTCCTCCAGGGGATCTTCCCAACCCAGGGATCAAACTCACATTTTCTATGACTTTTGCATTGCATGCAGATTCCTTACTGCTGAGCCAGCAGGGAAGCCCATTCACATAGCTAAGTAGTTTTTATTTTGGCATATTTAGCTTGGGAGTTTAGATTTATACTTGTGCTCTCTTGTAATTTTTACTTATATGTATGAACTTGGAAACTTTTATCCAAACATAATTTCTTTATGATGGAAAGAAGGATTGAATTTTAAGTGTGGGGAGCTTTTAATGATGAGAGAGCTGAGGTAGAAACCTCTGAAGAGATGCATTTATGTGGAAGAGAGGAACATCCTCCAGGGAATATTAGGCACATTCCATTGTTCCCTCGACAACGGGAAAAAAACCCTTGATTGAGAGCGTGATCACATGAGGATCAACAAGAGATTGTTCTACAGGCTTGTTTCATGGGTTTTTGTATAGGAACTAAACATAAAAATAATCCAGCGTGAAAGGAGGGGAATTAGGAGAAAGAGGAGAGGTGAAAGGAAACACACTGAGAGACCAAAACATCTTTAAAATCATCAGGTTATTCATGCACTCTCTCAATACCAAGCACGTGAATTTTCTCAAATAACTTTACATACTTGAATAATGCAGACAGCTATTGAATGAGATAACTTTTGAAACAGCAGAGAATAGGTCTCAGGAGTTCTCTTAAAGCAGATTGCTAAAGATACAAAAAAAGCAAAACTGGAGAAAAAGAAAACATAAATAAATAAGAGAAGGGAAAGGAAACAGAATATTATGGGAAAATAAAGATGAGTAAAGTCTTAGAGGTTCTGTGTTAATAAAACATTATGAGGAGATTAAACGAAAAGGCTGAACATCGTTATTCCTTTTGTACCTGATGAAATGATAGCATTTTTGCATATTTATTTTAACTGTTTTCCACAAATATGTTTCGACCTTCTATAGCAGTGTCCTGTCAAGGTTATGACATACTTTGGCTCTGAAGGACTTATCGTGGAATCTGTACCCATGAGCTTAGATGCTCCCGTGTATGCGAAATCATTTCAGTTTTGTCTGACTCTAGCCTGCCAGGCCCTTCTGTCCATGGGATTCTCAGGCAAGAACACTGGACGGGCTGCCATGTCCTCCTCCAGGGGATCTTCCCAACCCAGGGATCAAACTCACATTTTCTATGACTTTTGCATTGCATGCAGATTCCTTACTGCTGAGCCAGCAGGGAAGCCCATTCACATAGCTAAGTAGTTTTTATTTTGGCATATTTAGCTTGGGAGTTTAGATTTATACTTGTGCTCTCTTGTAATTTTTACTTATATGTATGAACTTGGAAACTTTTATCCAAACATAATTTCTTTATGATGGAAAGAAGGATTGAATTTTAAGTGTGGGGAGCTTTTAATGATGAGACATCTGTGGTATAAACCTCTGAAGAGATGCAGATCTGGAAAATGTACCTGAAAATATATGTTTGAAATGATTGCACGCGGGGATCATTAATTGTAACACATCTAACCTGAAGGGAACCTTAGAGCTTATTTCACTTCCATCCTGTCGTTTTATAGCTAAAGAATGATCTTTTGAATTTAAATGAACTGCCCAATTCCATTCATCCTGTTTCTTTTCTCCTAGAAGCTGATCTTGATTTCTACTTTCACAGACAAAGGAATAAAGAAGTATAACATCTGTCCCTTGAATTTGTACTCTCAATGGGTCTTGGTCATCAAGCAAGTACAGGAGACCAGGGAAGAGGAAGTCTTGACCTTGGTTCCTGGCCTCCCGACAGTGGGTGGCTATTCACCAAGAGGGCAGCCAGACTTGGCATGGGTGTTGATGCGAGAACTGAGTTAATTTCAGGACACAGGGCATTGGAGGGAAGGTGCCCAGCAGGGAGTTTTCAGGGGCAAAGCTTGGAATTCAGGAGATAGGTATTGTGACGATTTCCTCTAGAAGACAGCATCACGTTTGGTGTTCGAAGAGAGAAAGCACGTGAGTCCACTGGGAGGCGGTGAGGCCTCAGCTGGGAGGCACTGAACAGAGACCCACAGTGCAAACCAGTGGAGGCAGAATTCCATGAACCACAGAGGGGTTTGGAGAAAAGCAAGGGAGGGGCTGTGGTCTTGGTAAAGCTACCCAAGAGTTGTAATGGGAGAGAGTTTGAGGATTAATGGTCTCTGCAGGAGCTGGCTTAATGGAGGTCAAGATTCCAGAAGTGGAGCTCTTGAGAGGGGACGAAGCAGCAGCTGTGGCCATGGAGTGGCTCCGTAGGGCACAGAGGAGGCCGGCCAGAGTGACCTTAAATGACTCTGCTTTCTGAAGTCACAGCTTTCAGGGAGATCAGCCGTCCCTCTCCCTGCCCACTGTTACTGTTTCACTTCAGGCTGTTACATTCCTTTTCTGGTTACTCAACAGCTTCTCAATGTCTTTCTTCCCTCTGATCTTCTCTGCTTACTGCGGTCGGAGAGTCCTCTAACATACAGACTCCCTAGTTCCACCCAGAATGGCTTCTCTCTAGCTGGGCGTGTGTCCGTTTCATTATTCCGTTACACGGTTCAAACCCTGGTAAAGAATCCGCCTGCCAGTGCAGGAGACGCAAGAGACGCGGGGTTGATCCCTGGGTGGGGAAGGTCTCCCGCGGGGGTAGCGGCACCCCACTCAGTGCTCGCGCCTGGAGAAGCCCACGGTCAGAGGAGCCTGGTGGGCTGCAGTTCATGGGGTTGCAGAAGAGTCGGACGCGACTGAGCACACACGCCACACCTACACCAACTGCCAATTCCACTGCCATCCGATTCATCCTGTCCCTAGAAGCTGATCTTGATTTCTACTTTCACAGACAAAGGAATAAAGAAGTATAACATCTGTCCCTTGAATTTGTACTCTCAATGGGTCTTGGTCATCAAGCAAGTACAGGAGACCAGGAAGAGGAAGTCTTGACCGTGGTTCCTGGCCTCCCGACAGTGGGTGGCTATTCACCAAGAGGGCAGCCAGACTTGGCATGGGTGTTGATGCGAGAACTGAGTTAATTTCAGGACACAGGGCATTGGAGGGAAGGTGCCCAGCAGGGAGTTTTCAGGGGCAAAGCTTGGAATTCAGGAGATAGGTATTGTGACGATTTCCTCTAGAAGACAGCATCACGTTTGGTGTTCGAAGAGAGAAAGCACGTGAGTCCACTGGGAGGCGGTGAGGCCTCAGCTGGGAGGCACTGAACAGAGACCCACAGTGCAAACCAGTGGAGGCAGAATTCCATGAACCACAGAGGGGTTTGGAGAAAAGCAAGGGAGGGGCTGTGGTCTTGGTAAAGCTACCCAAGAGTTGTAATGGGAGAGAGTTTGAGGATTAATGGTCTCTGCAGGAGCTGGCTTAATGGAGGTCAAGATTCCAGAAGTGGAGCTCTTGAGAGGGGACGAAGCAGCAGCTGTGGCCATGGAGTGGCTCCGTAGGGCACAGAGGAGGCCGGCCAGAGTGACCTTAAATGACTCTGCTTTCTGAAGTCACAGCTTTCAGGGAGATCAGCCGTCCCTCTCCCTGCCCACTGTTACTGTTTCACTTCAGGCTGTTACATTCCTTTTCTGGTTACTCAACAGCTTCTCAATGTCTTTCTTCCCTCTGATCTTCTCTGCTTACTGCGGTCGGAGAGTCCTCTAACATACAGACTCCCTAGTTCCACCCAGAATGGCTTCTCTCTAGCTGGGCGTGTGTCCGTTTCATTATTCCGTTACACGGTTCAAACCCTGGTAAAGAATCCGCCTGCCAGTGCAGGAGACGCAAGAGACGCAGGTTTGATCCCTGGGTGGGGAAGGTCTCCCGCGGAGGTAGCGGCACCCCACTCAGTGCTCGCGCCTGGAGAAGCCCACGGACAGAGGAGCCTGGTGGGCTGCAGTTCATGGGGTTGCAGAAGAGTCGGACGCGACTGAGCACACACGCCACACCTACACCACTGGTAACTTCGTATTCTTTCATCCTGGCAAAGCATGCTTTTCTCCACGGCCTCTCCCACCCACTGCGGCCACGCCTCCGGCCACAGCCACGCCCCTGGCCTCAGCCCTGCACGCCTGTTGCAGCAGCAGGTGCGCGCCATGCCCCTTTGTCCCTCCTTGTTTTCGTTCTTGCTCACTTCTCCACCGGGTCCCTCCTCCATCTCATCTCCAGGGCCACCTCTTCTTAGAAGCCTATGAAGGCTGCCTGAAGCTGAGCCAGTTCCCTGTTTCTCTTGCACCCTGAAGATGTTATCCTAAAACGTGAACGGCGTTTAATTAACATTCTGTTAAGCTCCGTTATTCATAGGCTACACGTCCTTCAGAGAAGGAGCTTTTACTCTTCCCTGTTCACCCCATGCTTAGCATCCGGCAGGTATGGATACCTGTGTGCTCACTGAATGAGTGGTCTGATCACAGGAAAGGCGTGAGAGGGCTCTTCGGGGGTTCTTTCACAAACTGCAGGGCTCCCCAGTAAGCGACTGAGGGTAGGAATTTCACTACACTTTCTGCTCTAATTTGCCTGGACCTATCATGGTGAACTCCCTCCGGGGAGGGAAGGGGAGATGCTACCTTTAAGAGTTCCTTTATTTCACCTTTCTCTGGAACACGGAGGCCTAAGGGGTCAAGGCTGAATCCATGTAAAGACTTTTGTGTTTGCTTTTGGCTTTGTTTTGTTTTTTGAAGTGAATGGATGTGCTGCTTTCTTTCTTCCTTTCAACGTTCGACCAATATTCTAATTCATTTCCCCCTAAATTCCCCCCTCACATGCGATTTTCTACCTAAGTTCTATGTATGATACCTTCTATTAATATTCTGTCCCTTTAAGCCTACAGAGCACATATTGTTTCACTGATCAACTGGCAGGAAATGCTGCCTGGGAATAGAGCTAAATTATTTCTGCAGTGAAGGCATTGCATGAGGAGAGCTTACACGTTTCACTGGGCCTCCTGCCTGTTCCATTTTATTTCATTGAAAAACACAAAAGTCTTGAGTCTCTAAGTACTGTCTCTGTATAATGCCTGTCTGTGCTTTGAAAATAGTTCTTAGGAGAAAATGCCGAGCATTCCTCAAGCGGCTCGGATGGGCCAGCTCGGATGGGACCTGGGATTTTCCTAACACCCACAGGAGTTTATAGCACAACTAGGTGAAATCCTTAGTCAGTCAGCTGTGCATGCAGACTTCTTTACCTCGTGCACCAATGAGGACCACCGCTAATCCTCACGCATGCAGTAAATCTACTTACTCGACATTCACATTTCATATACCACGGGCTGACTATCCTATCATGAGCGTACAAAATTTTTGATGATGCATACTCTGACTTCAAGTAATTATAATTGGTATAAATAACATCTCCTGCCAGAGCTGGGTCATCTATGTGGGTAAATTCATGATGCTTCTCGTTTGCCAATCTTTGCGGTAGACCCTGGATTTGCAAAAATGACCAAATATATTCCTCCTTGAGGAGCTCACCGTCTAATTTACCCTAAGTGGCCACAAATTCTGCCAAATCTAGTCACAGAATGTCTGCTGACTATCGTCCATTTGCATCTGTGCCCAGATTCTTTCTCTGCCCCTCTCGGTCTTGTTCTGTGCATCAGAGGCTGGCTGCTCTGTTACCTCCTGGAAGTTTCCTCCAGAAATACGTGTTCTCCCTATGTCTTCCGTCCTGGAGCGAGGTGGTGAGGGATAGTTTTTCTGTTGGCTAGTACGTCATGGCCCTGGTTGGTTCTCTTTATCTTAACTTTTTTCAGTTAAACCTTTGAACGTGCCATTCATTTTTACTGAGACCCTCTGACCAGTCATAAGTCTAGGGCTGAAAGGGGATTTGCAAAAAAATCTAGTTTATCTTCTGTATTGATTTCCTGGGGCTTCCCTGGTGGCTCAGACCATAACTAATCTGCCTGAAGTCCAGGAGACCTAGATTCAACCCCTGGGTTGGGAAGATTCCCTGGAGAAGGGAAAGGCTACAGTATTCTTGACTTGAGAGTTCCATGGCTCGTCCATAGCTTGCAAAGAGTCAGACACGACTGAGTGACTTTCTATTCTGTGCGAGTCTATTAGTTTCCTGGGCCTATGCTTCTGTGTCTTGTTCTCTTGTTCTTGCTTTTCCAGATCCTTCTATGGCTTGCACTGCCTTTCTCTACTTTCCAGATAATTGAGGCAAGGCCAGATCCACATTTTTTACATTTCATTTCAGGGCCCACCCACAGAATTTAACAAATAGACCTGAACATAATCATACTCAATATACATGTTTTTGAGAGGGTTCACTTAGAAATCAGTTTAATAAACCAGCCTGATAGAAAACTACCAATTGACAAAGAACTTTAACTCTATTAGTAGTAAGCTGGGAGATGGAAACTCATCCCAGTATTATGGCCTGGGAAGTCCCATGGAGAGAGAAGCCTGCTGGGTTACAGTCCACGGGATCACAAAGCACCAGATGGGACTAAGTGGCTAACACACATATAAATATATAGGATAAATATGAGCATATATGGATGATTCAGTTTTTATTTTAAAAAGATAAAAAGGAATTCAAATGAAGATATGTATTAAAGCAGTTGTAATATCAAAAGTGAATAGGCAGAAATGTTTCCGAAGAGTATGGGAAACGAGTTGATTCATTTCAATGTATTTGATTTAACAGAGAAATACTTTTTCATCTTTAGAAATAACACTGAGTACTTCAAAAAAAATATCTAGATTCAGAAGACAAGTAGACTTTTATCTTCCTCTTTCCTATCTTTCCACATACTAATGGGGAGAGAGTTGAGAATGAATTCAACCCTTCCTTTGTGGAATTTTGATTAAATACCATACAGCTACAATCACATTTGTCCAAATGTGTATATTGGAATCCTTTGTTAATACACCTGTTGAATATGTGGACACCTGAGCCCCCCTCCAGAGCTGGAGGATAATTTGAAAAAGGACTTCTGGCAATTCTTAGGCAGGTTAGATTTTGAGGATCAGACTTCTACCCAGGATTATTAAACAGAAACCAGGCAGGCTGGTCTCTGCATAGAGTAACAAAGCAGCTAGAAGATTTAAGATCATCTCGGACAAGTTCATCCGCTGTTCTTGCTCTCAGCTTCCTCACAGGCAGATGAACAGTCGTGGAGCCAAGACCGCCTCGACGAGCCTCTGGGTTCCAGACGCTCAGGGTGCAGAGCAAGAGCCTCCCATTTACAGAAACTGTCAAGCACTAGTTGCCCAAGTTAGACTTGGGCTTCCCAGATGGTGCTAGTGGTGAAGAACCTGCCTGCCAGAGCAGGAGACTCAAGAGATGAGGGTTGGATCCCTAGGTCAGGAAGACTCCCGCTACTTTCATTTAAAAAAGGGCCCACCCACAGAAGTTAACAAATAGACCTGAACATAATCATACTCAATATACATGTTTTTGAGAGGGTTCACTTAGAAATCAGTTTAATAAACCAGCCTGATAGAAAACTACCAATTGACAAAGAACTTTAACTCTATTAGTAGTAAGCTGGGAGATGGAAACTCATCCCAGTATTATGGCCTGGGAAGTCCCATGGAGAGAGAAGCCTGCTGGGTTACAGTCCACGGGATCACAAAGCACCAGATGGGACTAAGTGGCTAACACACATATAAATATATAGGATAAATATGAGCATATATGGATGATTCAGTTTTTATTTTAAAAAGATAAAAAGGAATTCAAATGAAGATATGTATTAAAGCAGTTGTAATATCAAAAGTGAATAGGCAGAAATGTTTCCGAAGAGTATGGGAAACGAGTTGATTCATTTCAATGTATTTGATTTAACAGAGAAATACTTTTTCATCTTTAGAAATAACACTGAGTACTTCAAAAACAATATCTAGATTCAGAAGACAAGTAGACTTTTATCTTCCTCTTTCCTATCTTTCCACATACTAATGGGGAGAGAGTTGAGAATGAATTCAACCCTTCCTTTGTGGAATTTTGATTAAATACCATACAGCTACAATCACATTTGTCCAAATGTGTATATTGGAATCCTTTGTTAATACACCTGTTGAATATGTGGACACCTGAGCCCCCCTCCAGAGCTGGAGGATAATTTGAAAAAGGACTTCTGGCAATTCTTAGGCAGGTTAGATTTTGAGGATCAGACTTCTACCCAGGATTATTAAACAGAAACCAGGCAGGCTGGTCTCTGCATAGAGTAACAAAGCAGCTAGAAGATTTAAGATCATCTCGGACAAGTTCATCCGCTGTTCTTGCTCTCAGCTTCCTCACAGGCAGATGAACAGTCGTGGAGCCAAGACCGCCTCGACGAGCCTCTGGGTTCCAGACGCTCAGGGTGCAGAGCAAGAGCCTCCCATTTACAGAAACTGTCAAGCACTAGTTGCCCAAGTTAGACTTGGGCTTCCCAGATGGTGCTAGTGGTGAAGAACCTGCCTGCCAGAGCAGGAGACTCAAGAGATGAGGGTTGGATCCCTAGGTCAGGAAGACTCCCCGGGGAAGGAAATGGCAGCTCAGTCTGGTCTGCTCACCGGGGGAACCCCATGGACAGAGGAGCCTGGTGGGCTAGAGTCCACGGGGTTGCCATGGACACGACTGAAGCAACTTGGCACACACACACGTGTGCAGAGAAAGCGCCTCCGAGCTGTTAAAAGTCATCATTGCTCTATGTCTCAGAATAGTTCCAACAGAGTTGAAAATTTTGATGAGAGTAAATCACTCTCATGACAACTCTAGTGATTTTATTTTATGTTCCACTAATTTATCAGTTTGTTTCCTTAAAGAAAAAGTGGCTTAATGTACCCATAACAAGGCTACATTGTTTCAGAAACTTTAGTTTGCTGTTGTCCTGACTCTGCTGTGGGTCAGGGGCTTAAGACACTCTGCATGGGCTGTGTGTGTGTGTGTGTGTGTGTATGTGCGTGTGTGTCTGGCTTTCCCCTCTTTCCTGCCTCTCCTTGCCACGGAGGCCGAAACTCTGGTGCCTCTACTGGTGTCTCCAAGGGGCAGTATGTCTTCCCCACTGCTCCTGGTCACGTACCTCCTCCTTCTGCCAGAAGCCTGGGTACCAGAATGCTTCTGGCCCTCCTGCAGGTTGGGGCGTTTGTTTGTGTTTTGTTTTTCTCTTACTCCAGCCATGAGACCGTTGCCCACTCCCTGCAGGGAGAGAGAAATGTGTTCTTCCTCCAATCAAACCTTGTGATAGACTGCTTCCCTCACACGCCCGCTTGGAAGAAGACGAGGTCAGGAAGTTGCGGGGCCTCCTGCCCTCCACCCTCCCCTCCTTGGCGGCTGCCCATCTCCTTCGGGAGCTGGTGGATCTGTTCTGCCCCCAGGAGCGCCTCCAGGCTCTGCTCGGAGGAGAAAAGGGAGTGGCGGGCGAGAGGAGCCATGCCCCTTTCCTGGGTGGCACCGCCCCTCTTCGCTTCCTGCAGGAATGCTGGAAGCCCTGTCCAGTCGGCCACTCTGTCCACCACGGTCCTGCAGTGCGTCCATGGGGTCTGAGGGTAAGCGGGAGCTCCTCCTCGCATCTGGGCTTCCGTGGTTGCTCTGCTGTGACTTTACCCTCCGCCCCGCCTGTCCCAGTTCGTTCACACATAGGCGCATCCCTTAGCTCCACTCTGTGTGTTTCTCTCTTCTTCCCAGCTAGCACAGGTGCGTGCATGCTCCAGTTCACAGGTTCTCTGGTCGCTGGGCTCTCTCTTCTGGAAATTCAGGTGACAGGGTGTTCTCCTAGAGCTTTGTGATAGGATCAAGAAAAATGATGGTTTCTTACAGTTAGGGTAAGAAGAAAGCTCTCTCTGTCTTTGGACCTCCTTGGCAGAAACAAAATTTCAAGGCTATGTATTTTGAAGAGCCAAACATTAGATAAATAAGGTTGAAGGCTGTCATTTTCCAAGTCCATGAATCATAGGAATTGAGTTGACAAATTTTAGGATGAGAATTTTTTGCTCTATAGAGATTAGAATAAATGAAAAAAATAAGGTAAATGTAGAAGAGGCACAGACAAAATCCATCTTCTTGAGACCAAAGTGTACTTTAACTTAAAAAAAGAGTTCTCCAGTTGATCCAAACTTTTAACTAGATTTATTGGCTATCTAGAAGCTTTACATTGCATTTTCCTTTCATAGACTCACTTGAGCTATCACTGAACCATGTAGCCATCAGTAATCCAAATCAGAGCTTAAACTATTTACTCACAAAACTGTGTTTCACGGTGGAAATGAATTTAGTTCTAGCTAGCTGAGGATGTTAGATAGGTTTTAAATTGTCTTATTTTTATTTCTTTTATACCATGTAAAAATTTTAAACCGAACTGCTTCCCTCACACGCCCGCTTGGAAGAAGACGAGGTCAGGAAGTTGCGGGCCTCCTGCCTCCACCCTCCCTCCTTGGCGGCTGCCCATCTCCTTCGGGAGCTGGTGGATCTGTTCTGCCCCAGGAGCGCCTCCAGGCTCTGCTCGGAGGAGAAAGGGAGTGGCGGGCGAGAGGAGCCATGCCCCTTTCCTGGGTGGCACCGCCTCTTCGCTTCCTGCAGGAATGCTGGAAGCCCTGTCCAGTCGGCCACTCTGTCCACCACGGTCCTGCAGTGCGTCCATGGGGTCTGAGGGTGCGGAGCTCCTCCTCGCATCTGGGCTTCCGTGGTTGCTCTGCTGTGACTTTACCCTCCGCCCCGCCTGTCCCAGTTCGTTCACACATAGGCGCATCCCTTAGCTCCACTCTGTGTGTTTCTCTCTTCTTCCCAGCTAGCACAGGTGCGTGCATGCTCCAGTTCACAGGTTCTCTGGTCGCTGGGCTCTCTCTTCTGGAAATTCAGGTGACAGGGTGTTCTCCTAGAGCTTTGTGATAGGATCAAGAAAAATGATGGTTTCTTACAGTTAGGGTAAGAAGAAAGCTCTCTCTGTCTTTGGACCTCCTTGGCAGAAACAAAATTTCAAGGCTATGTATTTTGAAGAGCCAAACATTAGATAAATAAGGTTGAAGGCTGTCATTTTCCAAGTCCATGAATCATAGGAATTGAGTTGACAAATTTTAGGATGAGAATTTTTTGCTCTATAGAGATTAGAATAAATGAAAAAAATAAGGTAAATGTAGAAGAGGCACAGACAAAATCCATCTTCTTGAGACCAAAGTGTACTTTAACTTAAAAAAAGAGTTCTCCAGTTGATCCAAACTTTTAACTAGATTTATTGGCTATCTAGAAGCTTTACATTGCATTTTCCTTTCATAGACTCACTTGAGCTATCACTGAACCATGTAGCCATCAGTAATCCAAATCAGAGCTTAAACTATTTACTCACAAAACTGTGTTTCACGGTGGAAATGAATTTAGTTCTAGCTAGCTGAGGATGTTAGATAGGTTATTATATTAAAAGTTGTGTCTTATTTTTAATCTTTTAAATACCGTGGTTTCATATGCCCATTTTTTCTGTTCTAGTGGTGATGGTTTGGTAGCTCAGTTGCATCCAACCCACCCCAGTGTTCTTGCCTGGAGAGCCCCATGGACAGAGGAGCCTGGCGGGCCACAGTCCATGCGGTTGCCAAGAGTCACATACAATTGCTCGAAGAACTCTTTTGCACTTTTAAACTGTTATTAAATATTTTCCACTAAACACAAAGTGTATCTGGGATATTGTGATAAGTTTTTCAAAATCTTATATACCTTTGGGTGATTTCTTTTTAATTATATAGTCATATGTAACCTGAATTAAAAAGAAAAGTATATTGAAATAAAGTAAAAACCAAAAGTCATGAAGTTACAGTTGTCCACTTGGAAATGTATTTTTTTGCTGTAAAGTTTATTGCAAAATACTACTACAGTACAGTAAAATGCCCCCTGATGACTTGAGTTGTCAGCTACCATATAATCTCTTATAGCAGAGCCCTTTGCAGGGGAAGAGGAAAAAAGGGAAGTTTTTATTTAATCTAAGGCTGTTTAAGATGACAAAAAAAAGAGGGGGAAATTGAATTTCTCAGAAATAATTTAGTAATAGATGGGTTAGAATGGGATGGAAATAGGGGAAAAAAAGACAATAGCACTCTACTGGTAAAAACAGGAGGCTGGCAGAAATTCAGTGTGAATTATTGTCAATCAAAAGGCAGTCACTTGTCAGCCTTGCTGTTCATTTCTATTTCAGAGAAAGTTACTTGTAAACATTTTAGATAGGAGGCTTCATTTTCCAAGCATGCTAGAATGAGAAAGATTTTTAGAATAAATGAAAAATAAGGTAAATGTAGAAGAGGCACAGACAAAATCCATCTTCTTGAGACCAAAGTGTACTTTAACTTAAAAAAAGAGTTCTCCAGTTGATCCAAACTTTTAACTAGATTTATTGGCTATCTAGAAGCTTTACATTGCATTTTCCTTTCATAGACTCACTTGAGCTATCACTGAACCATGTAGCCATCAGTAATCCAAATCAGAGCTTAAACTATTTACTCACAAAACTGTGTTTCACGGTGGAAATGAATTTAGTTCTAGCTAGCTGAGGATGTTAGATAGGTTATTATATTAAAAGTTGTGTCTTATTTTTAATCTTTTAAATACCGTGGTTTCATATGCCCATTTTTTCTGTTCTAGTGGTGATGGTTTGGTAGCTCAGTTGCATCCAACCCACCCCAGTGTTCTTGCCTGGAGAGCCCCATGGACAGAGGAGCCTGGCGGGCCACAGTCCATGCGGTTGCCAAGAGTCACATACAATTGCTCGAAGAACTCTTTTGCACTTTTAAACTGTTATTAAATATTTTCCACTAAACACAAAGTGTATCTGGGATATTGTGATAAGTTTTTCAAAATCTTATATACCTTTGGGTGATTTCTTTTTAATTATATAGTCATATGTAACCTGAATTAAAAAGAAAAGTATATTGAAATAAAGTAAAAACCAAAAGTCATGAAGTTACAGTTGTCCACTTGGAAATGTATTTTTTTGCTGTAAAGTTTATTGCAAAATACTACTACAGTACAGTAAAATGCCCCCTGATGACTTGAGTTGTCAGCTACCATATAATCTCTTATAGCAGAGCCCTTTGCAGGGGAAGAGGAAAAAAGGGAAGTTTTTATTTAATCTAAGGCTGTTTAAGATGACAAAAAAAAGAGGGGGAAATTGAATTTCTCAGAAATAATTTAGTAATAGATGGGTTAGAATGGGATGGAAATAGGGGAAAAAAAGACAATAGCACTCTACTGGTAAAAACAGGAGGCTGGCAGAAATTCAGTGTGAATTATTGTCAATCAAAAGGCAGTCACTTGTCAGCCTTGCTGTTCATTTCTATTTGCAGAGAGCTCAAATAGCTCTCAAGTGGAAGCTCTAAAGAAAGGCGTGATTTCTGGAGGAAATGGCTTGGCTTTCTTATTTCGTATGGAAAGGGATGGACTCCAGCAACTTCCATGCTGATTTTCCCACTAAACAGGAACTAACACCCCCTATTTTTACACTATTGCAAAAATTGCATCTCTTTGTAAAGAAATACTCATTTCTCATTAGTTAGGTTTTTTTTAAAGCTACAAAGAACATTTTAATACAAGAATAACTATAAATGTACCTACCTATAGACATGCTCTGGTTATTTTCCCATAAATACATTGCTGAAGAATTTCTGTCTCATACAACATGCATTCAAGTTATCAGGTAGACACAATTTACTTTCAAAGGCGATTCCCAGTTGGAATTCATAATTGTTTGCCTGTAAAATGAAATGTGCATGTTACTAAAATTTTACCTAATTAGTTACTTCAAAAGTCAAAGGAATAATTATCCAACGATTAAATGAATCCTTTTACTATCCCACTGTGAACACAGGAATGCGCTAAGTGCCCTGTTCTGTGTGGTTCTCACAGTCTAATTAGACAAGATGAGAACAAGTTGCACATATTTTATATTTTAGGTAACTTAATACAATATAGTTCATACCTAGTATTACATTTCTGACAAACTGCTGTCATGTCAATATTTTATGTCATTGGATTTATTTAAATTCAAATTGGTCCTCTAAATTCAGTACCTTTATCTTGTTCCAGCTTTATTAAGGTGCAGTTGACAAGTATAAGTTGTGTATATTATCAGGCTTCCCAGATGGTGCTAGTGGTAAAGCACCTGCCTGCCAATGCGGGATATGTAAGAGACAAGGGCTTAGTCCCTGGGTTGGGAAGATCCTCTGAATGCGGGCATGGACACCCACTCCAGTATTCCTGCCTGGAGGATTCCATGGACAGAAGAGCCTGATGGGCTACATAGGCCATGGGGTCGCACAGAGTATGACGTAATGATTTACCACATATTTAAGGTGAACAACATGATGTTCTGAAGTTATGTATGTGGAGTGAAATTATTTCCACAGTAAAGCTAACTAACATACCTTATCAAAAGCCCATTAGAACATGTTTTAGTACCTATTTTAAATTACATTTTAGACTATAAAAGAAAGGCGTGATTTCTGGAGGAAATGGCTTGGCTTTCTTATTTCGTATGGAAAGGGATGGACTCCAGCAACTTCCATGCTGATTTTCCCACTAAACAGGAACTAACACCCCCTATTTTTACACTATTGCAAAAATTGCATCTCTTTGTAAAGAAATACTCATTTCTCATTAGTTAGGTTTTTTTTAAAGCTACAAAGAACATTTTAATACAAGAATAACTATAAATGTACCTACCTATAGACATGCTCTGGTTATTTTCCCATAAATACATTGCTGAAGAATTTCTGTCTCATACAACATGCATTCAAGTTATCAGGTAGACACAATTTACTTTCAAAGGCGATTCCCAGTTGGAATTCATAATTGTTTGCCTGTAAAATGAAATGTGCATGTTACTAAAATTTTACCTAATTAGTTACTTCAAAAGTCAAAGGAATAATTATCCAACGATTAAATGAATCCTTTTACTATCCCACTGTGAACACAGGAATGCGCTAAGTGCCCTGTTCTGTGTGGTTCTCACAGTCTAATTAGACAAGATGAGAACAAGTTGCACATATTTTATATTTTAGGTAACTTAATACAATATAGTTCATACCTAGTATTACATTTCTGACAAACTGCTGTCATGTCAATATTTTATGTCATTGGATTTATTTAAATTCAAATTGGTCCTCTAAATTCAGTACCTTTATCTTGTTCCAGCTTTATTAAGGTGCAGTTGACAAGTATAAGTTGTGTATATTATCAGGCTTCCCAGATGGTGCTAGTGGTAAAGCACCTGCCTGCCAATGCGGGATATGTAAGAGACAAGGGCTTAGTCCCTGGGTTGGGAAGATCCTCTGAATGCGGGCATGGACACCCACTCCAGTATTCCTGCCTGGAGGATTCCATGGACAGAAGAGCCTGATGGGCTACATAGGCCATGGGGTCGCACAGAGTATGACGTAATGATTTACCACATATTTAAGGTGAACAACATGATGTTCTGAAGTTATGTATGTGGAGTGAAATTATTTCCACAGTAAAGCTAACTAACATACCTTATCAAAGCATTCAGACCAATACAACATATGTAGAAAGTACATGTTTTAGTACCTTTTTATTTTTAGAACTCTCACACCTTAGAGACTAACAAATGAAAATTATGCTCATTAGAACATAGCATTTTAGAGTCTTTGGTTCTCCAGGCTTTAGGAAGCAAAATTAATGTCGTAGCTTTTATTTTCTTTCCTAGTTCTGGCAACTGTATACTATCTGAACAAAATCCTTTGATATTGCAGGAATGTTTCACTTTCAGATACAACTCCAATCCATACTGGAGACCACTGGCCTCATGTCTTCAAGAATTCCATTAGCGCGCACGCACAGACACACACACACACACACACACACACACACACACACCCCAGAAACCAGAAGTATTAAGAAGAGTTACAATATTTTACGTATCTCTCAGAAAGAAAACTGCAGGGGACCCATTTTGTAACCTGCACCTTTATTTCTTAAAAATCTTGTCTTTTTTCCTTCTCAGTTCTCCTGTTCACAAGAGCTGCTCAAAAGGCTCATATACAACAAATTCTAAAAACTTTGCTAGACAACCAGTCACAGGATCATGTAAAGTTTTGATAGAATGGAAGGAAAACTTGGTCTGCCTTAGCATTGTTGTAAGGGCTCAGGGTCACCACATAACTTAGTTTTAAAACTCAGGCCCCTCACCTGGGCCAGACAGAAGTGAGGCTCTTAAACAGGTCTTGCATCCAATGTTGCCATTTTCACAGAATACAGTTGTGCTAAGGAACCACTTTGCTGTCTAGATACACACCTCAGTGGTTACAGAAAGAGCGGATTAGATGGGAGTTGAATTGTCACTAGCCTTGTCTTTCGCCTGTCATGTCTCTCCATCTGGGCTTCCCTTTGTGCCTAAGGAGTCTAAAATGATGCCTTTTCCCAGTGCAAGCCCCTGAAAGATTTACCACATAAAATGTGGCTACATAGGCCATGGGGTCGCACAGAGTATGACGTAATGATTTACCACATATTTAAGGTGAACAACATGATGTTCTGAAGTTATGTATGTGGAGTGAAATTATTTCCACAGTAAAGCTAACTAACATACCTTATCAAAGCATTCAGACCAATACAACATATGTAGAAAGTACATGTTTTAGTACCTTTTTATTTTTAGAACTCTCACACCTTAGAGACTAACAAATGAAAATTATGCTCATTAGAACATAGCATTTTAGAGTCTTTGGTTCTCCAGGCTTTAGGAAGCAAAATTAATGTCGTAGCTTTTATTTTCTTTCCTAGTTCTGGCAACTGTATACTATCTGAACAAAATCCTTTGATATTGCAGGAATGTTTCACTTTCAGATACAACTCCAATCCATACTGGAGACCACTGGCCTCATGTCTTCAAGAATTCCATTAGCGCGCACGCACAGACACACACACACACACACACACACACACACACACACACCCCAGAAACCAGAAGTATTAAGAAGAGTTACAATATTTTACGTATCTCTCAGAAAGAAAACTGCAGGGGACCCATTTTGTAACCTGCACCTTTATTTCTTAAAAATCTTGTCTTTTTTCCTTCTCAGTTCTCCTGTTCACAAGAGCTGCTCAAAAGGCTCATATACAACAAATTCTAAAAACTTTGCTAGACAACCAGTCACAGGATCATGTAAAGTTTTGATAGAATGGAAGGAAAACTTGGTCTGCCTTAGCATTGTTGTAAGGGCTCAGGGTCACCACATAACTTAGTTTTAAAACTCAGGCCCCTCACCTGGGCCAGACAGAAGTGAGGCTCTTAAACAGGTCTTGCATCCAATGTTGCCATTTTCACAGAATACAGTTGTGCTAAGGAACCACTTTGCTGTCTAGATACACACCTCAGTGGTTACAGAAAGAGCGGATTAGATGGGAGTTGAATTGTCACTAGCCTTGTCTTTCGCCTGTCATGTCTCTCCATCTGGGCTTCCCTTTGTGCCTAAGGAGTCTAAAATGATGCCTTTTCCCAGTGCAGCCTGAAACGTCTTGCGGGTTTCTCCTCCACTAAGGTGTAGTCAGGGATTTCCCTCGTGGTTCAGTGGTTAAGACTTCTGCTTCCACTGCAGAGGGTGTGGGCTCCACGGCTGACTGGGGAAGTTCTGCATGTTGCTGG
This sequence comes from Tragulus kanchil, assembly GCA_022376925.1. Taxonomy (NCBI): domain Eukaryota; kingdom Metazoa; phylum Chordata; class Mammalia; order Artiodactyla; family Tragulidae; genus Tragulus; species Tragulus kanchil. The sequence goes on along the minus strand of JAIOJX010000003.1, from coordinate 166,124,710 downwards.
AGATGCAACCCCCCAAAAATGGTGTAGACAACTCCAGGGGTTATCAAGCTGCATTGACGACTTCCATTTTCAAAGATATCAAAGCTTTTATAGACAGTAAAGGTTCTAGTGACATAAATTTAAATAAAATCTAGTAAAAGGATATATTTTGGAATCACCAACACCTTCCTGTGCTCACCGGGATGAAAATAAAAGAAGGAGAACAATAATTTATGCCACAGCTATTTTCTTTGGACAGTTTCATGGAAATAACAAAGACAAAAATATTACCTTATCATTATTTTCCCCACAGCAAATGCTGGTGTAATTGTCCCAACTTACCCCTCTATGCATGGTGGGACACAGAATATAAAATTGGATTGCATATGTTCTCCTAAAGTTGGACTATGTCCTATGCTCCTTGATGTTGGTGGGGAGTGAATTTTATATGAGGTTTTGCTTCAACTGTCTTGTGACCATTTGGCCAAACATTCCAAAAAGTTTTCTCATTCTGTGAACCATGTATTTCTTCTCAGAGTGGAACTAAATACATGGAGTTCACTGGGTTTAGGATTATTAGGTAAAATAGAGGAGACGCAGTTAAATCTGATTTTTCAGATTGTTGCTGTTCAGTCACTTCAGTTTCGACCTGAATGGAAGGAAAACTTGGTCTGCCTTAGCATTGTTGTAAGGGCTCAGGGTCACCACATAACTTAGTTTTAAAACTCAGGCCCCTCACCTGGGCCAGACAGAAGTGAGGCTCTTAAACAGGTCTTGCATCCAATGTTGCCATTTTCACAGAATACAGTTGTGCTAAGGAACCACTTTGCTGTCTAGATACACACCTCAGTGGTTACAGAAAGAGCGGATTAGATGGGAGTTGAATTGTCACTAGCCTTGTCTTTCGCCTGTCATGTCTCTCCATCTGGGCTTCCCTTTGTGCCTAAGGAGTCTAAAATGATGCCTTTTCCCAGTGCAGCCTGAAACGTCTTGTGGTTTCTCCTCCACTAAGGTGTATTCAGGGATTTCCCTCGTGGTTCAGTGGTTAAGACTTCTGCTTCCACTGCAGAGGGTGTGGGCTCCACGGCTGACTGGGGAAGTTCTGCATGTTGCTGGAGATGCAACCCCCCAAAAATGGTGTAGACAACTCCAGGGGTTATCAAGCTGCATTGACGACTTCCATTTTCAAAGATATCAAAGCTTTTATAGACAGTAAAGGTTCTAGTGACATAAATTTAAATAAAATCTAGTAAAAGGATATATTTTGGAATCACCAACACCTTCCTGTGCTCACCGGGATGAAAATAAAAGAAGGAGAACAATAATTTATGCCACAGCTATTTTCTTTGGACAGTTTCATGGAAATAACAAAGACAAAAATATTACCTTATCATTATTTTCCCCACAGCAAATGCTGGTGTAATTGTCCCAACTTACCCCTCTATGCATGGTGGGACACAGAATATAAAATTGGATTGCATATGTTCTCCTAAAGTTGGACTATGTCCTATGCTCCTTGATGTTGGTGGGGAGTGAATTTTATATGAGGTTTTGCTTCAACTGTCTTGTGACCATTTGGCCAAACATTCCAAAAAGTTTTCTCATTCTGTGAACCATGTATTTCTTCTCAGAGTGGAACTAAATACATGGAGTTCACTGGGTTTAGGATTATTAGGTAAAATAGAGGAGACGCAGTTAAATCTGATTTTTCAGATTGTTGCTGTTCAGTCACTCAGTTGTCCGACTCTTGGTGACCCCATGGACTACAGCACTTCAGGACTGCCCTTCACCATCTCCTGGAGTTTGTTCAAACTCATGTCCATTGAGTCGATGATACCATCCATCCAACCATCTCATCCTGTCGCCCCCTTCTCCTCTTGCCCTTAGTCTGTCCCAGCATCAGGGTCTTTTCCCATGAGTCGGCTCTTCACATCAGGTGGCCAAAGTATTGGAGCTTCAGCTTCAGCATCAGTCCTTCCAATGAGTATTCAGGGTTGATTTCCTTTAGGATTGATTGGTTTGATCTCCTTGCCATCCAAGGAGATCTCCAGAGTCTTCTCCAGCACTACAGTTTGAAAGCATCCATTCATCAGTGCTCAGCAAGAATTGCACTAGGGCAACTGTTAAAGGTACATCAGGGAATCATATCGTTGCATCATTGTGTTTTCTAAATTTAAGCAGGGATTCTATCTTTCACTTTTTCAACAGAAAGGAAAAAAAAAATAAGTGACCAGTACAGCAAAGTAACAATTTATAAACATTAGGAACAGTAATGCTTGTATTTTCTTTCAGCACTTAAAAGTTTCATCTTGCTCTGGAGCTAAATTCAGCAACTCTTTCAATATAGCCTGTGGTGAATTGGTATGTTTGCCATCCATTACTGTTGACAGTTTTAACACACTTGATTGACTATTTAATGAAAGGGACATTTGACTGTACATGTTTTTCACAAAGCTTGTAACGTTTTTCTCCTTATTGCAGTTGAGGGGAAATGGGTATGTGAGGGGTAATTTTCAACAGTAGGCTGATATCCTCAGGGGTCTGATGATGTACAACATATGTATAGATCAAAACTCAAGAACATGTCCTTTACCTTTCTTTTGGTAAGGACAGTCTTATTTACTTACGCAGAGATAACAGGTGTATTATAATCGAGAAATCGACATTGTGCTATATGCTTGCCACCCTATAGCTTACAATGACTTGCCTTCGAGGTGGGGAGTGAATTTTATATGAGGTTTTGCTTCAACTGTCTTGTGACCATTTGGCCAAACATTCCAAAAAGTTTTCTCATTCTGTGAACCATGTATTTCTTCTCAGAGTGGAACTAAATACATGGAGTTCACTGGGTTTAGGATTATTAGGTAAAATAGAGGAGACGCAGTTAAATCTGATTTTTCAGATTGTTGCTGTTCAGTCACTCAGTTGTCCGACTCTTGGTGACCCCATGGACTACAGCACTTCAGGACTGCCCTTCACCATCTCCTGGAGTTTGTTCAAACTCATGTCCATTGAGTCGATGATGCCATCCATCCAACCATCTCATCCTGTCGCCCCCTTCTCCTCTTGCCCTTAGTCTGTCCCAGCATCAGGGTCTTTTCCCATGAGTCGGCTCTTCACATCAGGTGGCCAAAGTATTGGAGCTTCAGCTTCAGCATCAGTCCTTCCAATGAGTATTCAGGGTTGATTTCCTTTAGGATTGATTGGTTTGATCTCCTTGCCATCCAAGGAGATCTCCAGAGTCTTCTCCAGCACTACAGTTTGAAAGCATCCATTCATCAGTGCTCAGCAAGAATTGCACTAGGGCAACTGTTAAAGGTACATCAGGGAATCATATCGTTGCATCATTGTGTTTTCTAAATTTAAGCAGGGATTCTATCTTTCACTTTTTCAACAGAAAGGAAAAAAAAAATAAGTGACCAGTACAGCAAAGTAACAATTTATAAACATTAGGAACAGTAATGCTTGTATTTTCTTTCAGCACTTAAAAGTTTCATCTTGCTCTGGAGCTAAATTCAGCAACTCTTTCAATATAGCCTGTGGTGAATTGGTATGTTTGCCATCCATTACTGTTGACAGTTTTAACACACTTGATTGACTATTTAATGAAAGGGACATTTGACTGTACATGTTTTTCACAAAGCTTGTAACGTTTTTCTCCTTATTGCAGTTGAGGGGAAATGGGTATGTGAGGGGTAATTTTCAACAGTAGGCTGATATCCTCAGGGGGCTTATGATGTACAACTTATGTATAGATCAAAACTCAAGAACATGTCCTTTACCTTTCTTTTGGTAAGGACAGTCTTATTTACTTACGCAGAGATAACAGGTGTATTATAATCGAGAAATCGACATTGTGCTATATGCTTGCCACCCTATAGCTTACAATGCAGTTTTACCTCTGTTTCGTTTAACTCGTAACAATAGCCTAGTGAATTAGACGGCTTCCCTAGTGACTCAGTGGAAAAGGAACCTCCTTGTCATTGTCGATACATAGGTTTGATCCGTGGGTTAAGAAGGTCCCCTGGAGAAGGAAATAGCAACCTGCTCCAGTATTCTTGTCTGGGAAATCCCATGGATAGAGGAGTCTGGCAGGCTATAGTCCATGGGGTCACAGAAGAGTTAGACAGGACATCACGGCTAAAACAGATAAAGAACAAGTGATTTAGATAAGAATTCCTCCATATGCAACTGAATTAATTTTACTTCTTAAACAAGAAGGCTATGCCTTCCTGGGTTTGCTCAAATTCTGCACTGGTATTCATTTGGAAAAAGCAACTGTTTCTGAGCCAATAAGAGGTAAATTTATGGAAAAAAGCATCCTGTAGTTTAAACCTGTCAGCATGAAGGCTCTCTGACATGTGAACCCTGTATTTGCTTTTTCTTCCTGCCAGTCCATTAGAATGAAAATGAACGACACACTGTTTTCTTCTTGCATGTACCCTTGTGTTGGAAGGTATGAAATTAGTTGCAAAATGTTAGAGAAGAATAGGGCAACATTATGTAAAGATTGTGGCCTTTCAAGGCTTTCTTTTCTTAGAGCAGTTTTAGGTTCCACCCCACAAAATTGACAATTTATAAACATTAGGAACAGTAATGCTTGTATTTTCTTTCAGCACTTAAAAGTTTCATCTTGCTCTGGAGCTAAATTCAGCAACTCTTTCAATATAGCCTGTGGTGAATTGGTATGTTTGCCATCCATTACTGTTGACAGTTTTAACACACTTGATTGACTATTTAATGAAAGGGACATTTGACTGTACATGTTTTTCACAAAGCTTGTAACGTTTTTCTCCTTATTGCAGTTGAGGGGAAATGGGTATGTGAGGGGTAATTTTCAACAGTAGGCTGATATCCTCAGGGGTCTGATGATGTACAACATATGTATAGATCAAAACTCAAGAACATGTCCTTTACCTTTCTTTTGGTAAGGACAGTCTTATTTACTTACGCAGAGATAACAGGTGTATTATAATCGAGAAATCGACATTGTGCTATATGCTTGCCACCCTATAGCTTACAATGCAGTTTTACCTCTGTTTCGTTTAACTCGTAACAATAGCCTAGTGAATTAGACGGCTTCCCTAGTGACTCAGTGGAAAAGGAACCTCCTTGTCATTGTCGATACATAGGTTTGATCCGTGGGTTAAGAAGGTCCCCTGGAGAAGGAAATAGCAACCTGCTCCAGTATTCTTGTCTGGGAAATCCCATGGATAGAGGAGTCTGGCAGGCTATAGTCCATGGGGTCACAGAAGAGTTAGACAGGACATCACGGCTAAAACAGATAAAGAACAAGTGATTTAGATAAGAATTCCTCCATATGCAACTGAATTAATTTTACTTCTTAAACAAGAAGGCTATGCCTTCCTGGGTTTGCTCAAATTCTGCACTGGTATTCATTTGGAAAAAGCAACTGTTTCTGAGCCAATAAGAGGTAAATTTATGGAAAAAAGCATCCTGTAGTTTAAACCTGTCAGCATGAAGGCTCTCTGACATGTGAACCCTGTATTTGCTTTTTCTTCCTGCCAGTCCATTAGAATGAAAATGAACGACACACTGTTTTCTTCTTGCATGTACCCTTGTGTTGGAAGGTATGAAATTAGTTGCAAAATGTTAGAGAAGAATAGGGCAACATTATGTAAAGATTGTGGCCTTTCAAGGCTTTCTTTTCTTAGAGCAGTTTTAGGTTCACAACAAAATTGAGAGGGAACTGCAAGGATTTCCCCTGTATGCCCTTGGCCAATACGTGTACAGCTCCTGCCATTATTAACACGGCTCACTAGTGTGGTGCATTTGTTACAGTTGACTTATTACAGTTGAACCCAATAACCCAAAGTCCATAGTTCACTGTAAAGGTCACCCTTGATGTGCATCCTGTGGACTTGGACCCATTACAAAAAGAGAATACAGATTCAAGAAATTTTAAGTAAATCTTTAAGAAATAATGTAAGACTTTAACAGAAAACTCTCTATAAGAATTTAAGAACAGATTAGCAATGTCTAAAAAGAGAAACAGTGAAACATAAACTAGTCAAAAGAAACTTCCCAAGGAGGAAACAATAATGAAAAATCACAGAAGATGCAGTGAGGGTCACAGGGATGAATTGTTTTCATGGAAGTCTGAGAAGGAATGAACAAGAGAGCATGCAGAAAACCTACTCTGAAGCCACTACTGAAGGACTCATTTACTTCAGGTTGATACAATTTGATTTGATGATAGCTCTGGGTTGAAAAATTAAAAAATTTAAAAAAAGAGGCAAATGGATGGGTAACTCTAAAGTAATTTAACCGCAGAGAATAATGCTGTATGCTATTTAACAAGTACTGAGTTAAAATATAAGTACTTCACCAGTTGTATCCATCAAGTCAGGAAAAGGTGCTTGGGATTAGTAGTCTCAGTTTCTTGCCTCCATATGCAACTGAATTAATTTTACTTCTTAAACAAGAAGGCTATGCCTTCCTGGGTTTGCTCAAATTCTGCACTGGTATTCATTTGGAAAAAGCAACTGTTTCTGAGCCAATAAGAGGTAAATTTATGGAAAAAAGCATCCTGTAGTTTAAACCTGTCAGCATGAAGGCTCTCTGACATGTGAACCCTGTATTTGCTTTTTCTTCCTGCCAGTCCATTAGAATGAAAATGAACGACACACTGTTTTCTTCTTGCATGTACCCTTGTGTTGGAAGGTATGAAATTAGTTGCAAAATGTTAGAGAAGAATAGGGCAACATTATGTAAAGATTGTGGCCTTTCAAGGCTTTCTTTTCTTAGAGCAGTTTTAGGTTCACAACAAAATTGAGAGGGAACTGCAAGGATTTCCCCTGTATGCCCTTGGCCAATACGTGTACAGCTCCTGCCATTATTAACACGGCTCACTAGTGTGGTGCATTTGTTACAGTTGACTTATTACAGTTGAACCCAATAACCCAAAGTCCATAGTTCACTGTAAAGGTCACCCTTGATGTGCATCCTGTGGACTTGGACCCATTACAAAAAGAGAATACAGATTCAAGAAATTTTAAGTAAATCTTTAAGAAATAATGTAAGACTTTAACAGAAAACTCTCTATAAGAATTTAAGAACAGATTAGCAATGTCTAAAAAGAGAAACAGTGAAACATAAACTAGTCAAAAGAAACTTCCCAAGGAGGAAACAATAATGAAAAATCACAGAAGATGCAGTGAGGGTCACAGGGATGAATTGTTTTCATGGAAGTCTGAGAAGGAATGAACAAGAGAGCATGCAGAAAACCTACTCTGAAGCCACTACTGAAGGACTCATTTACTTCAGGTTGATACAATTTGATTTGATGATAGCTCTGGGTTGAAAAATTAAAAAATTTAAAAAAAGAGGCAAATGGATGGGTAACTCTAAAGTAATTTAACCGCAGAGAATAATGCTGTATGCTATTTAACAAGTACTGAGTTAAAATATAAGTACTTCACCAGTTGTATCCATCAAGTCAGGAAAAGGTGCTTGGGATTAGTAGTCTCAGTTTCTTGCACTGTTCTGGGAGAGTGGATGGGTAATGATCAATATTAAATTTCTGATATATTAAAAAGCTGACTATGATTTATATGATAGAGACAAGAATGTGTAACTTCTGAATGAAACATGCATCCTCAGTCATGTCCGACACTTTGTGACCCCATATTCTTTAGCCCACCAGCCTCCTCTGGTCATGAAATTTTGGAGTGTGTGGCCATTTCCTCCTCCAGGGGAACTTCCTGACCCAGAAATTGAACCCACATCTCATGTGTCTCCTGTAACAGCAGGTGGATTCTTTACCACTGAGCCGTGAGTATAGTAACTTCTTGATATTTAAAAGAAGACAAGAGAAGACAGAGAGAAGATATACAGAGCAAGCAGAAGAGTCAGTCTTAAAAATCCAATGATAAATTATTTATAAGAGATCTATCTTAAACAAAATAATACAAAGAGGCTAAAGGTCAAACCACAGAACAAGACATTACCAAGAGAAAGTGAGTGTAGATACGGTACTGTCTGATAAAACAGGCTTTGAGACAAAAAGAATGACAGAACACAAAATCTTGTCCCTAAATAATGACAAAGGATCCAGCTTCATCAGGAATATAAGACATTTTTAATATCATATTCTTCTAATCATATAATGTTAAAATATATAAAACAGAAATGGATTGAACTACGAGGAAAAATAAACCACTTCAAAACCATAATTGGAGAAGGTAACACACCTTCTTCAGACTGAGAAAACCAGTGGAGATGTCACCAAAAGAGGGCCCTCGTAGCTGGCCAGTCAAAAGCTAATAGAGAGGCCAGGCTGCTGGAAAGGAAATTTTACTTTATTTTGCATGTCAGCAACCGGAGGTAGGGGAGGGCAGACATTTGTCCAAAGGCTAGCTCCCTCCCAACCCGACCATCGGGGCAATAATGACTTTTACAGACGGAAGGAGGGGGCTACGTGTAGCAACAGTGCCGTCAGCTCTGAAAGTCTTCTTCAAACGGCTCCTGCAGTGCTCTGACCAGCATCTCTTTTTGTTTTAGGTATGGTTAATCTTCAGCTCCAGGGTTGGTTTGTTTCCATTTCCTAGAGGCCAGTTCTTGGAAAGGGGGCAGCCTAAGTCATGGCTACAGTCTGGTCCACCTGGTGGGGTTTCCGTATCTATAAGACAGCTCACGGGATACAGCTCAGAATCTTATCTACAGCCCTTGAAGAGCAGATAAAGAGCATCTGTGCTGAATGGTCACATTATTCTTTGGTCTCTTTTGACTGTTTCTGTTTGTTTCTGCATATTCTCACTTTTCTGATTAAACTCGTTCTTTTTTTTTTTTTTTGGTCGGGGGGGTGGCTTGGGGGAGCGGGCCATTTCTATTGGTCTTTCATTTGTCTATTTTTTTTCATCCATCTTTGTTCTTTGGCCCGTGTGGGCATCCCATCATAGTGGCCCCTGTTGTCGCAGAGCACCGACTCCGGGCGCATGCGCTCCAGAGCTCCGGCTCAGTTATTGGACACATCGGTCCAGCCGCTCTGGGGTACATGGGATCTTCCCAGGCCAGGGATCGAACCGGTGCCCCATGGGCGGTGTCCTTACCCACTGGACCACCAGGGGAAGCCCCTAAACTCGTTCTTTGACTCGAGTCTTTCCACAGACAAAGGGCATGCAGAGGACTCAGGGGACCATCGGTCCTGCTGTGCTTTAGAGAGACACAGTCAAAGAGAATGCGGATGTTCTAAACAAGACAATAAGCAAACTTGTCCAACTGAAATCATCACAAACACAGGCTGTGCATGTTTTTCTAATGAACAGGAAATGTTTATCAGTACCCACCCTATTTGAAGTCCTGAATGGCAAATTACAATTGCCTGAGCTTTCTAATAAGCCCTCATTCCAGGTGATGGAGAAACAACAAGAATTTGGCTTTTTAAGCTTTTGTAGTACTAATATTAGACATGAATAGTTTAAAATCAAAGTCTTTGTTGGGGAAATTGGATGTAAGTATAACCTCATTCCACCTAATAGGCCAAGTATATTCTTTAGTAGATGGTCTTCAAGGATATATTCTTTTTTACACTCTTTTTCATAATATACTTTCTTATGTTCTTATTTCTCAGAAGGAATGAACTGTACCTCAAACACACTTGGGTCCAATGTTTCTAGGGATCTTCTGATTATTTTTCCAATGTGATGGAAAACACACAGACACATGAGAATACTCATATTCACATGTACAATGTGTATGTATATATACACACACACGGACATGCCTGTATCTACAGCCCTTGAAGAGCAGATAAAGAGCATCTGTGCTGAATGGTCACATTATTCTTTGGTCTCTTTTGACTGTTTCTGTTTGTTTCTGCATATTCTCACTTTTCTGATTAAACTCGTTCTTTTTTTTTTTTTTTTGGTCGGGGGGGTGGCTTGGGGGAGCGGGCCATTTCTATTGGTCTTTCATTTGTCTATTTTTTTTCATCCATCTTTGTTCTTTGGCCCGTGTGGGCATCCCATCATAGTGGCCCCTGTTGTCGCAGAGCACCGACTCCGGGCGCATGCGCTCCAGAGCTCCGGCTCAGTTATTGGACACATCGGTCCAGCCGCTCTGGGGTACATGGGATCTTCCCAGGCCAGGGATCGAACCGGTGCCCCATGGGCGGTGTCCTTACCCACTGGACCACCAGGGGAAGCCCCTAAACTCGTTCTTTGACTCGAGTCTTTCCACAGACAAAGGGCATGCAGAGGACTCAGGGGACCATCGGTCCTGCTGTGCTTTAGAGAGACACAGTCAAAGAGAATGCGGATGTTCTAAACAAGACAATAAGCAAACTTGTCCAACTGAAATCATCACAAACACAGGCTGTGCATGTTTTTCTAATGAACAGGAAATGTTTATCAGTACCCACCCTATTTGAAGTCCTGAATGGCAAATTACAATTGCCTGAGCTTTCTAATAAGCCCTCATTCCAGGTGATGGAGAAACAACAAGAATTTGGCTTTTTAAGCTTTTGTAGTACTAATATTAGACATGAATAGTTTAAAATCAAAGTCTTTGTTGGGGAAATTGGATGTAAGTATAACCTCATTCCACCTAATAGGCCAAGTATATTCTTTAGTAGATGGTCTTCAAGGATATATTCTTTTTTACACTCTTTTTCATAATATACTTTCTTATGTTCTTATTTCTCAGAAGGAATGAACTGTACCTCAAACACACTTGGGTCCAATGTTTCTAGGGATCTTCTGATTATTTTTCCAATGTGATGGAAAACACACAGACACATGAGAATACTCATATTCACATGTACAATGTGTATGTGTATATATATACACACACACGGACATGCCTGTATCTATTTCCCTATAAATAGCACATAGTATAATGTTAGTCTCTCAATCATGTCTGACTCTTTTTGACCCATGGACTATAGCCCTCCAGGCTCCTCTGTCCGTGGAATTGTCGAGGCAAGAATACTGGATTGAGTTTCCGTGACTTTCTCCAGGGGATCTTCCTGACCTCACTATATCAGGTAACTGTTAAGAGCAGATTTTTTTTACTATTTCTTAAACACAGTTTTAATCATTATAACATACTTGTTGCTTGCTGTTTCGGGTTACTAATGGTCTCCTAGTTCTCTACCTGCCATCCTGGGTCAGTATCCATACTAAGGAATGATTTTGCATGTTGAAAAGACTCTTGGCTAATATATTCTCAACACTTCTTGTATTTAAATAGTAGCTGCTGATAATGATCCCCTTTGACACTTTCGATGGTGGTTCTCATTTGAAACTTTGATAGTGTCTGGCCCTGGTACAAACCCCACGCAGAAGCTGGCCAGGGCCTGCCAAAGAGGTTAGGGTGTGACTCACACTGCCAGATGGTTGAAGAGCATTTCCAATTACAGAAAGCGAGGAGCTAATGAACAGAGAAGCTTCAGACCGAAGGTTACCGGAACAGTACATCTTATTTGGAAACTGCTGCTTCTAATAATGGTGCGAACCACCTATGAATATGAACAACAGAGAAAGACACAATTTCAAACAAGAACCCACTTTTTTCTGCTTCTAATAATGTCCTCATTCCACCTAATAGGGGCCAAGTTGGCTTTTTAAGCTTTTGTAGTACTAATATTAGACATGAATAGTTTAAAATCAAAGTCTTTGTTGGGGAAATTGGATGTAAGTATAACCTCATTCCACCTAATAGGCCAAGTATATTCTTTAGTAGATGGTCTTCAAGGATATATTCTTTTTTACACTCTTTTTCATAATATACTTTCTTATGTTCTTATTTCTCAGAAGGAATGAACTGTACCTCAAACACACTTGGGTCCAATGTTTCTAGGGATCTTCTGATTATTTTTCCAATGTGATGGAAAACACACAGACACATGAGAATACTCATATTCACATGTACAATGTGTATGTGTATATATATACACACACGGACATGCCTGTATCTATTTCCCTATAAATAGCACATAGTATAATGTTAGTCTCTCAATCATGTCTGACTCTTTTTGACCCATGGACTATAGCCCTCCAGGCTCCTCTGTCCGTGGAATTGTCGAGGCAAGAATACTGGATTGAGTTTCCGTGACTTTCTCCAGGGGATCTTCCTGACCTCACTATATCAGGTAACTGTTAAGAGCAGATTTTTTTTACTATTTCTTAAACACAGTTTTAATCATTATAACATACTTGTTGCTTGCTGTTTCGGGTTACTAATGGTCTCCTAGTTCTCTACCTGCCATCCTGGGTCAGTATCCATACTAAGGAATGATTTTGCATGTTGAAAAGACTCTTGGCTAATATATTCTCAACACTTCTTGTATTTAAATAGTAGCTGCTGATAATGATCCCCTTTGACACTTTCGATGGTGGTTCTCATTTGAAACTTTGATAGTGTCTGGCCCTGGTACAAACCCCACGCAGAAGCTGGCCAGGGCCTGCCAAAGAGGTTAGGGTGTGACTCACACTGCCAGATGGTTGAAGAGCATTTCCAATTACAGAAAGCGAGGAGCTAATGAACAGAGAAGCTTCAGACCGAAGGTTACCGGAACAGTACATCTTATTTGGAAACTGCTGCTTCTAATAATGGTGCGAACCACCTATGAATATGAACAACAGAGAAAGACACAATTTCAAACAAGAACCCTTTTTCTTTTTCTCTTGGAGCATATATTTTTGTAGTCATGCTTGAAATTTGAAGGAGGAAATTTATAAAGAGTTTGAAATATTTTCGTCCTGGTAATTTTTCCCTTTATAAGAAACGCTGGTAGTAGATTCTGTTAAACCAGTCTAGACCAGTACTCGTCTCCTTTCCTTTCTCCGTCCCTGCCTCTTTCTCTTTCAGTCTTATTTTATTATGTGGCAAAACTAACCATCTTAAACTTTAAAGCCGGTTGATTTATTGTTACAATTTCATCCTGATTTTCTTACATTCAGGAGTAACCCATTCAAGGGCTTCCCTGGAGGTCTGACGACTGAGAACCATGTGCTCCCCAGGCAGGGGCTGCAGGTTCGAGCCCAGATCGGAGAACAAAGATCCCACGTGCCTTGAGGTCTGGTCAAAAAAAGGTAGAATAACTCTTTCAGTCTGTTCACAGAAACTATACGCGCAACGGATGAGGAAAGACGAGGAGTGACTGATTTTTGAATTTAGCGCTTGCAACATCTGGGGGATTTTCAGAGATAAAGGCACGGAAGTGTCCTTCCATTGTCTCCAGGGCAATGGTGTTGGGAAGCTCTGGCCAAGAAAGCAGACCTTTCTCTGAGTCGGTAACACTGTCTCACTTTGCAAAACTAAACCTTTTCAGAAGCTTACAGATGGCAAATTTACAGTGAGGTGGCTCCGGAGAGAAGACAGAAGAAGGAAAGAAAGGAGGATTCTTCATCAGAACATCAGAATTTAAATCCTGGGACTCAGACTCTCCGAGTTTGGGACCATCACTGACCTCTGTGCGCCCCAGTACTTGATTCCCCGCTAATGATCCTTTGACACTTTCGATGGTGGTTCTCATTTGAAACTTTGATAGTGTCTGGCCCTGGTACAAACCCCACGCAGAAGCTGGCCAGGGCCTGCCAAAGAGGTTAGGGTGTGACTCACACTGCCAGATGGTTGAAGAGCATTTCCAATTACAGAAAGCGAGGAGCTAATGAACAGAGAAGCTTCAGACCGAAGGTTACCGGAACAGTACATCTTATTTGGAAACTGCTGCTTCTAATAATGGTGCGAACCACCTATGAATATGAACAACAGAGAAAGACACAATTTCAAACAAGAACCCTTTTTCTTTTTCTCTTGGAGCATATATTTTTGTAGTCATGCTTGAAATTTGAAGGAGGAAATTTATAAAGAGTTTGAAATATTTTCGTCCTGGTAATTTTTCCCTTTATAAGAAACGCTGGTAGTAGATTCTGTTAAACCAGTCTAGACCAGTACTCGTCTCCTTTCCTTTCTCCGTCCCTGCCTCTTTCTCTTTCAGTCTTATTTTATTATGTGGCAAAACTAACCATCTTAAACTTTAAAGCCGGTTGATTTATTGTTACAATTTCATCCTGATTTTCTTACATTCAGGAGTAACCCATTCAAGGGCTTCCCTGGAGGTCTGACGACTGAGAACCATGTGCTCCCCAGGCAGGGGCTGCAGGTTCGAGCCCAGATCGGAGAACAAAGATCCCACGTGCCTTGAGGTCTGGTCAAAAAAAGGTAGAATAACTCTTTCAGTCTGTTCACAGAAACTATACGCGCAACGGATGAGGAAAGACGAGGAGTGACTGATTTTTGAATTTAGCGCTTGCAACATCTGGGGGATTTTCAGAGATAAAGGCACGGAAGTGTCCTTCCATTGTCTCCAGGGCAATGGTGTTGGGAAGCTCTGGCCAAGAAAGCAGACCTTTCTCTGAGTCGGTAACACTGTCTCACTTTGCAAAACTAAACCTTTTCAGAAGCTTACAGATGGCAAATTTACAGTGAGGTGGCTCCGGAGAGAAGACAGAAGAAGGAAAGAAAGGAGGATTCTTCATCAGAACATCAGAATTTAAATCCTGGGACTCAGACTCTCCGAGTTTGGGACCATCACTGACCTCTGTGCGCCCCAGTTCTTAAGTCTGTAAAATAGGAACCAGACCCTTCCTGAGAATACGATCGTGTGCATAGAGGCCCTGTGGACGTTTGTGTCTTGCTGTTGTGCTTCTCTTTGTGACCCCATGGACTGCATCCTGCCAGGCTCCTCTGTCCATGGGATTTCCCAGGCAAGAATCCCAGAGCAAGTTGCCATTTCCATGGGGATCTTCCCAACCCCTGGAGGGATCAAACCTAGGTCTCTTACGTCTCCTGCATTGGCAGATGGGTTCTTGACCACTAGTGCCATCTTACATACCTGTGCTGGGTGACAGAGTCCTCTCTCCTGTTAGCCAGTCTTTCTTCCATGCTCACCAGCCTCATTGTTCTTTCCAGACATCCATCATCGCTTTTGTCCTTTGATGACCCCTTGAGTCTATCTCAAGGGGTCACTGCAATGGTTAAGTAGAAACAGGAAGGCTGTCCCCCTGCCTGGCACAGAGCAGGTGCTCAGTGAGTCCTCGTGACCGGCTGGGCTGCTGTTTCCAGTCATCACCGTCTCTTCACAGCACTTCCACTTTTATTAGTTACACATCTGTTTCCCATCTTTGTAGCTCGCCCTTTGAGGACCGGCATGCTGTGTCCTTCAAGTGTTCGTGAACCTTATCTCAAGTGATTGAGAACAGTCCGATCCTTACACTTTATGGATGATTGTGTCCTAAGCAAGAATAACCTTCCCTAGGAGGAAGCCGACTCACTGGGACAGAATGTGGAGGAGAGAGCAATTGGCAAGTCCCAGACTTGCTGCCTGTTTCCAAGCGACGTGGCCCAACTCCAGGCACCACGCGGTTCAAGATGTTCAGTTTTTAGCTGTGCAGGAGAAGCGGGTGTGAAATGATAGAGTCCAGTGCTTAATTGTTTTACATTCTCATTGAAATGCAAGCTGAGCTTCGAAGATACACATCCTTTCGTATCAACAAAGGACAGATTTCACTGACAAAAATGGGTGCTAAACCCCGCCTCAAACATCTGTACATGGTAAATGTTTCACTGATGCTTGATTCTGTTTTCCATCAGCCGTGGAGGCATTTACAAAAGCATGGGGCTATAATGTAATATTCTGGCAGAATGCTGTCTATCGTCTCCTCCAGGGCCAAGATGCCTGTGAACACAATAGATTTTACTTTAAGCTATACACAGAGATGAAATTAGACTGCATTTTCAGGCAAGTATTCATGAGAAGGTTCTTTTTTTTCTTTTAACTTTTATTTTACTTTTAACTTTTACAGAGTTTTGTTGTTTACAGATATGTATGTTCCCAGATTATTCATATGTATATCCCCCCCCACCCCACCCCTCCAGATCGTCACACAGAACCCCTGCAGGATCTCCTTTGAGAAGGTTCTTATTAAATTCTGATTTACAGCACTGATGTCATCACAAACAGATATGTTAGCCTGACTAAAAATCACTTGTTGTATGAAACCAACATGATCTATGATTTCCAAGTTTTTCCTTATTGGCTGTCAAGTGAAAAATTAAAAATTGTTGGAAAACAAGTTTAACCAACTTGTATCAATGCCATAGTACAACCTGAATTTAGGATTTTACTATAGTATTATGCATTTGCTTGTGTTATGACCAGAGGCACAAGGGTGTGCTTTGTACATTTCTGTGAATATAAATATATGTTAGTCTTTTATAATATGCTAGACCGATTTATTTTGTTTCAAAGAAATTTACTTAAGAAATAGAAAAGTAAATTATGTAAGAAATGAAAGGAAAGTTCCCATTTGACTCCCCTTGGGATGTGTTCAAGCGCCCCGTGGCCCAATTTTTTCCAGCAAGAATAACCTTCCCTAGGAAGCCGACTCACTGGGACAGAATGTGGAGGAGAGCAATTGGCAAGTCCCAGACTTGCTGCCTGTTTCAAGCGACGTGGCCCAACTCCAGGCACCACGGTTCAAGATGTTCAGTTTTTAGCTGTGCAGGAGAAGCGGGTGTGAAATGATAGAGTCCAGTGCTTAATTGTTTTACATTCTCATTGAAATGCAAGCTGAGCTTCGAAGATACACATCCTTTCGTATCAACAAAGGACAGATTTCACTGACAAAAATGGGTGCTAAACCCGCCGCCTCAGAGCATCTGTACATGGTAAATGTTTCACTGATGCTTGATTCTGTTTTCCATCAGCCGTGGAGGCATTTACAAAAGCATGGGGCTATAATGTAATATTCTGGCAGAATGCTGTCTATCGTCTCCTCCAGGGCCAAGATGCCTGTGAACACAATAGATTTTACTTTAAGCTATACACAGAGATGAAATTAGACTGCATTTTCAGGCAAGTATTCATGAGAAGGTTCTTTTTTTTCTTTTAACTTTTATTTTACTTTTAACTTTTACAGAGTTTTGTTGTTTACAGATATGTATGTTCCCAGATTATTCATATGTATATCCCCCCCCACCCCACCCCTCCAGATCGTCACACAGAACCCCTGCAGGATCTCCTTTGAGAAGGTTCTTATTAAATTCTGATTTACAGCACTGATGTCATCACAAACAGATATGTTAGCCTGACTAAAAATCACTTGTTGTATGAAACCAACATGATCTATGATTTCCAAGTTTTTCCTTATTGGCTGTCAAGTGAAAAATTAAAAATTGTTGGAAAACAAGTTTAACCAACTTGTATCAATGCCATAGTACAACCTGAATTTAGGATTTTACTATAGTATTATGCATTTGCTTGTGTTATGACCAGAGGCACAAGGGTGTGCTTTGTACATTTCTGTGAATATAAATATATGTTAGTCTTTTATAATATGCTAGACCGATTTATTTTGTTTCAAAGAAATTTACTTAAGAAATAGAAAAAGAAATTATGGAAGAAATGAAAGGAAAGGGTGGAAAAAGAGAAACGGTTGTTTAAGAATTAAAATGAGAAAATAATTCCAGAAGGGGAGATGTTACTCAGGGTTTAACGTGAGTTTTTAAATAAAGCTTATTTTCTCCAAGCCAATAGATACCTATGACATACACAGAGAGATTCTTATTTATAAATATCCCAGGTTGCATAAATCGATCAAATCAAAGCTCAAAATTCTGTCTCAAGAAACAGCACTTTGTTTTTGTTCTGTGTGTTAAAAATATTTTGCTTCTTGCTAAGGATAAGTGGCTTGATTTAGGATTCTTTCAGCTTTAAATAATTAGGTGAAATGATACAGCCCGGGCCATCATACTAGACTGAAATGAAATCTGTTATTGTGTCAAATGGTTAACTCAATACTGTAGAATAAAAATGAGCAAGGAGACATTTTTTGGCTTATATACTTGTAATTGATGTACTATTAATGACCACAGTGTTTTACGAGATACTGAGATGCTTTTATAATTATCAGTGTCCCAAGTCCCCCAGGGTGCCTGTGTTTTTAAAAATAAATGTCTATTTTCCTACTGTCCTTAAAGATACACTTTAGCAGAATGGGAGTGAGACTTGTAATATATATATATATATATTTTTTTTTTTTTTTTCTTTTTAAGATTTATTTATTTATTTATTTTGGGGGGGTGGGTTGGGCAGGGAGGGGAGCAGGCGGGCTACTTCTATTGGTCTTTCATTTGTCTATTTTCATCCATCTTTGTCCTTTGGCCCATGTGGGCCTCCCATCGCAGTGGCCTCTGTTGTCGCAGAGCACCGGCTCTGGGCGCATGTGCTCCAGAGCTCCGGTTCGGTCATTGGACACATCGGTCCAGCCGCTCCACGGCACGTGGGATCCTCCCAGGACAGAGACCGAACCGGCACCCCTTGCACTGCAAGGCGGTGTCCTTACCCACTGGACCACCAGGGAAGCCCTGTAATATATATTTCAATAAATTAAACCAAATGACTATGGCTATCCACCCCACTTTAAGGAATCATAGCCCATACATGGTTATAATGGTTCTTTTTTATGCATGCACTGTTTTTGTGTTAGCATTGCTGTCTTGTATGCTCCCTTTGGGAACAAGAATCCTCTAGCCATTTAGTGTAACTCATTGTTCTCCAAACCCTTTTTAAATGTCTCCACGTTTCACTTGAAGGAAAACTGACAGCCGCAAAGTCCAGTGGACCCTCATTTCACAGATCCTGTGTTTGTGAAATTGCCCACTTGAGAACATTGATTCGTAGCCCCTCGTCAGGACTGACAGTGCTTTGTGGTCATTCCCGAACAGCTGCAGGGGTGAAAAGTTTGAATTACCTGACACTCCCACTCACAGCTGTGGATGCACAAGACTACAGTCTACCTTCTTGTTTCAGCTCTTATTCTGTACAAGCATCTTTTTCTGGTTCCATTTAGTGTCACGTGTTTCTCATTTTTGTGCTTCTTGTTGGTGATTTTGCATTTTGAATGGCCCCCAGATACACTGTTACAGTGTTGCCTAGTGTCTCCAAGTTCAAGAAGGATAGGATGGGACTTCCTGGTGGTCCAGTGGGTAAGGACACCGCCTTGTCTTGTGGTGCAAAGGCGCCCGGGTTTGATCCCTGGCCTGGGAAGATCCCACGTGCCGTGGAGCAGTTGGACCAATGTGTCCAATGACCGAGCCGGAGCTCTGGAGCGCATGCGCCCAGAGCCGGTGCTCTGCGACAACAGAGACCACAGCGATGGGATGCCCACACGGGCCAAAGAACAAAGATGGATGAAAATAGAGAAATGAAAGACCAATGGAAGTGGCCCGCCCACCTCCCTCCTTCCCCAATCCGCACCCCACCCCCGCAAAACAGAAGGATAGGATGTTCCTTGCAGAGAAAATGCATCTATTAAGTGCATGTGTGTGCTGCGCTAAGTCACTCCAGTTGTGTCTGACTCTTTTCGACCTCATGGACAGCAACCGGACAAGCTCCTCTGTCTACGGGGACTGTCCAGGCAAGAATGCTATAGTGGGTTGCCATTTCCTCCTCCTGGGGGTCTTCCCGACCCAGGGATGGAACCTACAAATTAAAAATGGCTATCCACCCCACTTTAAGGAATCATAGCCCATACATGGTTATAATGGTTCTTTTTTATGCATGCACTGTTTTTGTGTTAGCATTGCTGTCTTGTATGCTCCCTTTGGGAACAAGAATCCTCTAGCCATTTAGTGTAACTCATTGTTCTCCAAACCCTTTTTAAATGTCTCCACGTTTCACTTGAAGGAAAACTGACAGCCGCAAAGTCCAGTGGACCCTCATTTCACAGATCCTGTGTTTGTGAAATTGCCCACTTGAGAACATTGATTCGTAGCCCCTCGTCAGGACTGACAGTGCTTTGTGGTCATTCCCGAACAGCTGCAGGGGTGAAAAGTTTGAATTACCTGACACTCCCACTCACAGCTGTGGATGCACAAGACTACAGTCTACCTTCTTGTTTCAGCTCTTATTCTGTACAAGCATCTTTTTCTGGTTCCATTTAGTGTCACGTGTTTCTCATTTTTGTGCTTCTTGTTGGTGATTTTGCATTTTGAATGGCCCCCAGATACACTGTTACAGTGTTGCCTAGTGTCTCCAAGTTCAAGAAGGATAGGATGGGACTTCCCTGGTGGTCCAGTGGGTAAGGACACCGCCTTGTCTTGTGGTGCAAAGGGCGCCGGTTCGATCCCTGGCCTGGGAAGATCCCACGTGCCGTGGAGCAGTTGGACCAATGTGTCCAATGACCGAGCCGGAGCTCTGGAGCGCATGCGCCCAGAGCCGGTGCTCTGCGACAACAGAGACCACAGCGATGGGATGCCCACACGGGCCAAAGAACAAAGATGGATGAAAATAGAGAAATGAAAGACCAATGGAAGTGGCCCGCCCACCTCCCTCCTTCCCCAATCCGCACCCCACCCCCGCAAAACAGAAGGATAGGATGTTCCTTGCAGAGAAAATGCATCTATTAAGTGCATGTTTGTGCTCCCTAAGTCACTCCAGTTGTGTCTGACTCTTTTCGACCTCATGGACAGCAACCGGACAAGCTCCTCTGTCTACGGGGACTGTCCAGGCAAGAATGCTATAGTGGGTTGCCATTTCCTCCTCCTGGGGGTCTTCCCGACCCAGGGATGGAACCTGCCCCTTTACATCTTTTCCACTGCAGGCAGGTTCTTTACCACTAGCACAACCTAGGAGAGGCATGCACATATGCTAAGTAGATTAAACACATTTTGGAATAATTCCTTGTCTTATGCCGCCCACTTTTATAGAGTGAGATTCCAGTGAAAGAGGGTTTCTTTTTTTCCTGAGAATCTTGGCTTCTTCAGGATCTTGTGGAAAGGCTCGAAGAGGAGCCCAACATATAGAACTAAGCACATGTTTAGGTGTGTGTGCCACACAGAAAGCAGAGTTCAGCCCATAATGCATGCTGGGTGTTACAGCTTATTGTCAGAAGGAGAAAAAGGTCCTGGGAGTGTCCTACCATGAGAAGATGAGTCATCCCTGGCAATAAATAGCATTGTCAGTGTTGGAAAGCCACCAAATCATTCACTGTCATATATTTTGATCTATGACATGGCTAACTCTTATCTGTCCCTTACCTCTACTCCAAGATGCTTATGAGTATCTAATGACATACTAGTTGCAAAAGCAATTTCAGATGCTTAGGAGTGTGGAGTCCTTCCCCTTGCCTTTCCGCATCAAGCAGCTTCTGTCATTTTGTCCACGCTTCATTCAATATTTGGAGTTGGATAAACTAAGTTCAGACAGAATTCTTCATATTTCAGGTTTTTCTGCTGGTTTTGCCTGAACTTATATGAGTTGGACCATTTCTAAGAGGTATCATTAAAATGAAAAAGAGGAATTTCTTTTATTTGTATGTCATATGTTATCTGTGAGTTCATTGTAGCCTAATTTCTTGTGTCATTTTGATTAGTTATCACTCAAAGCAGATCTAAATTTGGCACTGATTGCCTCTTTGATCAACAATCTTGAGAAGATATTAAGATTTTCCTAATAGAGGATCTCTGCACATTAGAATGAAATATGAAAACAAAGAAAAGGAGTGCTATTTCACTGTTCTGTAAGGAACCATCGGTGAAACAAAAATTTTTGAAAGATTTAAAAAGTTCCCTTATAAATTCGGCTTGACTTCATTGGATGATACTTAAAATTCTGGCTTTGTCTTCTCCCACAGTGGATAGTTTAGCTTTTCAAATGGCTGGTGGGAAAATTTAAGAGCTACATTTTAGATTAGAGCAATTTATTTCATTTTTATGATGTGATACATTTTAATGCTTGATAAGCTCAATGAGAAAAGTCTTGTGTGAAGCATTTACTCAATAAATATTGATGTGGGATGATTTACAACACTGTGTACCCTGTCAGCTCCCTATTTCTTTGATAGAGTGAGATTCCAGTGAAAGAGGGTTTCTTTTTTTCCTGAGAATCTTGGCTTCTTCAGGATCTTGTGGAAAGGCTCGAAGAGGAGCCCAACATATAGAACTAAGCACATGTTTAGGTGTGTGTGCCACACAGAAAGCAGAGTTCAGCCCATAATGCATGCTGGGTGTTACAGCTTATTGTCAGAAGGAGAAAAAGGTCCTGGGAGTGTCCTACCATGAGAAGATGAGTCATCCCTGGCAATAAATAGCATTGTCAGTGTTGGAAAGCCACCAAATCATTCACTGTCATATATTTTGATCTATGACATGGCTAACTCTTATCTGTCCCTTACCTCTACTCCAAGATGCTTATGAGTATCTAATGACATACTAGTTGCAAAAGCAATTTCAGATGCTTAGGAGTGTGGAGTCCTTCCCCTTGCCTTTCCGCATCAAGCAGCTTCTGTCATTTTGTCCACGCTTCATTCAATATTTGGAGTTGGATAAACTAAGTTCAGACAGAATTCTTCATATTTCAGGTTTTTCTGCTGGTTTTGCCTGAACTTATATGAGTTGGACCATTTCTAAGAGGTATCATTAAAATGAAAAAGAGGAATTTCTTTTATTTGTATGTCATATGTTATCTGTGAGTTCATTGTAGCCTAATTTCTTGTGTCATTTTGATTAGTTATCACTCAAAGCAGATCTAAATTTGGCACTGATTGCCTCTTTGATCAACAATCTTGAGAAGATATTAAGATTTTCCTAATAGAGGATCTCTGCACATTAGAATGAAATATGAAAACAAAGAAAAGGAGTGCTATTTCACTGTTCTGTAAGGAACCATCGGTGAAACAAAAATTTTTGAAAGATTTAAAAAGTTCCCTTATAAATTCGGCTTGACTTCATTGGATGATACTTAAAATTCTGGCTTTGTCTTCTCCCACAGTGGATAGTTTAGCTTTTCAAATGGCTGGTGGGAAAATTTAAGAGCTACATTTTAGATTAGAGCAATTTATTTCATTTTTATGATGTGATACATTTTAATGCTTGATAAGCTCAATGAGAAAAGTCTTGTGTGAAGCATTTACTCAATAAATATTGATGTGGGATGATTTACAACACTGTGTACCCTGTCAGCTCCCTATGTTTTAGGGAAACCAATTTAAAATGGTAAACTGCTGAAGAATTTTCCTTCCAAAAGCACGCTTATTTCAGTCCACCAACTGTGTGGCTTACGAACAACACAGATTCATTTCTCACAACCTCAGAGATTGCAAGTACAAGATCTAGGAGTCAGCAGATGAAGTGTCTGGTGAGAACTCACTTTCTGGTTCATAAACCCCATCTTCCTGACGTAACCTTACGTGGCAGAAGGGGCAAGGGAGCTCTCTAGAGTTTCTTTTATAAGGAGAGTGAAAAAGCTAGCTTAAAACTCAACATTCGAAAGACTAAGATCATGGCATCCCGTCCCATCACTTGATGGCAAATCGAAGGGGAAACAATGGAAACAGTAACAGATTTTCTTTTCTTGGACTCCAAAATCACTACAGATGGTGACTGCAGCCATGAAATTCAAAGATGCTTGCTCCTTTGACGGAAAACAATGAGAAATCTAGACAGCATATTTAAAATCAGAGACATCACTTTGCCAACAAAGTTCTAGTCAAAGCTATGGTTTTTCCAGTAGTCACGTATGGATGTGAGAGTTGGACCACATCCAAGGCTGAGTCGAGGAATTGATGCTCTGAACTGTGGTGCTAGAGAAGACTCTTGAGAGTCCCTGGGACAGCAAGGAGATCCAAGCAGTCCATCCTAAAGGCAATCAACCCTGAATATTCATTGGAAAGACTGATGCTAAAGCTCCTTGGCCAGCTGATGCGAACAGCTGACTCACTGGAAAAGACCCTGATGCTGGAAAGCCTGAGGGCAAGAGGAATGAGGGCAACATAATCAGAGGGTTGGACAGCTCAATGGACTCAAATCAGGAGATCATGAAGGAAAATTCTGGCTTTGTCTTCTCCCACAGTGGATAGTTTAGCTTTTCAAATGGCTGGTGGGAAAATTTAAGAGCTACATTTTAGATTAGAGCAATTTATTTCATTTTTATGATGTGATACATTTTAATGCTTGATAAGCTCAATGAGAAAAGTCTTGTGTGAAGCATTTACTCAATAAATATTGATGTGGGATGATTTACAACACTGTGTACCCTGTCAGCTCCCTATGTTTTAGGGAAACCAATTTAAAATGGTAAACTGCTGAAGAATTTTCCTTCCAAAAGCACGCTTATTTCAGTCCACCAACTGTGTGGCTTACGAACAACACAGATTCATTTCTCACAACCTCAGAGATTGCAAGTACAAGATCTAGGAGTCAGCAGATGAAGTGTCTGGTGAGAACTCACTTTCTGGTTCATAAACCCCATCTTCCTGACGTAACCTTACGTGGCAGAAGGGCAAGGGAGCTCTCTAGAGTTTCTTTTATAAGGAGAGTGAAAAAGCTAGCTTAAAACTCAACATTCGAAAGACTAAGATCATGGCATCCCGTCCCATCACTTGATGGCAAATCGAAGGGGAAACAATGGAAACAGTAACAGATTTTCTTTTCTTGGACTCCAAAATCACTACAGATGGTGACTGCAGCCATGAAATTCAAAGATGCTTGCTCCTTTGACGGAAAACAATGAGAAATCTAGACAGCATATTTAAAATCAGAGACATCACTTTGCCAACAAAGTTCTAGTCAAAGCTATGGTTTTTCCAGTAGTCACGTATGGATGTGAGAGTTGGACCACATCCAAGGCTGAGTCGAGGAATTGATGCTCTGAACTGTGGTGCTAGAGAAGACTCTTGAGAGTCCCTGGGACAGCAAGGAGATCCAAGCAGTCCATCCTAAAGGCAATCAACCCTGAATATTCATTGGAAAGACTGATGCTAAAGCTCCTTGGCCAGCTGATGCGAACAGCTGACTCACTGGAAAAGACCCTGATGCTGGAAAGCCTGAGGGCAAGAGGGAATGAGGGGCAACATAATCAGAGGGTTGGAGGCATCACTGACTCAATGGACATGAACTTGAGCAAACTCAGGGAGATCATGAAGGACCGGGAAGACTGACATGCTGTAGTCCATGGGATCCCAAAGAGTTGGACAGAGCTTAGCGATTGAACGACAACACAAATGCGTGTGTGCTTGGTTGTATCCGGTTCTTTGCCCTATAGACGTTAGCCCATCAGCTCCTCTGCCTATGGAATTTTTCAGGCAAAAATATTGGATTGGTTGCCATGCCCTCTTCCAGGGGATCTTCCCAACCCAGGGATTGAATCTGTATCCCTTTTGTCTCCTGCGTTGGCAGGTGAGTTCTTTACCACTGGCCCCACCTGGGAAGCCCGAGGGCTCAGCTGAGTCATTCCAAAAGCAGAAGATTTTTAAAGAAGGTTTTGTACACGGGCAGCATGATCGATTAAGTGAGGGTCTTCTCTATGTGACCTCTCTGAGGTGAGTAGGACTCGAGGCACATGAAATTGATTTGTTTCTTATAACTGGATTTGTATAATTTTATAGCCCTGAATCACATTAGAATGATAAACCCAAATAATAACTTTCTAGAATATATTATAGCATCCTCAGAAATACTGACACTAAAAGCGCTTGAGCACTTGATAAAGCAAACAGTTTCTTTTAACTAAACACTTCAGCAGTCCTGCAAATGTCACTGATCAAAGCCAGGAGTTTTAGCGTTTTAAGCTGAGAGTAAACAGCACACTGAAGCAAGGAAGATTCTGTAGCCATAAAGCTCTAATCCTCTCTTCATAGATATTCAAAACAATGAGAAATCTAGACAGCATATTTAAAATCAGAGACATCACTTTGCCAACAAAGTTCTAGTCAAAGCTATGGTTTTTCCAGTAGTCACGTATGGATGTGAGAGTTGGACCACATCCAAGGCTGAGTCGAGGAATTGATGCTCTGAACTGTGGTGCTAGAGAAGACTCTTGAGAGTCCCTGGGACAGCAAGGAGATCCAAGCAGTCCATCCTAAAGGCAATCAACCCTGAATATTCATTGGAAAGACTGATGCTAAAGCTCCTTGGCCAGCTGATGCGAACAGCTGACTCACTGGAAAAGACCCTGATGCTGGAAAGCCTGAGGGCAAGAGGGAATGAGGGGCAACATAATCAGAGGGTTGGAGGCATCACTGACTCAATGGACATGAACTTGAGCAAACTCAGGGAGATCATGAAGGACCGGGAAGACTGACATGCTGTAGTCCATGGGATCCCAAAGAGTTGGACAGAGCTTAGCGATTGAACGACAACACAAATGCGTGTGTGCTTGGTTGTATCCGGTTCTTTGCCCTATAGACGTTAGCCCATCAGCTCCTCTGCCTATGGAATTTTTCAGGCAAAAATATTGGATTGGTTGCCATGCCCTCTTCCAGGGGATCTTCCCAACCCAGGGATTGAATCTGTATCCCTTTTGTCTCCTGCATTGACAGGTGAGTTCTTACCACTGGCCCCACCTGGGAAGCCCGAGGGCTCAGCTGAGGCATTCCAAAAGCAGAAGATTTTTAAAGAAGGTTTTGTACACGGGCAGCATGATCGATTAAGTGAGGGTCTTCTCTATGTGACCTCTCTGAGGTGAGTAGGACTCGAGGCACATGAAATTGATTTGTTTCTTATAACTGGATTTGTATAATTTTATAGCCCTGAATCACATTAGAATGATAAACCCAAATAATAACTTTCTAGAATATATTATAGCATCCTCAGAAATACTGACACTAAAAGCGCTTGAGCACTTGATAAAGCAAACAGTTTCTTTTAACTAAACACTTCAGCAGTCCTGCAAATGTCACTGATCAAAGCCAGGAGTTTTAGCGTTTTAAGCTGAGAGTAAACAGCACACTGAAGCAAGGAAGATTCTGTAGCCATAAAGCTCTAATCCTCTCTTCAAGTATGGAATTCCACTGATTGACCAGAACTGAGAGGCATGGTTTTGCTAGGAAGTGAATAAAGGCATCAGAAGGAAGGTGACAAACGATAAGGCTGGGGTGTATCTCATCAGCAGACAGAAGGAATGCTTTGCTCCATGCCAGGTGCTCCATTTATCTTAGGAGGTTTGTAAAATAATAATCAAGTGACTTCATTCCACTTATATAAAATGCAAATGATCTTACTACCTTTTAAGAGTCAAATGACCTCCCTGTGAATTGGATAAGTATATTGCTATTCATTTGCACCTGTGTACGAAACACCTGATAATTTTCTAGGTTAAAGTTGGTAACAAAATGCCTTTATGTAGTGAGTAAAGTGTGATGTTATACTTAGGCAGAAGCATTCCTTGAGTAATAAGAAGTGAATATAGAGACAATAATAACAAAAGAGCTATGCACAGAGTCAGAAGTGACATACAATGCTGGAAGTGTTGTATACTTCCAAATTTTAGATATGAGCCATCACTTAAAATATGGTCCCATTCCCTCCAGCCCCTAGTTCCTAGCAACCACCATCCTTGAAAAAAATCTTGATTGATCTCAATTCTTTGCAAAAAGCCTTCTCTAATTCACTCAGTGGGTCCTGATTCTTTCCTCTCTACGATTCTATAGCTCATGACTTCCTCTTCAATTACGGTATTTATAGCAGTTGTGTGCTGGCTTACTAGTAATTGTGGAATTCTTCTCCACAAGAGCAAAAGAAAAAGAAACAGCTCTCTCTTTTTCGTGTCTTCCTGTATTGTTTCCAGTCCCATTGTCAGTGTCAAAAAGAATAGCCTTGGTAGCAGTGGAAACTGACATTGCAGTCTTCTTTCTTCCTTGGACTCCTTTAACCAACCCAAGCACCAGCCACAACCACCATCATAAGCCACACTGTCTCTTCACCTCACCTCCGAAAAGGTGTTCAGGAGAACTTATGTTTTCCATCTTTGAGAGACATGCATAAAAATATGTTAGAAAACTCCTGTTTTTATCATTTAGACACTATACCACATTAAAAATAATAAACCTTGGGAGCAAACAATTCCACCTCCCACATCTCATCTGAGTATGTCTTTGGCCATTTCTCCCCCAGCTTAAGCAGTTTGACAATAGAGCTACCTGACACGGCCTCTTTAAGCTTCAGCTCTCTCACTGGGGTGGGGCGACGTTTAACTGACATAATTAAGCACTTAATTCAGTGGCTGTCTTTGAGTTAAATTTTAATGAATTTACTTTTTGTTAGTAGACTATTACAAAAGAATCCATGTACCTGGTTTAAGGGAAATGGCCTCATGGATACCCACTGGAGGGAACTTTCATTACATGTGCATGTGTGTTAAGTCACTTCAGTCACGTCTATCTTTGTGTGACCCCATGGAGTGGAGGGAATTTTTGGCCTTTATGTAGTGAGTAAAGTGTGATGTTATACTTAGGCAGAAGCATTCCTTGAGTAATAAGAAGTGAATATAGAGACAATAATAACAAAAGAGCTATGCACAGAGTCAGAAGTGACATACAATGCTGGAAGTGTTGTATACTTCCAAATTTTAGATATGAGCCATCACTTAAAATATGGTCCCATTCCCTCCAGCCCCTAGTTCCTAGCAACCACCATCCTTGAAAAAAATCTTGAT